>CM057459.1:422040000-422782500 GCA_016271365.2 Neoceratodus forsteri | reverse complement strand
TAGCTGTGCCTGCAAGTAACTGTGATGGGCAACTGACCAACAGTTTCATGATCAACCACACCACTAACCCTGTATAGCCTGAGAGGCATCTGGGGTAAAATGAAATGTCTCTCTTTAAAAAAAAAAAATGTAACAAGACAGAGAACCTCTTTGGACAAGCACTATGATGTCCTGGGTCCCTGCCAGCACCACCTCTGCTGCCTTGTGAGCTCAACCATCCAAATTTGCATCTCAGTCCTCCCTCCCCGATCAGACCCGAGGATGGGGGGGGTGCAGCCCCACTATCGGGGGCATGTCATGGTCTCCCACAGAGAACCAGGTAAGGTTCCAGTGGAGTCGGCAAGGGAGGTGAATCTGAACAGGACCCAGCAGCAGACAGATGTGGGGTACATCCCCAGCAGTCTCAGAAAGCAAAAATAGAATTGACCCAAAAAAAAACAACTCTTTTTCTATGTTTTAAAGACAAGCTGCCAGCCAAGATAAAATATATATAGAAAAAAGCTTCAGTGAGGAAGGAATGGTTGGGCACGGGTAATAAGATTTATTAAGTGGAGAAACTGACACTGCAAGACTACAGAGTGATGTATCCGACAAGTAGTGTACATCATGGGTAATGCTTTGGATTTGTGGCCCCCATGTACAGAAATACTCAGATTTGGATGTTCCCATGTGGTGGCCCCAGGACCCCACCCATGTCACTCTACACAGCACATGCTTCAAAAGCCCCAAATTACTCTTAGCACTGTGTCCTTTTTGTGCCCTACATGTCCCTGGCCCTTGCCAGCTTGTGCTGTATCAGAGGACGGATCTTCCTCATCTTCCTTGTCTGAAGAACAGGACTCCATGGAAGTAGGACTCCAGAGCACACTAGCCCTATTTCATGTACAATTATTATGCGCCCTGTGCCTAGTCTGGTATTTATGAGCAAGTGCTGTAGCCCTACCTTGCAGCACCTCTTGCAGAGGGTTAAGGACAAAATGAGATGCAGATGATCATGGAACATTCTCTCCCACCCCCACACCAGCTGGTGCATCAGGGAATGGCTTCAGAGACAGGAGGAGTAAGGAATTACACAAAGGGGAAAATGCCTCTTCTTGGCAGAATAATCCCCACATGCCCCAATGGCCCCACACTACAAGCCCCTGGTCTGCCCTAGCTACTCACACTACTGCATTGGTGAACTGGAGTAAGTCTGAGAACAGACTATATGATAGGGTCATCCCTGCCTTGGGGCCTACCATGAGAAGGATTTCCCTTGGGACACCCGCAGGGGAGGCAGTCTGGCCATAGCCTTGGAAGTGACCAGTGAAGCCAACAGGCAGGTCTGTAAGATGCCCCCACCCCCAAAAAAAAGAGTTTTGATGGGGCTAAGGGGGAAACGGGGCAGCACTGCATTCTATGGAGAGAAGGTTCCAAAGTATACAGGCCCCATTTTAATTACAAAAATGTGCCCCAAATATTTGGTGGCACACTGATGTGTTCACCCCATCCCTGATGCCCCACAGTGATTGCCAGCTGGAGTGGGTCAGAGATGTGGCTAGGTTTGAAGGACTGCAGATGGCAAAGAACTCTTTTAGGTAAACCTTTTCCCACTGATCTCCGTTTTGCTCTGCCTCCTGTTAGACAGTTATACTATATAGCTTGAGCTCCACCATCCTCTTCCAATACCACTCAAACTTTCATCATCATCATTTCATCTTTTCTTGCTGGCAGACACAATGAGGGCATCAGAGATGGGTTTGCACAAATTAGTGTACCTAACAGATCCAGAAAACATTTTCCAGTGTGCAGTAGAGCCTTCTCTGCACAGAACACACTGCTGCCCTGTTCCCCACTCGGCATCTTTAAAGTGTTGCCTTGATGGGCAGGGCTGCAGTGTATGGCAGCAGCATGGCTCCAAATATTGTGTGTATCTTAACCTGCCTTCTGAGATTGGCATTACTCGGAGGATTGATTTTTTTTTTTCTGTGTGAGACAAAAGTAAAAAGATTATTCCCTGGTACCAGTGTTCACCTTCTCCCACACCAGATCCACATTTTGGCATAAAAACGCTCCTTGGTAGTCTAGTAGCCCATTATCTCCTGGCACCATCCTCTGCTGTCTCACTGCCACACTTGAGTATGTAGCCAGTGTGACACTTGAACAGCTGGTTCTGATCACGGTATCATTTTTTGTAATATAAAAATGTGTTATGGACTGTCTGTCACGAGAGATGCTGAGAAATCTGGTGCTCATGGAGTGACCTCACTCACCCCCGGTCTCAGCTGAAGATGAAAGAATTGAGATAATTATAGGCTGGAAGAGGCTAGAGTTGAGGATATCCCATTTAGGTGGCTAATTGTAGCTTGCCAGATACCAAGATAGATCATATCCATTTTATGACATTTGGAGGGAAACCCAGGTTATTACAAATGGGTGTGAAGTTGTAAATGTTGCTTTGATGTTTGTGTGAGAGAGGATACTGATCATAGATCAAAGAAATGTAATTTGAAAATGAACGGGAGTTATGCTGAGGTTGCAAAATTTAATACTTGGAAAAGACATCCTGTTTTTATATAGATATATTTTTTATATATATATTCTGACAGGGAGGAGCTAGGTGACCTCATGCAAGTAGGTGGGGAAAACCAGCTTTTAAACCTTATTCTGTTTTCCTTCAGAGACACTTGTATCTAGACTCTGACAAAGAAACATCTGTGAGCACTTTAAACAGGTATTTAGAGAGAGAGAGAGAGAATCTAAGTACTGTAGTAAGAATTGCACTGTTAAAACCTGTTTTTGTTTAAGAGATTTGTATGTCTTGTGATATAATAGTTCTGTATTTTATGTGTTACATATTTTTTTATCTTAGTAAAACTCTATTTTTAGAGCTTACTTGGTCTCTTTGATTTCTTTCCTTTACAAGTAGAGTATATATGGTTACAGCAGACACTGTGCATAAGCTTGAATAGTGATACCAAACTGGAAAAAGGTAAGCGTTTTAAATCTGAGGTCTTTTTATTAGTTTTTAAGGGCTCATTTCTGTACACCCGGTTAGTTGCCCGTAGGCAAAGATATCTGGCCCCCCAAAGACAGAATTATCTGAGCCTGTGCATTGGGTACGCTAGCAAGAGGTTCACAGTTTGAATCTCTCCAAGACTTGAGACCAAAGGTTGATTTGCACCCGCAAAAATACACAAGAGGGTTACTTTGTTCTATTAACTGTTCACAAGACTGTGCTTGGAGGTTGGCACTTTGGGAGTAGAGGGCTGACCTGCTGAGTGGGTTTGTGACAGCCAGTACTTACCGTCTGCTCACCTGTGGTGCTGGCTGCTGTCTCATGATCAGCCTATACAAGTCACATTACCCAATACCCATATTGTACTTGTGTGAGATGGCATTGATGGTCAGTGAAGATAAACAGAAGTGAGGGTGAGTAATGGCCCCAAGTTCAAGTCCAGGTGGGCAATTGAGGATGGCACCACAAGGAGGGGGTGGGCCACTACACTACAAGGTAGTTTATTAATGCCAAACCTTGGACTGGAGGGTGGAAATACCACTGGTACAAGGGATAATCTTTTATTTTAACTGTTAATGGGACCAGGAGGACAGTGCGGGGGGCACTTCAACCCTACGAGCATTGTGGGTATGGTTACATGGTGAAGTTTTATTTCAGCTGAGGGCCACGGCTGTCCAGATTCCAGCCTGGAGTCTACGCATAAATGGCCCCTCAGCAAATGAATGCTTCACCAAGAACCCCTACCCCCAATGCCCCTGGGGTGCAAGTGCCTCCCCCCTTGCTTAACCATCCAGTTCAAATATACTCTGTTACGGGGCTTCTGTTGAACAGCAAGTGCAACCAATGCAATGCATCACATCATCACATAAAGAAACCTAGAATTTGACTTTGTTGTCAGAAAATGACTGCTTGGAGAACCCAGTCTGCCCAGCCCAAGTGTAATATTGCTTACATCCACCTCCTGAGTGATTCCTTTCCTTCCTGGGCTGTCAGACCTCTCCTCCTGAACTGAAGAACTTGGCTGGCCTGGTAGACTCTGGCTGCAGAGGCTGGTAATGAATCCCCCACCGAACGCCTGAGTGCATATGCCACTGCCTTCGGGGGGTGGGGGTGCGACTGACGACCGTCCGAGTGAGGCCCAAAGGAAATTGCAGCTGGCATTGCATGTGTCCAATTCAATTATAAAAAAAGGCTGTCCTGCTATGAGTGACTCCAGTCCACCACCCACAGTGATAGTCTGATGACTGTGAGGACAAGTTAGTCTGTACCATGTCCAGTCCACTCCACAACCATGACCACTACAGCCCCGACTGATGTGGTGTCTCCCGACCCCCTGATCTCTCCTGCAGTCTGCCACTGACCGACTCACTCTCCACAGGTTCCTCCTGGCTCCCCGACCTGATTCCCTACTGAACTGTCTAATCACTATGCCACAAAAATCTTCCTCTTGTCTCAACTGCTCTCCTCGCTCTGTCTCAGTGAGCAGCCGGCAGTGCGTGCGGTGCGCCAGGCCGCCAGTTTTACATGGTGCCCATTAATTGGATGCTGCCTGCTGTTAGACAAGGAGGAGTTGGAGGAGGTGGAGCAAACTAGACATCACACCACCAAGGACAGCGCCTCCCAGCTCTCGCGGACGCGCACATTTAAAGGGCCAGCACCCCGCTTTGTGTGCCTGTGGGAATCTGATGGATCATTAAATAAATAACAAATTTCGGGGGTCATTTCAGGGGGTGTCTGAACACCCTAAACACTCCCCTCCCCGGCTACGCCCCTACCTAAGGCCCTATAGTGAACAGAATTAGTTCATAGTTATTACCCTTAGCTTGCGGGACTTGCCAGGGCTGCCTTTTTGTGCCCCCCCCTCTTGTTTACCCTCAGTCTGGAGCCTCTGGCAGCCAAAGTAAGACAGGATTTGGAGATGAAGGGTATCATGGCTGGTACCATTGAGCAAAAACTGTTGTTGTATGGTGACGACTCCATTTTCTTTTTATCTTCTCCGGAATCTTCCCTACCCCGTTTGATATCAATAGTGCACTCTTGTGGTGAGCTGTCAGGGTATAAATGTAACTTTTCTAAATCTGAAGCCATTCTCATAAGTGGGCAAATTCCCTCAGAGTTCCGGGAGTCCTTTCTCTTTCAATGGGCCCCTAGAAATCAATTTCGATACCTGATGTCGAAATTACTACAGACCTTTCGAGACTTTTTGGTTAAATTATGACAAATTATGAACTGAGATATAATTGGATGTAGCCAGATAGTGTCTACTCCCCTGACGCTTGTAGGGAGGGTAGATGTCGTGAAGATGAATATCTTGCAGCACCTCCTTTTTCTGTTTCAAAATCTACCCTTAAAAATTTCAGTCTCCTTTTGGAATAAAGTCACCAAAGGTATCTTCCAGTTTGTCTGGAATTATGAGCGCCCGAGAGTTGCTAGGCACCTGTTATACATTCCCAAGGGGGAGGGAGGATTGGGCCTCTCCAACTTGCCATTATATTATTTAGCAGCCCTGGTGGCAGCAATCTTTATGTGGGTAAAACAGAGAATCCTCCCGGTGGTATGCAGTTCAGAATGTGGGGGGGGGGGGGGAGGCAGGCCCTTGTTCACTCTGGTTCTGTCCCCGGTTTTTGGTAATTACAGGAGAAATATCATGAATAGATGGGTTTCTCATGGGAGTTTCTGTGTTGATTAAAGTCTGCAGATTGCTGGCTACCCCCACTAGGACAAGGCCACTCTCTTTAATTAGATGCCATCTGTATTCACACACACACACACACACACACACACACACACACACACACACACACACACTGGATCCAGGTTTTGCGAGATGGGAGCAACAGGGGCTAACCAGATTCACCCAGCTGATTGAGAATGGCAGATATCACATTTCAGAGAGCTAAAGCTAAATTAGGATGGTCAAATGACGAATTTCTTAGGTATATGCAAGTACATTTTATAAATACAGTGGATCACCTAGACCGGCTTACCAGACCATATACAGACTGGGAACATTATCTATATGGGGTGGTGATGGTGGTGAATTTGGGCAGGTATAGTTCTAATATGTACACTTTGTTCACTGGGACATCTAGTGACCCCCTGCATTCGTGCAGACGGGCCTAGGAAAGGGAGTCAGCAATGCTGATTAGTGACTTGACTGTCTTGCAGGCTATCACAGGGATGGAAGTAACTTCTGCATCTGTGTGACGAGAATTCTTTTGGAAAGTTTTAGTTCATTACTTCTGTACCCTGAGCATCACAAATCATTATGGATCCACAAAATCCGATGCCTTTTGGAGAGGTTGTGGCCAGGTTGGGACACATTGGCATATATTCTGGAGTTCCCCCTTATTAGCAGAGTTTTGGGAAAATATATGCAGGTAGCTGTACTGGCCATTACTGGGCTTAAGATCCCTTAAGCTTTGAGGACTGGATTCTGGGGAACCCTACTCCTACTCATCAAAAAGGGGATACCCGAAAGGTTCTCCTGCTCTCAATCACTGTGGCCTTAAAGTACATTACAATGCGTTGGATATAGCAACAGCTACCTACTTTGGGAGAATGGGTAGGGAGAGTCAGGGAGGTCAGATGGAAGCCTTGACTGCTAAACTTCATCTCCAACGTGATAAACATCTAGAAAGATGAAAAAGCTGGGAGGCATGGCTGATGGGGAGTAACTGTTATTGACTCACCCCTACTGGGGTATGTGTACTATCAGAGCTTATGTTTTGAACTGGCTCTTTGACACTGTTTTACATTGTGAGAGGGATGAGGTCGCTATACCCTACACTGGTAGATCCCTGATTTAATCCCTGCAGACATCTGATTAAATGGTATAGGCTGAGGAACCTGTGCATTATGCAGATCAGTTTTATTGGACTATTCGAAATAAGTGGGGGTGGGATAGACACACAGCCAATAGTTGGGTTATGTTGGGCCCTAAAGTTAATTATTTTTTCCTTTCCTGATGGTTCTCTACAGTTCACCCAGAGTTATTTTAACCATTGGTAGATCTGTTAAGGATACTATTGTATTTAATGCATGTTTTTGATGCGTGCAGCATTATCAAGCTTATAGATGCAGCAGCTTAGTACTTGCTGCAACAGTTTTTTTCTTTTCTCTGTGATAGATTAGACTGCATGTTCACTTGAAGCTTGTACATTCAGTATTTGAATTTCACATGTAATGTGCAGTCTTATTGTATACTGTTGAATTTTAATGTTGCATTACATGGTGAAATAAAGCTGAGTATAACAAAAAAAAAACACCTTGTGGTGTTAAAGACTCAGCTGAATTTCAGTCCATCCTTGTGAAGGCAGAATGAAACAAACTCTGGTCCGAGCCCACATGGCTGCAATTGCACTTTAAGAACATTCAAGGGGCTGCCGTAAAAAAGAGCTCATGACAGAAAAGTCTGCCATGTCCAAGATGACTGCAATGAAGCTGTGCATTTGCATGGAACTGTGGCCCATCTTGAACATGGCAGACATTTCCATGAAGTTGTGCATGCGCACCAAGCTACAGCGGCCATCTTGGGCATGGTGGACATTTCAGCTGTGAGCTTCTTGCGCATGTGCAACAGCGAACTGTAAGTACGGGCAGTAAAGAAATCGGCACCTGTGGAGGGGGAGGCTACTGCTACAGTGGAGGGAAACTCTGGCTGGGAAGGGGCAGGGAAACGCTACACACCACCAGTGAGCAGAGCACTGTGAACAAATGACCATTGTACTGTAGAAGAAGACTGGAATGGAATCCAGTCACTGTCCCTTTTCTCTCCTACAGTAATAGCAAAACATCTGCAGGGCTCTGCCCATGCATCCGTAAAAATCCAAGTCACATTGTAACTGACTCTGTCTTCAGGCTTTTTTTTTTTTTTTCATCTTAAAAGCAAAGACTGTACTTAAGATTTTACTAAAAGAGTACAAGTCTGTCTTAAAAAATATAAGACTAAGTTAAAACACACAGATTTAAGCAATAATAACTGAAGAGCTGATCATTTCCTGGAGATTAACAACCAGGCTGGGAAGGGGGGGAGGTAGGCTGAGGTGCAGCAGAGGGCCAACCCCACCCAGCTGGTCGTTAATTGACAGAAAATTAACATCTCTGAGGTCATTATTGTGATTATGAGTCCAGTCGCAGTAATGAACTTTTGGGAGCTTTTTTGTCAGATTGTTGGTGTGTTTTAAATTAGTTTTCTTTCTCTGCAGTGACGGCGGCAGTGTGCTGCATGATCTTGTTTCCTGCTGTTCTGTTTGGGCTGGTGTTCTATTTGGAGAAGTATAATGTTTTTATATGCTATATGTTTTTTGGGAAATGTTTTCTTGTTTAAATGTTGTCTGTCTAGTTATTTTTAAACGTTTTCGGTTAGATTCTTGCACTGTAGTACTTCAGTAGTAACTGAAATGTCTGTATTAATATTCATCAGGCTTATGCAAAATAAGCATGCCATGTGTTGCTCATGTCATTCAGCCAGTGCTCCACTTGAGCCTCTCAGTGCATGTCGAAGTGAACCTGAGGTATTTCCATTTTTCTTTGGATATGCTGTGGTTTTCCTTTTTCTAGGTTGTCTTTCCTGGCTCGGTCAGTGACAGCTGCTTTAACAACACAGATGGCTGCATGCCAACAGTTGTGTGGCTGCTGCGCCGGGCATTTCTAAGAGATTTCAGCCTGGCACAGCAGCCAATCAATGAACTAGTTAAGCTCATGAATAATTAATTAATTAGACTTATAATAACTCTTTTCAATTCTAATCATTCACCTTGTCGGCCCTAATTTCATTTCTGCTGTACAGGTAGGCAAGGCAGGCATGTTAAGCGAATGTCTTTTAAGCATGAGTCCGGACTTATAAAATATAAAGTATTACCTCAAAGTGCAACTGCCCAAGATATGTTTCCAGTTTTGATTTGTGGTGGGTAGTAATTAAAGCCAATGAGTGTGACTGACGCAGGGACTGGAAAACTAGCATTACCCTGCATTCCTCTTCCAGAAGAGGGGAAAAAAGAGGCTGTTCTTAGACATTAGCTGAAAATTCAACTCTCGGACTTTTTTTCTCAATGAAAGTTGTATCGATTTCATAAAATACAGATAATTAAAGAAATTATACTTTCAAGTTTTCAACATGAATTACAAATATAAGTAACATAGCATAACAGTCATAACCATTCCTATATTATATATACCCTTCAAACCCCAGGGAATCTTACTGTAGTCTGACTCGTGCAGTTCGATCTCACCAAAGGACTGCCCCAGAGTCAAAATGGTTAATAGAACCTATGCAAATTATGGAATGTTAGGCTCGAGCTCAGTTTTCAAATCGCTGTCCCTGGTAAACAACTCTAAACTGTCAGATTCTTTACTCCACTTGCCTCAGTAAGACGTCTCCAGAGAGCTCTCCTTCATCGCTTGAAAAAAAATTATTTACTCTGTTATTTTACTAGTAAATTTATTTTAACTGGTATTCTTTTCACTGTCCTTGGTTTACAGGTAGTATTTGTTTAGATTTTTAGTGTTTGGGGTAAGTAGTCATTCTTCTTCTGGTTCCCTAACCGGGAGAAAACCGACACATCCCTACTTTATATTTCTTAGTAATTTTAGTTAAATTTCCCTCTGACTTGGTATAGTCGGTTAGATAATGAAATTTTACCGGGGTAACTCCTGGTTTAGTGGGTCAGTTTCAACCGGGGTAATTCCTGGTCTTGTCTTAAATTTTTCAAAACCTAGGGTAACTCCTGGACCTTCTCCTATTTAAATATATATATATATATATATATATATATATATATATATTCTTTATTTATTTTTCTGTACTGGGTTATGTCATAGAAGTCAAAAAAGAGAACAGGACCAACTGGTTTCCAGCACTGTTCAGAGTGTGAGGAACCATTTTTGCTAAAGCAGACCCACATTTAGTGTGTTTATTCTGTCTGGGGTTTGACCACTTACAGTGTGAAATGAGTTCTAATTTTCCTCGGTCTACTCTTGATAGGAGACTTAAAAGACTGAGTGAAAGAATGGCTGAAAAGGCTGCTAATCCAGCAGCCGAGGAACTGGATGAACCAGAGGGGCTGCCCTGTGACAGCGTCAATAGCTCTGCAGAAAAGCGTACCACTGAGAAGGCTGCTGAACCGGCCATCGTAGCAAAACAGAAGACAAAGGAAAAGCACCAGGAACTGCAACCAAAGCAAACCATGGTTCCTTCTGCTGAGGATAAAGCTACCAACGGTCCCTATTTTCCCAGGACAGTCCCTATTTAAGGCAGCATGTCCCAGTGTCCCCATGCGTTTTGCAAAATTTCACTTTTGTCCTGGTTTTTGCTCACTTGTTCCAGTTTTGTCCCTTTTTATTTTGCTGACTGCTAATCCATGAGTGACAGTTATTTCAGCACCACTGTGGTGCTGCTTGGTCTGGACAGCAGTTTGCCACTTTAACCCCTGAGCCTGTGTTGCACCTCAAGCATGTCAGTGGGAGCACAGTAAAGCATGTTCCTTCCTGTTAGATTAGACTGGTTAGTAGTGCAAACAAGCACATGTGGACGCCTGCTTGGAGCAGCTGAAGGGAATTCAGACAGAGGAGAGACTGGCAGCAGGGAACTAAGGTACCCGGACCTGGTCAGCTGTAGGAAAATGTGAGAAAACAATCTGGTATGATGGGAGTCACTGAAGTTAAGTTTGCTCAGCAAATGAGGTGAATGTATGCAGGTTGGATGGGATTGTCAGGAGGAGCAATACATACAGCTCGAATGTCTGATCACAATTTAATAAAGGTTTGCTTCTAATGAACTTTCTGTACATCATAATTTGGAACTTACTGCAGCAGAATTTTGTATTGTTTTAATCTAAATGTCTGCTACTGGTGTTAATGTGGGGCAGCATGGCCAGAGCAAGCAGCAAAATTGAATTGATTGTGTGCAGCATTGTCTGCGGCAGCAGTAGCATATCTAGGGGGGTTTAAAGGATGCAGGTGCACCCCCCCCCCATTGTAACTTACTTGCTTGCTCCTGCTGCATTTCACTTTGCTAGAGAAATCTAATATATTGATTGTAAGAAAATCTACAATAAAAAAAATAGATTACTTTTATATTTTCAGTCAAATATTTAATGGAAAAGATAATATAAAGTATTAAAAAAAATGTCAAAAAGTTGCATATCAAGTATGCACACCACCACAGCATCCTCCATTGTAAAATTCTGGATCTGCTACTGTGCAGTGGTGCCGGTCGGAGTGACACAGAGGGGGGCAGGGGGGTCATGGTCAGGATGGACCATCCCAGTTGTAGGCCTCAGAAAGTTGGTAGCTTTAGCTGAGGAGATTGCTAACATATTAAAATAATTCAATCACTGCAGTTCCCCAGTTCCGTTTGGGAGGCAACCGGTTACCCAAACTCCCAGTTCTCAGCCAACCCACAGTTTAACCGACCAAGGTGGGGATAATTTTGGGGACGATGATTTTGGGGAGGAGGAGGGGGAGGACTTGACTTCTTATTTTGCTTTCATGAAGCAAGTGACTTAGTCCCTCGACCTCCCATCCCAGGAAGATATTGAGGACGAGGAGGAAGAGGATTACAAAGAAATGATGAATGTCCCGCCAACAAAGAGGTTTCTCCTCCCTCTTCACAAATCATTAAAAAAGCAGACCATGAAGGTGCTGCAAACTCTACTTCTGTCCCCACAGACAGGAAGGCTGACAGAAATGATTGTGTGGCCAAGGCTGGAGACTGTTTTCTTTTGGACATCCTAGCCTTGAAGGAGTGGTACAGGCTGCAGCTTGTGACAAAACTGGCATCCCTCTGGCTTCCTACCCCCCAGAAAAAGAATCTAGGAGAGTGGATTCCATCGCAAAGAAAATTTATTTAGTATCTTCTCTAGCTATAAGACAAGCTACCTATATGGCATACATAGCCAGGTACCAAAATAACATGTGGTCCACAGTCATGGAAATTGCCCAGGCAGCCCCCCTCCTATGGCTGCTGACCTGGAGGAAGCTGCAAAAATGGGCATTGAAGCCTCTAAAACTCAATTCAGGATGGCATTGGATGTTTAATGATACTGCTTCTAGACAAATGGCATCTTCTGTATCTTTGAGGAGAGTTGCCTGGCTCAGGACTACAGACCTGACTCAAGATACTCTGAACAAGGCAGTTGACTACCCTTGTGACCCTGTGTTTATGGTTGAGGAATAAACAGAGGCATATATGAAACAAATGGGCGAGTACAAGGCGGCCTATAAAAGTGCAGCAGCTAAGGAGAGGGCTGCCAACCCCCAAAAGCACCATGCAAGTGGTGGCAGAGGTAGAACTCCTTACAGGCCTTTCTCCAGCCTCAAGTCTTTTCCCAATATCAGCCCAGGGGATACTTCAGGGACAGGGGTAGAAGAGGTATTAGCCACATTAGCCCCTCTGCCTAGCCTGTAGCTCAGTCCAAGTAGACTCCCTAAGCCTGCCTGGGTCACCTCCCCAATTCTGGTAGGGGGCTGGCTGGCCCATTACTTTCAGGAGTGGGAAAACATTATCACAGACAAGTGGGTCCTGGAAGTGGTGGGTCAGGGACTTGTTCTCCGCTTCAAGGCATTGCCAAAGCTGAGGTCAAGAGCCATCAAATCCTCCTCCCCCTCAGAAACCGCTTTGCTGGAGAAGGAAGTTTCAAGTCTACTGCTGTTAAATGCAGTGGAGCCAGTCCCTTTTTGCCAAAGAGGGAAGGGTCTGTATTCCAGGTACTTCCTCACAACAAAGAAAACGGGGGAGTGGCAACCCATCCTGGACCTCGGGTACTTAAACAAGCACCTGACAAAACTAAAATTCAGAATGGTCACCCTGCCCACCATACTCCCTACACTAAGGCAGGGGGGATTGGTTAGCATCCTTAGATCTCAAAGACTCCTATTTTCACATCTCAATCAGAAGGTCACACAGAAAATACATCTGATTCGGGTTACCATCCAGTCATTACCATTTCAGAGCAATGCCTTTCTGTCTGACATCTGCTCCAAGGGTGTTCACAAAGTGCCTGGCTATGACAGTTGCACACCTGAGGTGTCAAGGGGTGTCAGTGTTCCCCTACATAGACGACTGGCTCATAGTAGGCCATTCAAACCAGCAAGTGAGAGGCTCTGTCGACAACACAAAACACACTCTCCTCTCTCGGGTTCTTAGTGAATCACAAAAAGTCTGTACTGGAACCAGTTCAGCTTCTAAAGTTTTATAGGGTTGGAACAGGACACAAAAAGGGGAATGGCTTACCTGCCCCAAGACAGGGTGGACAACCTTATCCAGGTAGCAAATTCCTTCACATTTCATGTCTCCAGGCCAGCAAGGCACTTCTTACAGTTGTTAGGCCATATGGCAGCCTCCACAGCTACAGTGTTGGGTTCAAGGCTCCAGATGAGACATCCAATTTCACCTAAGGGAGCACTGGTCCCAAAAGAGGGACTCTTTCAAAATTAATTCCAGTGACAGCCACTCTTCTTCAAGCCCTGCAGTGATGCAAGAAGGGAGCAACCTCAGGCAAGGAGTACCCTTTCTGCAACTGCTCCCTTCCCTGGTGCTAACCACAGATGCATTCTTTCTGGGGTGGGGAGCACATCTGGGGGACCACACTGCTCACGGCCTGTGGACAAAACAGGAATCTCTCTTGCATATCAACCTGTTGGAACTCAGGGTAGTTCTTTTGGCTCTTCAGTCATTTGCCATTCAGATCAAGGGGAAAGAAGCAAAAGTCGGAACCGACAACACAACCACCATGTACTACATAAACAAGGGGGCACAAGGTCAACTCCTCTTTGTACAGAGGCAATGAAAATTTGAGCCTTGACATATTTCCTACGTGTATCCCTCTTAGCTGTTCACCTGCCAGGCAAGGACAACGTCCTGGTGGATGCCCTCAGCAGAATAAACCAGAATCATCACGAGTGGTCATTGAACAAACGGGTCTTACAGGCCGTTTTCAGGAGATGGGGCACCTCAGAGGTGGATCTGTTTGCAGCCCCAGACAATCACCAGCTCCCTCAGTATTGCTGCTGGCCCCCTTGCAGGGGCACAGTTACTCTCGATGCACTCTTGCTGGACTGGACAGGGAAGTTCCTGTATGCTTTTCCTCCCTTCCCTCTGTTACTGAAAGTACTAATAAAACTCTGACTTCAACCAGCTTCAATGATCCTCATTGCTCCAGACTGGGCCAGACAACCTTGGTACTCCATGCTTCTATCATTGTTGGTAACCAAACCAATCAGTCTCCCCAGGAGGTACAACCTACTGTCATCCTCCCAGGGCAGGATCATGTACCCCAACCTGTTGTCCCTCAGACTCAAAGCATGGTTCTTGAGGACTTGGAGTATGCAAGCTTGCATCTCTCAGAGGCATTCATGCATATACAGAGTCTCCAGAAAGCCTTCCACCAAACAAACCTATGCCTCTAAATGGAAAAGATTTTCCTTTTGGTGCCAGGGCAAGGGCTTGGACCACACCCAGGCTAATCTCTCTATAGTCCTGGACTATATGGCCCATTTGCATTCCACTCATTTAACTGTTTCCACCTTGAAAGTACATCTGGCAGCTGTCTCCGCTCATCTGTCAGCAGGTAAGACATCTTCCTTGGCTTCAAAACCAGTGTTCAAAAATTTTTTTAAAGGGTTACTACATTTGCATCCATCACACAGGGAGCCTACCCCCTTGTGGGATCTAAATATTTGTATTGCACAGCTTATACAGCCCCTCTTTGAGCCCATTCATATCCACAGCAGACCTCAAATATGTGACTTGGAAAACAGTCTTTCTAGTAGCCAATACTTCTGCCAGAAGGATCAGTGAGCTCCAGGCATTATCTACAGAGCCTGGTTAAATTGCTGTCCATAGAGACAAGGTAGTCCTTAGTACTGACAGAAAATGTCTGTCCATGGTTGTATCAGAGTTCCACCTCAACCAGACCATTACTTTACCAGTCTTCTTTACAGACCGTGCCACATCTGGTGAACGCAGGTTGCATAGCCTAGATGTAAAAATAGCAGTCGGTTGTCACAAACCTACTTAGCAGGTCAGCCCTCTACTCCCAAAGTGCCAACATCCGAGCGCAGTCTTGTGAACAGTTAATAGAAACAGGGTAACCCTCCTGTCTGTTTTTGTGGGTTCGAATCAACCTTTGGTCTCAAGTCTTGGAGGGATTCAAACTGTGAACCTCTTGTTAGCGAACCCAATGCACAGGCTCAGATAATTATGTCTTCGGGGGGCCAGATATCTTCGTCTATGGGCACCTAACCAGGTGTACAAAAATTAACCCTTAAACTGTAATAAAAGACCTCAGATTAAACCCTTACCTTTTTCCAGTTTGGTATCACCATTCAAGCTTATGCACAGTGTCTGCTTTAACCATATATACTCCACTTGTTAAAGAAAAGAAATCAAAGACAGACCAAGTAGGCTCTAAAAATAGAGTTTTACTAAAATGGACAAAAAAATATGTAAAACATAAAATACAGAACTATATATCACAAGAACCATACAATCTTTTAAAAGAACAAGGTTTTAACAGTGCAATTCCTACTACAGTACTTAGATTTTGTCTCTCTATACCTGTATACTTAAAGTGCTCAAATATGTTTCTTTGTCAGAGTCTAGATAGAAGTCCCTGAATGAAAACAGAATACTGTTTAAAAGACTGTCTTGGTCAACCCCTTTGCGTGAGGTCACCAGGCTCCTCCCTGTCAGAATATATAAAAAAAATGTATCTATACAAAAACAGGATGTCTTATTCAAGTATTAAATTTTGTAATCTCAGCATAACTCATTTTCTTCAAATGACTCTCTGTGATCTTATGATCAGCTTCCCTTTTCCAGGACATCAAAGGGACTTATGTCTCTGCCAGATCTCACGGAGGTGTAACATGCTTTTGTATCACCATGTTAATTTCACTGTTTCCTCTGAACGTTATAAACATTTATGATTCTAGCCCAGCATCTGGTAAGCTACCATAAATCTAGACAAACAGGAGATCCCCAATTAAGGCTTGGTCTAGTCTGTAATTAGCTTCTGGCTTTCCAGGTAACATCTTGTATCTAAAACCTGTGTGTGTGTCATATTCACATGCTGTTTCAGCATTTCTCAAGAGAGACAGTCCATAACACATTTTTATATTACAAAAAATGTATACAGTGATCAGAACCAGCTGTCCGAGTGTCACAATTCATCTGGACCACACAAAGGGTCACAGACAGGATCACACCCAACTCTTCCTTACTTATGGAGAGGTGGGAAAAGGGAAGCCTGCCACAAAACAGTCTATTGCAAGATGGATTGTGGCTTGTATTCTTTTTTCGCTATAGCAAGGTGGGTAAGCAGCCACCTGCAGGCCTCGGGACACATTCAACTAAAGGTATTGCAGCTTCTATGGCATCTGCTAGGGTTATCCCCCCTAGTGGACATTTTCAAAGCTGCAACTTGGAAGACAGTTCACACATTCACCAAACATTATTGTTTGGATATCCAGGCCAGAGGAGATGCTAGGTTTAGCACAGCAGTCCTGCGGAGATTCTGTTTCCTAAATAGGTTATATGCCCACCTCCAAAGGCACTGCTTGGTAATCTGCATGAGTCAGAATACAGTAAGATTTCCTGGGGTTTGAAGAAAAAAATACTCACCTTAGTAATCTTCTTTCTTCTAAGAGAATCTTACTGTATTCTGAGCTCCCTCCCTTCCTCCCCTTCTAAGAAACATATGGTCATTGCACTACAGCTGTGGTACAGTTGTTGCAAACCTGGAGGTATAGATGTTCTTGTTTTTGGGGCATGTGTGACTTGAGTCTTAGTGATGCCATTTGGCAAGTGTTCAGAAGGAAGAATAATTCCTCAAGTGTTTTCCTTTTTAAATTCTCAGGGTGGATTGTTGTTGTTCCTATCCTTATTATTGTTAATATTATTATATTGTCCAGAAAGTGCTTGGTAAGAATCTGACTGTTTAGAGTTGTTTACCAGGGACAGTGATTTGAAAACCAAGCTCAAGCCTAACATTCCATAATTTGCATAGGTTCTATTAACCATTTTGGCTCCGGGACAGTCCTATGGCGAGACCAAACTGCGTAAGTCAGAATACAGTAAGATTCCCTTAGAAGAAACGAGATTACACATTTTTTCTTCTTCTCTTACTCAACTCTCAGACTTGTTAGTTCTCTAGATTTAGAGATCAATGACAGATATTTTTCCCCTCCAAATGTAATGTATATGCATGAAAGGCCGGGAAATACATGCCAGAGATGCGTACCCCACCCATGCAGCTCTGCGGTCCCGGACATGCACTACCACAAGCACCCATGGGGCACCTGTCCATGGCCCCAGCTTGCAAGGACTCTGCAGGGCATCCAAGGTTGGAGAAGCAAACCCAGGCGGGCATCCTGGGTCCCATAGTGGATCACTTGCGAGTGAAGGCGCGGGTCCAGGTGCGTGAATACACAACGCGGGCACCAAGCCCCATTAGCCATAGGACCCCCGTCCCAGGCCTGTATGCCAGCCCCCCGCACACGACGGCCCTGTCCACATAGTATACGCATACCCCCCACACATGACAGCCCCGATCCCGCTGTATAAGCAACTTCCCACATGTCGGCTCGGCTCCATTGTATAAGCAGACCCCCATCATGTCAGCCCCAGCCCTTTGTATCAAGCAGAACCCCCCGACACATGGCAGCCCGACCCTGATAGTGTCATGTAAACCCCTCCCAACACATGTCGTTTCCATACATTGGTGCCAAGCATACCCCCACAAAGTCATCCCTGTCCTCGGTGTGGTACAAGTCATCCGCCTCCCCCCGCACACAATGGTGCCACAGTCAACATAACCTCAAACCCAAAACCCTGCAGCAACATTGGTGACCAGTGGCTCTGCTCTCTCCAACCTCGCGGCACCGAACACTTCACCCCCCATCCCCGCATCTGCCAGTTGGTGATGCGTTCAGAATGGCCAGCAGCACAGCCCTCTGCACACCTCCTCATCCGCCGGTCTTCCAGGTGATGCTGGGAGCACACTTCTATAAATGGGTGTCCCACTCCCTGCATCACTTGAACAGCCGGCGGCCGAGGAGGTGTGGTGGAGGGCTGTGCCACTGGCTGTCCTGAGCCGTGGCACTGACTGGCAGGTATGGGGACTGAGGGTGATGTTGGTGCCATGGGGGTGGGGCACTGGCCCACTGGCCACAAATGTTGCAGGGGTTCCGGCCTGGGGTCAGGGTAATGTTGACTGGGGCAAAACCATGTGTGTGGGGAGAGGGGCAGATGACTTGTACTATACCAGGAATTGGGCTGACTTGTTTGGGGGGTATGCTTGGCACTAACTGGGTCGGGGACGACATGTGCTTGGGGTGGGTATGCTTGGCACTAAAGGGGTTGAGGACGACTTGATGGAGATGTTCGGAACCAATGGACTGGGTGGATAGGCACATTGCAGTGGTGTGGATCCACATCAAAGGGACCCACTGGATATATGTATGGGCACTCGCCCAATCACTGCCCCAGCCCACCCCTTCAGCCTCGTGGGCTGGGGCAGCTCGGTGGTCATTTCCCGGTCCCTCTGTGACCGGTGGGTACAGTCCATGAAGATGCACAGTGGGTTACGGCAGGGTCCTGGCTGCTATAACCTGTACCCCCCTGTGCTTGGCACTGTGTGCCTTTGTGAATGGAGCGTAGTACAGGCACACCCCCCACTGCCTGCCCCGGCGCATTGCTGAATGTGTGGCCAGGGGATTGGGCGCGTAACTGCCTTGTGCATGGTTCGTGAATGCTGCCAGGGGTACGCGGGTCCCCCGCTGCCCGGCATTACAACTTAAGATTGCATACACGCCTCAGCTACGTGGCACGTAGGCCCCAGTGTTTGTGTATAAAGCAGTTCGACAATGTAGTTAGTCTTGAAAAATGCATGATTTACTTTTTTTTTTTTTTTAGTTGTGTAAGACGCTGTCATGCTCTATCAGCGAGTCTTTGAACTGGAACCCAGATGCATCATACAAGGTGCTAATTAGCATACTTTGTTGTCTTGACTGCAACACTTGTTTGGCGCCAACCCTGAAAGCCTGTCATAGCACTTTCCATGGTGGTTTGTGGTCCCCCCCCAATCCCTTGTAGTAAAAAAAAAATAGGTATTTCCTTGGTGGTTAGTGGTCTCCTCCTCGCTATCCCCTGTCACTTGTAGGTGAAAAAATAAGTATATTCTGGTGGCTACTTAATCTCCTCCCCCACCGGGCAGGGTAGTGCCCCACCACCCCTTTCTCCCCCCAATCCCAACCTTCGAGACAGGACTGGCATAGCTCTCTGCTCTCCATCGCAGCCGGCTGTCGACTGAGTTGCGATGCAACACGGCACGCGACTGAGAGCTAAGTCTGTGGCTGGCCATGGTGGAGAGTGGAGGGCTGTGCTGGTTGTTTCAGCTCAAAGGTTGGGATGGGGAAGGAGTAATGGGGCGCTACCTGCTGGGGTGGCGGGAGGGTCTGCTAGGCACCAGGAATATACCTATTTTTTCACCTACACGTGATCGGGTATAGGGAAGTGGGGACCACTAACCACCAGGGAATTTTTTTTCCTACAACTACAATTGATTGGGGATAGGGAGTGAGAGTGCTGGGGACCAATTAGAAGTGCTAATTGTAATCAGATGCAATTCTACAAGTGGCCACTAGATGGCATTAAATCATAATTGTGTCTTTCATTCATGAAACTGCGAATGACACATTCAGCCACTGGCTCACTTCAACTAAACGGAAAAGTATAGTACTCATTTAGACCGGTAAAACTAAACCTGAAAATACTAAAATCTGAAATTTCACATTATTAAACATGAACTAAGACAGCAAAGATTTAAAACTGGGTGTGGCCTGGCTTCTAACAAAACGACTGCTTAAATAATTCCCTCTGTGAATCCCGGGGTAATCATCCGTCGGCATCGTGTTTTTTTAAAAAAAGGAGCCTGTGTTTCAGTTTGACACTGCCTGAAATGTCAGACTTCATACATTTGATTTATCACTTTGTTATTGGACTACCCGGTGAGATTGTCGACTTACACCAAGGACAAAATATCATCTGGGCAGAGGGAAAGCATGGTGACCAGAAAAGAAGAAATCATGGAGGCAAATTCCATCAATGGAATGTTCGCAGCCTTGGCACACAGTGATAGGTCAGCCTAGGAGCTTCCAAAATATATCTAGCCATTTTATTATAAATAATATCCACTTTTTTCAAATCTTTCTTTGAGGGCCTTACATAAATTATATCTGCATAATCTACAACTGGAACCAACATGGTATTATAAGCACCTTGATATGTCTGGAAAAATGTGTTTTTAAAACCTATACAGCATCCCTAGCTGTTGTGCTAATCTGTTAATCATTTTATTGGTATGTACTGTCCATTTACAATGGGAATCAATCCATAAGCCAAGATACTTACATTCTTCTACCTGCTGTAATATGGAGCCATCGGCCACTTTGATATCCAGTGCATTGTTACTATATAAGACTTTATTTTTGTGCCAGAATAACATCACTTTAGTTTTCCCACTGTTTAATACTAGTTTATTAAGCCAATAATAATTTTGTAATTTATCAAAAGCTACCTGCAAACCATATTGTATGCTAGTTTCTTCCCCTGCCATTTTTCAAGACTACTCAAAGGAACTTTCTAACTGGAGGTGGGAGTACACAGAAGCGAGACACTTGCTGCACCAGCTGGGAGTTAAAATTTCTATCTGCTACCCTGCAAATATGAACATACAATGCAATTGAACATTTTTAACATTCTCCATGCCTGAAGTCATTATGGACTTTCTCCACAAGACCTGGCCTCAGGAACTTAGAGCTCCAAGATGGGCACAGCACAGGGGAAGTCCTTTAGAAATGGATATGAGTGCCGCCAACTTTCAGCACCATAGGCCCACAGAGGGACAACACCACGAGGCAGCGCAGGAGCAATGGGAACATACAGCAGCAGCACAAACACAACAAAAGAGACCCACCACTGGAGAGAGAGGAATCCCGGAGTTGAAGTGAGGGCCATGGGAAAGAAGAGGAGCCAAGTATTGCCAGCCCCTATTTCACGCAAAACAGATATGCTCCACTACACTCAACCTCTGTGGCAGGCTTGCCCCAAGAACCCATGACACTGTTGCTGCTGGAGGAGCACACCACCACCTGCAGGACGAGAAGCCTGTATCGTGGGCTGTGGCCGTAGTGCTGTGTGCACTGTCCACCTGCCTGGATTCCGTGGTTAGATATCCATTGACTGTTGTGCAGTTTTAGATCTGCTGGAACTTTGGTGTGAGTGCCATAGTTTTTCTCTGCATGCAGAAATTCTTTCAAGCCAAAATAGGGTTGGAACTTCGGACCGTTAATTTCACTCACTGAGAATTTTTTATTCATTTTTGGAATTTACTGCAGCACATACTCTTATGTTTTGCTTCTCCCTTACTGATTATTTTATTTATTAGTTTTGTTTGTAATTTGAGTGGGGGGAGCTATTTGGTTGGGAGTTATTCGAGGGAGGGTGTATGATTGGGGCATGTGGATGGACTGTATAGTGTCTGTATAAGTAGAGTGAATGTGTGTGTATGAGTGCTTCAGTTTGTTGTTTAGTGTACTTAAGTTTGTATTTTAATTGTTTTTATTGGGTTTTCTGGTTTTGGGTTAGTTTACTTGGTTGAGATGTGTTGGGGCGTTAGCCATGCACGAGTCACCTATACTGCCTCTCTTCTTCTCAATCTCCACCACTTTACTGACCTCCCGGTTTCAGCTACTGCTGCAGGGAGGTCAGGATTGCGAGGAGGTGGATGGGTCACTGTTGGAGGGCAGTTGAGGAGGGGGTGGTGAGGGGCATTGAGGTTGTTGGGTACAGGAGACACCCTGGGTTTAAACAGGCCGAGGGAGATGCCAGACATGTTTGGCTCCTGTACCCAGGGGTCCCACTGGACCGAGTGTACAGGTAGCTAGACAGTCTGCTGCCTCCTCTAATCCTCGGGCAGTGCTTTGCAATGCCAGGTCACCAGGTCTAACATGTTTCAATATAAGAAAAATAGCAGGACAAGAGGACACAGCACAAGATCAGAGGGAGGCCGATTAAGGGGTAATGTGAGGAAGTTCTTTTTTGTAGGAAGAGTGGTGGATGCATGGAATGGCCTACCTCAGGAAGTGGTGGATATGAATACAGTGCGTGGCTTCAAACAGGCATGGGATAGGCATAAGGGAGCAATATAGATGAGTATGAATAGATAGGCCATTGACAGAGTAAAGACCTATGGCACATTCATAAGGTAGCAAAAATGGGCAGACTGGATGGGCCTTGCGGCCCTTGTCTGCTGTCAACTTCTATGTTTTTATGTCGATAAGGAACAGACTTGATTTCCTGGCTGGGAGACAATGCTGGTTCTGTTTTGGAGGCCGCCGTCCCTGCTGGGTACTCCATGGTTCACTGCCTGAGGAAGGATCGCAGGGGTGGGGGAGTGAACATCATTTTTAGAGCCAACCTGGGCTTCATGGTGCATTCAGTTGGTAATACCAGGTCTTCTAAGTGCATTGCCATGTGCGGGGGTCCAGGTGCAGTTTGCTGGAGTCTCTATTTTTACTGCCTTCCTGGGGTGGGAGAATTCCTGCAGGAGGTAGCGGGCTATATAATCGACCAGGTGTTGGAGTCCCCCAGGTGTTAAATCGTAGGGGACTTCAGCACTTGGGTTGATGACGAATCCTCGCAGTTCGGTTATGACCTACTCCAGCTGATGTTATCACTGGGACTGACACAAGCAGTTGCTTCTGCAACCCACCGGCTTGGCCACACACTTGCTCTAGTGTTCCAGCTGGGTCTTGGGGTTGATCGGGTACCTTGGTCCAATCACTGCACCATGGGGTTCACATTTGGGGACCCCCCAATAATTCTTCCCCTATGGAGACGGTCAGCTACCGCCTTTTAAGGAGTTTACACCCATGAGGACTTTTGGCATTGGCTGACCTATCTAGAGTTGAGGCAGCTTGTGTGATTGGCACCGGTGAGGCAGTGGCCACCTATAATAAGGTGTGTCCAAAGCACTGGATGCCATCACTCCGGTTTGTATACAACTCAGATCTTCTCACTTTAGATCTCCTTGGTTTGATGGGGATATCATGGCGATGAAGATCAAGGGCCAGAAATTGGAGTGTTACTGGTGGAAAACCCGGTTGGAGGCCAACAAACTGGTCCTGTGTGCCTATTACAGTGAGTACCAGGAGGCAACCTCCTGTAAAAGGCAGAATTCCTCTCCAGGGAGATTGCAGCAGGGAGGAACAGACCTATTCAGCTTTTTCGGACTGTGGACAGACTTCTCAATCCTGCCTGTCTACAGCTGAAGAAGACTTTTTCATCCACCTTGTGTGAAGAGTTTGCTCTGTTCTTCTCTGAGAGTGTCATCCATCTGGTCGGGGAATCCGTTGGGGAGGACAACACCGAGCAGTAGCTAGACTAGTAGGAGCAGAGGCACTCTGCCTGTCTGGGAGGAGTTTAGGCCAGTGGAGGAGTCTGAAGTGATGGGGGTGATCTTAGAGCTGAAGCACACATTTTGCAAACTGGATGCAGCCCTGACGCATTTCATAATGAGATGCGCCGAGGCTGTAGGCCCGGTGTTCGCCAGGATTGCCAGGTGCTCAATGGTGGAGAGGGTGTTCCCAGTGTCTTTGAAAGAAGCACTGGTAAGATCACTCCTTAGGAAACCTTCCCTGGACTCAGACGTCCTGACGAATTACTGTCCGATCTCCAACCTGCCTTTTTTGAGCAAGGTTGTTGAGAAATTGGTGGCAGATCAGCTCGAGGATCACCCAGTGTCCTTCGTCTGAGCCATTTCAGTCAGGTTTTCAGGCTAGACACAGCACACAGAAACAACTCTAGTTAGGGTGCATAATGACCTACTTGGGGCTAATGACAGAGGAGATGGGTCAGTTCTTGTGCTCCTTGATCTCTCATCAGCATTTGACACTGTGGACCACATTGTACTTCTTGATTGGCTCTGAGTTTTTTGGACTCACCCGTGCTGTCATCAGATGGTTTGAGTCTTATCTCTATTATAGTGTGCAGCGCAGTAGCGTAGCAAATTCCCAGAGGGTCTGGGTGCAAGGTGATGTTACAGGGCCCCTCCCTAGTTTTGAATAACATCAAAATTATGATTCGGACCCCTCAAACCTCGTGGGCCCGGGTGCCACTGCACCCCCTGCACCCTTGTAGCTATGCGCCTGGTGCAGCGGGTAGTGATGGGGAATTTCTCCTCCTCCCCAATGCCTCTGTCAAGTGGAGTTCCACAGGGCTCGATCCTGTCACCGATGCTGTTCGTTGTGTACATGCTGCCCCTGGGGTGAGATCATTCAACAGTAGAGTATGGAGTTTCACTGCTATGTAGATGACACCCAGCTGTATTTTTCATTTGTTCCCAGAATATCCGGTGCTGTCGATATGCTTAATATCTGTTTGGCTAAAATCAATGACTGGATGGCTTACATATGAACTTGCCAGCAGATAAAGGCCTTTCGGTCTATCAAGTCTGCTCGATTTGTGCAGCTAGCAGCCCTTATACTGCAGCTGCCCTCCCTCCTCCCTCCCCTTCCAGTGACGCCTCCCTTCCTGTCCCATCCCCTTGAAGCAGCCCATAGTATTACAGTTACCACTTCCTGGTAATGCATTCCACTCTGATACCAAACTGTGTGTGTGTTTAGAAAAAAATCTCCTCACTTCCTCCTGAACCTTCTCCCCCAATCTCAGCTTGTGCTCCTTCCTCTCCTTAACTGGAAAAGCCCCACCATGTCTGTCTTATTTATTCACTTCATGTACTTGAAGGTTCCAGTCATGCCCCCCCTTTCCCTCCTCTTCTCCAGGGAGCACATGCTCAACTCCCTCAGCCTACTCTCATAGGGCAAGTCCTCTAACCCCTGGATCATTTTTGCTGCCCTGCATTGAACGGCCTCCAGTAACCTAATGTCCTTCTTAAGGTACAGCTGCCCAGAACTGTACGCAGTACTCCAGGTGTGGTCTAACCAGTGACCTATACAGTGTCAAGATCACCTCCCCCCTCCTGGAGGATATGCCTTTGACAATACGACCCAGCATCCTGTTAGCCTTTGCAGCTGCCTTTCTATGCTGTGGGGAGTTGTTAATTGCTCCCATTATGATCACCCCTGATCCTCCCCCCCAATCTTGGCTAGCTGAACCCCCAAGCTGGTAGTACCCTGTGGAGGGTGTTGGATAACAGATGGACCAGACACCGAACTTCAGGTTCAACACTCGATCTTTGTGTGTTTATTCAAAATATAAGAAATAACCTTCTGCAATGGCATATTTCTTCTTCAGTACATCAGTTTGCAGCAACAGAATATGAATGTCCTTTCTCTGCACTTAGCCAGCACCTACTGACACTGATCTCTGATCCAGTTTATTAGTTGCGATGTAGCGACCACCCCTGTGCAAGCCCCATTTGCTTGCATAATGGGGGCTCAAAAAGGGGAAAAAAAAAAAAAAACAGAGCTATAAACAAAGAACCTCAATGCAGAATCACTGCAAAAACAGTTACCCCAAAGGGCATTGGCAAGAAATCAAGTTTCAAAGAAATACAACATCATACATACTTCCATAAATGCAATGCATCATGGGATATATGCAAATAATCATGACATTTCTTAAGTTTACAACAATATACATGCATTTTAAATAATACAACTAGCTTAATTTCTACAATAGTCACCTAGTATTTTTTACGATTATCAAAACCACCTAGCGTCATGGTATTTTCAACATTACAGGTTTCATAAACATAAGGTATATACATTAAGGTATTTTATAACATGGTGCTATTACATACTAAATCCAACAACAATAAACACAATCTGTTTTACGTACACTTGGAGGTCACCACAATAACCTCCCTGCATGAGGACCTGAGAGGGGAAAAGGAAAACCAAAGAGGGCACTATAGCATAGTCAAGGGAGGGAGAAGGGGGTGCCCACAGGTGGCCAACCTTATGGACTAGAAATAGTAAAGGATAGATTAGACTTAGAAATAGAAGAACTGTTGCAACAGATTTAAGAAAAGGTCTGTCCTCAAGAGTGGCAGGAGCTCTCGGTCACATGCCTCCTTGGGTTTTTTGCTCCGAAATGTAATGCCTTGCATTTCTTGGCATTGAACCCCAGCTGCTAAGTATCTGACCAGGCCTCCAATTTTGCCAGATCGTCCTGCAACCCCTGCCACCCCCTCTGTCATCCAATACTGCTCCTGTCTTGGTGTCCTCTGCAAACAGACTGATCTTGCTCTTAATGCCTATTGAGATGTCTGCGATTAAGATCCCAAACAACACTGGCCCCAGTACTGAGCCCTGTGGCACCCCACTTCTCACTGTCCTGGGCGACAAGAGCTCCCCTCCAACCACTGTCCTCAGTCTCCCTTTCAGCCAGTTCACTACCCATCTCACCATTTTCACCCAGACCCCTGTACCTTCCAACTTACTACCTAGCCTCCTATGCAACACTGAATCAAATGCCTTACTGAAATCCAGGTACAGGACATCCATTGCATAGCCACTGTCTAATTGCGTGGTTATCCAGTCATAGTACTCCACCAGGTTGGTTTGACAGGATCTGCCTGAGACAAACCCATGTTGCCTGCTATCCTGCAGCCTATTCGCCTCCAGGAGGGAAACAAGCCTCTTCTTCAGGGTTGTCTCCATCAGCTTTCCCATGATGGATGTAAGGCTTACTGGTCTTTAGCTCCCAGGCTTATCCTTGGGGCTGCTCTTGTGGAGGGGCACCATGTGTGCCATCCTCCAGTCCTGCGGTATACTCTCTGAGTCCAGGGAGGCATTTAAAAGGTCTGCAAGGGATTCTGCCAGGACTTTTGCTAGCTCTCTTAGCACCCTGGGGTGTATGTCATCTGGCGCCGGTGTCTTTTCTACCCTCAGTGCCCTCAATCCCTCCAGTACCCTGCCCACTGGGATTTCCCTTTCTGTCACCTCTTCTACCCATGCCCACCCCATCCCCTCGGGTACTGCTCCCCCTGTCTCTTCAGTAAGCTAAATCTGCTCTCCCTAACTACATGCCTCATGATTACTACTACTCTAACATCCTTCTGCTTCCTTCCTTCCTACCACTGTGATACCACTCCAATGTTACTACGTAGGACATGGATCCACATGGTTGCATATGCCCAAAATAAATGTCGCCTGTATCTGCACTCCCCATGCTCCTTCTTATGTAGCAAACTCTGGTACCTCCTCCTACTCTCTATCCTGCTCTCTGGTGATGTGCAACCAAATCCAGGACCATCAAATACTATACCTGACTCAATTAGTAACGCCAAAGGTCTTATTATTGCACATCACAATATAAGGAGCCTCACACACGATCTAGCAGAACTTGAAGTCTGGACCTCCTGCTATAAGCTGGATATCATATGCCTCTCTGAAACCTGGCTAAAACAATCCACGCCTGACTCTCTATGCACTCTTCCATCATACAGCCTATTGAGACTCGATAGAATGATGACCAAAAGAGGGGGTGGTACAGCTGTCTATTTTAAAGATCATCTTCACGTTATTCCAGTCAAGTCCTATAATCTGGCCCACTGTGAGGCACTTCAAGTGCTCCTCACCCTCGGTGCAAAAAAAATACACATTGTAAGCATCTACAATCCCCCGTCCAGTGCCATGAATGAACTTGATGAATTTATTGGAGCAAATCTCAAGCCTCGCTGGGAGACATGAGGTACTTATACTAGGGAACCTTAACATAAACTGGCTAGGCAGTGCACAATCAACAACAATGACCAAACTGCCGAGTTATAATCTACATCAGCTGATATGGGAACCCACCAGAAACACTCCTCACCTTAATACAAACACTCTACTAGACTGGATAATGACAAATCACCCTGAAAACATGGTGGCTTCGGGCGTACTACCTGATGTCATCACTGATCACTCCCCAACCTATTGTGTATGGGGCAAAACCAAACCCACCCCGGGTGGACCCCGCTTAATTACCTTCCGTAACTATGCAAATTTTGACCCGCAACTTTTTTTACAAGACATTGCAGCCACGGATTGGTCCTCCCTTCTCTCAACCAATGATGCTCAGTCTGCTTTTAATATATTCCTGACCCACTTCCTATCGCTCCAAGAAAAACACTGCAAACTTACTACCCACCGTGTAAAAAACAGGCAAACACGCTGGCTTAATTCTGTCCTACTATGTAAACTAAAACAGAGGGACAAAAGCTGGCTACATTTCAAAAGAACAGGACTATCATTTGACCTCCACACCTACAGGGCACTGCCTAACTCCTGCAAGAAGGATATCAAAAATGCAAAGAGCTCCTACTGCAAAGATCTATTAACCAATTCCTATGGTGACTCTAAAAAATTTTGGTCCCATATAAAGTTCTTTCTTGGCTTAAATCAGCCTCCTACCCCAAATGACATGTCACTCAATGGCGTTCATTGTAATAATCCTAGAACTATTGCCAAATTTTTCAATAACAAATTCTCTGACTTACCTAGTTACGCCTCTTCTTTCTTTGTCCAACCGAACATATCCTCTCCCCAGAGGTCAAAGGTCCTCATTTCTTCTTTAAGGCAGGCTCTAGAATTGATGTGCTTAGGTTACTAAACAAAATCTCTCACCACACCACGGCAGGCTCAGAAATCTCGAACTCAAGCTCCTAAAGCTAGCTGCCCCTTACATTGCTGCTCCCCTTGCCAAGATATTCACTGTCTCTTTGTGTCAGAGCTTCATCCCCAATATATGGAAGGTAGCTAGGATTACCCCGTCTTCAAAAAAGGAGATCGCAAAGACCCCTCTAACTACCAACCCATAGCCATCCTTTCAGTCCTCAATAAAATCCTGGAGAAACTGATTGCCGTCCAAACTATTGACTTCCTCCAGAAACATGAACTACTTACCTCTGCCCAGCATGGCTTTCACAAGGGCCATAGCACTACTACCGCCCTTCTCAAATTCACGTTGATACCCTAGTGGCTATGGACTCTGGGCTTCTCACAGGGGGCCATTTTCATTGACATGACCAAAGCGTTTGACCTAGTTGAGCACTCCATTCTTCTGACCTCCCTAAGATCTCTAGGTTTCTCTGCTAATGTCGTAAGATGGTTTGGTAGCTACCTGACTGACAGGACTCAGACTGAAATACAATTCTACCTTCTCAGACAAGACCACTATAAACAATGAGGTGCCACAAGGTTCCATTCTTGGACCTCTACTTTTTCTCCATATGCATAAGTAACATCACCTCTAACCTCCATAGGACAGCCTCTCTACTATATGCTGATGACATTGTGCTTTACACGAGTGCAAAGAGCCTCAATGACATAAATCTGCAACTCTCTCTTGATTTCCAGTATATCCAACAGTGGCTTTCTTGTCACAAGCTGGTCCTAAATGAGGCCAAAACCCAAGCTATGATCTTTGGATCACAGGCAAAACTCAAACATTCCTGCCCAAATTTCAAAGTCTCCACTGTGAATGGTTCAGCAGTTGAGGTGGTAAACTCTTTTAAATATCTGGGTGTCACACTTGACCCATCACTAAATTTTGACCTCCACATCAAGCAGACCTGTAAGCTGGTCAATTCCAAACTGGGTATAGCCTACCGAACCAGCTATGCATTCACGCCCTCAGCCAGGCTTGCCATTGCCCGTGGCATACTCCTGCCCACACTTACTTACAGTGTTGTTACTTTTACCTCCACATGCAAATCTAGTTTTCAAAAGTGGGATGTCACATATAACAACATATGTCGATATGCATCCTCCTCTCATCGACTGAAACACCGCTGTCTTCTATATTCAGACCTGGGATGGCTTCCACCCTCTGAGACTAGGCTTTATGCTTATGGCTCTGTCATTGACAATATTATCCAACAACAAATTCCCAAACCCCTGGCTGACCTCTTCCAAAATCTGGCACCTTGCTATGGGCTGCAGTCTGCTGACCATGCCCCAGTAGTCGTCCCTAGACATAACACCTCCAAAGGAGCATGCAATTTTGCCTGTCATGCCCCCCTTTACTGGAACACCGTCCCACTAGTCCTACGCCAATCCACGTCCCACGCGTCCTTTAAGAAAGGGTTGCATAACCATCTCAGCACTTCTTGAAAGTGCTCCTGTTTCAAACCACCGTAGCTCACAGTTACCTTCCTAGCATTACATTTCCTGCCTCTTACTTTACCATGCCATACACTAAGCACTTTTTTCTACCTGTCTTGACCTACCTCGTCATCTTGCCTCATCCTAAACCCCATTTCCAACCTCTCTACAGCTATCCCCCCTACTGTTATTTCTCCCTTTACTCCCCATTTTTCATTACTGATTGAATATTTCTATATTTACTAATTGTTACTTTTTTCCTCAATTTTGGTTTTATATTGTAGTCTTATAACTTGAATTGTTTTTCCATGTTTCTTTCTTTACTGTTAATGCACCTACTTTGTCAATATCTTTCGGTAATATATTGTCAAATCAATATTGTAATGTCTTTGCCTGTATTTCTCATTTTGTACTCTCCTGGGTCGTGCCTGAAAATAATCATTGCTATGGCTAGTGCACTTACCCGGTTAACAAAAATGAAATAAAATAAAATAAAAGTAAATACTGAGCAGAAGTACCTGTTTAATGCTTCTGCCTGTTCTGTCGTAGTATCAGCCCCTCCCCTTTAATCTTCACTATTTGGTCTTTGCAGCTCCTGTTCTCCCTGATGTATCTGAAGACGTCCTTCTCCAATGCCCTGTGCACGCCTGAGTTCCTGGGATGTCTTGGCTGCCCTGACTGCCCTTGTCACCTCCCTTGACTACTTCAGGTATTCCTCTCTGTTCACCCCCCCCCCCGTTCTTTTGTACTTTCTAAAGGCGGCTCTTTTCTTCCTTACTTTCTCCACGACCTCCCTGCTCACCCAGCTAGGCTTCTTGGCCCTCGCCCTCTTACTCTGGACTCTTGCACATGTTGCAGTTGCCTCCTCTATACCCCATTTAATGACTTCCCACCTCTGATTAGTGTAGATGTCTGGACTGATCATGGCCAGATACCCCTGTACTACTTCCCTCATCTTCCTGAAGTCTGTCCTTCTGAAGTCTATCACCCTTGTGCCCAACCTACTCCCTCTTTCCCCATGTCTATCTTGACCCACACTGAGTGGTGGTCACTCCCTGTCAGCAGTTCTCCACCCTCTGCTCCCTAACAAACTCACCATTTGCCAGCATGAGGTCAATGGTGTTCCCTAACCCGGTAGGCTTGTTGGCCATCTGCAATAGGAAGCTGTCCTGGAAGGCATCCAGAAGTACCTGCTGTCTTCTGTTTGTGGTGGCTGGGGTATCCCAACCTACTCCCTGCAGATTGAAGTCCTCCACAATCACCATACTGCCCTTCCTGCAGGGTCTTCTGATCTCTCCCACTAGAACCCTGTCTAACTCCTCAGTTTGAGGGTGGCCTATACATCACTCCCATCCTGAGGGTCATATTTTTGAAGTCCTGGAGCTGCACCCATAGTGACTCTGTGTTGTCTTCCTCCCCTACCTTCCTGACACACTTCAGACCTTCTCTCACATACAGCGCCATCCCCCATCTTTCTCTTTTACCCTGTCTCACTAAAAATCCTATATCCTGGTATTACCAGGTCCCAGCCATGGTAATGGGTGCCCCATGTCTTGGTTTTGGTTGCCATATCCACCTCCCCAACTGCCATGAGAGCCTGTAACTTTGCTGTTTTGTTCCCTAGACTCCTAGAGTTCAGGGTTACCACCTTCCACCCCTCTTTCTTCCCCCCTTTCCCTACCTGCTCTTCCTCTTTAGCACCTTCTCCTGACCTCTTCCCAAGTCCCCTGCTGCCAGCTCCCAGTTGGCTGAGACTAAACCCAGATGAGACAGAGGTGCTAGCGATCAAGCCGGGTCACGGGCATAATAGGTTGCAACCTGGAGCGGTCATAGTTCTTTTCCTGGAGTCTGCGCCATTGGCTGCATCCCTGAGAGTGCATAATCTAGACATGATCCTAGACTGCAGGCTGACCTTTGATCAGGTATCATCTGTGGTTAAAAGCATTTTTTGCCACTTACAGAACATCGCCAAGATCAAGCTCCTCATTCTGCCCGAAGATCTGTTGACCCTGGTACATGCCTTTGTTACCTCTAGGTTCGACTACTGCAGCACTCTTTACTTCAGGGTCATGGGAGAAACCTTCTGCAGGCTGTAGCTGGTGCAGAACGCAGCGGCATGGTTGCTGACTGGCCTATCTAGGTCCTGTCATGTGACCCCGGTCCTGCGTACTCTTCACTGGCTGACGGTCAGGTGGAGGGGCCTTTTTCAGGGTGAGCTTGCTCACCTATAAGGCCCTATACAGACTGGGTCCTGGCTACCTGTCGGAGCACCTGACACCTGCAACCTCTGCTCGTTCCCTCCGCTCCTCTTTGAGGGGTCTCCTGAACATTCCCAGGGTTTGGCTTAAGACATCTGGTGATAGAGCTTTCAGTGTCTCTGGGCTGATCCTGTGGAACATGCTTCCTTCTGCGGTCTGGGAGAGCCCCTCGATTGGTGTTTTTTAACAGAGGCTGAAGGCCCACCTCTTCAGCCTAGCATTTATAGAGTGATTTGTACCCAACCTGTTTAACTGTTCTAGTTAATTTTAATAATTGAGCTTTGAATTTATTCCTGTCATTTCTGTACTGTAATTGTTATATTTTGTTAGGTGCCCAGAGCCCCAAGGATTGGGCACCTTAAAAATAAAATTTGCCTTGCCTTTGCCACCAGCAAAGACCCCTTGGTACCTGCTGTGCAAATGGATAGCCTGCCAAAGAAGACCACCACAGCAGCAGCAGAAGTACAGACAGGGAATGCTGCTGAATCCACAGATGCCATTAACAGCTGACCATGAGTCTGATAACTGCAGTCTTTTTTGGGGATGGTGGGGGTCATGAGGGGTTAGACTGCAGGGGCAGAGTCACTACCTGTTCGCTCTAGTAAATGACCTCTAGGGCTGCACTGACACGGGGTCCTGATGCAGGTCTTTTCTCCCTTTCTCCATCCAGGAAGCAGACCATGAACGGCTTGTAGTTCTGTTTTCCTCCTCAGTACCCCAACGCTCAGCAAAACTAGCCAAGCAGATACAAAAGGTACATTTGCGATCAGAAGGGACTGGAGCCAGAACTAAAATACATACTTTACTACTTGCTGTGCTGTGCATTTCCAGGCCCAGCTCTGAACTGTAACCTGAGCCTCTGTGCTAGCACTGAGTTACCTGTTTCTCCCCAATAAGCATCACAAGTGCCCTTTTAGAGGATTAATACACTATATTTTGTGAGCCTGACCAAGTAGTGTGTCATGTGTGTTTTAGTCACAGGTTCAACAGGATAGCTATAAAATCAGTCTGGCTTTAAATAAGCTAAGGTATTGCAAGGCACTCATGGCAAGAATGTATGGGAGGAAGGAAGGGGATACAGCTACATAAAGAGAAAATGCCTTTCTGGGAGTAAGGCAAGGCAAATATGATTTATATAGCACCCTATCCAGGGGCACAGAGCGCTTAACAAAGATGATGATAATGCAGTAACACAACCTTAAAAGTAAATTATTTATAGAAGATTAAAAACCTTAACAAACTTTTAAAAGAGACTTTAAAGGCCTCCACTGTGCTGGCAGCCTTAATGTATGGTGGAAGAGAATTTCACAGGAGTGGCGCAGCCACCACAAAGGACCTATCTAACAATCTAGTCAGGTGAGAGGATGGTACACCAAATAAGCCAGCCTCGGTGGAGTGTAGTGGGCAGATGTAGAGTATGGAATCAGGAGCTCTTTTAGGTAGTCAGGTCCCAGACCGCGGAGGGTCTTGTATGTTAACAAGTCTATTTGAAGGTGATGCACACACTCACAGGCAGCCAGTGCAGGACAGGCGTGACAAGGTTGCTCATAGAGGTACCCATCAACATCCTGGCCCCAGTGTTCTCCACTAGCTGCAGGCAATTCATCAAGCTTCCAGACAGCCCTAGGTACAAAGCATTATAGTAATCGAGTCGGCCAGTAACAAAGGCATGGATAACCATGGCCAAGTCAGTGGGAGTCAAAAATTGATAGTTCCTGGCAGTATTCCAGAGATGGAAAAAGCCAGCCTTAACTACCGACAAGGTCAAGCCGATCATCAAGAATAACACTAAAATCCTTAACCACCTTTATCACCGGGGGACGACCATCAACCAGAAGGGCGGGCAGTCTACCCCCAGGACCTGGCTCAATCACCATAACCTCTGTCATGCTGTGGTTGAGACAGTTTGCGAACATCCAGTCGTTTATCTCAGTTAAGCACCAACTCGGCATATCTGGGGTGGAAAGGTCACCAGGGGCACAGGACAGGTACAACTGGGTATCATCTGCATAGTAGTGAGACCCCAGATTGTACCACCTAATGATCTCTCCTAGCAGCAGCACATACATGGAGAACAGGGGCGCCAAGTTGGAACCCTGTGGAACACCACAAGGCAGCATGAAAGAACCTGAGGAAAAATTTACTAGGACAATGCGCTGCAGTTTTCCGGTTAAATATGAGCAAAACCAGTGCAGAACTGCTTCAGTAGTGTTCATAGTTCTACAGATGGTCCAACACCCTGTGATCTGCTGTATCAAATGCTGAAGATGGGTCCAAGAGCACCAAGATGGTATAGTGCCTTGGTCCCTTGCCATGAAGAGGTCATGTGCTTCCCAGACCAAAGCCATCTCAGTGCTGTGCTATGGCCAAAAACCTGACTGGAGAGGTTCATAGATGGATAAATTCTCCAGGCACTCAACCAGCTGGTCAGCCACCACCTTTTCATTAAGTTTCCCCAGAAAGAGAAGATTAGAGATGGACCTACAATTTGCAAGAATGTCAGGGTCAATAGATGATTTTTTCGGCTGTGGGAGGAGCCTACACATTTTGCTTCGTGTAGCTCTAAACGGCCGAACATGGCACCTTCCGTTGGACTTTTGGAAGTATCCTTCTGAAAGTTCAACGGATCTTGTAACACTCCACTACAATTAGCTGCTACTGAGAAACGGACGCACTATTTTGGCTATTACTTCCACATTTCAGGAATAGAACTGCGCATGCGCACCTTGCGTGCATGTGATGTTCCACTAGTGCCACCATCTTGTGAATGACATGCACAGTTGCATTGCCATCACCATCTTGCAGATGGCACTCGGCAGTTCTGGCGGTGCTAGCTCTCCAGAGCTTTGAAAGCTCACCACAGCCACATCGGCTCTGGCTAGAGCCTGGTTAAGGAGGGATCTCACTACAGCCTCTTTCAGAAATACAGGGGGGAAAAAACCTCACTTAATGACCCATTTACAATCTCCACAAACACTGGACCCAAGAAATCCAAGCAGCTGATAACAGGCCATATTGGACCCGGGTCCAGGGCACAGGTGGTGGGATGCATGCTGGTGAGTACCTGAAGGACCTCATGTACCAACATCAGCCGAAACTCGGTTCAGCTTGGCAGACGATGTTCACTAGCAGATTGATCACCCCCAGTAAAAACTGGACCAGAGGAGGTAATACATGTCCTGATAGAGGCCACCTTGTCGGCAGAAAACTGCCCACACTTTTCTACACTTTCCAAGAACAACCCACCTGAGGTAGAAGAACTATGTATTTAATATATATATATATATTCTGTATCTATCTTCACCCGTGGTTTCTGTGTCCCCCATTTAGGGACAAGCTATTAAAATTAGATGTATGCAGCTCTTGTGTATAGCCCACTCTCTGTCACTTAGATTCAGTCTTTTTATTACTACAGGGGAGTACCCAGAAGAGTAGCAGGTAGCCAAGGTTAAACCAATTTTCAAGTTGGGTAATAGAGATGAAATTGGTAATTACTGCCCAATCGCCTTACTACATCAAATATCAAAAATTTTCAAAAGATTGATATCTAAACAGTGGAAAGAATTTTTGGAATTAAGAAGTAAATTTGCGTTAGGGTTCAGAGCACATCATAGTACTCAGACAGCATAAGTTAGGTAGTCAGTGACATTCAAATGAGCCTGGACAGGAGAATGATGGTGGGAACCTTGTTCCTACCATCATCATTGAAGATAGAGGGGGAATGGCTCAGGAGCAATGTGAGGAAGTATTTTTTCACTGAGATGGTGGTGGAAGCATGGCACTGCCTTCCTGAGGAGGTTGTGGGTCAAAAATAGTGGGGGAATTTAAAGAATGCACTGGACAGACATAAGGCAATTCTAGCGGGGGGTAGGAGGAAGTAGGCTGTCGGTTAACTAGGATCTGCAGCCTTTCCAATAGGTAGAGAAATGGGCAGACTGGGTGGGCCAAGCGGTCCTTATCTGCCACCAAAGTCTATGTTTCTATGTTCCTTGATTTTGTCAAAGGCTTTGACACACTGAACCATGGAGTTCTCCTGTCCAGTCTCCAGAATATCGGAATGTCACAATCGGTACTTTGCTTCTTTGACTCATATCTTCGAAATAGAAAATTCGTTGAAATTGGGTCTCAAGTCTCAGTTGGTTAGCATTGAATCTGGGGTACCCTAGGGATCCATCCTGGGGCCCCTGTTATTTAATATCTACATTGATGATTTGAAATTTGAAGACAGTGATGTGAGGTCTTCCCTATATGCTGATGACACCATCATTTATATTTAGGGGAAAACATCTGAATTTATTAATGAAAAACTTCAGTGGATTTTTGACCATGTCCAAAACTTCTTAAATAATCATCTTTTGCTACTTAATGACATCAGGACACAATCAGTTTTGTTTGGGAGCAAATTAACTTTGAATGATAATAATTTAATACTGACTACTATTGGTGGGAAGAGTATCCAGCAGGTGGACAAGTATAAATATTTGGGTCTATGGTTGGATTCTGCCTTTAAATGGACTGAACACATTGACAAAATGTTGAATAACTTACACTAGGTAGGAAAGTGGGCCTTCTATATATGGTAGATTGAGACATAATGTGACACCTGAGACGAGGCTACAAATGGTGAACTGCATGATAATTCCAATCTTGGATTATGGAGATATAATTTACTCGGGGGGGGGCAGCCTCCAGCACCCAGATGGATAGGTGGACCTGACGTTTAACAAATTTGCTGTCTTATATTGGATGATCCTCGTACTACCCACTGATGTGCTATATACAACGGGCAACTCTCTTAATTGGTCTAAACCACAAGAAAGAAGAAAACTTCACCTTATGCAATTTATGTACAAAATGTGGAAATGTGTGTGTGTGTGTGTGTGTGTGTGTGTTTTCACCCCAATATTTAATGGATTTATTTCATATAAGAACTGTAAAAGATCATTTAAGATCAGCAAAAGGTACTGAATACAGGGTGCCCAAATGTAATCTTGGAATCGGTAGATCATCTGTAATGGTTAGAGGGGTAGTTTCTGTGGAATTCAATTCTGATTAATTTAAGGTAAGCTAGCTATCCTGTAAGGCTAAGTGAGTTACATTCTTGGCTTAAAGATAATGAAAAGGCCCTGGCCAACTGTTGTGTAGATGCAGTAACCTGATAAATATAATCAAACTGAGATTATCTTAGCTTTTGTTTGGGCTAAATAGTGGGGCTTAAAAATTATTATTGTTTATATGTGTATTATTTATATATAATGTAAGTATTTGTATGTTTTGTATACTTTTGTACTTGTTGAGTATGTTGCAATGCATTGGGACCTCATTAAAAATGAGCTCTGCTCAATGGAAAGTTGTCCTTGTTCAGTACTGAATAAAAATGTACTACTACTATTACTGCAGCCCCATGTTCAGTGAGATGCCAAACAGATAATGGGCCATGGGAATGGGTATCACATGAAGGGGAGACACAGTAATTCATTAATAGGCTGGAGAACAGGTACAGCTCTCTGAAAATGCCCAATGCAGCTCTTCCATGCTAGGCCGAAGGAGCCAGGGTGCACTTCCCCCTCCCAGGTACGAACACGACCGGCCATGTAGGGCACCCACGCAGTATATCAAAGGTGTCTCATTGTCTTTCCTCCCTGTTTGGAGGATAGGTATGTAAATCCCCACCTGATATCATCTGCAGAGCTCCTCTCTGATGCCCTCCTGGGCCAGCAGAGGAACAAACAAGGCTCAGCTAGGCTAGCATGGTTTGGACAGAGCAACTGAATCACCCAACCACTCCATTCATTGCAGTTTCCTCCCAGGTAATGCCCTCAAGAGCAGCTAGACTGACCTTTACTAGTACCTTGCTAGTGATCTTAAGCCTAAGTATCTACTCACTGGATTCTGTAAACAGCAGTGTAAATGGCTCTAGAGGTTCTTATGTTTCTCATGTTGACTGTTTATATTGTTTTAACAGTACGGAAAATGTAAAGGTAGAACTGCATAAGATTTCCTAATTTTGGACTCGACATCTGCTCTATGTAATGTGTCCACTGTATTTTTGCTTTGTTTACTTTATTTCTGCTGTACTGATTTCAACTTTGTTACCTCCCGGGATGTGTCTGAAAACAGTCATTTCATGGCTAGCACACCCACCCGGTAAACGAAAACTAAATAAATAAAATAAAATCTATAACACCAGACAACAGCAAAATGGTGTGCTAATAAGAATAAGGTGGTATCTCAGCTTTATGACAGGCAATATGACAACTTTGACTTACCCGTATTGCTTCTTTGGAAGGGAGGTCACCCCCAGGTGTGTACAGTGCTGGTTTAGCTATATTTGTTCCAAAACTAGATTATGGATTAGATTGTCAGACATGGAACATCAGGGAATTCACACCCCTGCAGAATGGAAAAGGGTGCTGTTACTCCTTAAGCTTCATCCTCACCTCCTCACTCTAAGTTGCTGTGATTTGCTCTGCCTAGCAGTAGGCTTCCTGCCTCTGCCCTTACACCCTTCCTCCTCCTCCATCACTACACTCACATATCCCTTCCTTTTCCTCCTACCCTCCTTTTCTACCCCTTCTTTCCCACCTGCCTACTGCATCCCATGTCATTGTCATGTGGTTTTAGCTAAATTTTTCCCCCAGTCGTCGGTAATACATCCCTCCTCTTCTTTACCTCTCTAACCTGCCACCCCATACATGGCCTCTTTCCCCTATATGTGTAGTTGACGACTGCCTCACTCAAAAGATCTCTGTTTACAACCCCTGCATGCCTATGGTTGATTGTACATCTGCTGACTTCTTCAATTGTAAAATAATGCTGTTTTTTTTTATTTATTTCAACCTTGTACTGTACTGTATGCACTGTATATACTTTTTCTTCCTTGTATATTATTGCTTTTTGTATACCTGCTTCTGTACTGTACTTTGATGTGTTCATGACCAGGTCCTCCTTGCAAATGAGCCTTGCTCAATGGTGCCCACCTGGATAAATAAAGATTTTGATTGATTCAGCTTCCCTCCCACCAGCCTCTCCTCACCTCCTGTCCTTTCCTAACTCCACTTGACCTCTCAATACCACCCCCCTTTCCTCTCTGTTCCCTCCTCTCTCCCTGTGACTCTCCCTGGTCAGCTTGAAGCCACATACCACCTCTACTGCTGTTTCTTATTTTCTCTCTCTCTCTCTCTCACTTTTAGCCCTACACCAGCACTTACCTGACTAGGTCATGCTCTGACTGCTGTACTGTACCTGCAATTTTGTGTCATGTTTGTAACTTTGTGATCATTTGATTGCTACTACCAAGTTTGTACCCACATCTGTTGTAACCTCCATACTTAACGCGGAACCGTTGTAAAAGAACTTCTGGTTCAAAGGTTATGGTAATCCTAGTATTTAATAAATAAATAAGTGGCTAAGATCTCAGGTGTCCTTTCTTCAAGAGACAAAACTTACAAAGAGTGATCATAAATATCGTGAGAGACTGGGTAAGTCAGGAGATGCATACAGAGAAGCCCCGACTCGAAAACAGGGAGTAGAAATTCTACTGCACAAGCATCTGCAATGGGCAGTTACGCAGAAGGATGCTGATCCCCAAGGCAGATGGATATTGGCCCTAATGAGTACGCCTGCTGGAACACTCCTTTTGGAGAATGTTCTCACCCCAAATGAAGATGACCAGGCCTTCTTCCATGCTATATCCAGCAAACTTGAATCGCTTGCTGGACTTACAACCCCAATAGTGCTAGGGGGGGATTTCAGTCTCATGTTGACTCCCATTATAGATGGAAGTTCAACAGGAAGAGAGACTCGCAGCAGGGGCGGACAGGCAGTGTGTAACATGATGCATGACCTTGGGCTATCTGATAATTGGTGCCTGCTACACCCCAGAGATTGAGACAACACATATTACTCTGAAGTTCATCATTCACATAGCAGATTGGACTTTTGGTTAACATCCCCTCACATAACTTGGGTAGCCAGGAGCTTCTCTGTTCTTCCACTTGTAATATCAGGTTGTGCCCAGTGCAACTCCAGTTTGAATGGGCAGTACGCCACAGTAGTCTCCCCCACCTGGTGGATGGACCCTCTGCTAATCAGAGAGCCAGACTTCTTTCCATGGGTTTGGAAAGAGGTGAAATGTTGGAGGACACTACAGCAGGCAACACATGGGAGGCCTTCAAGGCAACCATAAGGGGTAAAATAATCTGCTATGTGGCACATAGGTGTAAGCATAATGAACACCTCTTGAGTCAGCTGGAGGGTGAATAAAGTAAAGCCGAAGCCCTTTTTCAAACCCAGACCAACCCCAGCCCCCACTCATTACTAGGCTATAATGTCCTGGGGCTCCGGATGGACATAAACTCTCCAGGAAAACAGAGGTAGCTCTCATGCGTATCAAACAGGTACTAGGAGGGAGGGGAGAAATGGGTTGGTGTATCAGCTAAGGAGACAACAGTCTGAAAGACAGATCGCTGGCCTGAAAGACCAGATGGGGTCAATTACTAAATAAACCATAGGAAATTAACAACCTGATGGAGGCGTACTACAGTGGTAGCCATGATATAGTCAGATATTTTCAGAAAGTTTTCGAAATATCTAAAGGGATTCTTTGTGATGGCCCATAGTGGTAATGCAGACAGGCAAGAAATTTTCAGATATATCAGACATTTCAGGAAATATCTGACCATGTCTGTGGCTACCATAGCTCAGTCCCACCCCAGGAATCCCAGAATTCTTAGCTGAACTCGCACTACCCAAACTTACCCAACAATAGGCGCAAGACCTGGGTGTCCCGCTAAAGGAAGAGGAAATCCGTAAGGCACTTCTATCGTTGAAAAAATGTAAATCCCCAGGGGGAGACAGCCTGCCAGTAGAGTTTCTGCAGGCCCTCACCCCAATCATATCGCCCATACTAAGTAAAGTATATGCAAAAGCAGAAACTCAAGGAAACCTACCCCAACACTGAGGGAGGCAATAGTAACAGTCCTCCTCAAAAAAATAAAGGACCTTACCATGCCTATGAACTATCACCCCATTTTTTAAATAAATGTTGATAGCAAAATCTATGCTAAGGTGCTAACTACCAGACTAAACCCCTGCTCCCCCATCTGATCCACTCCTCCCAGGTTGACTTTGTACAAGGGCATTACAGTGCAGATCATATCCGCTCCCTCATTAATCTGATATATGCATTGAAAGGCCTATCAACTCCAGCGGCTGCATTGGTGGTGGACTTTGAGAAGGGTTTCGATTCCATCAAATGGGATTACCTTCATTCAGTGCTAAAACATGTAGGCTTTGGGGAACGCTTGCAAAGCTGGGTAAGAGCTAGCTATACCCACCCGACAGCCCGAGTGTTAACTAACTCTCTTCTCTCTGAACCCTTTCCACTTGAGAGAGTCACCAGGCAGGGGTGTCCACTCTTCCCATACTATTTGTGCTAACGGTAGAACCCCTAGCAGCGGCAATCTGGCAACATAAGGAAATCATGGGTATCCTAAGAGGGCAGCAATATTACTCAACCCTCATGTACGCAGATGACTTATAGATCCCTCAAAAAATATAAGCCTCTTCCTTCCACCCCTTCTTGGCCTGCTGCCCAAGTTCAAGGTGCTATCCGGGCTCAGAATAAACCAAACTAAGACTGAGGTCATGCCCTTTAACTCCCATTGCCAACCCAAGCTATACTTAAATATGGTCTCAAATGGGCAAAGGAAGGTATCACATACTTTGGAGTTAAAATAACCCCAAATCTGGGACATAAACATACAACCTCTCATTGGAGCCTGCAGGACAGTTTGATAGGTGGAAGCTCCTCCACCTTACCATGGCTGGGAAAATCTCTGCCATCAAAATGGTGACAGCCCATAAGATTTTTTATATTATGGCACACCTCCCACTCTTCACCCATAAAGGATGGTTTGAGAAAGTAGACAAACTGGCAGATTTCTCTAGGAAGGGCAGAAACCCAGACATAGCCATAGTAAATTAAGAGCCCACTGGCGAGGTGGGGCTGGAGCTTGCCCTGGCTTGAAGGATATAAACCAGCCTATCAAAATGTGCAGATGCTGCAATGGTTTAGAGCACCTACAAATGACTCTCCCAGTGGGTAGATATGAGACTTGCACAAAGCAGCAGGAAAACATTAGCCTTGCTGCTGTATTCCAGCCCATATGTGCAGCTCAATACACATCTCACCATAGGCCCCACAATTGAATACTGGGGGCAGCTGTACCGTAAGCTACACACTAACCCAGGTCCAGTGCTACAGGATCCATTATGACAGAATTCCAATATTCAGACAGACCAGGCGGTGATATCTTGGCCACACTGGATTAATAAAGGGATGCTACATGTAAAAGATATTTTGTAGCCTGGCACCCTACTAGTGGGCACTTTTGAAACCATCCGTGCCAAGTGGGATCTACCAGCAACAGACTTCTGGAGATATTCTGACCTAATGAATAATGAACCTGCTCAATGACTACCACACTCCTTGAGTGCTGTTATTTTCCCCAGCACTTCTGTAACTGGAATTTCCATGTAACCTTATCTGTAATTTCTGTTTTGTATGCTGTTTAATATCTGTAACAAATGTTGTGTATTTTTTTACCTGGAACCTTTGTAAAGGAGCCCGTCAGCTCAAAGGTATTAATCCTAAGCTGAAATACATAGATACATACATACATATCTCCCAATTAGGAATGTGGTTAACCAATGGATCCACTGTAAACCTAGGAGCTCGTGCCCCCCTCCCCCTCAACAGACTGGTTTTCCTTACCCAAAGGACAGGCCAGTGTAATTCTGTCCTCTGAGATACATTGCCTAGCCAGTCCAGCAGTCTGTAGAACCAAATGGGAAAAGGCCTTGAATATCACACTATCCTATCCAATCAGGAGTGGTGGCAGTGCTGGAAAATTGCCCATTCTGCCTACACCAACACTAGGAGCAGATTAATCCAAAACAAGATCATGCATCATTGGTATCAAAGTCCGTCAGTTTTACTTACAGCCAAACTAATGGATGCAGACATATGCTGGAGATGTGAAAAACACAAGGGAGATTTACTCCATATTCTCTAGAATTGGCCATTGCTCCAGATGTATTGGATGCAGGTCTGTCAGTTGGGCTTTCAGATTTTGCGGAAGCAAGTTCCACAGACCACACCTCTGTTAGTACTAGGCCTGCAGTCTGAAGCTCCTTATCTAACCTGTTCAGAACCTAGGTGGCTGGCAGTACTGGGAATGCAAACCAAAAGGTTGATCTTCTGTAACTGGCAAAGCAAATATGCTCCCACAGTGGGGGAAATATTAGGGGCCATGACACAGGAAGCTGCCATGGAATGATTAACATTCAGCTGACAATTGCCTTGTGTCATACTACAAATGCTGTCACCCCTTTATGTGATACAAAAGAGCCTAGGATAGGCATTGGTAAGGCAACCCCTAGCTCACCCCCTGACACAGGAGCATTATGCCATGTCTTGCCAGGAAAGGGTTTAGATACCACATACATGCCAGTATTATTCTCATAATATTCTACCAGAGTGCTCATAGTTAATAGTTTTGTTATAGTAGATTAGGTTCTTTGTGTCTGTTTATGACTTGTTTCAGGGCAAGGGGGTCTCTGACATGTCAGCCCCCTGGCAAACAGGTAACTGGTATGCAGGTACTGGAAGATCATATCCATACTACAGAGCAGGATAGGGTTTCCTAATTGCACTTCACATTTTCTGGTATGTAATGTAACAGTTGTCCAGGATATATGTATATTCATGTATATTCAAGTATATTCAGCTGTTTGTATGCCCCTTGTGTAACGACGTTTGCAACATGGACTGTTTCTTCCGTGTAAGCTGTACTGTTTTGAAGACAGTCGATAAAAACTTTAACTGCAAAAAAAAAGTGTTAAAACTGGTGTTCAGCTTTATAAAACAGTGCATTTGCCATTGATCTTTAAGTAGCAAAGCACTAATTAAGCATTTGTCAATGCCGAATGTTGATTGCTTTGCTCCGTTGAGCTTGCTCAGTTCCCCTCTCTCACCCACTCATTCTGTTTGTCCCGGCGCTGCAGGCTGCCCTTTTGTACTGGGCTCCTGCCTGCATTGGCGCTTGTGTCTGCCCAGAAAGAAATCCGCAGCAGTCCCAACAGAGCTCGGTTGAGCTCGGTCACTCCCCCATCTCACTTGCTCTATCCTAATCTGTCCCAAACACTGATTTCCAAAAGTGACAGTGGTATTCTGCGCCGGAAACACAAACACATTTCAGGCAGGATGTGAAACATGACAGCTGTACTGTTCATAAGGCGGTGTGAAAAAATGCCAGTGTTGAAAATCTGACGTGAAAATATTACTAGTTTGCAAAGTTACAAAGGTGCGTGGAAACTGCACAATGCACGCTTGTAACAGTCATTTTATAGACTTTCAACACCAAATTTTCAACATAGGCATTTTAGGACCTCTGCTAATGAACAGTGACACTGTGATTTTCGTAATGTGTCCCAAACACTGATTTCGCACAGCGACTGCGCTATTCTGCGCTGGAAGTGCGAAAACACATTTCGACCAGGATATGGAAAATGAAAGCTGTACTGTTCATAAGGAGGTGCAGGAAAAATGGCAATGTTGAAAATCTGGAATGAAAATATTGCAAATTTGCGAAGTTACAAGCGTGCATAGCAACTGCGCAACACACGCTCATAAAAGTAATTTCTTTGATTTTTTACATCAAATTTGGAACATAGCCTTTTTGAGAGCCCACCTCATGAACACTGGCACTGTCGTTTTGTTAATCAGTCCCGAAAGGTGATTCCGCGCAGTGACCGCAAAATCACCTTTCAGGGCTGAATAACGCCATGAATTCATGAGGAGGGATCGCAAAATTCCCATGTTGAAAATTTGGTGCCAAAATTCCCAAAATGCCTGAGATATGCATCAAAGTTGAAAAAACCCTATTTGTGCGGTTATACAGCTTAGCAGTATTTACTCAGTTCGCAGTTGACTTTGAAGAGTGCAGAAGTGTTCCCAGTCCACCGAAGATTGTCACACCAGATTCTGCAGGTAAGTATGGAGTGGTGGAGGGTGTGGGGAGGCAGGGTGCGCAGAGGGTGGGCGCGGGTTGTGGGAGGGGGCAGGGAGATCATGAGGGACCGTTTTCTTTCTTTACAGGTTAAACAGAAAAAAAACCATCACGGAACGGTTTTCTTTTTGCAGGGCTATTTGGCACACTGGGGTGGTCTCCCAGCATGCCAACACAGTGTTTCTTGGGGAGGGCAGTCTAGCTGACGGGGATTGGGCACCCGTCAGCAAAAAAGGGGTGCAAAGCAGAGGGGATTGGGCACCCTGGCATAACTGCACTGGGTGTTTGGGGTAGATTATGCCGACCGGGAGTGGTCCCCGTCGGCAAGTGAAACATTTTGGGGCAGACATAATACTGATGGAGAGTGGGCTCCCTACGGGCAAAATGAAGGCATGCTTACGGGCACTGAAGCCGATGGGGATTGGGGCCCCCGGCCGCACACAAACACTGTAGGGGGGCACATGCTGTCAAGGGATTGGCACCCTCGGCATGGGGGGGGAGGCTCACTCATATTGTTTGTGAACACGGCAGCAAGTCACCGCCATGTTCACAAACAATATCAGAGTACCAAGGTTCCGCCCAGCAATGACAGGTCGCTCCTTCATTGCAGCAGAATGGCTTATGCTGCAATGACGAGGCGGCCCCTGATTGCAGCAGCTGAAACTTTACAAGGTTGTGGCACACTGGCTGAACTAGTGTCAGCAGCAGCAGCATGCCACCCCATTGGAGAAATTGGGCCAAGCATCCAAAGGCTATGGGGTGCATTGGCCACAACAGTGCCGCGCCTCCACAACCTGCTTCTGCAGCAAGCTGCCACAATATGGTTCTTGCGCATGTGCACTATCAACATAAAAAGGTGCAGAGACAAATTTACAGACATTTTTATTTAACATAAAACACACTTCATGACTTAACAAAAACAAGCATTTGTCAATGCCGAATGTTTCCTTGCATGGTATATGTGTTAAGGGTGTACTGTATTATTTGAAATAAAGGAAGAGAAGGAGTGGCAAAATTGGTAAGTCATGTGTGCCAGCAGCTGACACCAATACCATGATTGCATTTTAAAATTTCTCACAAAATATCAATCCCCTTCCCACCATACCCTAGTGTTAACAGCATTTTATTCTGGCACTCACCAGTTGCGGGGCTAACAAAACTAAAACCCACTGCACTACATCATATTGTAAACTAACTTTAAGCTGTGCTCATCTGATCTTTCAAATGTTGGAATGGAGCCTGAGTTCAGTTGTAGTATACATGTCAACCACAGGAGGGGGGCTGCAGGAGGAGCCTCATTAGTGATGCTAGGCAGCCTGAGCCAATCAGATTGCCTAGTGTCACTAATGATACTCGTCCTGCCCCACCCCCTTCCTTGTGATTGAAATGCATACTACGCCTGAACTTATGCTCCATTCAGACATTTGAAAGCTAAGGCAAGCATGGCTTAACGTTAACTTACAATACGATGCAGTGCAGGGAGAGGGGAGTCCAACTTTTCTAGCCGGTTTTAGTTTTGTTAGCCCCCCTAAGGGGTGAGTGCAAGAATAAAATATTTATTTATTTTATTTATTGAAGTCTAGGATAACACCACTTGAGCTCAAAGCTCTTTACATAGGTTCCATGTCATGATAACAATACAAAACTGGGTTGCAGCAGATGCAACAGGGATTGTACATGTTACAGAGGAAGTTAGGATATTGGAAGCGGGGCTGACAAAAAGACGTTTAGAGGTATAAGAATGCCTGAAAGGAAAATCAATCAGTTGTCTGTGAGGACATAGGGTTAGCAGAAGAATAAGTGCTAGAAGAGGTGAGGAGGAACCTCAAGTGCAGGGATATTGTGAGGTAGTAAGTCCGGCAGGGGGGAGGGAGGGCATGAGGAAAGCAGGAAAAAAAAGGGGGAAGGAGCAGAGGTCAGGAGAGGAGTCGGGGAGGGATGAGAGGGGAGGATTATAACTCAAGCGAGGAGTTGGGGGATCGGGGTGAGACAGCATGGGAGAAGAGGGATCAAGAGAGTAGGGAAGGTGGGGGTGGAGAAGGACGGAGTGGTAAGGCACGGAGGGAGGGAAGCACGGGGGGAGGGAGTGAGGGATGGGGGGAGGGGCGGGGGAAGAGCAGGTAAGACCAGAGAGGAGAAGGTGCAAAGCTAAAGGTGACAGTCACAACAGGCAGCATTTAGCAGGAGTTGCTTGAGGTAGACTTTGAAAGCACCCAATGTAGGCAAATGAGCAAGATCTGCCTGTAGGGAGTTGAACCAGAGCAGGGCACTGTATGCAAATGATCTTTGGCCTAGGGAAGTGTGACATTTTGGTGCTGTGAAGGTCTGAAGTTCAGAGTTGCATGTGCGCCGGTGGTTGATGCTAGGCACCAGGAGTTGACAGATCCCAGTTGGAAGCGTTTCAAGGCTAATCTTTTTTACCAGTAGGCAAGTTTGGAATTTAAGTCGAACATTGAGTGGGAGCCAATTTGCATTGGTATACAGGTCACAGGTGTGAGTCATCCTAGTTGCTCCTAAGGTTAGCCGGTATGCTTTGTTTAAGGCTGTTTTTAAACACTTGAGTGCAGTGACAGTTGCTGTGCCATAGATAGGCAGGTCGTAGTCAACAAGTGAGCCCACAGAGCTGTGGACAGCTATTTTGAGGGCTTCTGGGGTCAGACTGTGCCTGTGTGCCGATAAAGCATCCCAATACGTTTATTAATTGCCTTGGCCATGTTGTCAATGTGTAGTGTAGGACAACGAGTTGTCAGTAGTGATCCCCAGATATTTAAAGTGTTGGACCAGGTCCAGGGAGGTCCCAGCAACATTACGAATAGATAATGGGTAGTCACGATGCTTGTTTTGGGAGCTGGCGAACAGCATAGTTTTAGTTTTTTTATAGTTCAAGATTAATTTATGATCTCTGAACCACTTCTCAAGATTGGTAAAGTCACTTTGGAGTTGTTGCTCAAGCTCAATTGGATTTGAGCCATGTGCAAATACAATGGCGTCATCGGCATAAAGAAGAATGTGGCACTGGCTGGCTTGAGGGAGACTATAGTTAGCTAACACTAGTGTTTAGTCGTGTGGGGAGATGACTGATATTTTGTGATAACGGGAGCTTTTAAAATGCAGTTTTGGTGTTGGTTCCTGGCAGTGTGGCCGTAGCCGATGGCAATATAATATGCCATTGAAAATATGGCTCTTTGGGACATGAGATAAAGGGGACGTGGGTGGGAAACCTTAGAAACCTTCAGCTTCAGGGGTGGGCATGTGCAACTGTGTGTTGAAATGCTGCTTGGCAACCAGCCATGGAGTAGCATTTGCCTCATTTGTGAAAACCGGTGTTCACCCACTTAAACCTCCCAAGCACAGTAAAAGTGATGCCTTGTCAGATCACAAGTAATGAGAAGTGGGAAAGGAATCAGAAAGACAAATAAATCGGGCTTAGAAACAGCTCACTTGCACAAAAGACCAGAGTTCAATGGCAAGATTACCTGGATATTTTTATTGTTGTAATATCCATTGCAGCTGTCCACCTCCCCACGCCAGTGGTGCTGCAGTGGATAGCACTACAATAAACATATCCAAGTAATCCTATAATCGAACTGGGTTGTTTGTGCGGATGAGCGTTTTTTCTGATCCACGATGTGTGATCTGGCTGTATAAAAATAACTCTGTCAGAAGAGAAACTGAGCATGGCTCCAAGAACAGCTCAAGAGAAATGCAGGAGAAAATGGGGAGAGCGGAATACAAAATGGAGCAAACGGGGAGGAAGCAAGAGAAGCAGAAGAAATGGACAGAGGCAAGGCAGAGAAGCTGCAGAACAGAAACGAACAAACGAATCAGACCTATGGACACAGAACAGGCAAACAATAAGGGGGAGCACAAAAGACGGCTGGGATGGAGGTGGCAACAACAAAGGCAAGGAGACGACCAAAGGGCGGTGACAGAAATGGAAGAGAGAGAGAGAGAGAGGAGATGGGGAGAATGATATGGACAGCCATGGGATGAGTGACCATACAACAGAAGGGTGGTGGGGGAAAACAGGAGGGAGTAGAAGGGAAAAACACAGATGCCACAGGGCGAGGCGCGACAGGGACAAAAGGGGAGGCATGTATCCATACAGCAGCAGCGGAGAGGGGAAGAGGAACTAGGGGAAAACAGCCAGCCACAAACAAAAGACAAAACAGGGGCAAGAAGAGGGAGACAAGACAGGAGGCAGGAGGAGGAAGTAGAGGGCAGAGTCATGAAGCACTGTTGCTGACCGCATTTGTAAAGCCGCTCAGATTGCCAGCTTGCTTTATGCAAATGAAAGGACTGAAGCACTCTCTCATTGTAGCACTTCAGTCCTCTCAAGTACATGAAGTTTCCACCCATCGGACTATGACCAGCATCATAATCAACTTGCCTGGTCATTGGTCTGCACTGCCAAGCCCACTGCAGCTCAGACTGCAATTGGCTAGGCAGTGATGCACCTCTCTAATGCCGTTAACCCTGACAAGATGTTTATTGCACCTGCACAAGGAAACATAATAAAGTGTTTATTTCATAATTCTCTCATCAGAGTTATGCCTTCCTTTCTTTGGATGAGACGGACTGTCAATTTGAACTATTTTGTCTTCTGTAAACATTACGTAGCTTACTTGGATGTGTCTGAGTAGAACGCGCTTTTGTATGTTGACTATAATTTATTTTGTCAGTACACAGTTCTTTTGGAAAGGATTTCCTGTCTGAAATGTATTTTCAATTTTTATCGTAATTCCACGAATGGCCCACAGTTTCTTTTTAGAGCTCAGTGGGTCAGCTGACCCACAGAATTTAATTTCTAGAATGAACACTGCCCATGGAGCCCCTGCAATGCGATCAGTCTGTGTGAGGAGAAACTGAAGCCTGGCAAGTTGAACGGCCTCACAGTAGCAAGAGTGATTTCAAGCCAGGGGAGCACAGACCACACCTTGCCGCAGCCCCTGCCTGCCAGCAAATTCATAGCATCACATAAAACACACCACATTATTAGGTCTCTCTGTTTGAAATATTTTTAACTACTTAATTGGTCTTGCTGTCCCCCAGACTTCTCCAGTCCCGTGCATCAAAACTCTCATATTTCCTCAATGAGTCACTCATGCTATTGTTCTGAAGTTTGTTTAAATGGGTAAATCTCAGCCATGTCCTGGTGAAAATAAAATTTTCGCACAAGTAAATGCTGGAAGGGAAAGAGAGACCGCAGTGAGCACTATTATTTACTGCATTAGCCTAAACATCACAGGTGGCTGCTCCATATAGATCTGCTATGGCCTGGAGTGTCCCAGGCCAGCTCTACTGAGAGGCAGAAAGAACACAGATGAGAGCAGTAATTCTGCATTCAGTCTCAGGTTTTAAACCAAGACATTTTAGTGGGATGCCACAAACTCACACAACCATAGTAAGAGAGCATCAAGCAGTACATGGTAGCACTTTCCCCATTTGTTATTTAAATGAGAAAGTGGCTGTGAATGCCAGTTTTCTGACTGTACCCTAACATACCTGACTGAAAAATGAATGACTTTCTGGACTGGACTCCGGTGGTCACTACTCTTAACTGAAATGCATGGTGAACAGAAGCACATGACGGTGACAGTGCACTGCTTGCCTGAAACACAGTAGGCTCCAGGGGCACTAAAAGTGTCTTCCTCTTAATATAGACTCAGCTGAAGAAAGAGATATTACCAGTGGACATTGAATCTGTGATCAGAGCATTCCTTTATATAGCAATTGGCATGTGAAATAGTTAATTAAATACTGTGTTATCAAAGGTTGCTGAGGGGAAGTCTAATTGTTGGTGCTGTGGCAGGAGAAGGGGAAATGAAAACCACAAAAATGGTGGCAGCCATCAACACGGAATAATGCCTCATGCTGGTCATAAAACCCAATCTGTCATTTGTTTCTCCGGGTCTGAGACACGAGGAGTGTGTCTAACATTCAGGAAAATGCCACAAACAGTTTTACTGTCAAGTGCTCAAATACTGCATCTTAGTGGAGAAGCAAGAAATACTGAATTCTGTCTTGGCAAAGACTCAATGACTGAGCCAGTTTTTTGAAATTAACTCTTCCTCATCGTCTGTCACCTCAACTAGATCTCTCTCAACAAGTGCGAATGCTAGCAACTCGAAGAATCACATGCAAGACCTGACACTGAAACTGATTTTGAAAATATTGAACACAGTACTACGGTTGACCACTGTGCTTCAACTGCCATTTCAACAAATGAAACTGATGATGCCATGTCTTTGTCTCAGGAGCCTAACAGCGATTCAGCCTGCTCAAGAAATGATCATGAATGTCAGTCAACAGATCCTGCGGAGTGGTTCCTGGTAAGTTCCACTGTTGTGGACTTTTGGGTTGAGAAAGGACCAGACACTCACCAGAATACATGTGACTGACAACTATGTAAAGTCTAAGTATTACTACAACCCTACACAGAGCCAACGAAAAGGGTATTTCCATTTCCTGAAAAATCACACATTCTATGCCCGGCGGCCAAATGGTAAAGTGTATCTGCGGAAGTGGATGCTATATAGTCATTCAAAAGGGTCTATCTAATGTTTCTTCTGCATGCTAATGACAAGTCAGAAGGACCAGTTTTCACAAGTTGAGGGTTTTAGTGACTGGACAAAAGCAGATAAGAGAATCTGCACCCACGAAGGGAGTGAAGTGCATACAGACTGCATTCTTAATGTCTGCAAACATTGCAGAGAATACTGCCATGTCGACTACCATTTAGAGAAGCAGTGTCCGAAGAGAAACCAGTACTATTGTGACGTACTGCGTTGGTTAGTGGCTGTTATAACTCTCCTGGCTGAGAGGACTGGCCCTCTGAAGAGATGACGAGTTAATTAGATCAAAGCCTAACTGCAACTTCCTCAGCTGCATGGAATTGATAGCGCAGTTCAATCCCTTTCTGGCCAGACATGTAGAAAAATTTGGTAATGTAGGGGAAAGCTAGCTTACTTGTCCAACTATTTTTGAAGAGTTCATTCAAATCATGGTGAAGCATGTTCAAGGCATTATTGTCAAAAAAGTCACAACGACCAAGTATTTTTCAGTATTTGTCGATTCAACACCAGATTTTAACTTGTACTGATCAGCTGACTGATTGCTCAGTATGTGTTTAAACTGCACACCAACTGAGCAATTCTTGTTTTTAAAGCAACTTGGCAGTCATATGCCTGAAGAACTTGAAAATACTCTGCTAGAGTACTTGAAGGGTGAATCAATTGACTTTATGGATTGCCATGGCAAATCTTACAAAAATGTGAACAGCATTGCTGGACGGTACTGTGGCATGCAAGATCGACTCAAAATAGTGACCCCTGTCACCATATTCATGCCTTGCTCAGCGCATTCTCTGAACCTGGTTGGTTCTAATGCCATCGATTGCTGCATTGAGGCAGTGAGCTTCTTCAGCTTTCTCCAGAAACTTTACACGTTCTTCTCTGCATCTACTCACTGTTAATCAGTGTTGATGAAACATTTGAAGGAGAAAGATGGAGGACTGATGTTGAAGTCGTTCTCTGACATAGGTGGTCTGTAGATGCTGATGCAACCAAGGCAGTCTTTGACATCTACGTTGACATCAAAGCTGTTCTAGAGGAAATCACTGATGACCAACAGCAGAATGGCACTACAAGATATGAAGCAGACTTCTTTTCCCAAGCTATGGAGCTACTAGAAACAGCATTTATCTGTGACCTGAGAAATACCATTCTCAATCAGGCACAACGTTACAGTACAAGCTCTGCCTAAATAAACAGTCAAGCCACAAAAATTGTAATATAAAGTGAATATTTATTTTATTCCAAAAGTAAGTGCAAAAACCTCTGAAGATGCCCATTGGTGAAATCAGTAGGAGGTGTGGGCTGCTCCTCTGCTCCCAGTGAGAGGTTTTTGCATTCACTTTTGGAATGAAATCAATATTCACTTTATATTACAATTTTTGTGGCTTGACTGTTTGTTTTGGAGAGGCAGTACTGAAACTTTGTGCCTCATTGGCTTAGTATTATAAGCACAGTGTCTGCTTTGGGGTGGTTTTGTTTCTTGCATATCATTTTCACCAGATTCAATACAACAAGCAAATCTTTGCAGCATACCAAAATTGATCTTAAATTAGCTGTTGAACTACTGACTTCTCTTGGAAACTTTGTCAACACATTGCATGATCATTTCGATACATTTGAAATGCAAGCCGTTGATTTATCCAGCACCTCTGATTACAGAACTGATCACTCATCGAAGAGGAAATGAAGCATGTGGTATGATGACTTGCAATCTGATGGAGTTGTTCTGACTGGCAGAAAGACATTCCAGACTGAGTCTTACTTGGTTACAATTGATCGCCTCATCATGGCCTTGAACAAGAGGATTTCAGCTTACCAAACAGTTTGTGATCGCTTCAAAGTCACAGTGGACATTGACGTGCTAACAGATGAAGAAATACATCTTGAGGCTCAGAAATTAGGTCAAGAATACCTATCAGACTTGTCTGTGGAGATCTTCCCAAGTGTAATGACTTGATTCATCAGCTTTGCAAAACCAAGAGGCTGTGATTTGCCACTATCTCAAGCACCACTACAGCATCATCAAGAACTTCAGCAGAACTTTCTGAATGTTTCTGTCACTCTGTGCGTCTACCTGTCGCTGATGGTGGCTAACTGAACAAGTGAACACTCATTCAGCAAGATGGACCTCATCAAAAACAAACTCTAAACTTAAAATGGGAGCCATTTTATTCGTGCAATAAGACACTCCGAGTCCGGAGGTTTGCATGGAACAGATTGTACTGCACTTTTAGTGGCTGAAGTCACTCCACCAGTGGCCTCGTGCCTCACTATGTCCCTGGGTGTGTGGTAAAATCTGTTCTATGCACACCCCATTGTCTTATTGCTTACGTGATACAAACCTTTTGGTGGAAGTCTGCTTCAGCAGTGGTGGGGTTTGTAAGGGAATCCTTCTTGGTGCGAACAATGGCCCACATTGCCCCTCATAGGCTCCTGGGTTTCAACAGTCAATATCAACAAACATTACCCAGTTCATTTATCAGATCCCCCCTTCCCAAACCTACTTCCACGTTATGTTCTACAAAATCATTTTTTGGGTGGGATTTAATAAATAACGCTTGCATGTTCATATTCTGGGGTAATAAAAATACTATTTTGAAAATTCAGGCACACAATCTAAGACAACAACATTATGAATGAACCTTCCTTTCCCAGTCGTGACAATTTCACAATTAAAACGTCTTTTTTTTTTTTTTTTGTCTAATTTGTTAATTTTATCCGCTACTTTATCTACACCCAGCAACTACACAGCAAATGTTGGCAAGCAAACTTGACTGGCATTGTCCAATGCTTGTTCATCAGTTTCATTGTGGTTCCTGGATGTGGGAGAACCCTGTTTTTCACATTTCCCAGTTTGGGCCCCAGGTTAAAAATCAAAGAAAAATAAAGTAATTTTGTTTAAATTTAACTTTATTTTTTTCAAAAGGTTGTAATGTTTGAAGAGCAGTGCAACCCACTTTTGGTGGCTTCTTGACAGTCATGAAGGAGGGACTGGTTCAGCAAACTCTGCAGTCTCTTCATTCTTTACTGTCGTGGCACCATTACATGCAGGTCCCAGGGCTTTACCTCCTATTCCTTGTTATGTTCCACGGTGACTTCCACTGCAGCCTCCAGAACAGTGAAAGTTGGTGGAGGCAATATCATGCAAATCTGTCATCTCCATCAAGAGGTGCTTCCCTGGAAATAGAAGTGAATGCTAATGATGGAACCTAGAACTCTGTTCAGACTCTTCCACACAGATCCTGCCTTCATTTCCAAAGACTGTCAAGCTCACATGTACAGCAGTGATCCTCCTGGTTCAGGACTGCTTATTAAGGCCCATACCATTACTGCACGCCCATAGAAGCCAACACAAAAAGGGGATTTGTAATTTCCTTACGGGTTACTATGGTGGTGTGTAGGCTCTGTCCATGGGCAGGCAGGTCCTCCCAGTTTCAGTGCAGTATGCCTTCGTGACTTGAGTTTTTTGCCTATATTAGTTATAGTTTCCTTAGTTTCATGGGTTAATAGAGTTGTAGGCTTATATTATTGCAATTGAGGCATAGGTCAGGAAGCATAGAAAGACCAGGAGCAGTTGTAAAATTCATAAGTAGCATTTTATTATCAGATAACAGTAAAATAAAAAAGTAGTTCTGGATAGCTATTTACAAAGGTAGTGCAAACAGAGAAATCGAGGTCCTTCATCTGAGTGTAGCTCTAAATCTGAATTTCAGTCTGTCTCTCTAGCAAAAACATTGCACTTTTATAGTCGTTGGTAATTAATTTGCGCTCATTAAGAGAACATCCTGTTTCTCACAAAATGTATCTCAACTTTGTCAGTTTCTTTGCAGAGTAGGCTTGCAAATAGCAGTGTCCCAAGCTGGCATCCTGCTGATAGTTTTGCAAACAAGCATGAGGAGCTAAAACTGCATCTCGGGGTTAAGCCCCAAGTTCCAAATAGCTTTCGGCAATTATTTCAACAACATAGAAGATAATGGATGGGCACCAGTTAATACTGCTGTGTTCCCTTCGAGAGATTGTCATGACAACCTAGTAAACATCGAGAGCAATGCTCAAGAGGTTTACAGTTGGCATGACAACCTCTTGAAGTGAACTCCGCGTTAACTGGTGCCCATCCATTGTCTTTCATAATGAATGGGCACCAGGTAAACAAAATTTGTCCTTACTTTTCCAGGTTTTTTTTTGCTTTGTGCTGCTCTTCAGGGCCAGCTCTCACTGCCACGGCCATTCGTCAAAATGTGGGAAGTTTGAGAGACACATGCACAAAGCCATTCATGTTGCTATGCTATCATTGTGACGTACTCAAGAGGTATAACAACCTCTTGATGTCACACCAATAGAATAACAAGGATAGGAATTCATTGAATTCCATCATTAATAACATTCTCCCATACATTATACAATTGTAACCCCTAGATGGCGCTATCCCAGGGGCTACTACCCCTGCCTGATTTGCCACTAACAGGTTGAGGGGCCTGGATCCAATGGCGGGTGCCTCCACCCAGAGGTCAGGGTTTGCAATAGTTAAACTAACTTGGTCACAGCCCTCTGGGACACTGCAACCCCCCTTTCTTCCCACTAGTGGCCCACACAATATATCAGAATTACCTTCACAGTATACACTTACCCCCAGGTCTGGTTCCGGCACTGGGACCTCCTGTGAAATGAGATACAGTGCAACAATCACAGTACAGTACTTTAACATAGACAAATACCTCAGGCAGTATAACTTTGCTGAAACAAGCAGCTCTGATTTATTTAGGGGATATAACAAGGACAGGGAAATCAGGTTAATTAGCTTATCACTTTAATAATCACCTATGGCTCTGTGCACAGGCCCTATCCCTATCAGTTACTGTCCCTGGGTACCCAAGCCCTAGTGGCTAGTCCAAACCGTGGCAGCTGGTAGGGGCCCTTTCACCGAGAGAAAAGGAGAATTAAACAGTCAGCAGTACAGTAATTCCATTTGGATTTAATGTGGCAATTCAACAGGAGCGACCCTGAATTAGTACTCACAACCTCCAAATAAGATAGGGTCCTTCAATGTCAGCAGGGCTCACTTGAGGTACACAAACCTCTTCACACATCCATATAAAAGAAAGCACTATACCAGGCAGGCTGCATCTGTATCCCGATCGCAATTACTGCACAATACCGGGAGAACACACAGCAGATTCAGTTCCTGACAGACCGAATGCAATTTTCAGCAATTCCTCCAGTCTTCTACAGGGTGAGCCTGGTTTCTACTCTTCAGAGATCCTTTGATTCTTTTCACAGGACTGGATTCAGTCCTAACAAGCTGTTACACAAGCTGCAGACCGGAACTCTGGGCCTTACACACGTTTTGACTAAAACTGCACACTGAAAAAGCACAGGGCTCCTTCCTTCTTCACTGCCAAAGCTCAACTGAAACTCCAACCGACAAAAACCGGCACTTCTTTGAGTTCCTCCCAGTTCTTGACTGGATTGGCTGTCACTCACAATAGACTGCTGCTGTTGGTCCAAAAGGCACTGAAGTCTAAACTACATCTCCCAGAGTCACTGCCCATACAATCCTCTTGTGGCTGGCTCAGATTATGAGCCCAAGTTCTGATTCGTCCAAGGCACCATTTTAGAGCTAGCTTACCCACACTGATTGGTCCAGTTCAGCAGTTCAAAACTAGAATGGGAACTAGCAGACACAGTTCTGACTGCAAAGAAAGCAGGTTAGACAAACTGTAATTTCATTATTACTCTAAATAATTTCTGGCAAACAGTTACATCTTTCAGATAGGTTCCTTTGCACTCCTAGTGACTGCAAAATGGAGTGAATTGGCAGCAGCTCGAGTGGTACTCAATCAAAGAAACACACAGTCCCCCATACAAACTAATTATGTCTGCAAGCAGACAGCTCTTAAAGAGACAGTACCAGAGGTTCTAAAAACACTCACTGATAAATGGCTTAAATGCAAACACCATTCAGGCTTGGAGCATTCAAGCAGCTCCTGGAAGTCTTTTAGGAACCCCCATTTGCAGGGGGTTACACCCTTCCTGGCACTGGGAAAGCTTAGCGTCCAGCGTCAAGAAGTACCCATAAGTTTCAACTGCAACCATATACATTTGCATTAGGCTCGCACATGTAATCATCAGTCAATATATCATTTTACCAAGAACACATTTCTGAAACATTGCAGTACGTCACTCTTTACACAGTATTACATACACATTGTACCATAACTCAAGTTATTACCTCTTGTACATGAAACTTGAAGAGAGGGGCCCTTCCTATCAGTTACCTTGGGGCTGGATGGGGCAAAGGCACCATACTTAGAGGGCAACACAAGTAACTTGGAGTTAGCACTGACGCTCAGTTTGGGCAATGAGCTCGGGGACACATACACTCCTTTATGGACAACATTGAGAGGCAAGTCCACGGGCCTCCCAAGTGAATCATAACTGAGGTGCACCACAGGCTTTACAGCTCGACCAGTCTTTCTAGGAGGAACTGTTATAGTCTCTGCACTCTGAGCCTCATTTTCAGCATTGTCCTCACTTGTCAGCGGAGTCTCCATGGGGGTAGAGAGGCTAGAACTTGGGGCACTTTCAGCTCCAGGAGTTACAGTTTCTGAGTCCACAACATTTGGCTCGCATGGAGAGCTTTTGGACACTGGCAGTGGACTGTCAGGGCACTCAAAATACTCTTCTTGTTCGGGTGTATCACCAGTCTGCCCCTAATTTATCATTTTCCTCCCTGAAAGCTCAAACAGTTCAACCATGCACAATGATTCCATTTCATCTGATCTGATGCTTTGCACTTCACTTTCTGGGAGCATTGGCTCCAGGGATGAAGCTGGGGGCTTAGACAGTCCAGAAGGCCCAGCTTCATCTCCAGTATTGACTAGGGATTGCCTCAAAACAATGACTCAGTTCGTAAGAAGGATAGTATTCAAAGTCACTCTCACTTTCTTCCGATATGGACTGACAGTCATGCTCAACTGGGACTTGTGGAGGGAACACTTTAACTTTGCTTCTGTAGGTGCAGACTTTCTTGATCTTTTCTTAGCAGCAGCTCTAGTCACTGGTCCAGAGGGCATCTTCTAGGGCTCAGACTCAATTAAGATTTGTCCAATGGGCGGTAAATGATTTCTATGCATTGTTTTTACATCTTTGAATTATTCTCAGGCCTTACTTTGTACACTGGCAGATCATCTAGTTTGCCCACTACAATGTGAGGGAGATGGTGCCATCTGTCAGCAATCTTGTGCTTGCCATGCAGTCCCAGATTTCTTAGTAATACCCGATCTCCCTCCTGGAGTTCCTGTGCTTTCACCTTTTATCATACCTTTCTTTGTTGGCCAGATTTCTTTTTGGCAGCCATGGTTTGAGCCAGTTGGTACGCATGAGTTAGCTGGGCCTTTAACTTTTGCACATACTGTAAATAGTTGTCAGCTTGAACCCCATCAGGAGAGACCCCAAAACACACATCTACTGGTAGTCGAGCTTCTCTTCCAAACATCAGGTGGTAGGGGGAGAATCCAGTGGCATCACTTTTGGTGCAGTTATAAGCATGTACCAGGGTGCTAATTTGTTGGCTCCATCTAGGCTTGTCCTTTGGGTGCAGGTGCCTAGCATATCTAGCAAAGTGCGGTTGAAACGTTCAGGCTGTGGTCCCCTGGGGTGGTAAGGAGTGGTTCTGGACTTTCGCACTCCCCACAGAGAAGCATCTCTTTGATCAGGCGACTCTCAAAGTCTCTCCCTTGATCAGAATGGTTCTTTGTGGAGCCCATAGTGAACAAAAGTTTTCTACAAGTACTTTGGCCACAGTGGATGCTTTCTGGTCTTTGGTGGGGAAAGCTTGGGCATATCTCGTGAAATGGTCAGTGACCACCAGCACATTACTGATATTTCTTTGATCTGACTCCAAACTCAGAAAATCAATACAGACCAGCTCCATGGGTGCACTGGTGGTGATGTTAACAAGGGGGGCAGCCCTCTTGGGCAAAGCTTTCCTCTGTAAGCAGCGACTACAAGTTCGAATGTGTTGCTCCACATCAGCCCCCATCTTAGGCCAATAGAATCTGGATCTCACCAAGTCAAGTGTTCTGTCTATACCAAGGTGCCCCATGTGGTTGTGCAAGGACCTCAGTACTGAGTCTCAAGGCAGTGGGCAGCACTAGTTGTTGTTTGTCTACTTGTCCCCTCTGTCTACTGTTTCTCTGTATAACAGTTTATTGATCAGTTTCAACTTAGGACCTTCTTTGTATAACAGTGCAGTTCTCAAATCAGTGGGCGTAATTTGGACACATCTTTTCCTGCATAGAGGGCTTCTAAAGCTGCTTTGATCATGGGATTGCGGGATTGAGCCCGCCGAATACTGTCATTGTCCAGCTGAGGCAGTGCACCAATGTCTATTGCTGAAAAGTGGCAATAAGCAGCAGGTATGCAATTCTCAGAGGCTCCCAAGCAATCCACCATGCAGTCCACTGCGTCCGTGGACATTTGTTCCTCCCTGTCATACTTCCGGCAGAGTGCCCGAATGTCAGGTTCTGCCAATCGGACCCAATCATTCTGGGGAACAGGCCTCCGGAGAGCATCAGCATCTATGTGGTTCAGACCTGCTCGGTATTCGAGAGCATAGTCATATGTAGATAATGCAGAAAGCCACCTATGGCCAGTGGCATCCAACTTAGCTGAGGTCTGCACATAGGTCAAAGGATTATTGTCAGTTTTTACTAGTATTTTAGCCCCATACAAGTACTCATGGAATTGGTCAACAATAGCCCACTTCAAAGCTAGGAACTCTAACTTATGTACAGGATAGTTCTTTTCGGATGGGGTCAGGCTTCTACTGGCAAAGGCCACTGGTCTCAGGCCATTCTCGTGCTCTTGGTACAACACAGCCCCCAACCCTTGCAAGCTAGCATCAGTGTGCAGGACGTAAGGTTTTCTTGGATCGGCATAGGCCAGCACTGGAGCATGGGTAAGTTGATATATGATCTCATGAAAAGCAGTCTCACAATCAGGAGTCCAGCGGGCCCCAAATACTTCACTCGGATGAAAATACACTCTTTCAGTCTTGAGGGACGCTGACTTTTGGTATTTTTGTGGGTTGGGGATACCCTTGAGTAAGGTTAAGTAAAGGCGGATCACTCTTGAATAGTCCTTGATGAGCGCGATAATAACCACAGAATCCAGGAATCTTTGCAGTTCTTTTAGATTTTGGGCTGTGGCCAGGTGGTCAAGGCCTCAACTTTACTTGGGTCGGTCTCTATTCCCTCGGTGGATACTATGTGTCCCACATACTTTACTGATGTTTGAAAGAATTGACACTTATCAATGGACAGTTTAAGGCCAAAGTCCTCCAGTCGGTCCAATACCTTAAATAATCTGCTCTCATGTTCCTCCAGTGAGCTGCCAAACACAATAACATCATCTAGGTATACCAGGCACTCTAGTAAGTTCATGTCCCCCACTGCACGCTCCATCAATCATTGAAAAGTGGCTGGGGCACCTGAAATCCTTGAGGCATCCTCATGAATTCATAGAAATAGCCGGACAGATAAGGCCGTCTTCTCCACGCGGTCCTCTGGGGCCATCGGGATCTGGTAGTACCCTTGCGGAGATCCAGCACAGAGAACCACTTGCTCCCGTTTAGGCAGTCCAAAGCATCCTGAATGCGGGGCATTGTGTACTGATCAGGGATAGTCCGCCGGTTTAAGGTGCGATAATCCACACACATCCTTACTGTTCCATTCCTTTTCCTCACTACCACAATGGGGAAGCATAAGGGCTTCTGATTCTTGTATTACACCAGCAGCTAACATCTCTTGCAGATGCCGTCTCATCATCTATGTCAGCAGGTGCCAGGCGTCGAGACCTCTCACGGAAATGGTCTTTGTCATGCGGCGGATATTGTGCTCAGCTCCTTGCCGCATCCTACATCCCATTCCTTTAAAGAAAACACCTGGTCTCTCTGGGCAAGCTTCTCACTGATCCTCACTTTCCATTCAGCTGGCAGCGGAGTCGCTAAATCGAACAAGTCAGGCGTTACTCTGTCATTCTTCCTTGAACTCTTGCTGCTGGGTAGCACTGCAGTGTCTGCACAATGCACATTAGCCAGGATGCAACCTCTGTTTACTCGAATGTCTCTTTCAGACACATTATGAACTTGGACCATTACCCTTCTGGCATAAGCATGGGCTCTAGCGGGCAAAATACTAGGCTTGACCAGCAGTCCCTCTGGCAATTTTCCATCGCCTGGTGCATCCAACATTAATATTTTATTCTTAACATCCTTTCTGATACGGACCTCTCCCTGTAAGGTACACTGGGCATTTGGCCAGGATCAGAGACTCAGGATCCTTCTTCCATACAATTCCGACCGGTTCCTCTGGTTCTGTTTTTTCAGCATCTCTCTGTGCCTCATAGGCCTTCTTAATTAAAGCCGGAACTCTTAAAGCTCTACTAGTCTTTGACCCCTGTTTTTCATAACACAACTGTGCCAGCCTTCCGAACATATGAGCATTTGTTCCAATCAACAAAGGGACACCATCATACAGTCCAGTGGGGGGACACACTAAGGCTAGGGTCTCTACTTGTTCGCCACTCCAGCCACGGAGGTGGGGAAAGACAGCCAAATTCGGATATACCTGGAATAGGGTAGGCCTTCTCACTTAACCTCATACATGCAGTCCTTCTAATGGTTGTAAGGGTACGTCTGACAAATGCTTCTGATACCAATCCTGGAACATAATTGTCACTTGGGAGCCACTGTCTAATACAGCTCTTGTAGACACTCCATTCACCTTTACAGTGGTCTCCATGGAGGGACCCACTATTCTGGACCAGTCTGGAGAGGCGGTAGTGGGGCCTGGGCAACTGACTTGCCACAAAAGGCGTGAATTAGCATTTTGGTGCCTCACTGGGATCATGTCGTGCACCTCTTAACCACTGATTTCTTCTCCGAAGCTCTCCTTGTAGCCTATATGCAACTTTGTCAGTGTCTTTTGGGGACTGGCATTCCTTTTCATGTGCCCATCTTTCCCACAATTATAGCAAAACATACTTTCTGGAGTTTGAGCTGGCCGAGGCGCCACACTGGGAGCCAGGGGGGGTGTCTAACTGGAAACCTGGGTGCCATCTCTGTCTGCGGCGTGATAAGCATTTGGAGACATCTCGTCAGTTTCTCCACTTCCATGGTCAAGGAATTGAGTTTGGAGCGGTTATCAGCAGGAGATACATGGGTGGGTACCCCAACCCCCATAGCAGATGCAGTCGGATATAGGTCAGGGCCCGTACTTGCAGGCGTGGCCTTCATAAAGGGACTGTTTTTGAATTCCCGGATCTCTCTCAACAGTTCGCCCCATTGTGGCATATCTTTTTCCTTGTCAGAGCACTCATTGACTGTCAACCTCTGCCCCTGAACTTCACTTGATGGGTCACCCTCAGTCACTCGGGTCGTAGCCACAGCTGTTGGTGCAGGTACCTCCCGAGGTCGCCTTTTCTCAACTCCTCGAATTTCTCTCATTAACTCATCATAGGAGGTGGGGATTCCAGTCGATTTGCCAGGCGTAACTGAAGCAACAGCAGTTCTGAGAAGGGGGCAGACTTAAGGATTCTGTCCAGTCTGGTTCGGTCCAGTTCAATCGCTGGCAAACTACCCTTTCTGAGGCATTCTTGCAACAATTTTTCCAGCCGAGAGACATACACAGACAACAACTCCCCTTGGTACTGTTGTGCATTTCTTACTCTCCACCATAGGTCCTCATCAGAATCTGGCCTCCCATACACATTCTCCAAGGCCTCAAGATAGGCCTGTGCAGTCGCTTCAGGGTTACTGGCCCGTTTATAGCGCGGATGGTAGCCAGGGCAGGACCTCGGGAGGCTCTCACTAACCCTCTTTCGCTTTAGCCTTCGAGCATTGCCATTCTAGCACTTGGGGCAACATAGTCTATCCAGGTCTCCCAGTCATCCTCCCTTGGGGGGTGGGAGGGTGCCAGAGAAGATCCTCAACCTTCGGTAAGAGTCGTGACTAATGGCAGGTGCAGAAATAGGAGTCTGCATTGGTTCAGCCACCATTACGGGCACTGGAGCAGGAGAGGGTGTTGGGGAGGAACACCCCAGGTGGCAAGAATAGTTTCTTCAAGTCCTCCACAGTTTTCCCCTCCCAGCAACCATTCAGCAAATTTCTCCTCAAAGTTTCAGTATGGTGGGGCTGATTTCCCCGGGTCTTTACTGTCCTTAGTTATCACTCTCCAAGCAGTGAGGGCTCCTCTGGGGTAATGGTCTGTGGCACTTTGGAGCTATCTATGGGATCCTTAAACTCTACTAGGGCCAGGAAAGTGTGGGTGAGCAGATTAGCATGCCGACCCACCACCACAGGGTTTTGTAAACCTTCCACCTTGGAAAGTACTCCTGCACAGTGTCCGTGTTGATACCCAGGGGATGTCCAGGATAAGCATAGCATTTTGGGGGTGATCTCACTCCCAGTACACCACTCCACCAGCCGGTGCACAGCCACTTCTGTCGGGGTACCCATTTTTTCTTAACAGTGGTTCGTAAATATGGCCACTAGAGGACACACAATCCAGCGGTGAGCCTCAAGATGTAACCCCTAGATGGCGCTATCCCAGGGCTACTACCCCTGCCTGATTTGCCACTAACAGGTTGAGGGGCCTGGATCCAATGGCGGGTGCCTCCACCCAGAGGTCAGGGTTTGCAATAGTTAAACTAACTTGGTCACAGCCCTCTGGGACACTGCAACCCTCTTCCCACTAGTGGCCCCACAATATATCAGAATTACCTTCACAGTATACACTTACCCCAGGTCTGGTTCCGCACTGGGACCTCCTGTGAAATGAGATACAGTGCAACAATCACAGTACAGTACTTTAACATAGACAAATACCTCAGGCAGTATAACTTTGCTGAAACAAGCAGCTCTGATTTATTTAGGGGATATAACAAGGACAGGGGAAATCAGGTTAATTAGCTTATCACTTTAATAATCTACTCCATGGCTCTGTGCACAGGCCTATCCCTATCAGTTACTGTCCCTGGTACCCAAGCCCTAGTGGCTAGTCCAACCGTGGCAGCTGGTAGGGGCCCTTTCACACAGAGAAAAGGAGAATTAAACAGTCAGCAGTACAGTAATTCCATTTGGATTTAATGTGGCAATTCAACAGGGAGCGACCCTGAATTAGTACTCACGACCTCCAAATAAGATAGGGTCCTTCAATGTCAGCAGGGCTCACTTGAGGTACACAAACCTCTTCACACATCCATATAAAAGAAAGCACTATACCAGGCAGGCTGCATCTGTATCCCGACGCAATTACTGCACAATACCCGGAGAACACACAGCAGATTCAGTTCCTGACAGACCGAATGCAATTTTCAGCAATTCCTCCAGTCTTCTACAGGGTGAGCCTGGTTTCTACTCTTCAGAGATCCTTTGATTCTTTCACAGGACGGATTCAGTCCTAACAAGCTGTTACACAAGCTGCAGACCGGAACTCTGGGCCTTACACGTTTTTGACTAAAACTGCACACTGAAAAGCACAGGGCTCTTCCTTCTTCACTGCCAAAGCTCAACTGAAACTCCAACCGACAAAACCGGCACTTCCTTTGAGTTCCTCCCAGTTCTTGACTGGATTGGCTGTCACTCACAATAGACTGCTGCTGTTGGTCCAAAAGGCACTGAAGTCTAAACTACATCTCCCAGAGTCACTGCCCATACAATCCTCTTGTGGCTGGCTCAGATTATGAGCCCAAGTTCTGATTCGTCCAAGGCACCATTTTAGAGCTAGCTTACCCCACACTGATTGGTCCAGTTCAGCAGTTCAAAACTAGAATGGGGAACTAGCAGACACAGTTCTGACTGCAAAGAAAGCAGGTTAGACAAACTGTAATTTCATTATTACTCTAAATAATTTCTGGCAAACAGTTACATCTTTCAGATAGGTTCCTTTGCACTCCTAGTGACTGCAAAATGGAGTGAATTGGCAGCAGCTCGAGTGGTACTCAATCAAAGAAACACACAGTCCCCCATACAAACTAATTATGTCTGCAAGCAGACAGCTCTTAAAGAGACAGTACCAGAGGTTCTAAAAACACTCACTGATAAATGGCTTAAATGCCAAACACCATTCAGGCTTGGAGCATTCAAGCAAGCTCCTGGAAGTCTTTTGGGAACCCCCATTTGCAGGGGGGTTACACAATGATATACAGTTTCAAAAAAAGGGACCCAGCATCATACAGATTAACAAATATTTTTACAACCCCAGATATGTAAGGGGGGGGAGAAAAGACAGAAACAGCAAGTAAAGGCGGAGAGAAAGTGGGAGGCAGAGAATCGTGAGACCATCGGTGATCAATTCCTAGGTCTCTCAAGAACATTTGATTGTGCAATCAGACAGATGAGATAAAAAAGGAGAGGATAGAACAGATCCTTGCTTTAAACTTTTTCTGCATAACAAAAGGGACAATCTTATTCACGCTGAAACAAGGCCTTCCACTTTACCGCAGCACTCCCAGTGGAGTGTATATCCCCTGGAGTAGCTTGCAACACACTGAAACAAAGTATTGGAAAACAGCACTGCTGGAGCTTGTGCTCATCATCTTACTGTGCTAGAATGAGAAATGTATGCCAGCACAGGCTACTCACAGTCCATGGTTCACACTCACATAGTGCACCAAAGAATTCAGAGCCAGTCCTTAAGTAAAGTGCAAAAACAGTGCTATTATTTTATTTCAAGTGCACAGAGCTCCATAAATACCTGCTGTCCCTTCATACAGCAATGCAGCAATCTCCTAATGCGTTTCACACCCCCTGGCGCTTAATCATAAGATTGCATTCTGATACCATCAGTACTCTTAAATACAAAATGTTTTAAAGTGACAGTGCAAGTGAACACATTTAAAAACAATCATTTATCTTTATGCCAGATAAGTTCCAGTTATCACAAAACTTCAAAAATTGGCCAGTGCTTAATGACCGGTTACTCCTCCATATTTTCATGAGATGACTAAAATACATATTACTCTCCAGAAATTCTCATTATGTTATCTTATTTATGTTTTACTTTTACATGTATTTGCTACCACTTCTGTTGTGCACCAATGTCATCCTCTTTTTTTTTTTTTTTTTTTTTTTATGTTTAAAAAGCATGGTTTCCCACGAGGATTCACTATGGGCAATTATCAGAAGGAATACCTACTAAAAAAAAAAAAAAGATACATTTGTCGAAAAGCTTTATGAATCCAAAACCAAAAAGGGAAACCAAAGTGAGAGGGTTCATAACGTGTTCAACTAAAGGTGTGGTATATGGCCACTTGCTTGTGTGGAAGCTTCTACATAGGCAAGACAAAAAGGAAATTGAAAGAAAGAATGGGAGAATATCTAAGGGCCATAAATGGTACAGATTTAAAAAATGCACTTGCTGTATGTGTGGGGTTGGTTACAAATCAGAAAGAACTCACTTGGTCTTTTATGGGTATTGAAAAACCCATTACGAGCCCTAGAGGTGAAGATTATGACAATGTCCTGTTGAAAAGAGAATAATGTTGGATTTTTGCAACAGAAGGATCTGAAAAAACAGGTTTAAATGAAAGGATAGACTTGAAACCTTTCCTAAATAAATAGCTGTAATCTTCTCTCCCCCACCCAAAATAGAGGGAGTAAAACAGGAAAAGGGGAACCTCCCCAGTCAGATTATATATTTGCATAGGCAGATATGAATATACCAAAATATTTTGGTTTCTTTATAGTTTATTGGTATACTAATCAAATGTTGCATCTTTATTTATTTATTTTTTTTTCTATAGATATTCCTTCTGATAATTGCCCATAGTGAATCCTCGTGGGAAACCATGCTTTTTAAACATAAGAAAGAGGAGGACACTGGTGCACAACAGAAGTGGTAACAAATGCATGTAAAAGTAAAACATAAATAAGATAATGAGAATTTCTGGAGAGTAATATGTATTTTAGTCATCTCTCATGAAAATATGGATGAGTAACCGGTCATTAAGCATTGGACAATTTTTGACGTTTTGTGATGACTGGAACTTATCTGGCATAAAGACAAATGATTGTTTTTAATTGTTTTTAAATGTGTTCACTTGCACTGTCACTTTAAAACATTTTGTATCTAAGGGTATTGATGGTATCAGAATGCAATCCTATGATTAAGCACCAGGGGGCGTGAAACGCATTAGGAGATTGCTGTATGGGGGGGGTGCAGCAGACATTTATGGAGCTCTGTGCACTCAAAATAAAATAGTAGCACTGTTTTTGCACCTTACTGAAGGACTGGTTCTTTGGTGCACTTAAGGACTGGTTCTTTGGTGCACTATGTGAGCGTAAACCATGGACTGTGAGTAGCCTGTGCTGGCAAACATTTCTCTTTCTATTCACTTGTAATAAGCCTAGCACGGCATGACACCCAGGTACAGGCCCAAACTTTTCTGTATTCAGCATCTCACTGTGTTAGCCTGCCCACCCTCACCAACCACCCCCACCGGGCTCTTCTTTTATTGACATCGGGTCACATGACCTTGATACAGTTTCTAAGTACCCACTTTTTCCCATTAGCAAGTTGTACCCCCTTGGCCACTAGGGTTCCATCTTGAGCATACCTTTCCACTTGTTCCCCTTCTCCATCTCCTCCCTCCCCATCTCCTTTCCTGTTTTCCTTGTACTTCGTCCCACCTTCTCACATATCCTGTCCCAATTTTTGTACTCACTCCTCTCTCTGGACCTGGGTTTCGAACTCTGGACCTTCTGCACCATAGTTGGCAGCACTACCACTGTGCTAATCACCCAACTAGCCTTTACACTGTCTGTTATGGCCCTTATCCACTCCTGACATAACGTCCACTATCTCCTGCTTGCAGTTTACCAACCCCCCCTCACATTTCTCTGCTCTGCCTCCGTCAATTATGGGACTCATTTAATGAATCTTCTCATCTCTATTTGCCTGTTACTCCTTATCACCCTTTTCCTCTAACAGTGTCAATGGATCACCCATTCTCTGCCCACTTCAACTGGCCTGGAGTAACTGTTAGTGCCTTGCCTCCTAATTTGGCACAGCCCCTGATACAAATTATTCATCCCTACCCCTTCTGCCTAAACTTATCTCTCCTGGCCCATCATGTTCATGCTCTCCCAACCCCAGTAGTGGGACCTAAACCTTTCCACCACAACCCTGCCCATACAACAAGATTACTTAAAGCTGCCCTCAGGCAAGCCCTCCTTCTTTTGCTCTTATCTGGTAATGTGCACCTCAACCCTGGGCTGATTTCCCTTCCCTCTACTGCTTGTGGCAGTGCAGGTGGACTCCCGACTGCTTAAATAAACATCTGCAGCCTGCTTATCCTGCAAGGCTGGAAGGTTCAACATAAACCAGACATCCTGGCTGTGGCAGAAACCTGGCTGCCCCTAACACTCCAGACTCTGCAGTGGCCATCAATGGCTACATAATTTTTAGGGAGGATAGGCTGGTCAAAAGAGGGGGCGGCTACGCTCTTTACATATGGGACCCTCTCTAATGTCATGTAGTCCCAATCTCTCCTCCCAACCATGGGGCCCAGACTCTAACAGTTAAAATTGTGATTGGCAACTCTGGCAGATCCCTCCATGTCATGTCTGTCTATATCCCTCCCCGTAATCAAAAACTGGCTTTCAATGCTGTTGCCAACTGCATCTCTCAGTTGGCTAATAACACTGAAATCATAGCAATGGGAGATTATAACATCAACTGGCAGTCCCCTGCAGCAGTCCCTTATAAGGATGCTATCGCGGCCATGGATCTGACCCAAGTTGTTACATCCCCCACGAGACAGAACCTGAAAATTGGAACATCCACCCTGCTGGATCTTATCCTCACTAATCACCCTGATAGACTGTCAAAGGTCAGTGTACTACCTGATGCCCTAAGTGACCACTCTCCCACACTTTACTGTTGGTCCAATAGGGCCATCAAGCCTCCCCCTAAAATCACTTATCAACGCAGTCTAAAAAGGGTTCCCTGGGCCATTTCAAAAACTACTTCCTGTGCTGTGATTGGTCTCCTATTGACACTGCCCTGTCCATCAACAGTGCCCTCTCCCACTTTATTACCACCTTCTACGCCGCCTGTGATCTTTTCGTCCCAGTCTCAAAACAAATTGTCAAAGGCCCTGACATGCCATGGATCATCCATGCACTTCTTGACCTCATGTGTCACCGTGATAACCTCTGACACAAGGCCTTTGAATCCGGTCTACCTATAGACAGGCAGCTCTATAGGGCAGCCAGAAACACTGTAAATGCACCTGGGGAAATTCGAAAGGCTAAGGTGGCTCACTATCGGGCAACCTTCTCATCCTCCTGGGGTTCAGGGTGGATGTTCCAGGATGACATTAAGGAACTTAATGGAAAACACTGTCCCCCTATCCCTCCCAGCTCACCATCAATGGAACCCCCATCCAGGACCCCTACTCATAGCCAACACCCTTAACTCCACGTTTTCTGACCTTAGCAGTGTATTTCCCCTATCTTCTTTGACCCCCCCCCTTTCTTATCACTCGCCTTCTCCCCACCCCCCTGTTGATGTCCTGCCCTTCTGCTTCAGGACTGTTTCCACCCATGAGGCCAAATCCTGCTTATCAAGAGTCCTGAGTAAAATACTGCACAGTGGTGACTTCTTGGACCTAAAACTTCTCCACCTGGCCCTTGATATAGTCCTCTTCCCTCTCACTGAAATACTTACCCTCTCCCTCTGTCTCAGCCAGTTCCCCTCACTTTGGAAATCGGCTATTGTCATGCCTATCCTAAAAAGTGGTGACCGCACCTCCCTGAGTAACTATTGCCCTATCTCCAGTCTTCCCCATCTCCAAGGCCCTCGAAAAAATTCTCTGACCAACTCACTGATTATCTGACAAAATATAACCTACTTTGCTCTGAACAGCAAGGCTTCAGAAAGGGACACAGTACTACCACCATCCTTATGGAATACACTACCTGGACATTGTGGCCATCACTGAAACCTGGTGTAATGATAACCATGACTGGGAGATGGCCATACCTGGCTACAACATATTCAGAAGAGACAGAGCAGGCAAGAAGGGAGGAGGAGTGGCACTGTATGTGAAAAGTGACATAAGGGCCACAGAGATCCAGGAGGAACAAAATGGGGGAGAGATACTGTGGGTTAAGCTGGAAAGGAAATGGGGACAGCATCCGCACAGGTGTGGTCTATAGACCACCAGCCCAGGAGGAAGAAACACATAGGGAACTGATGCTAGCCATCCAAAGGATGGCAGACAAGGTGAGGTAGTACTGGTTGGAGACTTCAATATTCCAGACGTGGACTGGAGCATCCCAGCAGCAGCATCAACTAGGAGCAGATTTATCCTGGACTCCCTTCAGGGTGCCTTCCTCAAGCAACTGGTCATGGAACCAACTCGGCAGAAGGCAATACTGGACCTTGTGCTCACAAACAGGGACAGTGTGATGGGGGTAACAGTGGGGGAGCACCTGGGAAACAGTGACCACCAGTCATTGTGGTTTGAAATCACAGAAAGAGCAGAACTAAACCACACAAAACACGTATCCTGGATTTTAGGGGGGCAGACTTTGGGAAAATGGGGAGATACTTGAAAGAGGCATTAAGGGAATGGGACAGGAATCAGGGGTTGAGGAACAGTGGGCAGTATTTAAAATGGGGATTACAAGAACAACAGAATTATGCATTACAGGTTAGCAAGAGGAAAAGGAAGAGGAGACCATTATGGTTTTCCAAAGAGGTAGCAAAAGAAAGTGAAAGCAAAAAGATTGCATTCAGGCAATAAAAAAGACACAGGCAGAAGGGGATAGGGAGAAGTACCAGGAGAAGCAAAGGGAGGCAGGGAGGTCAGTAAGGGAAGCCAAAGCTCAGACAGAAGAACACATTGCAAAATCAGTGGGTAGAGGGGACAAAACCTTTTACAGGTACATAAGTGAAAAAAGAAAGACAAAGGGAGGGATAGTGAGACTGAAGGAGGAGGATGGGAGCCGCGTGGAGGATGACAACAGTAAAGCTGACATATTGAACAGGTATTTCTGCTCAGTCTTTACTGAGGAAGAGGAGGGTAATGGGTCTGAAGGGAGTACAAGGGGTGAGAATGGTGCAGAAATGGACACAAGTCCCTTTACACGAGAAAGGGTCCTGAAGGAACTGGAGGTAATAAGAGTTGATAAAGCAATGGGGCCAGATGGGGCGCACCCCAGGGTCCTTAAAGAACTAAGAGAGGTGGTGGCTGAACCTCTGGCTATCCTGTTTAGCCGATCACTGGAAACAGGGGAGGTCCCTAAAGACTGGAGGACAGCAGATGTAGTCCCCTTAAACAAAAGTGGGAACAAAGAGGAAACAAGGAACTACAGACCAGTCAGCCCCTCACCGGTAGTGGGAAAGCATGTGAAGCACTACTGAAGGAGAGATTGGTGGAACATCTGGTTATCAATGGACTACAGGACCCAAAGCAGCATGGTTTCACCAGGGGAGGTCATGTCAGACCAACCTCGTTGAATTTTTGACTGGGTGACTAGGGAGGTGGATCAGGGAGGGCAGTGGACATGGCCTATCTGGACTTCAGCAAGGCCTTTGACACTGTGCCACATAGAAGACTATTACACAAACTGGGGAATATGGGTGTGGGCAGGACAGTAGTGTGGTGGGTAGGTAACTGGCTGGGTGGCAGGACACAGAGGGTGGTGGTAAATGGCTGTCACTCCACAGAGGAAGAGTGACCAGTGGGGTACCACAGGGATCAGTGCTGGGACCGGTCCTATTCAACATCTTCATCAGTGACATTGCGCAGGGATCTAGAAGGCAGAATTTCACTGTTCGCTGATGACACAAAGCTCTGTAACAAAGGAGCACACCAGAGGGTGTAGACAGAATGAAACTGACCTGCAGAAACTTGAAGCATGGTCAGGGGTTTGGCAGTTGAAATTCAATGCAAAAGTGCAAGATAATGCATATGGGGCACAAAAACCCTGGCACAATATATCAGTTGGGGGGTCAAGATATAGCATGCGCCAAGCAGGAAAGGGATCTTGGGGTTGTCATCTCTGATGACCTCAAGGTAGGGAAACAGTGTGACAAGGCAGCAGGTAAAGCAAATAGGATGCTGGGATGTATAGGCAGGGGCATCACCAGCAGGAAAAGGGAGGTCATAATTCCGCTATACAAGACACTAGTGAGGCACCACCTGGAGTACAGTGTACAGTTCTGGAGACCATACCTACATAAGGACACAGACAGGGTAGAGAGAGGTTCAGAGGAGGGCAACAAAGATGGTGCATGGATTGCATCACAAGTCCTATGAAGACAGGTTGAAGGAACTGTAAGTACTCCCTGGAGGAGAGGAGGGAGAGGGGATATGATAGAGACATACAAATATCTTACAGGGAGGAACAGGATGCAGGAAAACACTATTTTTAAGCAAAAAAGATGTTCCAGGACTAGAGGGCATGGGATGAAGTTGGAGGGAGGACGATTCAGAGGAAATATGAGAAAGAATTTCTTCACAGAACGGGTGGTGGACAAGTGGAATACCCTGCCAGAGGAAGTGGTGGGGGCTGAAACAATCACAGGATTTAAGAATGCATGGAATAGACATAAAGGAATTCTAGAGGTCAGGAGTAAGGGACAACAGACTTCTAGGAAAACAAACTGAACTTACAAGCTCAAATGGGCAGACTGGGTGGGCCATAGGCCCTTATCTGCCGACACTGTCTATGTATCTATATCCATAAAGCCCCTGACCGTGGACTCTTAGTTGGATCTGTTTACATAACCCTAACTGAGGCATTTGATACAGTCAAGTCATACCCTCCTTATCAAGTCTCTGCCAACTATGGGTCTAACACCAGAAGTTGTCATCTGGTTCAAGAACTACCCAAGTGGAAGATCCCAGCAAGTTAAAATTAATTCCACTTTATCCTCCAGTCTGCTGTTTCACTTGGGTGTTCCCCAGGGATCCATCCTGGGGCCACTTCTCTTTAGCCTCTTCCTGAACTTGCTTTCCCAAAGCCTACTGTGGTCAGATGCTATTTTATGCAGGCGACGCAGCACTTTTCTGCAGTCACTCTAACCCCGGCCCCCTTCAGCTTGCCCTCAAGAGTTTCTTCTCAGAGTCTGAAGCTTGGTTCTGTGTGCATAAACTTGTGTTAAACTATAAAAAAAACAAGGTCATGGTCTTTGCCCATCATTAAAGCAAGCACAGGGGTGGTCCTTTGTGCGTCCTTAATTGTCAGCACTCCCCACTTGAACAAGTGACCTTTAAATATCTGGGTGTCACCCTTGACCCCTCCCTTACTTATGAGCATATTCACCTTGTTATATCTGCCATAAACTCCAGAATCTGACTTTTATATAGGCACAAATGGTGCATGCCACCTGAGGCACTCCACCTAGCAGTAACTTCCTCTGTCCTCTCCCTAGTAGATTACAGGATCCTTTTTTTTATTGTGTTGTTGATAACACTGCCCTCTGCAGGATTAAGGTTGCCTTGAATAAAGCCTGATGTCTTGTAGCAGGTAGACCCACACTTGTGACCTCCATCGGCTTACCAACTGGCTCAACTTTGACAGTAGGCTCAAATACTGCTCCTGCCTGCTTGCCAAGAAGATTGCCAGTGGACTCTCCCCTCCTGGACTGCGTAATCTTATTCAGCCCACTCCTACATCTAGGACCACTAGAAGCTCCATCAGAGCCTCCCTACTAGTCCATCACTGCAGGACATCCCTGTGGCAACAAGCTTTCTTCTACAGGGCACCACTCTGGCTAAATAAGCTGCCTGCTGATATCTCCTCTGAACTGAAGCTAGGCCCCTTCAAATCCAACCTTGGAGAGCTACTCCTAACCTGACTACTCACATCATTAGCTTCCTCCACCTACTAATGAACAATGTCATTTCTGACAGCTGCTTTTCCACTTTCCCTGTCTTCTTACCTTCTTGCTATATCTTTTCTAATTGTTGTACCGTAACTCTATTTGGGCTGAGCCCTTAAGTGCCTGATTTAGTATACTGTGCTTTATATTACTTGGGACTCTACTGTACTGTGTTTGACGCGGGGTTGACTGTTATCCTGTGCAATTTGATGTATCCTGTTTTGTTTGCTTTATTGTATTGTCTTTTTTAAAATCTTGTTTGTACTTCCATGACATGGAGCCATTGTAAAGGAGTCTCTGACTCAAAGGTTTATAATTCCGAACTTTTCAAATAGATAAAAAATAAATAAAATAAAAACCCTGTCGTATGACCCCCCCCTTTAAGAGGGAACCTGTTTTTAAAAAATCAGATTTCTAAAACTATTTTCTAATTATCTTCCAACATTACCTTATGACCTTTACAGTTCTCCGCATATGCAGTATCCCTTTTTCCATAACAAGTACCACAAATAGTGAAGTTTAAACCCACACGTATTGTTTTTTCCACTTTCAGTATTTTCAATTCCTGTGCCATATCTTGACAGAAACTCAGCATTGAAATTGTATTTTCCAGGTTTGTGCATCACTTTGAATTTAAATGGCTGTAGTGCCAGGAACCACCTTGTGATTCTGGAATTTTATCCTTCATTTGGTTAAGCCAACAGAGGATTGTGATCTGTTATAAGTACAAAGTCAGCTACTAGCAAATAAAACTTACGGGACTCCATGGCCTACTTTGCTGCAAAGCATTCCAGTTCAGTGGTGGAGTACCCTTTCTCTGTTGTGCAATTTCCTGCTGATACATAGAATGGGATATTCCTTCCCATCTATATTCTGACACAGAACTGCACCTAGGACTACCTCTAATGCATGTGTCTGTAACAAAAACTATTTCTCAGAGTCTGGGCATCTTAAATCAGGTGCTGAACATAATGCAGCCTTGATGGCCTGAAAAGTTTCATCACACTCTGGGAACCATTTCACATTATTTTGGTACCATTTCCTTACCTGACAGGTAAAACCCAACTTGCCAACAGCAGTATGGACACTGCATTCAGAAGACTCACCTTGTGAAAAGAAATCCTGAAGAGATGACATTTTAGGAGAGACCTACAGGCAGAGATTTCGGTCCCTGAAGCACCACTCGGTCGACAATTCTCGAGCAGCTTTCACCCGATTCTGAGCACTCTTTATTAAATGGCTCCATCCAGAAGGCAGAACAGTCCCACAGATCAACATATCTGCAATGGAGCAATTCATCAACATTCTGCCCACAGATGTGCAGCTTTGGGTAAAAGAGCACTAACCAGAAAGTGGGGAAAAAGGCATTTCTTTGGCTGAGGACTATAAGACGGCCAGAAAAACCATGCAATAGCAAAGTAACAGCCAAACACCGGCAATACCCTCTCTTCTCAATTTAACTCCTGTTCAGATAAGAACTCTGGTGGGGGTAACAAATCTCCACCCAAAGACTTTATTTGCTATAACTGTAACAAGCCAGGCCGTACTGCAAGAAACTGCCATAAAAATAAGAAGGGAAACACTGAAGCAGATTTGGCCTTAGCAAACTGGGGCAAGTATTTAACAGATGTCAAGGTGGGAATTAAGACTCTGAAGGGACTTATTGATTCAGGAAGTCGGCAGACCCTAGTGCATGTTGAAGTGCTGGGAAAACACTGTGCAAAAGGACCAGGTACTGGTGTCATCTGCATCCACGGGGACACTCGATACTATTCCACCACCCAAGTGACTGAATATTAACAGGGTGTTACACCCAATGAAAGTGGGGTAGTACCCAAGTTATCTGTACCTGTGACTATTGGAAACTGGCTTTCCAGGATTTAATAAGTTAATTGCAGAGGAAGTAAAACCTGCAGTTTCAGCAGCTGTGATGACAAGAGTACAGGCAAAGAAAATCTCAGATGGTGGGGACTTTTTTTTTTCTTTTCCCTTTCAAAGACTTTGATTTGGACTTGTTTGAGCACAGCTCAAAGATCCAGAAGTACAAGAAAGCAAGAAAACACCTGAAGAAACCATTGCAAAACAAGCATTTGTCAATGCCAAGTGTTGCTTGCTGTCATTAGCAGAGGAAGTGCAGGAGTTGGACAGATGCAGTATAGAATGGCAGTGAAGTATTGAACTGTTGCCAACTCCACCCCCACCCTGCAGAGATGGACAGGCATTGGGGTGTGCCTTTGGGTTGTCTCCCATAACTGTCATGAAATTTCACCTCACCCTACTCTGCAGACACTTACAATTGTCGAGGTGTGCTTTCAAGTGTTCAGGCTTTACACTCACCTCATTCCATAAGGAAATACACTGAAATGGATGCAGTATAGGAGAATGGGGTTAACTCTGGGGCCAGTGGTCCAAGACACACCTCGATGCCTGTCACTGGCTGCAGGGTAGGGGTGGAATTGCATGAGCATTACTGTCGACAATCCCAAGTCACACCCCTGATGCCTACTAGTCCCTATAGGGTAGGGCTTTATGGTCGAAAACCCTGACACCCTGGGCCTTTCTTGGTATTTTTACTCCAAGTTTTCAACGTGGGCTATTTGTGATCCCACCGTATGAAGTGACACTATCAGTTTGTTAGCCGAAAGGTGATTTTGCACAGTGACTGCGCCATTTAGCGCCACAGGTGTGAAAACACGTTTTGAACAGGATGTGAAAATTGAAGTTGTACTGTTTATGAGGAGATATAAAAAAATGGCAATGTTGAAACTCTGGAGTGAAAATATGAAAAAACTGGTGAAGTCACAAGTGTGCGTAGAAACTGTGCAACGCACACCTGTAATGTAATTGGTTTGGGGATTTTTTACAGCAGATTTTCAACATAGGCATTTTGGGACCTTCACTCATGAACAGTGTCACTGTGATTTTCTTAATCTGTCCCGAACTCTGATTTCCCACAGCGACTGTGCTATTTCACGCCGGAAGTGCGAAAACACATTTCAGCCAGGGTGTGAAAAATGACAGCTGTGCTGTTCATAAGGAAGTGTGGAAAAATGCCAATGTTGAAAATCTGGACTGAAAAGAGTACGAATTTGTGAACGTACGAGGGTGCGTGGAAATTGCACAATGTACATTTATAACAGTCTTTTTATGGATTTTTGTCACCAAATTTTTAACATAGCCAGTTTAAGACCTCTGCTCATGAACAGTGTCACTGTGACTTTCTTAGTCTGTCCCAAACATTGATTTCGCACACCGACCGCGACATTGTGCACTACATGTGCAAAAACCCATTTCCAGAAAAATGTGAAAATTGACAGCTGTGCTGTTCATAAGAAAAGGTGTGTTAAAATGGCAATGTTGAAAATCTGGAGTTAAAATATTAAAATGCTCAAAGTTACGAAAGCATATGAGAACCATGTAATATTACCGTAAACAGTAATGTTTGGGAATTTTTAACCAGATTTTCAACATAGGATTTTTTTGGGGCCTACCTCATGAACTCTGACACTGTCATTTCATTACTCAGTCCCAAAAGGTGGTTCCATGCAGTGACCGCAAAATCATCCTTTGGGACCGAAATAACAAAATGATAGTGACTGAGTTCATGAGGTGGGGTCCCAAGAACCCCATATTGAAAATCTGGTGAAATAATTCTTAAAAATGGCAGAGATATGCACCAAAGTTGGGGGGGGGACAAAACATTTATGCCATTACGCAGCTTACCGGCATTTCTTCAGTTTGCGGTTTGCTTTGAAGAGTGTAGACGTGTTCCCAGTCCGCCAAAGATCATCGCGCTGGGCTCTGGAGGGAAGTATGGGGTGAGATGGGAGTGTGGGGAGGTGGGGTACGCAGAGGGTGGGTTCAGGTTGGGGAAGGGGGCAAGAGAATCAACAAAGGACCTTTTTTTTAAAGATGACGAGGGACTCTTGCCACACTGGGGTGGGCTCCCAGCATGACACCAAGAGGTTTGGGGGGGGACAGTGGAGCCAAAAGAGGATTGGGCACCCCTGTCTGCCATACAGTGTTCTGGGGGGGACGCATGAGCCATGGGGGGTGCATTATGCTGACTGGGACTGGGCTACCCCATCGGCAAATGAACTGGGGAGGGGGTCATGCCAACAGGGGATTGGGCACCCCGTCGGCTTTTTTTTTATTTATTGAAATGTTTCACCAGGAAGGCACACTGCACGGCAGGTGGCAGCTTTCTGTCGGTTTCCTAGGGACTGTGAGAGACCAACAGAGAAGTTGTCGCCATGGCAACATCACGCAATCAGCTGTTTTGGTAGCTTGTAATGCACCAAAACAGCTGATTGCAGGCCGGCCCGGTGGCGCTGAGGGCTGAGGCGCTAGATGCCACACCTCGCTGCGCTGGCGACCTGGGTTCAGAGCGGACTCGGGTGGCGGGGGTCGGCAGTGGGGAGGGAGGATCGAGCATCCCAGCGGATGCTCTCTCCTCCTCAGGGTGGGAACCAGAACGCTTCCGTTCTACATCACCCTCATAGCCCGGTGGAAGCACCGACAATAGAGGATGGGCGGCTCTGTCTAACGAGTCAGGGAGGGGCGTTGCCGGCCTGCGAGTGCTCTGGCGTGCATTGCTGCGCCATCACTCGGGACGTACGTCCCAAGCATTCGACGTCCAAGAAGGTAGGGGACGTAAGGGGAGAAAAACGGAAAATCCCCTCCGGCAGCCCTAGATGAAGGCCGCCCTAAGTCCACCCGGACCACCTACAGGACAGACCCCACTGTGCAAGGAGAGGAGGATGGGCACTCTAGAGGCAGATCCCTAAAAGGTAGGCAAGGGAGACATGAGCAGACGGAAGGAGGGGGCTCCAGAGGTAGGAAGGAGGATAAAGGAAAAAAAAAAAAAATAGTATAAAAAAAACAGTTGATTGCATGGTGACGTGGCCGAATTTCTGGGCGCATTGTGGCCTGCTCATTAACTGCTGACTGACTCATTGTTTCTTGCAGATGCATGCAAGCAACACAAAAAGACTGGACATAAGGTGCCAATATATGGAAATGCTGAAACTAAACTGATAACTGATTGCGATTTTGTTTCAGAGCAAATTAATGATGCTTCGTTCCAAGGTTATTTTAAGCAGTTGGGGGTGAAACAAAAACAGGGTGAGCCAGTGATTAGAAAATGTAATGTGTTATTGTACAGAGTTTGGGTTAAGCCTTGGACACAGGAACAGATAGAATAATTGGTTCTAACCCAGGAATCACACAGTATGATTAAATGAATGCAGTCAGCCTTCAGTGTTGAACTGCCCCGGAGAGATGGAATTTATGCAAATAATGGAACTCTCATTGGCTCGTGCCAATTTAAAACTGCTGCCCCTAGTAACTGCTGTACTCTGAAGTGCTCAGATTCATTTCTCCGCCTGCATGTTCAAATGCCTCAGAGAGCTCTCCTCAACTTTCATGTAAACATTTATTTAGTCAATAAGTAACACTTATTTACTTTTTATTTTGTATTGCTGCCTCTTTCAGGTTAGTTTATTGGGTGTTTTAAATAATTTTTTTGCTTCCTCACTGGTTCGACGGAACCATGAGGTACCGCTATTCTGTGAGGTTTTTACCTCAGAAAACACTTTATTTCTTGTAAACGTTCTGGTTCCCTTTCGGATCCATTAGGTTTTCTAGTTTTATTTTTTTATTTTTTTTCTTAGTCGCGGATCCTTTTTCCTGTCAGAAACCGGATGATTCTCAGTTCCCACTGTATTTAAGGAACCGATCACTTTGGGTTGAATGTTTAAATTTCAGTTGGCTCTGGAACTGACCGTTTGTATTTGGCATTTTTCTTTGTGCCTGACATGTATGTCAGAAGCGCTCAAACAAACGAAAGACAGGACCAACTAGGTTTAAAAACTGCATTAGCTATGGCCAAATTGTAGCTGAGGAAGGCAGGCACGATCTGTGTATTTTCTGTGTGGGACCCAGTCATGTTTTTGCCAACTACGAGATTTGCAAAACGTTTTGCCCTAAAACTTAAAAAAAAAAAAAGGCTAAAAAGTGGTAAGAAATGACATAGCCACTCCTTCATCTCCTCCTAAACCTCCTGATGAGGCTCCCTCAGCTTCTACTTCAAAAAAATATAAAGGCCTAGAGAGTCTGATCCAAAATCCATGGGAAAAGCTGATTCTTCAAAAGCTAGAAGGCTCATGTAACCAGCTTGTGAGCCTGGTCCAGCGAAAAGAGAGCAGAAAGAAAAGCACGTCGCTACACCTCTGGCCAAGAAGCCTAAGGAGCTATCAGTAGGCAGACCACCTATGCCCTTGGCTGAGGATCTAGCAAAGGCCCTGCAAATTCTGCAGGCTCTACAGGCTGTGGTTCCAGTGACCACAGCAGTTCCACTGGTTCCTGCCCAGGTTCCAGTAGCTCAGGAACTGGTGAACATTTATGATGAGGGAGAAGAAGAGGAACAAGAGGAAGGGGAAACCTATAGAACCAGAGGTATACCGAGAGCAGGACTTCGGTCCCCCCCAAGGGGACCTGAGGACTACTACTCTCATTATTCATTAGTCAAGCAAATTGTCAACACCCTCAATCTATCCATACAGAAGATGGTTGAGAATGAGGAGGAAGCAGAGTTCCTGCATATCATGGGGCAATCCCCCACCAGAAGACTTCTGTTTCCCATTCACAAATCACTGAGAAAGGCTGCCATAAAGATTTTACAAACCCCTACTTCAATCCCATGAGTGGATAAAAAAGTAGATAAAAAAATATAAGCTTGACAGTACTAATGCAACATTCCTGTTTAACCACCCTGACCACGAAGGGGTGGTTCAAGCTGCAGCATGTGACAAGGCTTAAATACCTTTGTCTTCACACCCCCTGACAAAGATTCAAGGAAAATCAACGGTATGGGTAAAAAGAGGTACTTGGGAGCCTTTCTGTTAGTAAGGCAAGCCAGTTACATGGCTTATGCATCCCAATATCAGAAGGCACTATGGAATACGGTATTGCCTAAGACTGACAAAATGTCTGGGGAGATGACAGTAGACCTGGTAGAGATTGCCAGGATGGCACTTGATGCCAGCAAGTACCAGTTCCACATGGCTGTGGATGCAAATGAGGCTGCAGCCAGGTTCATGTCACTCAGGTGTCAGTGAGGCGGTTTGCTTTGCTCAGGGCCACAAACCTGTCCCAGTACATTTAGACCAAAGTGATGGATTTCCCCTGTGAGGATGATTCCCTCTTTAGGAATAAGACTGAAGCATACATGAAGAAGGTGGAAGAGTACAAATCCACTTACAGAAGCAACTCTGCAAGGGATAAACCCTCTACCTCATACAGGTCCCAGTACAGGGGAGGCAGGGGTAGGGGATCCTACTCGGACCCTTTTTCCATGTTCAAGCCATGCCAGACTACCAACAGGCCAGGGGGTACTTTAGAGGTGGGGCAGAAGGACTGAGAAGGTCCGCCCAGGTGCCTCAAGCCCACACCCAGCCCAAACAGAACCCCTGATGGGCTAGTACAGGTCACCTACCAGTAGGAGGCAGACTCTTACTTCCACCAAGCTTGGTATACCATCACCACAGACCAGTGGATCCTGGAGGTAGTGAGCCTGGGACTGTCTCTAAACTTCAAATCACTTCCCAAACTAAAAGGTAGAAATTTTGACCCGGCTACTCCTGCAGACAGGATTCTTCCGGAGGAGGCAAACCTATTGTTCATCAGGACAGAGGATCCTGTCCCCCTACTACAGAGAGGCAAAGGTTTCTACTCCAGATACATCCTCACCCAGAAGAAAAACTGGGGCTGGCAACCCATTCTGGATCTAAGACTTCTGAACAGACATGTGTCAAAGCCAAAGTTCAAGATGGTCTCTTTGGCCATGATTATCCCTACACTGCAAAAAGGAGACTGGTTGGCATCCTTAGACCTAAAGGATGCTTATTTCCACATCCCAGTCTGACCCAGCCACAGACAGTACCAGTGGTTCAGATTGCCCTCAGGTCACTACCAGTTTGCAGCCATGCCATTCAGCCTAACCTCAGCCCCAGGGCATTCACAAAGTGTCTGACCATGGTGATGGCACATTTAAGAAGACTGGGAGTGACTGTGTTCCCATTCCTAGATAACTGGCTAGTCCATAGGACAGTACCTGCAATGAATCAGAGTCCCTGGCCCTCACCTAGAGCACACCAGAGTTATTGGGTTTTCTGATAAATGTGCAGAAGTCCCAGCTGGAGCCAGTCCAGATACTGTACTTCATAGCAACAGAGTTGGACACTATTCAGGGAAGAACTTTTCTTTACTGGTGTTATGCAATGCCAGGTCGATTTGAAACAAGACAGCAGTAATTACTGATCTTGTTGGGTCATCTCACCTGGCTTGCATCACCAAGACCTGACAAGATGAAAATGCTGGTCCCATTTTAGAGTTTACTGCTCTGGCTGGGTACTTGGTGATACACCGGCAGAGATTGGATTGTAGGGGCGAGCGGGGAGGGGGGTAGCCATCTGTTTCAAGATGGAGCTGGGCCTGGTAGAGATGCCAGTTGGGACCACTAGAGTCTTTGAATGTTTTATGGGTGCAGGTGTGGGTTGTAGGATACTTCTCATTTACCATCCATCCAGGAGCGAGAAGGAGTTCCTGCAGGAGGTTGCAGACTTCATCGTCGAGATGGTATTGAGGCCCCCAGGTGGCTGGTACTAGGGGACTTCAGTGCCTGGGTTGATGATGAACTCTCACAATTTGGACAAGAATTGCTCCAGTTGATGATGTTGTTGGGGCTCACACAGCTGTCTACCTCTGTGACCCATATACAGGCTCATTCACTGGATCTGGTGCTCCTGCCAGGGATGGAGATCTCGGACGTGGTGGTGGAACCAGTTGGATGGTCTGATCACACTATTGGGTTCAGCTTCACAGCCCCCAAATGGACCTGCCCCTATGGAGATGGTCCATTACCACCCATTACTGGGAGTAACCCCAGCTAGTCTGATGGTGGTTTTGGACCCATTGGGCAGTACGAGTGTTAGCAGGGATCCATAGAGTTTACTATGAACCTATAATAAGGCAGCTGGAGAGGCCCTGGATGCCATTGCTCCAGTCCATGTTCACCCGCTCACCCTTTGCCCTTGGTCCCCATGGTTTAATGGGACCTTGAGGGAGCTGAGGAGAGGGCAAAGAAGGTTGGAGCATTGCTGACGGAAATCCGGCCTGAATGATGACAACCTTGGATTGATAACCCATTATAAGGCATATCAATCTGCGGTCTCCCGTAAGAAGGCAGAATTCCTGTCCGGGGAGATTGTAGCTGCGTGAAATCGACCATCCCAGCTCTTCCATACTGTGGACAAGCTGTGCAATCTAGCCTGTTTCCAGAATCAGAGAGCCTTTTCACAGGAGAACTGTGAAGTGTTCGCTTACTTTTTTGCAGATAAGATTGTGACAGTTAGGTTGGAGATCCATGCAGCTCACTTAAATGAGCAGAGCAGAAATTGCTGTGGAAGCACAAGCACTCTGTTTGTCTGGTCAGACTTTGCTCAGTTGGCAATCAATGTTGTGAAGTTGGTCCAGGGCTTGCAACTGACTTATTGTAGTTTGGACCCAGGCCCAACGTGCCTCCTTGTGAGGAGCGTGGAGGCAACAGTACCAGTCTTCGCTGATGGGGGGTGTTTCTGGACACCCTGAAGGAGGTGGTGGTTCACCCACTCCTAAAAAAAATGTTCTCTGGACCCTGACTGTCTTGCAAACTATAGGCCAGTCTCTAATCTGCCTTTTGTAGGTAAGGTTATTGAGAAAGCGGTTGCATTGCAGCTCGAGGATCATCTAACCACCCATGACATCTACGATCCTCTTCAGTCCGGTTTCAGGAAGAGACATAGTACTGAGATGGCATTGGTCTGGGTACTTAATGATCTCCTGATAGCGAGGGATCATAGGAGCAATTCCATCTTGGTCCTTCTTGACCTCTCTGCAGCATCTGACACCGTGGATCATGGGGTGTTGCTGGAGCACCTGCGGCTTTTCTGCGGGCTGAGTGGCACAGTTCTCAGATGGTTCCATTCATTCCTCACTGGCAGGACACAGAGAGTGGAGTTCGGGGTGTTTTCCTCAGCCCCTACTTCCCTGTCACATGGGATGCCACAGGGCTGTCTGCTTTTCCCCCGTGTTGTTCACGGTGTATATGCTGCAGTTGGGAGACATTATTAGGTGGCATGGGTTGAGTTTTCACTGTTATGCAGATGATACTCAACTGTACTTGTCCTTTGTGCCCAAACAATATGATGCTGTTACAGTATTTAATAGCCATCTTGATGAGATCCAGGATTGAATGAGTGCCAGCTGGCTCAGGCTGAATCCAGATAAGACCCAGGTGTTGGTTGTGGACCCAGGTCACCAGCTGGAGGGATCTTTGGTTGGGCAGCCATCCAGGCTTTGGCTGGGGGGGCAACCAGCTGAGTACCTCTGACTGGGTGCAAAATCTGGTTATCATGCTTGATAGTGGAATGACACTTAAGACTCAGGTGTCTGCCATTATCAATTCCTCTTTTATCATCTGAGGAATGTCATCCAGATAAAGCACCTGGTACCACCTGATGACCTTCCGACATTGGCCTACGCCTTGGTGACCTCATGCCTTTATTACTGCAATGCCCCATACCTAGGGCTACTGGGGGTGGACCTCTGCCACCTGCAGTTGGTGCAAAATGCGGCTGCCAGATTGACAGGTTTATGTAGATCTGACCATGTCACTCCTGTGCTCCGCACCTTGCACTGGCTGCCAGTGCGGTGGAGGATCACCTTCAAGATCAGATTACTGACCTATAAGGCCCTACATGGACAGAGACTGGGGTACATGCAAGAGCTTCTTTGTCCCTACCACCCCTTCACCCTCTCTGCTCTGCCGACGAGGGATTGCTGGAGATTCCCAGAGTCTGTTTGACAACATCGGAGCTAGGTCATTTGCTTTTGTTGTTCCGGCCCTGTGGAATTCTCCACCTCATCGGATAAGGGAATGTCTGTCCATTGAGGCCTTTAAATATGCCTTGAAAACTTTGAGTTGGCATTGCTGATTTTTAAATTCCTGCTGTTTTAGAAACGTGGCTGTGTGTTTTTAAAAGTACTGATTATACTGTGTAAAACACTATGATCTATGCTGGAATAGCGTTCTAGAAATAGTTTGGTTGTTTGGTTCCACAGAGCAGAGTAAGCAGTATTCTTCAGCTGGCAGGATCTTTTCAACTAAACAGACCTTGGCCAGCAAGGCAGTTCCTATGGCTGCTGGGCCACATGGCAGCTGCCACAGCAGTGGTGCCAGGTTCCAGGTTTCGGATAACATTCAGTTCCATTTGTGAGCTCACTGGTTTCAAAGAAGAGATTCTCTGATAAAACTTGTGCCAGTCACAAGCAAACTGTTACAGGCTCTGCAGTGGTGATTAGACACCAAGAACCTCAGGAAGGGAACTCCCTTCCAAAAGGAGCATCCATCATTGGTGCTCATCACAGATGCTTCCCTCCTGGGCTGAGGGGCACACGTGCTCGACCTAACAGCCAGCAACACGTGGTCTCCTCAGGAGTTGCTCCTGAACATAAGTTTGTTAGAGTTCAGAGCAGTGTACCTAGCTCCTCAGCCATTTGCTCCACACTTTTTTTAAAACTAGGTGGTACAGGTCAGAACAGACACCACCACCACCATGTACTGCATCAACAACCAAGGGGGAACAAGGTCGAACCCACTGCGCATAGAGGCCATGAAGATGTGGAGACTGGCCTACTCACTACAGGTGTTTCTTTCTGCGATCCACCTACCAGGAAAGGACAGTATTCTGGCAGACTCCCTCAGCAGAGTCGGCCAGAATCATCATGAGTGGTCACTGAATACACAGATAATCCAGTCTGTATTCAGATGGTGGGGTATTCCAGAGATAGATCTCTTTGTCTCCATGGACAGCCACCAGCTACCACAGTTCTGTTGCAGGCCTCCAAGCGGGGCACTGTTCCAGTGGATGCCTTAACACTGGACTGGTCGAGCAGGTTCCTGTATGCCTTCCCTTATTTCCCTCTGCTTTTGAGAACTTTGTTTTAGGTCATAACCAGCAACAATGATCCTGGTGGCACCAGACTGGGAAAGGCAGCCATGGTACTCCCTACTACTGACCCTATCTGCCTCACAGCCGATCCACCTACCCCAGAGGCACAACCTGCTGACATCCTCTTGAGGCAGGATCCTATATCCCAACCTCAGGTCTCTGCAACTGAAGGCTTGGCTCTTGAAGACCTAGAATTTGCTAGCCTAAACCTTTCTGAAGAGGTTGACTGTGCTCAGAGGCTCTAGGAAGCCATCAGTGAAGAAAACTTACACATCAAAGTGACGAAGGTTCTCTATTTGGTGTTCAGGAAGGGATATTGATCCCTCCAGGGCTGATCCGTCTGTCCTGCTGGATTACCTAACCCACCTCCATGCCCTGGGACTCAGACTTTCTACTCTGAAGGTCCATCTGGCTCCTCACCCTGTATCTCGGCTGGCAAAGACAGCTCCATGGCCTCTCACCCTGTCTTAAGGAGATTTTTCAAAGGCTTCATTCACCTTCACCGCCCTCTTAGGGAGCCAGTTCTGGCCTGGAACTTTAACATGTGTATTGCCAGGCTCATGTAGTCCCCATTTGAGTCAATGGCAGCTGCAGATTTGAAGTATGTCACATGGAAAACAGTTCTTCTAGTGGACATCACTTCTGCCAGGCAAATAAGTGAGTTGCAGGCCCTGTGCACAGACATGAACTACATTTACTTTCACAGGTACAAGGTGGTTCTCAGGATCAACAGGAAATTCCTTCCAAAGGTGGTCTCAGACATTCATCTGGACCAATCCATGACATTACCTGTCTTCTTCGCTGACAAATACAGCTCATCTGAGTGGAAACTACATAGACTGAATGTCAAGAGGGCACTAAGCCACTACCTGAACAAGACCAAGGTGTATAGACAAGAACATACCCAGCTGTTCCTCACTTATTTTTTTCCCCCAATTGTTTAACCAGGTGAGATACACTAAGCTGAAAGCTTGTTTACAGGTGCAACCTGGGAGCACAGGGAAGTTAAGTGATTTGCTCAGGGTCACACAGTATGCAAGTGAGAGCTGTGGGATTCAAACCCAGGTCTCCAGATTTGCAGCTCAGAGCCTTAAACCACTGCGTTATATTTATGCGGAAGAGGGTAAGAGTAAATCTGCATCCAAACTATTGAACGCTGGATAGTAGCTTGCTTACAGTTCTGTTACAGTAAAGTTGGTAAGTAGGCTACCCTGGGCCTCAGGGTGCATTCTACCAGGGGCATATCTGCTTCAGTGGCAGCTGCAAGGGATATTCCTTTATTGGAAATCTGCAAAGCAGCTACATGGAAAACTGTTCACGCCTTTACCAAGTGTAATCATCCAGTCTCCTGGGGTTACTAGAATCCCCTCATTGTCCGTGGTAGGTAGGGAAAGGCAGCTGGTGAATAACTACATGTTTTTTTCACCTACTCACTTTCTTGTTTACTTGGCCTCAGCTGAGATGAGAGAGAGATGAGGTCATTTAGAACTCTCGCAGCAGCATAAACCACAGCAGCTGTGAGTGGGGATTTTTTAGAATGTTGAGAGTAGAGTTAGTGGTCAGTTGCAATTTGAATTTAAAGGAGTGAGAGCTACTCTGCTGTGCGCTCTCAGACAGCCTGATTTCTCACCCTAGTTTGGTAATTCTCCGGTCTGCCCAGTGATGTGGTGGAAACCATTGCCTACAGCAGGATCTCCCGATTTTCGTCCCCAGAGGGGTGAAAAGGACTGCTAATGAATGGATCCTAAGAACAATCCCCTGTTTGATCCAGGACAATTTGAAGCCGCCTTACATGTACAACAGTGAGTAAAATCTGACTGTGTTGCCAAAGGAAAGTACCTGTGTTGTGATGCTTCTCTGACTAAAAGAGAAATGTACACCTGTTCTGTTCAGAAGTTTGAGACTGTTCTCAGTTTAAAGTTGGCTGACAAGTGTGAGGCCCAGATGTAAGATTTATTCACATTGTTCAGGACTTTAGTTCTCACACTAGCAGTGTAGTGTTTCTTAAATGCTAGCTGCGAAAGTTCATTCAATGATTCATTTATCCAAGTGTGTTCAAAATGTTTAAGGTGTAACTCTGAAAGAATGGCTGGGGTATGGATTGGGAACAAAGGGTGGGAAGTCCCCCATCTGGAGTAACCAGTTCAGGACCACATTTTCCGTAAGGGTGCCTGGTTACTTTGGACATAGTGGCCCATGTCTGAAGAGAATTTTACCCCCTGAAGTGGGTTGTGCTAGTAATTAGCCAGTGTATTTCCAGTTGTGGCCAGTGCCACTAGAAGACATACAAGTCCTATGCCATGTGGAAAATGTGTTCAGTTGGGGCCAGTGCCACTAGAAGAAATGTTCATGTTCTGGCCCGTGCCACTGAGAGAGTGTTTAAAAAGTCCTATGCAATATGGGAATGCCAGTGCAAGAAGTTCAATGTCCTATGAAATAAGGAACTACGTAGAGCTTGACAGATTTCAGTCATTTGTTGTTCTGCAAATTCCTTGTGCCATGATGTATATACCTTGGGGGTCCATCCTTGCCTTAGAAAACATCTTTTTGGAATAAAGCCATACTCCAGAACCCCAACTCTGGTTTGGACATTTACATTATTGCTGTGTGTGTGTGTGTGTGTGTGTGTATTTACTGGGTACACCTCCAGAAGTATAGATCTAGCATAGCCCTAACAAAATGTTCTCTTCCCAGGACCTGGGTTTTGGTCATAATTTACTTTTGTACACCCCACCCCTTTTGACCTGTAGAAGTAGTGCACCTGGTATACATTCCCAAAGCTAAGGATGGTACCAATTCTAAATGTGTTGCCAAAGTAGTCTGTGCCCAGTCAAGGGTACCAGGGGTAGCTAACTGTGTAAAGTTGTGGGGGGTGGTTACACAAGCATTATTGCTTAGACATACGGTCCAGAAGTGATGTCAGATTTGGCACAGCAGTCCTGCAGAACCTTTTCCCCAAAGTAGGTTCTGTGCCCAACCTCCAAAGGTACTGTTTGGTAGTCTACATTTGTTTAATCATACTGTGCGATTCCTGGAGCTAGAAGAAAAAATACTTACTGTAGTAATCTTGTTTCTTCCAGGGGATCACACAGTATGTTTAAAGCTCCCACCCTGTCTCCCATACCTGAGCCAAGCGAAAGGGGAGGACAAATCCTAATTATAAAAAGGGTCTGATAAATAGAGCTTTCTGATTGGCTGTAAGCATTCTAACAGCCTTATGTTAATAGTTTATTAACATACATCTAGAGCTTAACCATATGCTGACCATGGTTTAACACTTAAAAAAAACATTTTCATTATAATAGCAATAAGGCACTGCTAGGGGTTATTTTAATGGTCAGTTAATTACCCTCTAGGGGCATGTGGTACTCGGCTATGCCTCATGCCAAATTACACCACTAGAGGGTGATTAACAGACCATTAACATAACCTTGGTTATACCTTATTGCTTAATTCTGCATCCCTGCTGTCACAGGCTACATATGTTGTTACTGGTTAATGTTGAGTTTTTCTGTACCCAGTTGGTAAACATTGTCATCACCATTTTAGGGACTTTTTTGTTAAGGGATGTGATTAAAGGGGGGCCTAATCTACTATCTAGTATAGTTAGCTAGAGGGTCTTTCCCTGTTTAGGCAGCATAATGAATCTGAGCACTAAAGAGTGCAGCAGTTACTAGGGGCAACAGTTTGAAATTGGCATGAGCCAAAGAGAGTTCCATCATTTGCATAAATTCCATCTCTCTGGGGCAGTTCCAACACTGAAGGCTGACTGCATTAGTTTAATTATACTGTGTGATCCCCTGGAAGAAACAAGATTAATATGGTGAATATGTTTTTCGTATACCACAAAAGTATAGAACTGAGTTGTTACATATAGCACATGATGGTCCGATGGCTGGTCACTCTAGGAGGGACTGCACCCTTGTCAGATTGCTGTACAGATTTTACCAGCCTGTAATTCATGAAGATGTTGCTACTTAGCACAGTTCTTGTGCTGGATGTCAGAAAGTAGCCCCAGTGTCTAAAAATGACAAGGTGCCCCTGGTGCCCCTAACCTTGATAGATGTGCCTTTTGAGAGAATCGCAATGGATGTGATTGGCCCCTTAGACAAGAGTAAAAAGGGTTATCTGGTCATTTTGGTAGTATGTTACTATGCTACTCGATACCCAGAGGCAGTTCCAATGCATACTGTCACAGCTTCAGAAGTTGCAGCAGAGCTTGCCAACATCTTAAGCAGGGTAGGCTTACCTAAAGAGATTATTACTGATCTGGGTGGTAATTTTGGTGCTGCATTACTGAAGGAACTGTACTGACTGCTAGGTATCACTGCACAAGAACCTCCCTTTGTCACCCTCAGACAGGAGGTCTTGTTAAATTTTTCAATCAAACCTGAAAATGCATATTAAAAAGGTTTATGATAGGGAAAAATTGGGATCAATACTTACCTTAGCTGCTTTTTGCTTACATAGCAGTGCCACAAGCCTCGACAGTTTTTTTTGCTATTTGAAATGCTGTATGGTAGACCACACGGAGGGCCACTAGGTGTAATAACAGAAACATGGGAAGATAACCCCACTCCTGGTACCATCTGCCGTCGAGATATAGGTCAGGATGTATAGGAAGATGGGGAACAGTTGTAAAATTTGCAAGTAGCGTTGGAGTATTGTCTTGTCTCTCGGCCTGTTTAGCTATCATTTCCTCTGTGTTGACCTTAGCCTTCCTAATTACCTTTCCAGCTAGCCTCGTCATTTCCTTATAAGCCTTCCTGTCCTCTTCCTTCTACGTTCTCTTGTATTCCCTAAACACCCTTCTCCTGCCCTCGACTACCCTCGCCACTCTTACGCCCTTCCTAACCTTCCTTATACACACTTGTGTGATCTCCTTAACCCAGTCTCTATTAGCTCTCCATAGCTCTTTAACTTCATTTATTTCCCCCATGCCTTTCATCGCCTCCCTCACTAACCTCCGCTTGTCGGAGTCTGCTTGCCTGAAGTCCAGCACCATTGTGTTAGTTGGCTCACCACCGTCTCTGCCCTCACCTTAAACCTGATGGTCTTGTGGTTGCTGTTTCCCAGCTTCTCCCCCACTACCACCAACTCCTCCCCATTTGTCAAGACCATGTCCAGCAGGTTGTTCCCCCAGTTGGCTCTCTGATCAACTGTTGAAGGAACACCCCTTGCAGCGCCTCCAGAATACCCATGCTTCTGGCTGAAGTCACATCTGGGATGGTCCAGTCTATGTCTGGGAGGTTTAGATCTCCCACCAGAAGTGTTTACCCCTTTAGAGCCATCCTCATGATGGCCTGTGACATCACCATGTCCTGTTCTTCCCCTTGCGTGGGCGATCTGTAAACAACTCCTACTCACAAGGATTCCCCTATCCTTCTGCCCAGTATCACCCAAAGGAGTTCAGTTTCCCTGTCCCCCTCCTGCCCCACTGTAACCTTTGTGTTCCGTGTTATGTAAGACCACACCCCCCCATCTCTCCTGTCCTTCCTGAACAATCTGAAGCCAAGAATTGCTGTCTCCCATGTGTGATATTCCATCCGCCAAGTTTCTGTGATCGCAATTATGTCCAGTCTATCATGCACAATGATGGCTATCAATTCCTCCATCTTGTTTGCCAGGCTCCTAGCATTAACCATCGTTCTTCCACCTCTGCTCTCCCCAAGGGCATGCCAGAACCCAACTTCATCCCTTCCCCAGCTTTATTCCCAGCGCCCCCCCCCCATATTTTGTTTAAATTATATGCTTTTTCAAAGAACTCCCCCAGCCTGCATTTTAGTACAGCTGCACCCTCTTTGTTGAGGTATAGCCTGTCCAGGGCAAAGAGGCTGTCGTCATCTCATGTCCCCCGCCAGTCCCCTACCATCCCTTACCCCATCTGCTTACACCATCTTGCTAGCCAACTACTGAACTCCTTTATCCTTTGCTTTCTCTCTGCACTAGCTCTGGGTACTGGCAACACCTCCAAAAAGGATAGAGATTTGAAGCATAGACCACCGCAGAACCTAGCCAGGGCCTTAAATCTAGCCTGTACCTCCAGGATACTGTTGCATTCCAAGTCATTTGTGCCCAAGTGAAACACCAGATGTGAATTCCTATCCTGTTACTTACCCCATGAGGGAATATGGTGGATTACCTCCAGTGCTGTCATCCCCGGCATGCTCTGTACCCAAACTGCACTATTTCTGCTCCCCCAATCAGTAGCACCTTGCCCCCTTTTTTCTTCTGGTTCACCTGCATCCCAGTTCTCCTTCCCAGAGTTGCCGGTGTCTGTTCTACCTTCCTGTCCCTTGTTGCCCCCCCCCAACCTCAGTATACTCTCCCTTGCCTTCCCTGTTGACTTCTACCACTACCTCTATCATCCCTGCCCCTAGTACTCCCATCCCTTGCCCCTCTGTATGCCTATCACCTGCCAGTGAGTTTCTAGATAACCTTGAGGAGTAGGTAGCCTCTTCCAACTCCTTTATGTTTTGATCATCTGGTCGAGTGCCATCCTGTTTCCTCTTCTAACCTCCATGATCCCTCATTTCTTCCCTCCCGTTATCCTGTTTTCTTTACTCTCCCACAGAGACTCCCTGCTGGCCCCTTACCACCTGGGTTTCATCCTTCTCCTTTCTTTTCCCTCTTCCTCTCGTAACGTTTATGCCCCACTCCCAGCTTCTTTTCCCCTGTTTTCCCTTGCATCTCTGTTAGTATTGGTGCCCCTCGCCCACCCTTTCATTTAGCCTCCTTCTGTTTCTGGCCCTGTACTGCCCCCGGCCTGAGCCCCTTCCACCATGGTGTCTGCCAGTGGCGAGTACCTATTGAAGACTGGAATCCCCCTAGCATGCTGCCTAGCATCGTCCCATTCTGGTGAGTTGAGCTCCCCTGCCAGGGTCCTTGGATTCCCTTTTCCACTGCTACCAGCAGCCCCCACTCTGCCAAACGTCACTCTCCTCCTGGTCCAATCTCGAACCCCTTCCCCTTTTCCACCCTCAGAGCTAACCTGACCTTTCACAGTTCCAGCTGACCCCCCACCCCCCTGCTCTCACATTTGCAGACACCCTCCTCCCCCAACTGTCTTTATATATATTTTATTTTTTTATTTATTTAGCTTTTGTTGATCGAGTAAGTGCACTAGACAAATTCTGCCTATTTTCAGGCACGACCCAGGGGAGAAGGATACAGATGAATGCACACTGACTTTGAACCAGATTGAGCTGTTGGTGGTATTTCTAGTGAATGTTTGAATATGTTTGTGAATATATGTGCCTCCCAACCCCTGCACTCATGCCCTTTGTCTATCTGTCCAGCTCATCCCGAGCCTGCGCACCTCAGTCTCCAGTTCCATTAATCTGACGCATATTGGACAGCATCCTTGTCTCCACAGTGTATTCATGGCCATTGCAGCTCCACAGCCACTGCATCCCACTAGTCTGCCTCCCCTCCATCCAGTAGCCGAAGTCCCCCTCCCCATCCAGTAGTGACCCTGCTCAGGCTGGCCTCCCCTTCTTGCCTCTTCAAACAGTGTCTCCCTCCCCCTCCCCACACCAATTCCCTCCTCCCATGTCCTCAACTTGGTACGACCATTTTCTTCTGTTTTTTTTTTTATATTTTTTCCATTCAACCTTTGTATATTTGCTATCCTGTTCTAGTGAAATGTGCGGGTTTACAGCACCACTGTTTATCCACAGAATCGAGTTCACTGCTGGCATTTCTGCTCTGATGTATTTAATGCTCATAAAAGGTACTGCTCATACAGCACTAGACAGTAAACTAAAGCCCTTTGTTTACCCACAGACAGGTACAGTGCAAGCTCCCACCCACCCACCCACCGTGATGAATTTAGTTCTGATAAAAGTGAGAGCTAAAGCCCACAGTTTATCCACAGGTACCATGTGGGGCAGGCTCAGTGCAAATTTACCCACACTGTGATGGATTTAGTACTGGTAAAAGGTGAGTGAGTGACTGACACCACTTGAGCATTAAACCTTCTGGTAATCCACAGAGACAGCTACATTGTAGGTGCAGGGACAGTGCTTGGTTTCTGCACTGTCTTCATTTAGTCCTGGTGAATTGTGAGGGACAGTCAGCACTGGGGACTAAAGCCTTTTGTTTATCTACAGTGACAAGTACAGTGTGTAACTGAACAGTAAAGGACTGGCACCACTGGAGACTGAAGCCCTCTATAAATCCACAGGGGCAGATGCAGGGTAGAACAGAAAGTCCTGGGTTTCTGCAGTGTGATAGACTTAGTGCTGATGAAGGTGGCAGACTGACAGCAATAGAGGCTGAAGCCCTGTTTTTTTCCACATGGGTAGGTACAGCATGGGGCAGAGACAGTGTAGGAGTCTCACACTGATGGATTCGGTGCTGGTAAAAGCTAAGGGATAGGCAATACTGGGGACCACTCTACTGTCTTCATTTCCTCAGTCTGTATTGGCAGATCAGTTTAGAAGACCACCACCCTCTGGGACAAAATATGCTTCCTAATGTTACCCCTAAACTTGCCATCTGTGACCTTAAAGCATGTCCCTGTGCCCTGCTGGAGAACATATCCATATGTTCAATCCTGTCAGCACCTCTGAGTATGGTTAGACTGAGATCATATCCCATCTCAGCCTGATGTTCTACAGGGGGAAGACAATAACAACTACTAGAAAACTAAAATGTGGATATTATCAGTTAGATCCTTCCAGGTATTCCTGTTTTGAAAATGCATTTTCTACTTAATAATGATATCTAAACAGAAAGTCCACTAGCAAATTTGATTTTTAGTACTGAATACATTCTTTTTACTACTGCAGTAAATGTAAACACTGGAGGAAATATGAAGAAACTGATAGAGGGACGCTTACAAAGGATGTCAGTAGGCATTTTATTTGACTACACAGATATGCACAATTAACAAAATGCTGCATAAATTCACTGCCCCTAAGCAAGTGGCAGACTGGGGTTGACATTTGTCAACACAAAAAGGGGGTTTGGTCTGCAGTAAGAGGGGAGTGAGAAGGTCAGTTTTCCTATGTGGGACAGTGACCCACAGGGTATAGAAAGTTGGGGTTTATTGAAAATATGATGGATTGTAATGGTCTACAGAGCCCATTTTCTAGTGGTATTTTTGTCATCAAGGGGAGAAGAAAAATTGGGTTGGAATTGACAACCATCTGACATTTCACAATCCTCCTCTTAAGAGTGAATACCGACACAATTGAACTTGGTGCAGTATAAGACCGCACCAAAGAATTCAGCATCTGTGCCAAGCTGGTGTTTCTCTGCTTGCCACATATGTCGCATTGTTTTGGCATGGACTTAATAGAGTACAGTACCAAAATAAATTTTAGTGAAACTTTTTCAGTGTAAAAAAGACTAGCAATTCATTCCCTGGCCTTGAATAATTTTAATATGGGCTGGTATTATACTTTGCACATTCTTTTGTTTATGATTCTAGTATGTTCACCTATTCTCTGCATTAATGAAGATATAGTTTTTCCAGCAGACAGCACATGCACGAGTATCACGCGTGTGCAGTACTGTATCCGCTGCTGTATTAGTTACGGCTGACTCCTGTGCAGTGAGAGCACTACATATTCTTTTCAACGCTCTTGCTGCTCCTAAAGCTCTCGACAGCCCTATGGGCTCTGACCAGAAGTTGTTATAATAAGTCTTTGGTAATTAATTTGCGCTCATTAAGAGAACATCCTGTTTCTCACAAAATGTATCAAAACTTTGTCAGTTTCTATGCAGAGCAGGCTTGCAATTACTACAGTGTCCCAAGCTGGCCTCCTGCTGACAGTTTTGCAAACAAGTCTGAGGAGCTCAAACTGCATCTCAAGGTTAACCCCCGAGTTCCAAATAACTTTCTGCATTCATTTAAACAACATAACTATATACAGTTTCAAACAAAGGCATTCCAGTATCACGTGCAGACTCACAAATATTTTACAACCACAGATATGCAAGGGGGAGAAAAGACAAACATCATGTGAAGGCAGAGAGATAGTGGAGGCAGAGAATTGTGAGACCATCAGAGTGGTCAATTCCTAAATCTCAGAAGAAAACTTGATTGTGCAATCAGACAGATGAGATGGAAAAGGAGAGGCTAGAACAGATGCTTGCCGTAAACTCTTTCTGCATAACAAAAGGGACAGGGTCGTATTCCACCATGGCATAATTACTAATGCTATCTTCTGATAGTTTACAGGGTTTGCCTTACAGATTTGGAAAAAAGGGTTGACTGAATGTGGTGATATATTTTGAATGCTTACACTCAGTCTTTTCAATCTGTCCCAGCTGAGAGAGAGAGACAGCCCATACCTTTACTGCCTACTCTTGGACGGAGCCTACGCATAACCAAAATTACCAGTAACAAAGTTATAGTTCCTGTATCAGAAGGAGTAAGAAAGTGACTAACCCCATTTCTGTTTCAAATAGAAAGCCAATGTTTAGAGGAACCCAGGAAAAGAAAACCATGTGATATCACATTTTCCACTCCTGATGTTTGCCAAAGAAGAGGATGCTGTTTTGATCCAAACATGACTGGTGGTGTTTGGTGCTTCCAGAAGAAAGAGGCTGGTAATATACTATTATTTTGACATTTAAGGCACAGTCAAGTGGGTTACTGTCAATTATTTTAACCATTACAACTTCCTGTAAATCAAATAAGATAAAAAAAAAAGGCCAGTGGCACTGAAGCTTGAGACACTGGATACTACACTTCGGGCCATGCCAGCAACCCGAGTTCAGGATCAGGCTTGGGTTGCTTGGGAGACAGCCGGGAGAGGGAGGATTGAACGTCCATAGGACTGCTTGTATGGAACAAAATATAAAAAAAACTCAGTCTCTCCGCCCGTCCGTGTATCAAGTATATCTGTCTGATAACAGAAAGTGGGGAATGAAAAATAGTGCTTTTACAGATTTAAGAGAAATTGATGCTCTTAACAGGGTTATCTTAACCATTTTTCAAAAACCTTCAGCTGGCACCATTCAATGTATACATATTTTCACCGGGGACACTAACTACAATGAGAGGGATTTCATGCTTGTTTTTCATATGTGAGACCAGTAAAATGAACCTGGGAAGATCTTCTTTGGGGGTATCTCAGCCATCCAATAACCCCGTAGGAACCTTCGCCGTCAGTGAAGGAGAATCCGCACAGAAGATTTTCAGCAGTACAACTGGGGCCGCCCACACCATGGAAGTTCATCAACAACACCAACCCTATATAGGTGTGAGTGGCCCCAATCCCTCCTCTGTTCTTTCCCGCCGTTGACTCACTCACATGGGTCTCCACGGAAGCTCTTCACAATATTCGCACCCTTTTCGAGCCTATGGCTTTTATTTACTTACTTACCTTTGAAAAATCTTTTTTCTTAGAGATTCCTTCTTTTTGTTTATGTCAAGAGTTAATCCCTGTACTTCTCTCTTCTGTTGCTGTTGCTGTGGAAAGAAGATTGCCTCTACAGATGAACACTCCATCTGTGTCTGCTGTTATGGGCCTGACCACAAAGTTTCTGACTGTGAGCTCTGCCAGAAATTTAATCAAACAACCCTTCGGCGATGCAAAAAGACTCTTAAAAAATTACTGATGGATCAACAGGTAGCCAGCTCCGAGCAGGGGTCATCCAGGTCCCCAGCCTCCCAGTCGCCAACTGGATCTTCAGGCTCCCATGCCTCCAGGGCCTAAGACAAGTCCTCAGGGAACAGTCATAAAAAGACCGAGATCACAACTGCTCTTCTTCGTCTGTGGGATCTCATCAGCTGCAGCCGCTCTGATGAACAGAACTGCTGTCCAGGCCTCTGTGCCTACAAGACCTATATTGACAGCACCTCTGCTTAACTCTCAGGGTGCTCGGCCATCAACCTCGGGGTCGTCGGTCCCTCTGTCGTTGACAGGTTAATCGTCTGGCTCTCCCATCAAGACCTGTCCCTTCTCCCACTAAGGCTACAGGCTCATCAGGTTCTTAGGACACAGCAGACGGGTCGTCACCTGTGGCATCGAACCCCCCCCCACTCTGTTGACTATCACTCTCAACCTGAATGAAGTGCTGATCAAATTTTACTAGTATGCTGGTACAGCAGCTGGGCCTTTTAAACAGGCCCCCTTCGCTGATGCTGTTGACTGCAGCTTTGTTGTTTTACTCCTGTTCATCAGCCTCGGGAGGCTTCCTGTGGGCAGCCAATGGCGCATCCAATGCCAGACCCAGAGACTGACTAGGTAGACTTCAAGGAGGAATATCATCCTGACCTCATTCTTCCTGATGATGCGGAGGAAGAGGAGGAAGTCCTACTCTCTGACAGGCCTACAGCCTCTTCTCTCAGTGAGGACTCTGTTAAGCATACTCCAAGATTTCCTCCGAGGACACCACATTTTTTAACTTGGTGAAACAACTGTCCTCGGTCATGGGCTGCCACATTGAGGAAGAGGATGCCAACAGGAAGGATCTGGTGGATTTCTTAGAGATTCCAGGATCTCCCCCAAAGATCGTTCATCCAATGCTCCCAGCATTGAAGAATGCAGCTTTGGCAGCCAGGCACAGATCAGATATGGTGCCAGCCATGCCACGCAAGGTAGACAAACTTTATCATGCCCCCCATGACTTCCCCAGTTATGCTGCCCAGCCACAGACTGACTCAGTGGTCATTAATGCTGTGCATGATAGATCTAAGGTGACTAAGCACCTTAGTTCCCTTCCCCCAGACAGAGTCTTGCAGGATTAACCTCTGGGGTAAAAGGCTATGTCTCCTCTACACTAGGTTTGAGGATTGCTAACTATCTGTCACACATAGTTAAATACCAGAATGCCAATTGGAAGAAGGGTAAGGCTTCAGACTCAGGCCCTTCCAGAGGGCACCCAAAAGCAGGAACTGCTTCAGTCCCTCCAGGCAGCTGAGGATGCTGGCAAACACCTCCTCAGAGCTTTGAATGACATGGCTGATACCATTGCCAGGGAAGCTGCCATGGGCATACGCCTACATAGGAACTCATGGATCAGAGTATCAGGGTTTGTAGTTGACATGCAGCAAAAAGTGCTTAATGCCCCATTCAGTGGCACCAAGCTGTTTGGCCCTGATGTCCATGATGTCATAAATGATCTGCAAGCCTTAGACAGGGCCCTCAAATTGGTCCACTCCATCTATCATACCCATCTAAAAGGTAGAGGATGGCCTCCTTTTCATAAGCAGAACAATAGGCCTGGATTAGCTTCCCCATCCCCAGGGAAAACCTAGAGCCCAGGCTCTATTGCCTGACCCCTCCAGTGCTGGAGTGGCAGCCAAGTGCCCCAGAAGTGAGGACCCAGCCTCTGTGGCTGGCTCCACTTCTGCTTGACTCTTTGTCCGATTCACCTCCTCTGGTCCTGGACCATGAGGTGGTGGGCAGAGGTCGGTTCTCCCTCCATCTGAATCAGTGGAGAACCATAACTTCAGATGCATGGATTCTGCAGTTCATAGAAAAGGGTCGCACCTTGGAGCTCATCTAGAAGCCTCCAGACACTCTTCCCCACTCTCCAGTTATTGTTCGGCTCACTTGTCTGTTCTCTGGGAGGAGGTACAGTCTCTTCTGCACAAGCAGGCCATCGAGCCAGTGCCCAGGCACCAGAAAAACAAGGGGTTTTATTCCTGTTTTTTCCCCATCCCAAAAAAGACCAGAGACCTATTTTAAATCTAAAGGACCACAATCTGTTTGTCCAATACAAAAAGTTCCAGATGGTAACTTTGTCAGGCCTAATGCCCCTCCTCAAGATAGGGGACTGGCTCTGTTCACTGGACATGCAGGATGCTTATTTGCTCATCATGGTCTTTCTTTCTCACAGGAAGTTTCTCCATTTTGCCTTTCAGGGTGAGCATTATCAGTTTGAAGTGCTGCCTTTGGCTCATCCTCTGCACTGCAAGTCTTTACCAAGTGCTTGGCAGTGGTCGCAGCAACTCTCAGAAGAGAGGGACTGTATGTCTTCCCTTATCTGGGCGATTGGCTCCTGAAGGCCCTGTCCAGGGAATAGCTTTTACTGACTCTGGAACCAACTCTCCAGCTCTTCCGCTTCCTGGGCATTACTGTCAGCCTACCAAAGACTGTTCAGGTACCGTCCCAAAAAGCTGCTGTGTATATAGGAGCAGTTCATTGGAGTTGGCACAGGGAAAGGCCTTCCTGCTCCAAACAGGGTGGAGAGCCTCATAGTCCAAGCTAAGGAAGTTACCCAGAGCCTGTACATTCCTGCCAGGGTATATCTCAGATTGCTGGGCCTGATGGCAGCTACCATACCCACTGTTCTGCTTGCCAGGCTCCATATGTGTACCCTCCAGTGGACCCTCTGGGTACAATGGGAGCAGCGCATTGGATGTGTTAGACCAACCAGTCCTGGACTCTCCTCCAAAACGCAAGGTACTGCAGTGGTGGATGAACTACTTCAAGGCGTTCCATTCCAGGTCTCTTCTCCACATCAGACCTTAACCACAGATGCCTCTGGTCTGGGCTTGGGATCACACCTCTGTCACTTACAAACCCAGAGCTTCTGGTCCCAGTGGGATGCCTACCTGCATATCAGTGTCCTGGGGATGAGAGAAGTGCTGTATGCCATGCAGGCCTTTCAGGAACCCCTTGTTCCAGGCTAGCTTCTGGTGCAGTTGGACAACCTCAGCGTGGTGTATTACATCAACAATTGGGGGGGACTCATTCACATCCCATTTGCAGGCAGGCTATGAGAGTGTGGCACTGAGCGTTGGATCACAGTCTTGTCACTCTCTGCAGTCCCCATGCCAAGTGTCCTAAACACCCTGGCTGGCAGGCAGTCTCAGCAGGACTCAGTCCAGCATGCTTGAATCAGAGCTTCTCTCATCTGTTGCAGGAGACTTGTTTGACAGATAGGGTCATCCAGAGTTGGACCTTTTTGTGTCCCCACTGAACACATCACTTTCCAGTATCTGCTCACTAGATTCAGTGCCTGAAGTTTTCTGGCAAGACATGCTGTCCTTCTCTTGGAGCAGGAAGTTTCTTAATGCATTCTCTCCTTTTCCTCTGATTCAGAGTGCTAATCAAATTGCAGATGGAAGGGGCGACCATGATTCTGGTGGCTTCATTATGGCCTTGCCAGATATGGTTTCCTTTCCTTCAGCAGATGGCGGAAGAACCTCTGGTCCTTCTTCCTCTGCAGGAACCTACACACCCTGGATCAGGGAACCCTGGTCCATCCCAACCTCAAGTCCCTCCATCTGCATGCCTGGCTTCTGAGACATAGCCGTCGCCAGGTTTGGGGTCTCTAATGGTGGCATATGTCCTAGTGGCCACCCAGAAGCCTTCCACTCATGCCACATGTGCCATGAAGTGGAAATGGTTAGCCATCTGGGCTGCCAAACATAGCTTAGACCCTTTCTCCAGCTCAGTGAACCATATCCTAGACTACCTGATCTTACTTTCTGACTCAAGTCTCCAGTACTCTTCCCTCAAGGTCCACCTTTTTTGCTGTTTCTGCATTTCGTGAGTCTGTGGGTGACCGCACAATTGCTGAGCTGGATGTCTCCCATACCTTTCTCAGGGGCATCCTGCATCTGAAACCCCCAATTTGTTCTGCTGTCCCAACTTGGGACTTGAATTTTATTTTGGAAAAATTGACCCTGTCTGCCTTTGAGCCAATCAGGACTTGCAGTTTGCACTTTCTGTCTTGGAAGGTGCTGTTTTTATTTGCAATTACTTCTGCTTAAAGAATTTCAGAGCTTCAGGCCCTATGGTGTGAGGAGCCTTATTTGATTTTTCACAAAGACAGGGTGTCTGCGCACAAATCCAAAGTTTTTGCCTAAAGTGGTCTCAGAGTTCACACTCGGTCTATCCACCTTCCTGTTTATTTCCGCGAGCGTGCCAATCCAGGGGAAGCACTGCTCCATATATTAGATGTGCGAAGAACTTTGAAATATTATCTGCTTAGGACTAAGGAGTCCAGAAAGTCAAAGCAGTTGTTTGTTTCCTTTGTCCCAGGCAGAGAGGGCATTTCGGTTCTAAGCAATGTTTATCCAAATGGTTGGCAAATTGCAATGTGTTCTGCAACAAAAAGTACGGTAAAGTGTTGCCTGGTGCTGTCAAAGCTCATTCAACCAGAGTAATGGCTACCTCGATGGCTTGTTTCTAAGGGGTCTTGGCCGCTAATATTTGTGCAGCTACCACCTGGAGTACAGTCCACACTTTTACCAAGCATTACAATCTGGACACTGTCCCAAGAGCCCATGCAGGATTTGGCAGGGCTGTGCTACAGGGACTCCTGTCTTAAGTTTATGGAGGCACCTCCTCCTAGACTGTCTGTTATGCACTTGTAACTGCTTGGTACTGATTCCTATGGTGTTACCTGATGACTGAGATACCCCCGAAGAAGATAGAACAGTTACATAACTTACCATAACAGTAGATTTTCGAGGGGATCTCTGTCATCTGGTATATTTCCCCCCCCCCAGCATCCTCTTTATTAGGGCTTCTGTCAAGGAACTGGCTATCTGGTGTATCTAGCTTTTTTATTTAGGTCTGGGCACCTGCTTCTCTTCTTGGTCCCCCAAGGTAAGAGCCTAGCTCCCTTGGTCTCTGGGGGGGAGAACTGAGGAGGGAGTGAGGCCGCTCACACGTATATAAGGTCAGTGATGTTGATGAATGTAGATAGTGTCGGTGGCTCCAGTTGTCCTATTGAAAATCTTCACAGTTGATTCCCCTTCACTGATGCCGAAGGTTCCTATGGTGCTACCTGACGACTGAAATCCCCTCGAAGATCTACTGTTATGGTAAGTTTTTTTTTTTTTCTGTATACATTTTTTATGTTTTTCTCCCTGTTTTTCACCATCCTATTCTTGGCCGGGTGCACGCATGTGGAGGCATGTGCATGTCACGGCTTGAGACGCCTCCCCATAACTTGCCGCTCTCTCCCACCTACACTAGCCACCGGACCTCCACCTGGTGGCAGCGAAACTATAGATGGGCAAAGACCACCTCAAGAGAAGAGCTGCCCTATGGCTGCTCAGTCCTGCTCTCACCCCCCACCCCGCTGGCTCCCCGACAACCAGAGTCTGTTTCTCAAACCCAGGTCACCAACATGTTGCAAGGTAAGGCATCCAGCACCTCAGCCGTCTGCGTCACCAGGCCAGTGTTGTTCTAGTAAGTTTTTTACGTAACTGTTCTTTCTGTCACACTAAGGGTGCACAGGAGGCCACCAAGGGTACTCATATGTCAATACCCCCTCCAAGGCCATAGTTATAATTCTAAGAGTGGTTTCACATGGATTCTTAGGGTATGAGAACTGTGAACAGAAGGCAAGTGGTTGTGATACCCTAAGAATGTAAGTGAGACCACTCTTACAACTGTAAGAGTGGTCTCAGTGGGACATCTGGTTTGGCAGTGACCAAGATGACAACCTGAACATTTTGCACTTCACCTCGGGCTTACATCCTCAAGTCTATAAAAAATGTTAAATTCTTTAACCAGTGACTATATCCACATTTTTCGTTTTGTTTCATTTCATTGAACGAAAAAATACAACTTTCAAGCCACAGGAATCCCTCACTATGCTTAACATATGCAAGTTAAACTGCTTGAAGGAGAGTGGAATGTATGCCAGTTATGGAACTAGAGTGCACTTTCAATTCTCTGCCTTGTGGTGGTGCTTCTTTCTGCAGCCTAACATCAGATTTATTTCTCCATCTGAGGAAGCAAGTCGTCCTGAAGAGCTCTCTTCAGCTACTCCCCCCTTTCGTTGCTTTATTTTCCGGAAACAATAAGTATTCATGTTATTTTTATTTCATTTCTCTGCCTCTTTGTTTGTGTTGTTTGGATTACTATTCATGATTTTAGTGGTTTTTCCTCTGGTTCCTCAGTAGTTCCTGGGAACCAGAGAAACTGTCTTTTGTTAGTGTTTTTCTATAGAGCTCCTCATTGTCAATGGATAACAGAAAAACTGGATATTGTGCACCCCTATCAGGGGAAATGGCACAGCCCAAGCTTTAGAATGTTGGGTGTCACAAACACACTCAGCAGGTCAGGCCCTCTACTCTCACATTGCCAACCTGCAAGCGCAGTCATGTGAACAGGTAACAGACAGGGTAACCTTCCTGTCTCCTTGTGGGTCCAAATCACCTTTGGTCTCAAGTTCTGAAGGGATTCAAACTGTGAACATTATGCTAGCGTACCCAAATGTACAGGCTTAGATAATCTGCTCATTGGGGGAGATGGCAGATATCTTTCGCCTAAGGGCACCTAACCAGGTATCCAAAAATGAACCCTTAAAACTCTATAAAAGACCTTAGGTATATTCTTACCTTTTCCCAGTTTAGTAACACCATCAAGCTCTGAACAGTTTTCTTCAGTCTTAACCCTCTATACGTCACATGCAAAAAGAACTTTGAAGACCCACACAGGCAGTCTTTCAAAATAATATTTTTACTAAAATGGATAAAAATATGTAAAATGTAAACACAGAGCACTATCAAAAAGCATACAGTCACTTAAAAGATAAACAGACTACTACAGACAAACTCCTACCAATATACAGTTAGTCTTTTTCTATCTAATGTATTACCTCTATAGTGCTTATAGTTAGATCTTGTTTCTTAAGAGCCCAAAAAAATATGTCACAAAGATCAGGCACAAGTCTTAGTTTAAACTGTCTCTCTCCCACCCCTTTTGTGTGTCATCTAGCTCCTCCTTGTTGAATATAAAAAATATACAAAACAGGATGTCCTATCAGGAGGTATATTAAATACTGTGACTTCAGCAAAAATTAATTTCCCAAATTATGACAGCCTTCAATCACACCCTTTCCTTTGAACTGGAGGCTGGCTTCCTATTTTCCCAAGGACAGCAAAGGTTTTATATGACTCTGCCATACCTTACTTAAGTGCAATATAGCTTTACAGGAATATGCTTATCTGAAGTCATAAAATGTATATTTTAGTTTCCCAGCTTCAGAGGCAGGAGGTCATAAAAGTTTACGAGCCCTATATCCTGGCAGCTGGGTCAGTTCCAATTACAACAGAAAAACAGAAGACCCTTAATTAAGTCTCTCTAGTCTTTTAATTACCTCCTGGTTTCAGGTCAGTTGTCACTTCACTGACCTTGGTGGTGCTGGGGGGGCACCCATAGCACAGGATGTCTCATGTGAGACACTCACATACCACATTCTATATTACAGAAATCATAGAACAATCATAACCAGCTGGCAAAGTGTCACAATCCTCCCCACCTAGACTGAATTTGGGGGCTCTATCCCCTGCATGGGATGAGCTTCCGCAAGTCTGTTCACTCCTCATATACACGTGACAGGCCATCAGTGTTTTGATTGGTCACTCCAGCCCTATGTAACATTGCCATGTCATACCCTTGCAAAGCAAGACTCCATCTTAATAGTCTACCATTAGTTTTTCCCCATTTGGGTCAGCCAAACCAGGGGGTTGTGGACAGTTTGTAGCTCAAAATGCTGCCCGTATAAGTATGGCTCTAACTTCTTTAGGGCCCACACTATGGCAAGACACTCTTTTTCCACAGTAGAGTAAGTCTCCCTGGGAAGTAACTTTTTACTCAGGTACACTACTGGGTGATCTTTCTCTTGGTTGGATGTCTGACTCAGTACTGCCCCAATACCCACGTCTGAGGCATCAGTCGGGACTATAAAGGGTCTGCTATAGTAAGGACTTGTCAATACAGGAGCACTGCACAGTGCCTCTTTCAGTCTGGTAAAGAATTTTTCACAGGCTAGTTCCCAGGTAATTTACTTAGGCATCTTTTTTTCTTTGTCCAGTCAGATAGGGGAGCAGCCAGGGCACTGTAATTAGGTACAAATTTCCTATAGTTCCCTGCAGTCCCTAAAAACTCCTCACCTGCTTCTGCATTAATGGTCTGGGCCATGCCTTGATCACCTCTATTTTTACTTGGTTAGGACAGAGCTGTCCCCAGCCTACAACATGCCCGAGGTATGCCACTTCAGCCATGGCCACCTGGCACTTCTCAGCTGTGACAGTGAGCCTGGCCCTCTGTATCCTGCCCAGAACTTCCCTAAGGTGGGACAGGTGTTCCTCCCAGCTGGCACTAAAGATGGCAATGTCATCCAGGTATGCCATGGCGTACAGCATCATTTAACACCTGGTTCACCAACCTTTGGGAAGCAGCCAGGGCATTCTTCATTCCAAAAGGCATTACTTTAAATTCAAATTAGCCTATCAGAGTGATGAAGGCCGACCTCTCCCTAGCTCTGTCAGTTAACTCTACCTGCCAATACCCCTTGGTCAGGTCAATAGTTGTAAGGTAGGTTGCCCCTCCCAACATGTCCAGGAGTTTGTCCGGGGCATCGGGTGGGCATCTGGCTTTGTGACTGCATTCAGTCCATGATAGTCCACACAGAAAAGAGTAGAGCCATTTGGCTTGGGCACAAGGACTACGGGTGAGGCCCAGGGGCTGTGGGATCTCTGGATTACCCCTAAATCCAGCATTTCCTCCACCTCCCTCCTAATGTCCTTTTGGACAGCCTCTAACACCCGATATGCTGTCTGCCGTATTGGCGTCTGTGTCCCTGTATCCATATTATGTGTCGCTAACGGGATTGGTCCAGGTCTGGCGTTAAACTGGGGCAAAGTCTGCTAAAACCTCCCTTACTTCCTGGATCTTGTCCAGGGCCAGCTGGGGAGACAGTTTAACTGCCTCCACAGAGGACTCCAGCTTGCTTTCTTCCAGCAAGTCCAGAAGGGGGTCTCCTTCATCCGTCCCCTTCCCAGGACTACATACTGCAAACACCGTGTCAGCCCTATTAGCATATGGCTTCATCATGTTGACATGGTACATTTCTGTCTGTCTTCTGTTGGGTAACTCTGTGATACAGTTCACGTCATTTACCTTCCTAACTACTTTTGTACGGTCCTGTCCACTCAGCCTGCAGCTTGTCTTTCAGGATCGGAATAAGGACCATGACTTCCTGACCCACCATGTATGAGCGAGCTCTGGCTCTGCGGTCATTCCACACTTTTTGTTTCTGTTGGTCAGCTGCCAGGTTGCTCTGGGCTGTCCCCATAAGCTCCTTCAGCCTTTCCCTAAACCTAAGGACATAATACACAATGGGAGTTCCCTGGGTGGCATGCTTGTCTTCCCAGTCTTCCCGGATCAAGTCTTGGGGCCCACGTACCCGGTGTCCATATAAGTTCGAAGGGGGAAAATCCTGTTGACTCTTGGGGCACCTCCCTGTATGCAGACAGGTGGGGAAGGTATTTCTCCCAGTCCCTCCAATGCTGTTCAGCAAACCCTTGGAGCATTGACTTCAGGGTAACGTTAAATCTTTCCACAAGCCCATTGGCTTGCAGGTGATAAGGTGTCGTACGTCTCTGCACCACCCCACACTTCTCCCACAAACATTTCATCGGGTCCAACATGAAGGAACCCCCTCGATTGGTGATAACCTTCTGTGGAAACCCAACACGGGAGAAAATCCCAAGTAAGGCATCTGCCACTTTGTCTGTCCTCAGTGAGGATAGGGCAATTTCCTCAGGGTCCAAGGTGGCATAATCCACCACAGTCAGGATGAATCTCTTCCCGGAGGAGTTGGGGGTATTTAAAGGCCCCACAATATCCATTCCCACCCTCTGGAATGGTTCATCCACCACGGGCAATGGAATTAGGGAGGCTTGGGTTTTCTTACCTGCCTTCCCTATTTCTTGGCACCGGTGACAAGACCTGCAATGCACCTTCACCTGTTGAGTGAAGTTGGGCCAATAGAAATTCTGGGCCAATCACTGCATAGTGCGTGCGATTCCCAGATGACCAGACAAGAAAATATTGTGTGCAATCTTGAACAATTACTCACGGTACCCCTGGGGAACGACAAGCTGCCTGCCTATCACCCCTCCCTCTATCTTCACAGCCTGAGTAGAAATCAGTCCATTTTCCCAATAAACCTTATGTTTACCGTCATCTCCCTGTGCTCCATCAGTCTAACATACTAATTGCCAGCAGATTAGGCCTTACGGTCTATCGAGTCTGCTTGAACCTCAGATCCCTAGTTGGGTGCCGAGGCCCCCCCCCTTGTGTTCCAGAAACCCCTATCATCCGTCCCCACCCCCCTGGGCCAGGCCATCATCTGATACATCCACTTTCTGTGTCTATCCCACCCTCTCTTGAAGCCCTCCACTGTGGATCTCTGAACCAGTCTGCCCAAGCCCTCAGCTTCTCTAGACTAGAGTCAGTTCTCTGAGCAGCTGCAAACTCCTTACATAGTCCCAAGGCATGGGACAGGCCCCCTGTCCCCTTCAGTTTAGGGTCCCTAGCACTAGCATCAGGGCACTCAGGATCACTGTCATCCCTAACCCTCTGACAATTGGTCACCCCTCCTTCTTCAGAGTAACCCTCTGTAGCTGTGTGTTTAACTGCCGCTGGGGAAATTTCTACCCCATTTTCATTAGTCTCCATATCAGAAGACACAGGCTGGGGAACCAGCCTCCCAGGTGTTTCCACAATGGCTTCTGTGGGCTCCAGGGAACTACAGTTTTCGATTGCCGCTTGACTACGGGTAACTGCACACACAATCCCGTTTGAGATTGTTGCCAAGGATGACATCAACTGCTAAAGTTTTGGCTACAGCCACTTGTTGCACAGTTCCCCCTGTTGCTCCCCAGTCTAGGAGAATACTAGCGAGGGGCAATGTTTTCTCCTCGCCAGTAAAGTCTTGTACAGTTACAAATTCATTGGGTATAAGCTGAGCAGGCTCTACCAGATCCCCCTTTACCAATGTCAGGGATGCCCCTTAACCCTTGTGTCTGTACACCATTTGCCGTGACTGGGTGCGTGTGTTCCCTCATGTTCACAGGCATGCTTCCAGGGACACACAAACAACCCACTTCTTTTCTAGCCCTATTGTAAGTGTTGCTCACCCTTTTGGGACACTGTCTGACAATATGCCCTGTTTCTTTATAAACCCAACATTAGTTGCTTTTCTCAGAGAACTCTTTTTCTTTGAAACCTGGGGCTAACTGGTTTCGGTGGAGGCAGTGAGGGTTTTAGCTGCCCTGAAATCGCGCTTTCCCTTTCTGCACTGCCACACCCACCCCATTCACTGTCAGAGCAGGTCTGTTCTTGGCATAGTGGTCCGAGAGTTCAGCAGCCTCTTGCACCCTTTTGGGATCTTGGTCCTCTAGCCAGGTTTTCAGCTCTACTGGGCATGCCTCAAAAAACTGTTCCAACAAAATAGCATTTTTAATTTTATCTACAGAGTTTGCTTCAATTCCTTCCCACCAATGTTTTAAAAACTGACGTTGTTTCATGGCTACCTCCTCATAGCTCATGTCAGGGCTTATCCTGAGCTTACGGAATTTAGCTCTGTATGCTTCTGCAGTTAAATCAAACTTTTTTAAAAGTGCAACTTTAAGTTTGCTGTAATCATTACTGTCCTCATTGTCCATTTGACCCTATGCATCCTGAGCTTTCCTGGTAAGTAGTGGGGATAGCTGGAAGCTCCAGGACTCTCTAGGAATTTTTGCCTGAATAAAAACTTTTTCAAAGGAATTTAAAAAGTCATCCATACCTTCCCCCTCTTTAAAGTCAGCTATCAATTTGGAATTCAATTTGTAACCCAGTCCTGTAGTCCCAGTTAAACCCAAGCCACTTACATGCTCTGGTGCTGGTGGTTGGAATCGTAGCTTCTCCGATTCAGGTTGCCTCTGGTTCTCATGCTCCTCATGGCCCACCTCTCGCTGTTCACGGTCTGCCTCTTGCTGTTCTTGCTCCCTCTTCTCCTCTGCGGCTTGCTGTTCTTGTTTCTCCTCTCTCTAGAATTCCAGCTCCATTCTGTGCAACTCAGTCTGCAGCCTGATTGCTTCTGGCTCCAGAATGCTGGTGACCTTCTCCTGCTGCTGTGGCCCTTCGTTGGCACTGACCCTGCTGTCATCCTCACCGGATCTGGACACTGCACTAGCCACTGGCCCCTCCACACTCAAGGTTTGGTCCCTTACAGTCACAGTCAGTGACTCGATGCTCTGGGCATCTGCTGCCATCAGGGCATCCACGCGGTTCTGCTTGGTGGCTCTCCTCTCATACAGTACTCCTCTGTCCTGGCACAACTGCCTCACGTAGTTTACAGTGTGCCTGCAGTAGTTGGAAGCCGTCTTCTTCTCTAACTAAGGCTACTCTAACTTGCACTTTAGAAAAAAAAAAAATAAAACTGGTAGAAACTTGACTGTAAGCAAAATTATATAGTTCTGTTTCCTTTTTCCAAATAAATCACTGCCTTATTTTGCAAGTGAGCTGTACAGTATTAAGCTGACACACTAAACAGTTAAAGCTTGTGTTACCAAATTTTATCCCACCTCTGCCATCAAATCTGTCAAACGCACTCAGCAGGTCGGGCCCTATGCTCCCACAGTGCCAACCTCCGAGCGCAGTAATGTGAACAGGTAACAAACAGGGTAACCCTCCTGTCTGCTTGTGGGTCCGAATCACCGTTGGTCTCAAGTTCTAGGGGGATTCAAACTTTGAACCTTATGCTAGCGTACCCAAATGTACAGGCTTAGATAATCTGCTCTTTGGGGGGGATGCCAGATATCTTTCGCCTAAGGGCACCTAACCAGGTATCCAAAAAATGAACCCTTAAAACTCTATAAAAGACCTTAGGTATATTCTTACCTTTTCCCAGTTTAGTAACACCAACAAGCTCTGAACAGTTTTCTTCAGTCTTAATCCTCTATACATCACATGCAAAAAGAACTTCGAAGACCCACACAGGCTGTCTTTCAAAATAATATTTTTACTAAAATGGATAAAAATATGTAAAATGTAAACACAGAACACTATCAAAAAGCATACAATCACTTAAAAGAAAACAAAGAATACTACAGACAAACTCCTACCACAATACAATTAGACTTTTTCTATCTAATGTATTACCTCTATAGTGCTTATAGTTGGATCTTGTTTCTTAAGATCCCAAAAAGATGTGTCTCAAAGATCAGGCACAGGTCTTCGTTTAAACTGTGTTCCTCTCCCACCCCTTTTGTGCGTTATCTAGCTCCTCCTTGTTGAATATAAAAAATATACAAAACAGGATGTCCTATCAGGAAGTATATTAAATACTGTGACTTCAGCAAAAACTAATTTCCCAAATTATGACAGTCTTTAATCAAGCCCTTTCCTTTGAACTGGAGGCTGGCTTCCTATTTTCCCAAGGACATCAAATGTTTTATACAACTCTGCCATACCTCACTTAGGTGCAATATAGCTTTACAGGAATCCGTTTATCTGAAGTGATGAAATGTATATTTTAGTTTCCCAGCTTCAGAGGCAGGAGGTCATAAAAGTTTATGAGCCCTATATCCTGGCACAGGGTCAGTTCTAATTACAACAGAAAAACAGGAGACCCTTATTTAGTCTCTAGTCTTTTAATTATGTCCTGGTTTCAGGTCATTTGTCACTTCACTGACCTTGTTGGGGGCACCCATAGCACAGGATGTCTCGTGAGACACTCTCATACCACATTCGATATTACAAATATCATAGAACAATCCTAACCAGCTGGCCAAGCGTCTCACTGGGCACATGAGGATTACAAGCAGCAGCAGCAGCAGCTCCCCAGTTCTGCTGCACCATTAGAAGAGGTAGCAGCTATTTTTATCTTCTCAAGACTTTCAGGATTCAAGATTTCAAGACTTCTTTTGCAGCTGCAATTCTGCATAGCAGGTTGGGTCTGCCTGTTTCATGGAGCACCCCTAAATTAAAATTGTGCTTAAGATGCAGCTTTCAAATTGACTAACCTGCCTGTTTTCCCATTTCCTTGTGTGGATTGGGAGCCACTTCTGCCATGTTGGTGTATTTTTTAAATATTTTCCGTTTAAAAATAAGGTGCCACAGGTAGGTACAAGTGTAGGATCATTGGGGGGGTCCCTCAGCTTTGGTGTCGGTTCCTAACACCCCTCCCCCCCCCCAGCTTCAGGTCTCTGTGACTTTTGTATTTTCTTACTGAATTTGTGTGTTTTGTGTATACCTAGTGTTTGCTTTTTGTGGAATATTTCTTCCACAGCCTCTTTCTGAATTGTGCATGACCATTAATCATAAAATTATGTAACACCTGCAAAAGGGTGATGAGGCCCTCCCCCATGGGTTTCTTCTGCCCACATTGTTTTGCTCAGCATAATATTTCTTTAAGGTTCCACCAGTTGGTCCTCAGAGCTGGGGAAGGGGGCACCTGGTTATTTAGTTGGCAGTGGCCAAGCAGACTTGTGAAAATCACTTTTTTTTTTTAACATTATCTATTTATATGCCTCCTCTATGTCTCGACCAACCTCTCCTTCGGGCCACCAGGGACTGCTCTCACCTCCTCCAGGAACACCTGTCACCAACTTCCGCTCCATATTGCAGCCCTTCCACCAGGGTGACCCAATGTATCTCTTCATTGGGCGGGTCCTCTCCTTCCAGAGAGAATAAGCCTTTCGACTTACCTTTTCTTGGTCCTGGGTGCTGCTGAGGTCGGTCCCAGCTGTCAGGGGGCTCCATGGTAGCGAGGGTCTGGGTGGCCATCATCTGGTCAGCTGAGATGCCATTATTTCTGGTTTTCTTGTCCCGTCTACAGTGCCGCTCTGTAGTGCTCCTGGTCTCCACTGGGGCTGCTACAGAGCGAGGCAATTCCCCCCCCCCAGTCACCCTAGGAGAGGAGAACAGTCCTCTGGATGCTCAATCCTCTCCTTTCACTGCCAACCCCCAGCGTCCTGAGTTCATTTCTGAACCTGGGTCACCGGCATGGTGCGAGGTGTGGCGTCCAGCACCTCAACCCTCAGTGCCACCGGCCCGGCAAAAATCACTTTTGTCGCTCCTGGGTGAGCTTTTGGGCCCCAGTGTTCAGCAGGACATCCTAGCAGATACATTGAACCCCAAACTGGGCCCCTCAGGTCGGGGGGGGGACACACACAAGCACGTCCAGGTGTGTTGCAGCAAGAAATGCGGAATCAGATGTGCAGGCAGACCCCAACCATGACTGCTTAGAAGGCCAGGATGAGGATTTCAGGGATCTTGGGGAAGCTCCAAACTTTAAAAAATTGCTCTCTGATGAGGAGGACATCCCCTCTGAGGAGGAGGAAGGGGAGTGGATGGAGCTCAAGTCAAGGATTCTGATTCTTCCCCTGTTTGACAATAAGTGTTTGTCCTTTTTATGTTGGTTTGCAGCGCCTGCGCAAGCCAACATCTTGAGGTAGTGCAGATTTGGAGGCGCAGTCGCTGTTGGGCGAATGCAGGGCACGCATCAGTAGGAGCGTCCCTCATTCCCCAATCAGCCTGCATGCTGGTGCCACACCATGCATACTAATGTGGCGAGCACATCTAAGGAAAGGTCCGCTGCAATCCGAGCAAAGCTCATCAGACACAGTGGTCCTTTTCTTGCCGTGCTCGCTGCCATTATATTGCATGGCGGGACTCAACCGTAGAACTGCTGCCTGGGGTGCCCAATCCCGCCGGCTGCCCTGCCCCCCTGTCACTGTGCCGACGGGAGCCTACCCCGCCAGCATAAAGCGCCCCCAATTGTGTAATGCTGAGGGGTGCCCAATCCCCTCGGCTGTTACCCCACCCCCTTTCTTTGTGTGCCGACAGGAGCCCACTCCTGTCTGCAGAAATAATCCCCCAATTGATTAATGCATGGGGGTGCCCAATCCTCGGCTCTGCATCCCCCCTCTTCTTTGTGTGCCGACGGGGTAACCTATCCCCATCGGCATTAATTCAGCCCCCTTGTTGTTTGCCGCAGAGGGTGCCCAAATCCTCCGTCTGCTACAGACCCCCAAAACAGTTAGGTGGCATGCTGGAGCCCACCCCAGCATGCCGAATCCCCTGGGAAAAAAACCTGTCCCATGATGAGTTTTTTCCTTTATCTATCCTGTAAAAGGAAAACGGTTCCTTGTGAGTTCCTGCCCCTGCCCCAGCCCACACCCACCCACTGCATGCCCTGCCTCCCACACCCCCCATACCCCATACTTACCTTCGGAGCTCAGCACAACTATCATCGGTGGACCAGGAACACGCCTGCACTCTTCAAAGCCGACATAACTGAGGAAATGCCAGTAAGCTGTATAATGGGATAGATAGGTTTTTTCAACTTTAGTACATATCTCAGGCATTTACGAATTTTTGCTCATTATTTTTAACATGGGGTTTTTGAGACCCCTTCTCATGAGTTCTTGCACTGTCATGGCGTTATTCCGTCCCAAAAGGTGATTTCGCAGTCACTGCATGGAATCACCTTTCAGGACCATGTAAGGAGATGACTGTGCCACTGTTCATGAGGGGGGCTCTCAAAAACCCTATGTTGCAAATTTGGTGGGAAAAATCCAACACATGACTGTTTTATGAGTGTGCACAGCAACTGCGCAATGCACACTTGTAAGTTAGTGAATTCGCAATATTTTCATGCCAGATTCTCAGCATTGGCATTTTACCACACCTTCTTGTGAACTGTGCAGCTCTCATTTTTCACATCCTGGCCGATATGTGTTTTCGTACTTCCGGCGCAGAATAGAGTGGTTGCTGTGCGAAATCAGTGTTCAGGACACATTACAAAAATGACAGTGATACTGTCCATGAACAGAGGTCCTAAAATGCCTGTGTTGAAAATTTGGTGACAATGCTCCATAAAATGACTGTTTTACGAGGTGTATAGCAACTAAGCAACGCGCGCTCGTACCTTAACGCATTTGCAAGAATCAGTGTGGGATGCTTTACTAAACCCCTCAGGCTTTGCCCTCAGGGTTTATGTAGCATCTCACACCTCAGGTGTGTGTAAAATTCTCATTACACACGCCACCCCATGCGTTATTCTATATGTAATATGCTTTGAAATAAGGGCATGCTGCACACAATGCTTGCAGCTGCTCCACTCTTGCAAAGGGGGTGGACAGCTGCAGAGGCCCCCCATTCACAGGATGTGCACCTTTGGGGCACCCCACAGCATCCAGAGCCATTGTTGTATGCTTACTGCATGCCCAAATCATGGTCACGGGACCCATCTCTGCAGCGGGCTGGGGGCAGGCAAGGGGACAGACAACTGCATGATCCTGCACATTGCCAGGGAAGCAAGTGTAGCTGGCACAGAAGGCATCTACTTTGGGGCTGTCGTACCACCTATGTGCTCCTCTCTGACTGGTTGTCCAGTTCATACCAGGACAAGTACAGCCCATTCTACACTGGCCCCCAGTCCTGGGTGAAGAGGTATGGGCTGGTGGTGTCACTGGCACTGGTCTGATATTATGGCACATTTCTGGCTTGTTTTGAAGCAGGAATGGCAGCCTCTGGTGGACTGGCATGGGCTGACATACCCTGTGGACCCCCACCCCTGGTGTTACCACTGGTCCTGCACAGTAAGGCCAGAAGACCCCAAGGCACACCACAGCACTTGTCGGTGTCTGCAGGGTAGGGTGAGGTGAAATGGCGTGAGCACTATGGCCGATGATCCAAAGGCGCATCCCAGTGCCTGTCAGTCTCTGCAGGGTGGGGGTGGGGTTGGCATCAGTTCAATACTTCACTGCCATTCCTATTATGCATCTCTCTAACTTCTGCATCACTAATGCCAGTGCCAGCAAGACAACATTCAGCATTGACAAATGCTTGTTAATAGCTGAGGCATGTAGATCCTTACGGCTCAAGAAGGAGCAGTCCATAGGAGATGGTGGATGTCCATCCAATTCTGTCTGTCCTCCTCTGTTCCTCAGTGTTTTCCAGGTTTTATTCACTGTGACCAAATTATTGAGCAGGTGTGGATCAGAGAAGGTATCTTCCCAAACAAAAAACATGGACTTTCCCTTTTTTAGAAGAAAGATATCACAGGTGGGAAGCTCCTCCACTGGCAGACAAGGCCATTTACAATTCAGTAAAACACACTGCCCTGCCTATTTAGGGCTCTCTGGCCCTAGCAGGTTCTCATGACAAGCTGGTGAATAGCACATGCATGAGGGCTTTCACCTCTAATGGCATGAACATTTGTATGTCTTGTGCTTCATTAATTGTTGCCAGGGCCTTAAACATTTGGGTCACCACTCGTTCATTCTGTCCGACTTGGAAGGTGCTCACATTTTGCAGTTGGTGGCCATGGCCTCCATTTTTTTGGTGATTCCACAGTGGAAAATTTGTACATCTGCCCGTTCGGCCTGTCACATTGTTTCAGCCGTGAGGGGTGTGTGGCTTAGACATTGGGTTGCTGATCAAGCTTCAAAAGCTGGGCCGGCCCGCCGGTGCAGCGGTTGGATTTCCGCTTGCGACGCCAGCGACCCGGGTTCGGGAACGAGCCCGGGAGCTGAGGGCTGCCGAGGGGAGGGACTTGAGCGCCCCAAGGACTGCTCTCCCCTCTCCGGGGGAGGGTACCTGAGCTCGGTGCTTGTCTGACCCCAGGTGGAGACCTGAGGTACAGCAAGCCCGATGCTCCAACAGAGGGAGCGACGCTGCCAGACGCCGGCGCTCGCGCCTTGACGCCATCGGACCTGGCACGCCGAAACACCAGGAAAAACCTGCAGCCTCCTGGTAGACGGAGCACCAGGGCCCGACCTTCAATGCCTTCCACCTGCCCGGAGACAGCATGCCTAATAAAGATTAGCCAAACGTCAGTGGGAAGGGTGTCCCGCTCTGACCCGCCTGGGGGTATAGCCACGGCTCCATGGGGCATGGACTGCACTGCTCCCAGGTAGGTGAGCGAAGGCTGATAAGCCCATAGGTGTCTCCCAAGAGGAGGGGCTGCAAGTAGGGAGGAGGATAAGAGAAAATTAAAAAAAAAAAAAAAAAAAAGCTCAAAAGTTGTTATTTAACCTCCCCTTTAAGGAGGCTTATTTTGGTTCCAGGGGCTATCTTCCAGTGTCAAAACAACAGCATAAGACCACCGTAACCCAAAGGGGTCAAAGTGATGACTGGCACAGGAAGTCCCAAGGTGTTTTTTTTTTTTTTTTTTGTCCCTTTTGGAACTTCGGTAACCAGAGAAATAAAGGATCCTACTCGGGTAACAAAGGTTGCAGTAACAGAGGATCCCTGGCCAAGCACTCTAAAGGAGGCCCAGCACAAAGGCCTGATGCATTACGACGGTACATGGGCCCATCCCTGCCTCCCTTTCCTTGGTGGAAGACTACAGGAGTTTTTCTCAAGATGGGCCCAATCAAGATCAGATGCCAAAGTTCTGGAAATCCTTCACTTGGGCTATGCCATAGAATTCTCAATGGTTCCCTACAGGGGATGCTTTATAATGTCCCCAGTTTCCAAAGATGCGGAAAAATACCAGGCAGTGTCACAGACCCTGACCCACCACATTCAAATCTGGGCCATCGTGCCCATCCCACCAAGCGAGGAAGGTCAAGGGTTCTGTTTTATCTCTTTCACACTCCCCAAGAAGTCAGGGGGTTTCAGACCCATTCTGGATCTGAAGCATCTAAACAAGTTCATGCACTACAAAACTTTCAAAATGGAGTTCCCCGAGGTTGATAACCCAGGCTGTTCAAGTGGGGGACTTCTTAGCTTCAACAGATCTGACATATGCCTACCTTCATATCCCTATCTGTCAGTCCCACCAAAAGAATCTCAGGTTCTTGATACTGGGCCAACATTTCCAGTACAGGGCGCTTTCATTTGGCCGTGCAACAGCCCCCCCTCCGAGTTTTCTTGAATGTGTCAATAGTCCTGGTGGCACAGCTTGGACAGAAAGGGCATCATGTCTATCCTTATCTGGACAACCTTCTTAGTTTTGCACTGACATTACCTCTGGCAAAGAGGTCAGTACTCAGGACTCTGGAGATCCTAGAGTCGCACAGTTGGATGGTGAATTGGAAGAATGGCTCTTTTGAGCCATTTCAAACTTTGGAACATCAGGGAGAAATCTTCAACATGAAACTAGGGAAGGTTTTTCTGTTGCCTTCCCAGAAGGAGACCATATTGATGGAAGTTCAGTGACTCGGAAATCGGTCATTGGCCTCTGCCCTCAGTCTGCCATGGATTCTTGGCCTCTTGGCCTCATGGCGGCAGTGATAAATCTATTGCCGTTGGCTCGCTTCCGCATGCAGCCTCTTCAAATGGGTTTCCTGACAGCCTGGGATCTGTCATTGGAGGATTATCAAGACAGGATCCCCCTTGGGGGGGGCAGCTTTGTCACTCCTGGGTTGGGAGGGGAATGTGCAAATCTGAGCAAAGGGGTTCTGCTGGAACTTCCCCCAGAGTAAATTCTCACAACAGATGCCAGCCTGCATAGGTGGGGGCAGTCCTAAACCAATGCCCACTCAGGGGACTTGGTCAGTACAGGAACAGCATCTCCACATAAATGTTCTGGAGATGTGGGTGGTCCATGTAGCTCTCCTTCGGTTCCAAACCATGTTGTAAAACAATGTGGTAAAAGTGAGGTCAGACAACACCATCACAGTGGCATACATAAACAATCAAGGAGGCTCAGAAAGCAGGGATATGCTTCGAGAGGCCTGACTTCCTCAGGTGTGTGGAGGAGAACCTTCTCTCTGTCAGCAGTATACCTAGCCAGGGAGCTGAATGTTCGGGCAGATTGGCCAAGTCACAAAAATGTTCACCCCGGGGAGTGGAAGTTGAACCCAGAGGTGTTCGAACTCCCATGCAACTGGTTCGGTTGGCCGCAGATAGATCTGTTTGCATCCAGCCAGAGTGATCAGGTCCAAAGGTTCTTCAGTCACTTCTGGTGTCCACAGGCAGAAGCAGTTGATGCTCTGACTCGAGAGTGAACCTTCAACAGAGCATATGCCTTTCCTACACTGCCTCTTCTTCCAAAAGTCTTACAAAAATAAGACACTCGAGAGGAAGCTTCCTCTTGATAGCTCAAGTGGCCAAGAAGACCATGGTTCTTGGACTTGGTGAATCTAGCTCAGCAAGTACACTTTCTGGTGTGAAGAGACCTTCTGTCCCAAGGTCCCGTTCTTCATCCAAGTCCAGGAGTGATGTAGATCACAGCCTAGCTCCTGAAAGGAGGAGGCTCCAAAGAAGAAATTACTCGCCGTAGTAATGTTCTTTCTTTCATGGTTTTCTTCAGCATTATTGACAGGTGCAGTATGCCAGCTGGGTTAAGCTGCCCTGGAGAGGTGGAGTCCATGCAAATGAGGAAAGCATTGGCAGAGACAAAGAGACAGAGAGACAGACGCATTATATTAACTATGTTTTAATTACTATGTTTATAATGTACTTGCTATACACAAATGTTTTATCACTATCTCATTTTGTTTTACTGGTACTGTTGTATGTGACTAAAACAAGTCCTTGTGCAAGCATAATAGTGGATGGACACACCATGTACAATGAGCCATTTCTAATCTCAAGGTTGTTACGTAGCTTAAAGAGAGAACAAACTGTTGCTTCCTTAATCATAAACACAACACATGAGAGTACATGTCACGCTGCATAATCAGCACATGCCTCAGCTATGGGAAAATATTGAGATATGTCACACTATGCTATTCTATAACAAACAGGCCAAAATTAAGAACAATGTATATCTAATACCTGGTCATTACGTGGAAACAGACCCTCAATAGCTGTACTTTATTAAATATTAACCCTTTGGGTTTACAGCATGTAGATTCTGGTGTGTGTATGTGCGTGTATATGTGTGTGTGTGTGTGTGTGTGTGTGTGTGTATATATATATATATATATATATATAAAATATACACACACACACACACACACTGTAGAGTAACCTAATAATGCCTGCACTCTTTTAAAGTTACAAGAAAGGTCAGTCGGAGATATGTAAACCACAGGGAGCTGTGACGGCATACAGACTATGTGACTTTAAAATCGGCCAATACAATAAAGTCAGCCTGTGCCAAGTGGGTCATAAGGAGTTATGGCAGCATCTGGATCAGAATACTTTCTAAAAATACAAAGTAAACTTTCATATCACATAATCCATATATGTATAATGGTCATTTAGTTTTGTATTATTGTGGGGAGCTACAAATAATGCTAAATGTCCGACCTAAACATATTTTGTGATATGTAATCAATAAGGGCAAGCATAAGAAAAGACTTAACAATAGTGTTTGCTTGTGATTACCTGTTTCTACATGCTAGTAAGTAAATAACCTTTTCATTATAATTCTAGTTAATACTAGAGGAGTACTTGAGTGTTGGACCCATTTTAATCACAACGTTTTATCAAATGTACTAAGATACATTTCATTTATTCATTACAAATCGGGTTTACAACCTTTGAGTCAGAGACTCATTTAAAAAGGCACCTCGTTGCAGGGGTGCAGACATCAAGACAGTCATTACAGTGCAGATTAAAACAGAGGATAACATTACAGGTGCAGTAAAAGGAACATTTAACATAGACACACTAAGGTTACATAATGTAGTAGTTTGTTTGTTACTTAGGTTACATAATGTTACAAAATTGTGAGTTACACTCATGGATACTTCTGCTCGTTTGTCATATTAGTTTGACAGTGTCTCAGTATAATCCTAATGGAGCAATGTTGCCATCTTGTGGTGACAGGACGGGATCTAAGCCCAAGAGGGGGTTGATATAATTAGGGTCCGTACAAAGGGCCTCAGAGGGGATTGAAGGTGCAGCAGCCCTTTGAAAACCTTTTTGAAAATGGGCTGTGAGATAAGAGGCTTCTCTTTTCCAATGGAAAGGTAGGCCAAGATGGCTGCCAGATGTACTCTTAAGGATGAAGCTTTCAGGCTCTCTATCTGAAGGTGTACTAGGTAATCCAGTAAGATAGGAGAAGAAGCCTGCAAGGACTCTACATCCTTATCCTTGCAGTACAGAGAAAACCTCTTCAACTTGGAAGCGTACGTTTTCTTAGTGCTAGGTTTCTTAGCCATCTGTAGAATCTTAAGGATTTGCTCAGAGTTCTGGGATTTGGAGAAACTCTAGCTCCTCAAGAACCAGGCTTTGAGGTGAAGTGACTGGATGTTGGGAAATGCTACCCCTGTCTGGGGAAAGGTCAGGAGACTGAGGGACGATGACAGTCTGATGGGCTTCCTGACTGAGAGGGTGAGAAGCAGGGAGTACTAAGGTTGTCTCGCCCAATTCTGGGCCACCAGAATCATGGTGGCTAGCTGAGCCCTGAGTTTGAGAAGAATCCTGTAAATCGGAGGAAAGGGAGGAAAAGCATAAAGGAACCTCCCTGTCCAGTTCAGGGTCAGAGCATCCACTGGAATGGTCCCTAAAGCTGGGTGCCTGCAGCAGTACTGAGGTGTAACTAGTGGTTGAGGCTGGACGTGAATAGGTCCAGGTCTGGAACCTCCCCCACCGTCTGAAAAGTGTGGCTAGGACCTGTTTGTTAAGGGTCCACTCATGGTGGCCCTGACTGATGCGACTTACAGCATTCACTAGAGTGTTGTTATTGCCCAGAAGATGAATAGCCAACAGGGACATGTCCAGGGAGTAGGCCAGGGACCAAATCCTCATCGCCTCTGTGCAGAGTTTTGTTGACCTTGTGCCCCATTGCTTGTTGATGTAGAACATGGCAGTCATTTTGTCTGTCCTTATTTGGACTGCCTGTCCTCTGAGCTGTGAGGCAAAGGCCTTGATGGCCAGGAACACTGCTGTGAGTTCCAAAAGATTGATGTGGAGTGTGGACTCTTTGGGCATCCAAGTGCCACTCATGGATAGGTCCCCTAGGTGAGCACCCCAACTTAGAAGGGAAGCATCTGTTGTCAGAATCTGAGAGGGTTGCGGAATCTGAAAGGGAACCCCTGTCCTGAGATTTTCTGCTACCTTCCACCAGTCCAGGGCCCGCAGGAAGGTCTCTGTGACTGGTACTAGCTTTTTGAAGTAGTCTTTTTTTTTTTTTCTGGGACCAATGAGACCTTAGGTGGTACTGAATCTCACTTATCTGGAATCTGGCCTCTGGGACTACTGCGGGCATTGAGGCCATGTGGCCGAGTAGCTGGAGGAGGTGTATGGCCGGTGTCGGTTGGCCTAGACTGAACGAGTTTAGCAGAGTGAGAAAATTCTGAATTCTGTCTGCGGGAAGGAAGGCCCTCCCTTGCAGCGTGTTGAGCTCTGCCCCTATGAATTGCAGGATTTGAACAGGCTGGAACTGGGATTTTTCCTTGTTGATAATGAAGCCCAGAGACTGTAAAGTGTCTTTTTGGGCTTAGAGCTTCTGAGACAGCCTGAGAATTGCCCGTGATTAACCAGTTGTCAGGTAGAGAAAAACTGAGATTCCTTGTCTTCTGAGATGAGCTGCCACCACTGCCAGGCACTTGGTGAACACCCTGAGAGCAGATGTTAGCCCAAAAGGCATGGCTGCAAACTGGTAATGGTCTGAGGGCAGCCTGAATCTGAGGAATTTTCTATGGAATTGCCTTATTGGGACATGAAAGTAGGCATCCTTGGACCCAGGGAGACTAGCCAGTCCACTTGCTTTAGAGAATGAATGACCCGAGTCAAGGTTACCATCTTGAACTTTGGTTTCAACAGTTGCTTGTTCAGGTACCTTGGGTCCAGAATGGGTTGCCACTCCCCATTTTTCTTTAGGGTTAGGAAATACCTGGAATATAGACCTCTTCCCCACTGGGGAAGAGGTACTCTTTCTACAGCTTCGGCCTCCAAGAGGTTCTTGACCTCTAATTCCAACAGCTGTTTTTCTGTTGGGGTGAGAGGATTTGAGAGTTTGGAGCTGTGGAGAAGGTGACATGTTTTTTAACTGAAGAGAGAGGCCCTGATTCACTGCCTCTAACACCCACATGTCTGAGGTGATTTGATGCTCATGATGAAGGCAGTGGGAGAGCCTGCCCCCCACAGGGAGCAGGGAGGCGACCAAAAAGGAGTCTGGAAGACTGCTGTCTGGACTGTGCAGAGTTAACAGGAGTGGGGTTGGCTCTTCTCTGACCTCTCCTACCTCTGCCTCTGGAAAAAAAACTCTTATCTGGGAAAAATCCATAGGCATTGGCATAGGATAGAAAGTCTTAGGAAAATAACCCCTGCCTCCCCTACTCTGAGACTTTAGGAGGAGGAAGAGGGCTTTTCTTTAGCCCAAGTTTCTCTTGTAAGTAGTTTTGAACTTGTCCATTCATTTCCTGTAAACTTCAGTCTGGTCCCCGAAAAGGGAATTCTCATAAGGACAATCCATAGCTTGCAACTGGACGTCCTGAGTGAGACTTGTAGTTCTTAACCAAGCAAACCGCCTGAGAGAAATGGCATGTGCCATGACCCTTAAGGCTGTGTCATTATTATCTACGGCCATGTGAAACTGATACTTGGTGGCTTCCACGGCCCACCTGACAGTTTGTGACATCCCTGAGCATAGCGTCTCCCCCGTGCTGCACTACGGCAAGGATAGAGTTCAGTAAAACTCTCTGATATCTTGCTGTGTATGCTATGTAAGTAGACAAGTGTAACAGCAAAGAAGCAGTAGTATATGATTTCTTACCCATATAATCTAGTTTTCTTGAGTCTTTCTCTGGGGGGAGAGCAGACTGTGGCACATTGGCTTTGTCACAGGCCAATGCCTGCACTATCCCTTTGTGATCTGGATCTGTGTAGAGAAAATCAGCAATACACTTACTGAGCTGGTATTTCCTCTCAATCTTTCTGTCCACCCTGGAGGAAGTTGAAGGGGTTTCCAGAACCTTAAAAATTGCTTTCTTCAATGTGTCCTGGATAGGGAGGATATGTTTCTTTGGAGGAGTGTGACCCATCATATCTACATAGCCGTTCTCCATCTATTGACTGGTGTCGTCCTGGAAGGGAAGTTCCAGGCTCTCCACCATCTGCTTAAAAAATATAAAAAAGCAAGAAACACTGTCATTCAAGTCAGCCCCAGGGTGACCATTTGGGTCTAGTGGGTCCCCATGAGGCAGTTCATCAACATCATCCTCTCCATCATAAAAAAAAAAAACTAAACTTGGGCATAGCTAGTGTCATAGAGAGAAGTGCTAGGCCCTGAAGGAGCCAAGAAAATATTGCCCATAGATTGTAAAGCTTGATATAAATGCCAGCCTTTAGCTAGTTCATTTGCAGAGGGCATTTCTTTATCGACCACTGTTGTCTCCTTATGCCTTTTGTGAGGAGAGACAGCAGTGCTGTTATCTATTTTCTTTTTAGCAGTTACTGAGTCAGAACCCTACTCATTTTGTCTTAGAGGCTTTGCTGGAATTTTTACTTTTATCAGACTTAGTTTCACTAGAGTCACTAGGGGACTTATGAATAGTTTTATGTTGACTTGAGATAACCTCCTCAGTGCTTTTAGAGGAGAAGGAGGTAAACTGAGAGGCCATAATAATGACAGTTTGGCCAAAAAGCTAAGCCAATTGAAATTAAACTTGCCAGAGTTCTTTTTTTTTCTCCAATAGTGTAAGGAAAATAGTAACCACCTCCACACCTCTTGCCAACAGAAGCCCACTGTGCAGTTACAGAGGGTATTACCCCAGAGAAGAGAGGGGAATTAACCTTTCAAATAGTTAAGTAATGTGAAATGTAAAGAAAAAAGGTTCCAGAAAATTGCACACAAGTGTGAAAAAGGTTTCCGCTCTAGTGCAAATAAAAATATTCATTTTTAAAAGCAGTAAAAATACAAGCTTACAGACTAAATACTATTGAATAAAATAAAAATGATGCAATTTAATATAAAGTAAATACCTCAAAATACCTCTAAGGCAGCAGTTAAAAGTAAGAAAATGTCACAGGAAGGCCTCTGAAGAGGGGAGAGCTCCAGGGCAGTGTTGCCAGTTCAGTTGAGAAACAGTTCCGAGGTCCTTCAGGCTGACTGCAGGCAGCATTCTCTTCTCTCTCTCTATATATATATCCTGATTGGCCAGTGCCTTCCTCGTTTGCATTGACTCCACATCTCCAGGGCAGCTTAACCCAGCTGGCATACTGCACCTGTCAATGCATTCTGAAGAATACCTGGGGTGAGAAAATTAGGTTTCTCCCAGAAAGTAGTTGACTCCTTGATGGCTACCAGAAAAACTTCTACATGCACAGCTTATGCTCAGGTATGGACCACCTTTTTGTCTTGTGCCGGAGGGAAGGATTTTAAGCCTTCAAAGGCCTCAGTTCCACAGATTTTGGATTTTCTACAGGAAATCATGGAGAAGAGGTTGCCACTGAGTTCGCTGAGAGGTCAGGTTTCCACTCTCTGAGCATCCTTGGGTTTCTGCCTAGGAACTAAGAGGATATTCGTTTTTTGCACACAGTTAGCAGGAGTCATCCAGTGCTCCGATCCCTGGTTCCCCCATGGGGTCTTAATCTGGTTCTAAATACTCTTTGTAAGGAGCCTTTTAATCTGCTGTCATTTGTATCGCTGGATGTGTTGTCTTACAAGATGTTTTTCTTGGTGGCTGTGTGTGCAGCCAGAATTGGCGAACTCCAGGCCTTGTCTCACAAGGAGCCATACCTTATGCATAAAGACAAGGTGGTACTCAGAACAGTTCTGTCTTTCGTCCCTAAAGTGCCCACAGCCTTTCATGTGAACCAGGAAATATGCCTTCCATCCTTCTGTCCACAACCTTCTCACCCCAAAGAGAAGGAATTGCACAAGCTGAACATGCGACAGGCCATTAAGATCTACCTCAAATGGATGGCTGAGTTATGAAAGTCAGATAGTTTGTTCTTTTTGGAGCAGCCAAGCAGGGTCAGAAAGCCTCTAAGGCCACTCTAGCAAGGTGGGTGTGGGCCTGCATTGCTAAGGCCTATGTCATGGAAAAGAGGCCTCCTGCTCTCATCAGTGCTCACTCCACCAGGGCTATGGCAACTTCCTGGGTGGAGAGAGAGAGAGAGCCGAAGCATCACTTTTAAAGTCATGCAAAGCAGCTACATGGTCTTCCATCCACATGTTCACAAAACATTACAAATTGGATGTTCAGAGTTCTGCTGATGCAGCTTTTGGTTGCAGAGTGTTGCAGCAGCAGTTTGCAAGTAATTTCTGCTTGCTTCTGGCATATGGGATAATAATCTCCCCCTCCTGTTTTTTTCAGGGTACTGCTTTGTAGAACCCAATTGTTTTGATTACCCATTGACAATGTGGCGTGCTACAGAAAGAAATGTCTTCATACTTACCGTAATTTACTTTTTTTTTTTTTTTAATTAATCTTTTTCTCCCTGGTTTTTGCCTGCCTGCCATCGCGTCCTTGGCGCAAGCGTGCGTATGTGGAGGCACATGCAAGCCACACACTGTGGGATGCTCCACCCTACAGGTAACCCATGCCTGTCTGCGCTGCCACTGGACCTCCACCCAGTGCAGCGGGACTGCAGGAGGGCGATTCACCCTCCCCAGGAGAGGAGAGACGCCGCAAGGCAGCTTAATCCTGCTCGACCCTCCACCCCACCGTGCCGGCTCCCCGATCTGAGGTTGTTCCCGAACCTGGGTCGCCAGGGTAGTGCAAGGTAAGGCATAAATGCCTCAGTCCTCTGCACCACGGGGTCGTCCAGTTTCCTTTTTTCTGTTGGCTCCAACATTGTCAATGGGGCCTGCTCCTGGGGAGAATCTTATCTAGTATGCCAGGAGGGAGGTCCTGTTTGATAAACTCCTTTACTATTTTCAGACACCTCTCTATTTTCTGCTGTGCTGTACTTAAAAATAAATGTTTTCCAATCAATCTGTGACTGCAGGTTAACAGGTTTCATTATATCCCTTAAGGTGTTTTTTCCTTGTTGCAGGTAGTCTCACAGCATACAGTTTTGCCTGAAAGTTATGCCTCATTGAGTGACCTTCAGTTTCCCAGATTGTGACTGGTGTGGAGCATGCCATGCTACCTGATTGTTTTCCTGCAGAGAGGACAGACTCGTCCAAACCTTGTGTCCAATGGAGAGTTTTTCTTCCTCGGATGCCTGCCAGGAAGGTAAGACCACATTTATTTACAATATTAAGGAGTGCTGTATACAGGTAATTGATTATAATATATGCAAATGTGTAGCTACTGTGGCATTGCATGGTCAGTAGTGTCTGGGGGAGTTGCTGCTGCTTGGAATCTTCATGAGCCCAACATTCTAAAGCTTGGGCTCTGCCATTTCCCCTGGTAGGGGGTGCACAATACCCAGTTGTTTTGATTACCCATTGACAGTGTTGGAGCTAACGGAAAAGGAAGATACGGTAAATGTAAAGAAATTTCTTCTTAAGTCTATGCTGCATTTATATATATATTTTTTCCCATTTATTTTCTGTGGGGTTTTTGATCTGTGTATTTAGTGCTTCAGTTTCCCTTTTTACTGGAACTGAGACATTCTTCTAGCTTAATGCTAATTTTGGAGGGAAACTTTTTTTTGGGGGAGGGGGGAAGAGAAGCTTTTTAAATATTGGTCCACTCATGTTGGAACCAGACCACAAACTTGCATTTTCCCTTTTGGAAACAACAATTTAGGTTCTTTTCTGACAAACTGGCATGACCAAAAAAAAGAATGGGACCTACAGGCTTTAAAAATTGTTGTAAGTCTTTCAGCCTCTTGGCGAAGGTGGACAGCCACAACTTGTGTGTAAGATGCCTAGGTCTTGACCATATTTTTACTGATTTGGGGTGAGCTTTGCAGCAAGTTTTGCCCCAAAACAGTTAAAAAGAGGGACAGAAAGTTAAAAGATATTCTGGCTTCTCAGTCCGCCTCCTCGTCACCAAAGCACTCTGATGAGGGCCCTGCCACTCCTAATAAACCAAAGGGAAGGCCCTCTAAAGATTCCTCTGATTCCAGGATTCCTGATAACAAAAGGCCATCTGAGCAGGTTTTGGATCCATTTCCTGCTAAAAAGAAGCAAAAATAAAAATGTCACTGCCCCTCCTGCTGAAGAAGCAAAGGAGCTGTCAGTGGACAGATGAAAGATGCCCTCTATGGAGGACATGACTAAGGCTTGGCAATTCTTTCAGGCTTTTCAGGCCATGGATATCCTAATGGGTATGCCTGTTCCTTTTCAATCTTCTGTCCCAGTCCCGGTTCTGGATAATCAGGGGGCCGAATTTTATAATGAGGAAGAGGGGAACCCGATTGAACCTGACTGTTCCTCTGAATAAGAGTTCGGTTCCCCACCCCGAGGTCCAGAGGAGTTTTCCTCTCACTAAGCCTTTGCAAGGCAAATGGTAAACACCTTCAACCTCTCCACCCAGGAAACTATGGAAGATGAGGAGGAGGATGAACTTTTGAACATGATGGGGTTGACCCCCACCAAGAGGCTGCTTATGAAAGCAACCCACATGCTGCTACAGACTCCCAGTACTACACATGGGATTATTATGAAGATAGAGAAGTACGGGCTGGGTAGGAGACATTCTGAGTACATCTACACGCACCCGGATCATGAAGGGGTAGTACAGGTAGCTGCCTGTGACAAGGCTAAGGTTCCTCTCTCTACCTAGCCCCCAGGCAAGTACTCCAGGAAGCCGGACATTATGGGGAAAACAGAGTATATGTCTGCCTCCCTGCTGCTGAGTCAGGCTGCATACATGGCCTACACTGCTCAATACCAGAAAGCTCCCTGGAACTCTGTGCTGGCCATGAGTGAGAAGGCATCAGGGGAAATTGCTCAAGATTTGGCAGACAATGCCAACACTGCCCTTGATGCTACCAAATACCAGTTCCATATGGCAGTGGATGCCAGTGACACAGCCTCTATGGTTATGGCTCATGCCATCTCCTTAAAGGAGACCAGCACTGAAATCTGTTTATCCAAGTTGGTGTTTCTAATTTACAGCTACTGGTAAGAACCATTTTAGAACTGAAGGATGCAGTTTATGTTCCTGTTCTAATCTTCCGTTGTTGGCATAATGCATTCATGTTCTATAGCGCTCTGTGGCTGAGAGGGACATAAACTACCATTGTACAGTTCTAAAAATGGTACTTACCACCTGACTGTAAAGTAGAAATACCCACTGAGGTTACCAAAAAGCCTGGATAGATGGAACAATAGCATAATTTTAACCAATACTTAAAAAAACTTTACTGGAAAAATAACTCAAGTTCAGCACAGTTCTCCTTTAAGAAGGTTTGCCTGGCTAATGGCTACTAATCTGTCCAAGGACACCCAAGCCAAGGCCATGGATTTCCCATGCAAAAATAGTTCCCTGTTTGGTGACAAGACAGAAGCATATATGTGAGTCCTGGAAGTGGTGTGCCAGGGGCTCACACTGTAGTTCAGAAGATTTCCCAGACTACAGGTTCACAGGAACTTCAAACCTCCCACTCCTTTTTAGAAACCTAAGGGGTGTGCTCCTTTGTTGACTTACAATATTCCCTGACTATTGGGGAGCACTTCCACTATTTACAGGCTCGTACACTTCTGTATCATAAAGGACCTCATAGGTTCTGCCTCTCAGAACCTCTTCCCACTTTATTAAAACTGTTTTTTTGATTCCCTTAAGGGAACCTCAAGTACCCATTTGATTGGTAGAGCATGTAGGGGGTTGCAAGAATACCTAGCTGAACACTACAGAATCTATATTAATGGCCTGGAAAACTGAATCATAAACTAATATCCCTTATGAGCTCTGGATAAAGCACACCGTCCCTTATATTCAAATGTCATGGGTGCCTCATTGGTGAGAGTTCTCTTGGAAGTGTTGGAATAGATACTTCTGTACATCTTTGATACTTGCAGACATCTTTTCTCTGCACCTAGGCTGCTGCTGGAGGCAATGTGGCAACTCATCTGCCACCCACAACCATGTTTTCTGGTCATGCCCACTCATAATCCCTTTCTGGCAGCAGATCAGAGACAAGATAACTCAGGTGTTAGATATTTGTGGCCCTCTGACTCCAGAGCTGGTCCTTTTAGCTATCTCACCACAGGGATACCATCATTCCACTCGATCCTTGATTAATCTATACATATTGGTGGCAAAAAAACGCCATCACATGACTTGGGCCCAAGCTAAATACCCCCACTGTCTCAAAGTGGCATTATATACAGAATGGAACACCTAACTGCATCATTGGTGAATTGGGACTCTCAATGTGAACTTAAATGATGCCGGTGGGCACTTTATATTTCCCAGGAAGACTCCAGTTTTGTACCACAGCTTTAGTCTACATTATATTTGGGGTGGGGGGAGCTCTGTTTCCAAGATGGAGCTACCAGGATGAGTGAGAAGGGGGCAGCCTGGACATCATATCTTTCAAATTGGTTTCTTTTCTTGGATGTAGACCAGTAATAGATATTAAATAGAAGGATTACTTAGTGCTGTACTTTGATTTGTGGTAACAATTTCAAGCAGCACTATGTAACTTTTTGTTCCTGATGTACTTTGTTGGCAGCATTGTTGACTGCCATATGTTTTATAGGTCCATGTTCTGTGCAACAGTCTGATTTAGAAATTGATAAGTGGGGTTTATTCTGGGCAGCTTCTGGCTCTCCGGTATAACTCTCCTGGTTGGACTCGTGTACATGGTTTTCACTAAGACCGGCAGAGTCTGACAGGTCCTCTGCATTTTCCACTGACTGATTTTGACGTTTTAGTAAATTATCTACCAGTTGGGCCAGGTCAGGATAAAGTTTGTTTAGAGTGGAAACACAGAGAGTGGGCAGAGTGTCTGAGTCTTGACCTAGGGCACCTGCCACTATTGTTCCATCTGACACCTGACTGACCAAGACTATTTGGTCTCGATCTATAAAGGCTGTATATTCATTGTAGTCTGTTTGCCTTGTGACCATGATTAACTGTTAGGGGACAATGAAACTTCCCTAATTCTTCAAATATTTTAATGTGCACTTTAAACCCATCTGTTGACTGATGCCTGGGACAGTCTTATATCCTACATCTGTATTAGTATTTAGGATCCAGGAGGCACCATCCCAAATATTTGTGTAATGGTTCTGGCTATACAGGATCTGTACACTTTAAGCAGATGAATATAACCTGGGACTGTTACCTTAAGAGTACCAGCATGGCAAAGGAAACAGAAATTTAGACCAGTTTTACTTTTAAGGTTGTCTGGTTCTAAACTTAATGCTTTGAGTCCTACAATATTATGCTGAGATCGAAAATCAAAGTCAGGATTCATGATAAAAAAATGTTTACTTTTGTTGAAAATGTTTTTAAAGTTTAAGGCAGATTTTTCAGTATAATCTGTCAAATTTAAACATTACGGTAACTGTTTTAGATTGTGTACAAGGATAATGTGAATAAGGCAACTTTTTTTGGCATCAAATGCAGGCAGGCAATTACAGTTCTTAAATCTAGTCACAATTTTCAAATGCAGTTATAATTTTTAAATGCAATCATAATTCTCCTGAACAGCTGTTGCAAAGCAGAAAATAATATTCCCAGCGCAGGCTAAAGTAGCCGCAGAAAGGAATAAAAACAAATGCCAGATTTGCCAGTCTTGGGTCCTATGCCTAAGATAAAGGTAATCAAACTCACCAGACCAATACAAACAGATGTCCTCGTGAGGCCCTAGGAGCTGCAGTGACCTGTGGTCTTCCCTCTGAAATACTTACCTTGCCTTGGATTCTTGGGCTCTTAAATATCCTTGTCAAGGCATACTAATAGGAGGTTCTGGACACTTTGATAGCTTTTTTGGATTTTAGCAGTCTTTTGACAAAAAATTATCAGTTGTGGAATTCTGCTAGTAGCTAGAAAGCATCTGTCTAATATAGTGGGTTTGCTTGGAGCTGTAACCTTGGTCTGACATTACAGTTAAATAAAACATGGCCAATATATCACTATGTATTAAAATACCACAAAGAAGCATTACTGCTTTTTTAGCATGGCACCCAGTCTGAGTGTGAACACCTGGCCACTCGCGTGGTCAGTTGATTACTTGGTAGGGCATAGTTGACTACTAATGCGGTAAGTTATAGTGCTTAGAGGACAGGGTTGACTGCCTGTGACTACTCATGTGGTTAGTCTTTTACACTATAGGATAGGGTTGACCACTCACTAACCTCTTATGGATAGACTAGGTAGATATAATTATGTTGTTTTATGGACACCATTGGAAAGTACCAACGGGTGTTTGAAAGATTTATTACAAATTAAGAAGATCACGCTCAGGCCTCATGAAGACATAGAAAGTCTGGAGGTTTACTAATTTGCTCTCATAAGAAGTTACAGAAAAACATATAAACGTTCAGATGTTAAATTTGCAGCACCAGTCTGAACAGATTATAAGTTGTTAATTGATCAATACTAGATCGAATACACTTGAGACAATTGATAAGTATCAGGTCACAGATTGTTAATCAGTTAATACAAGATCAAATGCACTTAAATCCATTTATAGACTGCAAATTGTTAATTGGTTAAGACACGATCAAACTTTTATAATTATGATTCAGTCAAGAAAATAACAAGCTCATGCTTAAACATATTGGCCTGGTTATGGTCATGTTCTTAAAATCTGGGGGATGGTATGTTTGCAGCAATCCACTTATCCACCATGCCCTCTTGTGGAGGCACATGTTCATTGACTGGGGGCAGCAGGTCAGGAAACCTTGATGGAGTAAGAAATCTTAGGTAATCTCCCAACCATGGGGCATGATGGTTTGGTGGCATAGGTGGGTATAATGGAACAGGTAAATTAAGTGGGGCAGGTGCATGGTGTGGGCCAAACAGGGCTGGCCCTGGCAATGGATGAGTCTGAGGTGTTGGCAACAGGGCAGGAGGTGGCAGATTAATTGGAGTAGGTGGACCTGGTGGTATAGGCAGACCTGGTGGGGTCTGCAGAGGGGTTTGCATGCAGAGTAATTTCCATTCCCTTTACAGAAGTACATTGGAGGATAGAAGAGAGGATTTATTGGCTCGTGTAATGCATAAATAGTTTGCAGATCAATAAAGAAGCAGTTTTTTCCATCACATTTAAGCATCATGCAGTTGTGCAAGTCTGGGTGTTTAGCCAATATATGCAGTGTTAAAGGTATGGCTATGCGATGGCGACTTGAATTCCGATATGTCTAATCACAAAGGGTGCATTGCTCTGTCCCTAAGGTAGAATTGGATGAACAAAGCTGAAGCCGAGATCTTTTGTTTTCTATCGTCAAAGGAAACTTCAAGCCCATGGTGTCTTAGGCAGGAGAGAGCAGTCTTGTAATAAAGAGGCCGTTTCACCGAATTAGCCATCTGAAAATCTGTGGAAAAGCTTGTGAAAGTAATGGCTCAATTTATCATCTGCTACAGCATAGTAATAAAATGACAGCAGTAATTCCTAAAATTACTAATATGGTGTAATAAGGTGAGGTCAGCCAACCCAATAGAAATTGATCCAATTAACTGGATTTAGCCAATCCCATGCTCCTGGTTCAGTCATACCCCCAAATATTGATTGAAAGGCATGAAAGAATTTGTGCTTCCAACTGGAAAATTCTGTCTCCAACTGGTCTAGTTTGAATTCTACCACTTGTTCTTGCAAAATTATGTCCCATGGCATTACCCCAGTTGTCTTATTAATTGACTTTATATCTCCTTGCACTGTCTTAAGTATTTTTATTAATTGATTTTGTCCTCTTTTATATCCTTAATTGTTTCATTAATAGATCCTATGTCATCCTTGATAATATTTATATCTTGTTTTATTACCTTTATATCGTTTTGCATAGTATGCATTGTGTGTTCAAGGTTATACAATTCATCCCTAAACATTGCCTGTCTATCAGATAGACTGAACCTGAGGAACTGCATGGTGCCAAGTACGCTATTTAGCCGAGATATTGTGTGTTGAATTAACCTCTGCTGTGAGCTGGTATACTTATGGGCTTGCAGCAATAGGGAAACTGACAACTGTTCAGCTGTGAAGTTATAGTACATGATGCAAAAATCTGTAATATCTTTCCAGATATAACCTGAAATAAAAATAGGGGTGTCTAAATTGCCAATAGTTCTGCTGTCTAAAAGTGTATTGTTTGGTAGCATGTTATATGGAAAGTATATATTGTTAAAACCTTGGAATGGCCAGCACCACTGTAGAACTGAGGCATTTGTGGGATGCAAATGATGGGCTGTGTGAGGAGAAACAGGTTAGACTGCAGGGGTATCGGTGGAACAACGTGTAATGTGCCTGCATATGAGCAGATAGTATGGGTAAGCTTGGTTACTTGAATCTGATACATTACTAGATTAAAACAGAATTCTGTTTTGCATGCTTGTTCTCCATTTAGACAAGTCTCCCTTTAGGAGTGGATACAGGTGTAGATTTGCTGCTTTGTTTAAATCTTCTCCCATGTTGAGCTGGTTTATTAATTTCATATGTTGATTGCTGAGATAAGTTAAGTCTCTTATATTTTTTCCCAGGTGGTTCAGAGCATGTTGGTATTCCCAGTTATTATTCATGGTACGATGGTAGGCATATGCCAAAGCTAGTTTGTGGCGTTTTTGCCTTGGTGACTATACCTGGTCGCAACATGAGATCTTGTATCCAGATGCATATTCGTAGATGTCAGTTTGGCAGGTCTTTGAATGGTTAGAATACTTGCAGGAGAAGAGATCTGTAGTGAGTCCAGGATTTTTGGTTGTGGGGGCATGTTCGGTTTTCTCACATCTTGAATGTCTTAGTTCATTATACCATTTTCTTACTGATACTTGCAAGTTAATTGTAGGTGGTGGGCAGTTATGGGTGCAATTCCAAGGTATAAATGACGCCTTGTTTGAAGGTGGCTGTTGACAAACTGCAGTCTCTCTACAGGGCACATATATATGTTGAGGGGTAGAGTCATATATCTGATGTAATAAGAATGTTGGAGTACCTGGGTTCCTTGCTGCAATGGCTCAGTCCATTGAGCCACGTCAGCTGCTCACTGGAACCCTGTCCCAGCAGAGGTCTTATCCTCTGCCTGGGATAGTGCGAGAGTGCAATACCATGTACAGCAGTATTCACGGTATTGCACTACTTGCTCTCTCATACAGCGTTATTCGGGGTTAGCTGTAATGTCATATGCTACTCAGCGTGTGACATTTATGACCCAGTAGGATCATACAAGTATCTAAGCGCTTGTACAGAATCAAAGAAAATTCAGCAGTTAAAACAATAAATAACAATTAAGAACATCAATATCAAAAAAATAGTTCTCCATAGTTCATTCCTACTCCAAGAAGGCAAGCTTAAATAAATAGGTTTTTAAGGCAGTTTTAAAGCTCTCCACAGTCAGGCACTCTCTTATCTGATGAGTTAGAGAGTTCCACAGGGTAGGGGCCACAAACACAAATGTCCTAGCTCCGGAGGTCTTTAAACGAACCCTGGGAACCTCTAGCAATCCCTTGTCAGCGGAACGGTGTGGGCGGAGGGGGTGATGAGGACACATAAATTCTTACAGATAGCTTGGACCCTGTCTGTGTAGGGCTTTATAGGTCAGCAAACTGACCTTGAAGGTAACCCACCACTGAACAGGTAGCCAGTGCAGACTGCAAAGCACAGGCGTGACATGGCAAGATTGAGGTAAGCCAGTCAACAGCCTGGTTGCTGCATTTTGCACCAGCTGCAAGAGGTGGATATCAACCCCCGGGAGCCCTAGGTAAAGAGTTGCAATAGTCGAGGCGGGGGGTCACAAAGGCAGAAGAAGAAGGGCAGAGAAAATGTTCAACTCCTGGCCTAAAGATGATTTTGCACAGGGACTATAAAATCTACTTTCTGGATGCAAAAACACATTTTGGGGAAGGAGTTGAAAAATGACAGCTGTCACATTCATGAGGCACTGTAAAGAAATGTCTATGCTGAAAATTTATACTGTGGTGTTAGGACAGCAGAAGGCTTTGTGCCCATGTGAGCTGTCCCCACTTCTTAGTGGTTATAGTTATAGATTTCAATGTCTGTTAGATAAGCATAGAGTTTTCTTTTAAATCCTCAAAAGGTTGATTGGTCTATTATATCTTGGGGGAGTCTATTCCAGTCTAATCGTTTTTGGAAGGAATGCATTGTTCCTGTTTTTAGTCCTAGATACATGACCCTGGATCTGTTTATTATGCATTCTTAAGTTATAGTTACTGTGGAGAACACTTGTACTTTTGTACGGGGCTAATACCAGCTGCCGTCCCTTTAAGTGCTCTAAGAACTATGTAGCAAATATTATGCTAATTGCTGTCTTAGCAGGGGCTTCTAAGAAACCCCTTGGATTTTTGTCCTTGGATCCTTGGATTTAGTCTGGGGCTAGGCCTCAGGAAGAGAACATGTCTGCTGTACAGAATAAACCTTTATTCATTATTTTCTGCATCTGCAAGTTTATTCGCATGGTCCAGCAAGGGGTCTTCACCAGCAGCAACAGATGGGTCGGGCAGACCAGAGAGAAGGTAAGGGTCTTTTAGTGGCACACCAAACCAAAATGCCTTACATGGTGGAGGATGCGGCCCTTCTTCTGCCCAGTCCCCCATCTCGCTTGCTTGTGTTGCTTGGTACCCCAAAGTCATCATCCCATTGTGCCTGAATGTTGTGTACCAGAGCCTTGTCTGCAGAAAGCAACAATGCACTGTCTCCCATTTTGTACAACAACCTGCAGCCCGCCTACTGTACTAGGACTGTCACGACTAGCACTGTTCACCATTACTAGGCAGCTAAATAAATGAACAGTCAGCAAGTTAAAGATTTCAAGCCTGTGCTCCAAGGAGCTGCTGCCAACTGCAGCCCCTCCCCCAAGCTCCCACCTCATGGCAGAACTCCATTAAACTGCTCTGTTTTACCAGGAAAGCAGCCATCACTGATTTAAACTGCAACCACTGCCACACTGCCTTTTGAAGCAGAGCTTGCAACTACAGACAAGAAAAACAACAAAATTTACAAACAACCCCTCATGCTGGCTCTCGACTGCTCTGTCCTCCATACCCGACTTCAGTGCTGACCCTCCAGCTCCACTCTGCAGCACATCATGCCACTCCAGAAGGGACTGCCCCACTCTTAAAGAAACTGCAGCAAGCCCTGCTGCCCACAGCAACTGCAGCCCATCACTGCCACTTTTACAGAGGAGCTCTTCCCCTCCTAAAACAGCTGCAGCCAGCTCCTTAAGTCACACGGAGCAACTACACTACAAGTCTCCTGCCTCGCAGCTGAAGCTCCAGGACCTAACGTCTGCCCCTACTTACAGACGGCAGCCATAACACTACTGTTTGGCCCTCCAACCTCTTCTCACGGCCTGCACCTTCAGACCAGCCACAGCTCTGCTCCCTCTTGCACCTGCAGCAGACCCGCTCCTCTGCCCTCCAACTTGCTTCCCTACTCGGCTTCTCACCCTCCACTGCTACTGCCACCACAAAGCCTTTCTACACTCATCCCAACTGTCAGCTACCGCAGCACAGAGCGCACTTCTCCTTGCTTGGCCACGCTATAAAATGGGCATATTGCAAATATTAAAAAACTAAAAAAATATAAATACAGGACTGCAGCGTGGAGCGATCCACTCCCAACTTGGCCCTCCAAAAATAAAGGCATCAGGAGCCCACAGTGAACAAATAAATAAACACTGAGCAGTAAGAGAGAAACAGGGAGCAAAGGAAAAAATGACCACACAGAACTTAAAGCAGGGCACAGCAATAAACAAATACTGGGGCACAACATAAATACACAAAGGACAGCTGGGGGGAAAAAAGAGCTCCATAAACAAAAGCACAATAAAACAAATGAGCAAAGTTCTCCATCAGTTTGTTACTCACCAAAATCAGAAAGCCCGCCCTTTTCTGTGTCAGGATTAGGGAAGAAGGACAGCAGCATGGCAATCACCATTTTGACCATTTTAAAGCAGCCAGGCAGCCTCGTGGCACAAAGCATCCATCTTGTTTACATAGCACAGCAAGAAAGGAAGTGATCATTAACCTTTCTGGCAGCCATCTTGCTACAGTTAAGCCAGTCAAACCCACAGGAACTGTATGTCAAAGTTTGGCAGCCATCTTGTGAAAGGCACAAAACAACCTTCCTCCATTGAAATCAATGGCAAACCTATTGAATTGAATGGACACTGCAACAAATGGCTGATTTTTGCAACACAACCTTTATTTAAATAACAAACAACACAGAATTGAGTGTGAATTCTTTATTAATACCTCATTTGATGAACTTTATTACAACTGATTGTACTTTCCTCTACAAAAATAATTTCTTCTTGGCACTTCATCTACTCCACGACATCCCGTCTCCTGCATGACGGCAACTCCTTCTCACCCGTACGACCTTCGATCAGTGAAACGCAACTTATCTACAACCACAATGTCTGACGACGATGCAGATATGGGCACTGGAGCATCCGGAGTTCTACTTTTACCCACCTCAAGAGTGTGGGGCTACAAAATTGAAACCATCCTCCATGACATCCGTCGTCCATTTCAGCTCAAGGAGCCCCAACTATGCAAGCCATTCAAGACAACTTGGCCTACATTGAAGCTATTTCACCACAGTCCATACCAGCCTACAGCCAGTACCTTTCTCAGCCTTGCCTCACAAAGACGCTGTTGACTAACTTGAACAATTACAAGCCTAGATTTCCTTACATGGTTGGACTGATCCTTTGTGTATTTCCAATGCCTTGTACTCATTTCTGAGGGGAATAGCCAATTCCTGGTTCAACACACTTCCAGAACAAGTCAAAGGAGATACTGCCACTCTGTATGCAACTTTCAAACACCATTTTCTCCAAGCACATCCGGATTGGTTATTGGAGCAACAACTGTGGGAATGCACTATGCAACTCACTGAGTCTCTAGAAGCATTCATAGTGGACATTGAGACATGCTGCAGACGTCTGCAGAAACTTGAGAAAGAGCAAATCGCAACCTTTGTCTGGGGACTGCTTCCTCAACTCCATCTTTATGTAATCCAACAGAAACCAACAACCTGGATGGACACAATCCATGCTGCATAACTTGCACAAGAGTCCACATTAATGTCCCAGGCCACCAGTGTACAAGCACCTCAGTTGTCACAGTTAGCCGCACTTGCAACATGTGTCCAGCAGCAGCAATCGATGATAGAGATGCTCACCACAACTGTCAATAGTCTGCATATCAGCTCAACTACTTCTTCTGCTACCTCTGTCAATGTTCTCCGACCATTTCGACAGTGACCTGATACACCTCCGCCTTCCAAAGAGCCCTGTGACCTGCCAGTGGTGTGGATTCAGAGGACACACTGCTGTGGTCTGCCGAAAGCTGAAGTCCTACAACAGAAATCAAGAGAACCAAAGGCGCCCACCGCCTCCACACAGTTGGCAAGATAACCGCAAATACTCCCAGGATCAGAGGAACACAGCAACTTGACTGCCCCTCTGACTCTCGCAATCCAAAAAGAAAGCACTCTCTAACTGCTAACTCTGGCACACACTCACTTCCAGGGGGCAAAGGTACCTGTCATCCAATCACCTCTCCTAGCAAGCTGTGTATCTGTAGCCATCGGAGATTGGTCCATGCATGCCTTGATCAACACTGGAGCAGAAATCTCAGTTATCAAGAACAGTATTCTGAACAACCAAGCTACTCATCACAAACCTAATGTCCCTCCAACTGACCTAAAGTACATTATCACAACAAGTACAGCTACAGTACCCATCACAGGCGTGGTCCATATTAACATACTAAAATGCCAGCAGAATAGGCCTAACGGTCTTTCGTGTCTGCTCGTTTGGTCAGCCCCCACCCTGGGTGCTGACCTTGCTGTCCCCCTCGCCTTCTCTGGCTTCTCCCTTCCCAGTTCCAGATATTCTTGCTGCATTGGATTTTGCTTCCAGAACCCTTCCCCTGTACCTGTCCCACCCCTTCTTGAACCCCTCCACTGTCTCTGCCTCCACCAGCCCCCTAGGCAGTGCATTCCATGGCTCCACCACCCTCTCAGTGAAGTAGCACCTCCTCCTTTCTCCCCTGAATCTTCCCCCCTCCAGCTTCCACCCATGCCCTCTAGTGGCCCCTTCCTCCTTCCTTCGAAGCACCCTGACTGTTCCTCCCCTATTTACCCTCTTCATGTACCTGAAGACCTCTATCATGTCCCCCCGGTCCCTTCTCTCTTCCAATGTGTACATATTTAGCTCTTCGAGCCTCTCCTCATAGGTCCTGTTCCCCAAGCCCCACTAAGCCCCATATTAAGCTACACTTCACCTCACAACAAGCTACTGTCAAGTTCTACCTAGTGCCTGATCTATAACCTAAAGTAATTCTTGGTCTGGACTTTTTCAAAGCTCACAAAGCCATCCTAGACTTTGCCTCAAACTGTCACTAGATCCTCAGAGGCAACTCGCAGCTATAGACTGTCACTGTGCCTCCTAAGTCAGAGATGGTTTTGATTGCCAAGATTCGAGGTGAACCACTTCCACAAGGTGTTATTGGCATCGTCATGGGATCCTCTCTGCTGCATTCATCAGGTCTCCTTCCAGGAAACACCTTATCAGCAGTGCAGTCTTCCAAAAATGCTGCAGCTTCACAGATGAGCCTGTGGTCATTTCAAAGGCTGCCAACATCAGAAAGTGATCTGCTTGTCTACAGGGGACCAGCTCCAGCTCATGCAAGAATCTCAGCCTGTTTCCACCAGCTCTAGTCCTGTCAGTACTATCATGACCACTCCAGCTTCAACAGTCACCCCTCAGTCAGTAACTATCCTCTTCAAAACTTCCAGCATCTCTGACAGAAAAGCAACAACTTCTGAAATTCCTGGAGAATTGCCTGGATGTCTTTGTAGGTCCAGATAACAAGCTTGGATGCTGTGATATACTGCAACACTCCATCGAAGTGCCGCCCAACCAGAAGCCAATCCGTCAGCGAGCCTACAAAGTGGGACACAAACAGAAACAAGTCCTTGAAGACATAATCAGACATGCTCGAACAAGACATTGTTGAAGAGTCCACAAGTCCCTGAGGTGCACCTTGCCTGCTGGTGGTAAAGGACAAAGGATACCTCTTTGTAGTAGACTACAGAAAACGCAATGCCAAACAGTACAGGATGCTTATGCCTTACCTACAACCGAAGATGTCTTAGAGAGCCTTGGTGCAGCCAGCCCTGCTTACTTCACTGCTCTAGACATTCGGAGTGGATTCTGCTAAGTTTCCATTGATCCAGCTTCTTGTCCATACACAGCATGGTGCTGCCACTTGGGACTTTTTCAATTCAAACGTCTGCCTATGAGACTTCAGAATAGTCTAGCCACATTCCAGTGTGTTATGGAAGCTGTACTACGTGGGTTGTCTTGGAAATCATGCCTTGTCTACCTGGACAATGTTATTGTCTTCAACGGAACTTTGCCAGAGCACCAACAACATCTCAAAGAAGTGTTTGAATGCCTCAGACAAGCCAGTCTCAAGCTTCTCCCAGAGAAGTGGTGTTTTGCACAGCATCAAATTCATTACTTGGGACATGTTAGTTCTCAAGGCATCTCTCCAAACCTAGACAAGCTCTCTGCAGTCAGACAATACAGAACCTAACAATCTCAAAGACCTTCAAGCTTTCCTGGGCTTGTCTGGCTGCTACTTAAAGTTCATTTGCAACTATGCCAAGATTGCAGCTCCACTGTATGCCCTCACCAAAATGGGATGCGACTATACATGGACTTCCAAATGCAAAGAGGCCTTTGAAACCTTTTAAAGAAAACCTAATCTCTTCTCCAATACTGGCATACCAGATCAGAGAGAAGGTAAGGGTCTTTTAGTGGCAGACTAAGTGAAAACACCACATTACTGTCTTTGTATTTGATTCTGAAGTCTGATGTAAGTTTTGTTTCTTGTAGAATTTTGAATAAGGTCAAAAGTCCCCTCTTTGCCACCTTAATTTAAGGGGCCATAATTTAAGTTTTTCCAGTCTTTAAACATATGGAATGTGTTTGAAATTAAAAATTTTATATTGCCGCTGTTTTTTTTTCTAGGATTTCTGTATCCTGTTTCAAGCCAGGGTCCCATACTTGTGAACCGCAGTCAAAGTGCGGTCATGTGTATGCTTTATAGAGGGGCATTAACACTGCTTGTGACTTATTAGAAAAATATCTTTGTATACATCTGGTTAGGTGATTTACTTTCCTGGCAACATTCCTACATTGGCTGCTATTTTTCATATTGCTGGAGACTATCACCCTTAGATCTCTAACTTCGTCTACAATTTGCAGGTTTTTGTCATGGATATTGTACTGTTTAGGGTTCTTTTGCCCACAATCCATAACACATTTCTCACAGCTGAACTTCATATTATTATAATCATCAGCCCACCAAACAATGTGTTCCGGATAGTTTATCATATTTATATGGCTTGATGCATTGCTGACCTTGCCTCCCAGTTTTAGATCATCAGCAAATTTAATAAGTATGTTATGACCCTTTATTTAAAGGTCATGTATGAAATGGTTAAACAAAAGTAGTCCCAGGACTGATATCTGGAGGACAACACTGGCCACCCTCCCCTTCCGATGATAGGTAGCCATTAACACAGACCGTTTGAGTCCTACCAGCGAGCCATGCTGCAATCCATGAGGTTGTTTATTTCCACACCTAATTTTTAGAGTTTATCTAAAATTCCTTTATGTGGCAGGGTGTCAAATGCTTTCTGAAGTTGAATAGTATCACATCAGCTGGCTCATTCTGGTTCAAGTTTGTTGTGACCATATTATAGAAACTTAAGATTTGTGCTGCAATTTTTTCTTTCAGTAAAGCCGTGTTGAGTCTTATCCAGTAATCCTTTATCTGTTAAGTTTTTGGTTAGTTTTTTATTATTCCCTCGATTATTTTACTAATGATCGAGGCTAGGCTTATTGGCTTGTAGTTGGACGGTGGATTTTTATTTCCTTTTTTTGTAGATGGGGACTACAACAGCCCTTCCCCAGTCCCTTGGAAATTTTCTTTCAGTGTGAGTTTTATTTCCTATTATTGATATTGTTGTTGCCATTGTGTCAGTTAGTTCCCTTAGTAAACGTGGGTGTATCATGTCTGGTCCCTGAGATTTATTGCAATCTAGTTTGCAAAGTTTGTTACTAATAATTTCCAGTTTGCAGAAATTGATTGCTTGTCCTGTTTTTCTCCCCAAGTCTCTTTGGGTAAATGGAGCATAGGAACTTTGCATATAAGTTGAACAAAAATATTTATTGAATATGGAAGCCAGTTCTATAGGTTTACTATAGGTTGTCACTCTGAATTAATGGTCCTATTATCCTAGATGTTCCTCTTTTGGTGTTTATGTAAGAATACATGCCCTTTAAGTTGTTTTTAGAGTGGGCTAACATGAATTCAGTTTCCCAACGTGCTTTGTTTATTGTTGCTTTCAGTTGTCTTAATATTGATTTGTATTTTCTTACGCTAGTAAGTAGTCTGTTTATTTTTTTCATGACTGCAAGTAAACTTTTTTTGTTATTTATTAGTCTTTATTTTGTTATTAAACCATATCGGTTGCTTTCCCCTATTGTTGCAACTTTTTTCTTTGGTATAAACTTCTCTTCCAGTTTTTTTAATGTTTACACAAATAATGTCCAGGCTTCATCTGAATTTAGATGTAATATATATATATATTTTTTGGGAAGATCTAGTACCTGAAGTAGTTGTTTGAGAGGCATCCAGTCAGCTTTATTATAATTAATGAAGAATGTGCTGCCCTCTGTATATTGTTTTATTTCCAGATTAAAGCTGTATTTTGATCACCATTGGATAATGGTGCATTTATACTAATATGTGTAACATTATTTGGAATATTTGTTAAAACATTTAATATATTGTTGCCCCTGGTAGATTCTGATACCATTTGTTGCAACTTTAGATTTTCCAGGAAATCTACAATGTTTTGGTCTTGTGTACCTACTGCGTGTCCTGTTGTCCAGTTTCCATGAGGCAGATTTAGATCTCCCATTATTGTAACATCCCCTTTTTCTGTTATATTTACGTTCTGTTCCAATAGTAGATTGGTTGACTCTATAGTGTGAGGTGGCCTGTATATTTTCCCCAAGAAAAGGTTTTTTCTGGCATCCTGGTCACATTGAGCCAGATAAACTTTACCTCAATCCCATCTACTTGTTTCCACCATATAGCACTGTGTGTCTTCCTTTGCGTATATGGCTACACCCCAACCCTTACTACCAGTCCTGGGCCTGTTAATATCAGTGTCAGTGGCTCAGCAGGTAGCACACTTGCCTCTGAGGCCGGGAGATCAGAGGGCTGTGGGTTCAGTTCCCACATCTGGCACTTGGGTTAATATCCCAGTTGACACTGTAGTGCAGCATGAGAGGGGTGCTGCACTTCTGAGGTGCCATCTTTCGGATGAGACGTTAAAACCGAGGTCCCATCTGTCTGGATTGGTGGTAGTTCAGGTGGATGTTAAAGATCCCATGGCACTTATTGAAAAAGAGTAAGGGAATTTCCCTGGTGTCCTGGCCAAATTTCCCTCATTCACTAAAAATACCACCAACAGCTTAATCTGGTTCAAGATCAGTTGGCATTCATCTGTATCCCCCTCCCCCGGGGCATGCCTGAAAATAGGCAGGATTTGTCTAGTGCACTTACCCAGTCAACAAAAACTAAATAAATAAATAATATAACTGGTATCCTTGTATCTCTTGGTTCCATTGGCTATTGTCCCACCAAGTTTCTGAAATGCAGATGAAGTCTGTGTTAATAGATATAGTCGGGGCAGTTAGTTCTGCCAGCTTCTTGCTATTTAGGCTACGTGCAGTAAGGGACAATTAGTGTAACCTTATTTTTAATTGCCTGATCGTTCTTGTTAGTGCTTCTCTTTTTATTTTTAAACCTATATTTTTTTCCATAGACCAGTTCCGCAACCATTGGTTAAAGTGTTTGATTTCATGTTGTCTTCTTTCATTTGCTCATGGTACTGGCAATATTTCCGAAAAAAAAAACCAAACAATTTCACACACTTTACTTTATCGCTTATCTGCTAATTTCATAATCATTTTTTACCTCCCCCTCCCTTTTTTTGCTAATGTCGTTAACACCTACCTGAATCACAGCTAGAGGTCATTTGCCAGCCCCCTGGAATATTTTATCGGACATTTTTGTGATGTCACTTACTCCTGCCCCTAAGTAACTATGTATACTATTATGTTTTCTTTGTCATACTGACAGACATAGCTGTCAGTATATTTTACTATTGAGTCCCCCAAAACTGTTAGTTGTCATGTGGTGTTTATTTCCACTGGCTGATGTTCCATGGTAGACGGACCTTCAGTGTTTGTATTGTGTTCATTTAAATCATTTAGAAGGGGGTATATCTATTTGTGAGTGGGGGATGCCATTGTTTGGTATAGGCATATTAATAGGGCTGTAGGAGTTTGGGCTAGCAGAAGTTACAGAAGTTATATTTTGGGTTTCCTGAAAACGTGTTTGTAATAAAAATTGATTAAGTACTGTAAACCTCTCTCCCACCCTTTTGTCCATTTTAATTGTTTGAACCTCATACCATTCATTGTCTGGGTCACTAACTTCGGATGTTGCTTTCCTCTTATTATTGGAAGTACTGTGGTCATTTGTTTGAATATTCGGGTTAGTTGTAGTCAAGGATGGATATGCCCTTAATTTGTTTACTAACTCATCCTGCATTTTCTCTAGGGCCTCGAGCTGTTGGGAGAACAGCAAGAGCTGTTCTTTCAGTTGTGTATCTATGCACTTGTTACACACATAGTTGTCAAATATCTGCTCCTTAGTGTATGGTGAGTGCATAAAATAACTGCTACATTGATATCCAATGTCTCCGTCGAGAGTCATAACTTTGTTAGCCATTTTTTACATAGGTATTATTACTATTTCCTACTTGGAATAGTTAGTAATGCTTGACCTACCTTCTGTAGCCCTGTTTGATTTGGAGGTCTGGTCTCCTTTCCCTCTGAACCCACCAGACACATCAGACATGCTCATGCATGTGTATTGGCACGGGTCTCAGTGTGCGTCTCCACAGACAGTGCTGCACACATCCTGCTCGCTCACCCTGCTCGAAGAGGGGCAAATTAAATATAAGACCGTGACCCAGAAGTGCTCACTGGGTCACACTCATTCCCGGAGTACCCCAGATGGTAAATAACTTTTAAAGCTTGTGAGAGCCCCTCGTTCAGGGAAATTACAAATGTGTCAAGCTAGTAATGCTTTAAAATTCTGAAACGGGCATCCCCAATGGAGTTAGTAGTTCGGCTAAAGCTTGGCACGAACTATAACCCCCTCTTCCTGTTTCCTGTTTTCCAGGGAACAGGGCTCCAATGATTAAAACTGTGCTCCTTAAAAGAAAAATGATCGGAAAAGGAGGTTAAATGTACCCCATGGCACAAGACTGGCAGTACAGCCCCTTCACACCACAAATAGAAAATCTGGGATAAAAATATTGAATATTACCAAAGTTATGAGCCTGCATTTGCAAAATTCAACATGGCCTCATAATTTTTTTTATACATTTTTACACCAGATTTAAAACATAGCCTTATTATGACCCCAGCTCATGAATAACCCCATCTCATGAACAAGGGCAGAGAAAATTTTCAGCTCCATCCTGAAAGGTGATTTTGCACAGGGAACACAAAATCACCTTTTGAGATGTAATAAAAAAAAAAAAAACAGTTTGACCAGGATTTGAAAAATAACAGCTGTCACATTCATGAGGTGCTGTAAAGATATGGCTATGTTGTAAATTTGGGGTAAAAATTTTGAAAATCACCAAAGTTACAAGCCTGCATTCACAAAATGCAATATAGGCTCATAACTTTATTTTTTTATATTTTTATACCAAATTTTCAGCATAGCCTTCTTATGACCCCAACTCATGAACAAGGGCAGAGAACATTTTCAGCTCCTACCTGAAGGGTGATTTTGTGCAGGGACCACAAAATCATCTTTCAGGACAGCTTAGCCTAATATCAGTGCAATTGTTCATGAGGCGGGGTCCCAAAAAAGGTATGTTGAAAATCTGGGTCAAAAATATGCAAAAATACCCAAGTTATGCCACTAAGTGCAAAACTCCATTGAAATACATTGAACAGCATACCTGTTTCTTCAGTTTGTGGTCTGGCTTTGAAGAGTGAAGATGTGTCTACGGTCCAGAGAGGATTACGGCGTTGGACCCTGATGGGTAAGTAAGGGCTTGGGGGGTGGGTGCTGCATGGGAGGGTCAGGTGGGGGATCAGGAATGGCACAAAAGATATCGATGGACATTTTTCTTTTTATAGATGAACAAAAAAAAATCACAATAGAGGATTCCCAATCATGACACTGGGGAATTGGGCACCTCCAGTGTCCCTGTTATGTTTCTGGGGGCGGTGGGTGCTGAGAGGGAGGGTCAGTTGAGGGAATGAAAAACATTTTTTTTTTTTATTTAAATGGCAGGAACACTATCGTGACACTGGGGGATTGGGCACCTCCAGTGTCAGTTATGTTTCGGGGGGTGAGAGGGAGGGTCGGATGGGGGTGAGAAAATATATATGCATGTATGTGTATGGATGTATATGTAAATGTGTGTGTGTGTGTGTGTGTGTGTGTGGTGTGTGTGTATACACATATATATTTATAAAATGGAAAGGTAAAATCATTGTAATCCCACAAACATGATTGGACAGAATGCATCACATGACCGTGCATTATTTCCCAACGACCACACACCTGAACTACTTTCCAGCCTGAAGAGAACCTTATCACAAACTGGCTGCAGTATCACTCCACAACTATAAACAGTAGCAGTCACACACAGTGCACTGAAAGAGAAGCAGCACACCATTGCCTCACTGTGACAGAAAGCAAAACTTCTGACAGGATAATGTGAGAACAATGGCAGAATTACCACGTACCTCAAAGGACCTTCAATCAATCCTCAGCAAAGATGACTGGCACAATGATGGCCTCTTCAAAGAATTTTAAGAAGACTTATCTGAGCAGCCACTGCAGAATCCACCACAGCAAATGGTGAGTAGACATGCCAGCCTTCACACTGAAGAAATAGATAGTATAGAAGAAGACTGGGTTGAGGAAAATACAAAAAAGTAAACTGGGCAACAAAAGTATTCGCAGACTGGTTATCAGAAAGAGAAATAGAGCTGGATTTAAAAAGAGTGATAGCAGATAAATTAAACACAACCTTGAGAGAATTCATCTCTATCAAGCCACCCTCGAGGTCCACTCGAACCGGGTAAGATTTCCCTGAACTACCAGGACTGCTGAGAGCCACGCTATTGGCCCCACGGTATCTGTACCGCACCCTGATGGGACGCTTTGTTGCCTCCTGCTTGGGGATTGGCTCTTGAGCCAGCTAAAACTTTGCTCTGCTCGGGGCTGCTGCGCCCATTCATTTCTATGGCCAAGCGGCCAAAATTTACACCCCAACCTTAACTTTAGACCTTCCTCCATGCCTCCTGGTAGCTCCGCCTCCCCCACTGTGCTCCATTGGGTACCTGTTTGGGACTACCCACCCCCATCTTCTAGCCGCCACCTCCCTCCTAATCCTCTGTAACTGAGCTGCCTGGCCTTCCTGGCCGTATCTGCACCTCCCACTGATCCAGCTACTGCTGTTCCGCCCTCTTCCCCTAGCCCTGCCAGCCTGTCTTAACTCCCTCCGCCTGCCCCGAATCCTACCTTAATCATGTGCCTCCACTGCTCTCTACCCCCTATTCTTTTCCTCCTTGCCTGTCTTCTTCCCCTACTGCACGCCCCAAGAGTCTGCTTTCCCTCCCTCCCCCACAGCTTCCACATTGATGCATCCTTCCTCCACCTAGGCACGCTGCACACTGGACACTGCCCCTTGCCCAGGGTCCATCCTACCACCATGAAACTGTTCTACACCCACACTGGTCCGAGCCCTCCCCTCTGGTCCCTCTGTCTATGCTTACCCTCACCCACCATCGTCGATGCTCTGCAATTTCCTGAGCTGCTAGCAGGCGAAAGCATTCCCTTAAAGAAATACGCCACAGCTCCTTGAGGCTAGTTCTCCTCCTCCTATTGCTGTCAGGGCAACGTGCACCCAAACCCTGGTCCAATCTGCTCTAAATCCACTAACCAGAGCAAGCTTTCGGGTGCCCTCTCATTCATATCAATCAACATCTGCAGCCTCCTTCCTAAAATGGATGCCCTACAGGCCTTCACCAGCCAACACTGTCCTGACATCCTGGCAGTTGTCAAAACCTGGCTCACGCCATCAGTACTGGACCAGGCAATCAGTCTTCCTGGCTACAACATCTTTAGGCTTGATCGGCTCTCCAAAAGAGGCGGGGGCTGCGCTTTCTACCTAAAAGACTCCATACAGGGACACCACATCATTACCTCACTGCAACCCACAACTGTTCAGATACTGCCAGTGAGAATCCTCCTCTGAGCCCAAAACAAAATCCTCACTGTTGCCACCATCTATGTCCCTCCCAAAGAACAGGGAACTGGTCTAACAGCTGTTCTTTGTAAAGTCACTCCAACCGGATACCGAATCCATCCTCCTAGGCGACTTCAACATCAACTGGCCCGCGGCCGATGCTGGTGCACACAGGGATACCGCTGCTGTGGCGAACCTCACACAAATGGTCGACTCACCAACCAGGAAAAATTACAGGACCGACACCAGCACCCTCTTGGACTGGATCCTTACTAGTCACCCATCACTGATGTCCTCCCTGACTCTGTCAGCGATCACTCCCCTGTTAGCTGCACTTGGTCAAATAAATTCATCAAACCACTGCCAAAAACTAATACCAGCAAGGTTCTACCCCGTGGTCACCTTCCATGTCTCAAATCCCACCTTCTCCATCAAGACTGGTCTCCTATCTTCAATGCAACCAACGTAAACATTGACTTAGACCACTTCATAAACATCTTCACTGTGGCCTGTGATACGTATGCTCCTATTAAAAAACACAAAGTCAAATCATTCAGTAATCCTTGGCTCACAGGTGACCTCCTCAAGATGCTAAAAACAAGAGACCACCTATGGGAGCTGGCCAGAAACTCGGGAAGGCAAAATGACATCCAAAACTACAAACGTGCCTGCAATGACTGCACCAAAAGCATCCAGCAAACAAAGTCTGCCTACTATAAGCATGCCCTCACAAACTCCTGGGGCAATGGTCGGGAATTCTGGAAGAACATAAAGGAAATCACGGGAATCTGCCCAAACCCCCCATCGATACTCAACATCAACGGAACCACAAAACTCAACCCAAAACCATTACGGATACCATTAACAAAGCCTTTACCGACCTCAGCGCTGTCCTACCCAGGACTACTTCAAAGATGGTGAAGCCCCTTTGTCCACAATAAACACTACCCCCACCAGCTGCCCCAGCTTCTACTTCAAAGCAGTCAAGGCTCACCAAGTACGCAAATATGTCACCAAAGCCAATGGTAAATCAAGATTCAGTAATGACTCCCTCGATCTCAAAATCCTGTGTCTCACACTTGAAGTGCTTAGTCCGCCGACCAGAATCTTCAACCTCTCCCTCAGCCTTAGCCAGTTCCCGGACAGGTGGAAATCTGCCACTGTCACCCAACTCCATAAAAGTGGTGACAAAACTGCCCACGAAAACTACAGACCTATCTCCCTACTACCCCCACTCTCCAAGGCACTAGAATGCATCATCTCAGACCAGCTCACAGAATACCTGGTTACGCACAACATCCTGTGCAAGCAACAACACTGGTTCCGCAAAGGTCACAGCATCTCCACAGCCCTACTTGAATTCACCGGTGCAATCCATAACTCACTTGACTCTGGCAAACTACTAGGCTCAATCTACATCGACCTAACTAAAGCCTTCGATACCATCAGTCACCGCTTCCTGCTTGTCCAGCTTCAGAATACTGGGTGTCAACCAACTCCATTGGTTGGTTTAAGAGCTACCTTGAAGAACGGTCCCAAACAGCAAGAATGGCTGATACACTCTCGGACCCTAGACTGGTCCGCCCGGGAGTCCCCCAGGGCTCCATTCTGGGACCCCTCCTCTTCAGCCTATTCTTAAACTCACTACTGGACTGCTGCCCAGAACAAATAATTCTCTACGCCTACAATGCTGTGATCCTCGCCTCAGTCCCCGACCCAATTCAATTACAAGATAGACTTCAGCGGGCCTTCTCCTCCATCGAATCGTGGTTCCTAAGTGATAAACTGCTTCTCAATCAGAAAAAACTAAGTCTATGGTCTTCTGCAGCCCCAACAACAAAAACAAACAACTCCACCTCTCCAGTGCAAATGAACAAGGAGTCATCCTAGAGCAAACACAATCTTTCAAGTACCTCGGCATCACCCTTGATCCTCACGACTCATACACTGTCCATATCAGCAATGTTGCAAAGTCTGCCAATGCGAGGTTAGGCATATTATTCCGACACAGGAAACGCCTAACCCCAGAAGCACTATCAGTGGCTGTCCAAAGCTCCATCGTCGGCATCATAGACTATGGACTTATCATATATGGGTCTGCAACTACCACTGCTGTCAAACGTATCTCAACCTCCCTGAATAAGGCCTGTCGACTCATCACTGGCTCCCAGCGCCGTACCCACACATGTGAGCTTTATTCCCAATCTGGATGGCTACAACTGGACAAACGCATAAAATACCAAACCTGCATCACGGCCAAGAAAATTATAATGGGGCTTGCTCCACCTGGTGTCTGTACCCTCCTTAAGCCTAGACATAGGAACGTCACTACAGGAAGATCCAATTCCCATCTACTGCATATCCCACGATGTCTCACAACCCAAGGACAAAGATCATTCACCTATCAGGCAGCCAGCTGGCTCAACTCTCTTGGCAGCGATTATAGCGACTGCTCCTACACTCGGCCTCTTCAAGTCCAAGCTGCGCCTCTCACTGCTTGCATCCTGCGATTGTCCATCTTAACATTACCACCGTTCCAACTGCACATGCCCCAGCACCCAGCACATACAATCAGTCTTTGCCCCTCTAGCACCTTACCTGTCAAAGTCCCTCGACAAGGCCCCCTGGCTGCACTGTCACCCACCCTCGTTCACCTCCCCCTGTATCTCCCCTCCTGCCCCCACCACCTCTCATACTCTCCTTATCCCTGCACCTCCTTCCCTCAATCTCCTACCCTCACTTCCCCCCACCCCTCCTCCCTTCCCTTCCCTTGCCCATAGCTCAAGTCTGTGTACTGGTTACTACATGTCTGTAAGTCAAAATGTATGTCTGTAACTAAAAATGATGAATGCTGCACACTCTGACGTGGAACCTTTGTAAAAGCCTCGGCTCAAAGGTATTGTAATCCTACATTGAAATAAATAAAAAATAAATAAATAAATAAAATTCTATGCCACAGTTAGGAATTCTTCTGGTGAACAGTATGGTGTTTCAAGCTTTATTGGATTAAGAGTAGGCCTAAATAGACATTTAAATTCACTGCCTCTATCTAGACAAATTAGCATTGTGACAGACACAGATTTTCAATCTGCAAACAATGGGTTTGTGTGGTTCATAAAAAAAATATAGAAAAGAAGGCAAAGACTATACCCAACACCATGAATGTCTCACAGAAGCAGACTTTAAAAAGTTAAAACACTCTCCAGTACTATCACCAAACAATGCTGCAGGACTGGTCAGATAGGTCTGGTTCGACCTGCAAATATTCATGGCCCAGAGAGGAAGGGAAGGGCAAAGAGAACTTAGATTCCTTCCAGATAAAAACTGATGAAAATGGCCTAGAACACATAAGTCCTAAGCACAAACCAGACAGAAAAAATTGCAAAGATACTAGAGAGTTAAATCATGCAACATTAAGGGGGTTTGTTTTTGCACAGCCAAATGACCCTCTATGCCCTGTTCTTTAAAAATACCTCAGTAAATGCCCACCTGACACTACAGCATTTTTCCTACACCCCAAAAGAGTGTCACTGGATTTACCAGACAAACAACAAATCTGGTTTTCAAAAGAAGCAATGGGGGTAAAAGTACCTATCTTCTTTAATGCCTCACTTGTCTAATGAAGCAGGACTGTCTCACCATTATACTAATCACTGCCTAAGATCCACAGTGGTTCAGATGCTCTTCTCAGCGGGTCTACAATCACGACAGATCATGGCTATGATAGGCCACAAATCAGAGATTAGTCTTAAATCATACTGGGCACTAACACTACAAGACAAACGTATTTGGTCAAATATCCTAGCTGGCACAAGTACCTCAGATTCAGAACCAGTAACCGAAGCAGCAGTTTTACCTAAAATCAAAACCACCGCCATTCCACCAAAGGGCAGCACAGCCAAAGAACCAACTACAAAACAGTCACCACTGTGCACTGCCACGGAGCTGCAACCCGCGGTTTCCGAGACGCACTCGGCTCTACAAGTAATTAATCAAAATAAAGATGTGCTCCAACTCTAACGAAGAGCAAGAAAAATAAACTCTCCCCATCTACAGAACTGGACTACGGCAACGACTTCCAATCTAGCACTGACCAGGAACCCAGAAGCTCAGTTCAAATAACTGTGCAGCCCCAAACCTCAGCCATCTTGCCACCATCGGTCACAGATCCAGCACAACTAATTCAAGAAAGCTGCACTAAATCTACAGAAATCAGTAGCCCAGCAAAAGATCAAGAACCACCACTAGTTCCACAACATGTACCTACAGGATCGCATCCACTGGCACCATATATGCAAAACGTGAAGGTGCACAGCAACCTGCAGTTCAATATTTACTACAAATAACAAAGCCTGCAGAACCACTAGAAATAAACACTGCAGAACTTTAAGCTAAAATTACAGCTTTTTACTTCAGTACATAATTCCTTAACGTTCAAAGTGACTGTTCTGTTTAAAAGCTGCACCAGTCTTAAAGTGACAGCATCATTGTTATCTATGAATGTTGATACACAACTCTTAAAACCACAGTACCTTGCGTACTTTAAAGGATGCATAAATGTTAATGCTACAGTTCAAATAATTTAAATGGCATATGTTCTTACAGTTCTCTCCATAGCTTCAAGCACTACAGCTAACGTATTAGAGTTCAAATAAGTTCAAGAGCTTTACAAATATGCAGTTCTACTGTTCTATGTAATCTTTATTCACATTTTATAAAGCAAATTCAAATCAAAGAACAGTCTAATGTGTGTGTGTCTTTTTTTTGTTTTTTGTTTTTTTGTTTTTTTTTTAATCTTCTACTGTTTCCAAGTTGCACTTCTTTACCAAAAAGAGGCCATTTTATAAGATGGATAACCCACTCTTGGCTGTGCAGTTACGCTGTGATATACACAAGCCTTGGGTGGTTGAACGCACTCGGCCTGCAGACTCGTGTGTCACGATGCACACCAAGGTGTGTGTATATCAGAGCGCGACCGCACACCTAAGAGTGGGTTATCTATTACATATACTGTATAATAAAAATTAAAAAAGAGGTCACGGTGGAACACGGCAGTCTGTCACAGATTTTATTTATTTATTTATTAGAATTTTGGTAACCCGGTAAGCTCGCTGAAACCGTACAGTCCCTTTTTCAGGGGTGACCTGGAAGACAAATAAATAATAGCATAATGCAATACAAAACATTGAATGCAGAGATTACAACAATGTGTGCAGAAATACATGGATTACAAAGTCCTATACAGTGGGATATACAACTATACAAAATTCTCATTATTTACAAATATACATATTTACAGAGGTTCTAATATAGTAGTTTAAGATATAAGTTAACCAGCAGAATGGGGTACATTAAAAGGCATGGGTTAATGAAAACTTATGCAGGGTAGAGGTTTAAGTAGGTAGGTGGCAAGCTCAGTTTTGAAGAGAGACAGGGAAGAACATGACAATAGTAAAGGCAGTAGATAATTCCAGGCTGTGGTGGCAGAGTAAAGAATTGCCTCCCCACAAGATAGTGCAGTTTAGGAGTAGCAAGAATAGGTAATGATGCTGACCTGAGTGGACAGACAACTTCTTTACAATAAATAGTTCCCCTTAGGCAAGGAGGAATGAAAATGTCCACTAGTTTGAAAACAAAACCTAGTGTTGGGTACTGTAACCTTGAGTCATAATCTGGCCGTTGTAGGGAAGTCAAGATGGCACAGCAGTGTTTTCTAGGATCTGCCCCTAAGGCAAATCGCCCAATCCCAAAGTAGAGTTGACTGAGCCAGGTGAGGGATGAAGTTTGAGCAGAGCACAGTAGTGGTGCTGTAAAAAAGTAAGGGGAGGAGGGATGTGGACACTATTTTTTTTTTGACAGTAGGAGGCAGATAAGAGGGGGCAGAGATGGTATAACAGGCCTAACTTTTGATTGATAGTTTTATTTAGCAGGGCCATGTGTGACTCGGGAGAGAAGGAGCATCAAGGTGCATCCCTAAGTAATTAAAGGTTTGGACTACTTCTATGGTATCTCCAGATAATGAGCAGATTTTGAGAGGGTGAAGAGCAGCTAATTTGGAGAATTTGGAGGAGGGGTTGTGAAAAAGCATAGCTGTTTTTTTTTTAGCATTAAGAATTAGATGGTCATCCAAGAACTATGTTTCAAATGTATTGAAATCAGAATTAAGGTTTTGATTAAGCCAAACCATGTCATTGGATGAATGAAATAGGACTGCATCATCAGCATAGAGTTGCACTGATGTGCCACCACAATATTTGGGAAGCTCATTGATGAAGAGTGAAAACAGCGACAGACCAAGGATTGATCCCTGAGGTACACCATGTATAATGGGCCTGAGGAAGGACAGAGACCTGGACCACTTTACTCTCTGCGATCTACCAATAAGATAATTCTGTAGCCTTGTTAGCACTAAGGAGTTGAGGCTCAGTAGGCGCAGTTCACAAAGTAGACAGTGATGGTTGACGAGATTGAAAGCCTTTGTCAGGTCAACAAACACTGCACCAGTAACAAGGCCTGAGTCGTATGCCTTGAGTATATCGTTAGAAACATTAAACAGGGCCATAGTTGTACTATGGTTCTTTCTAAAGCCATTCTGGCAGTCCGTGAGTAGATGGTGTGTTTCGAAATAGGACTGTAGATGGTTATACAAAATCCTCTCTTGGATTTTTGCCAGGAGACATATAATTGAGATGGTCTATAGTTTTCGATGGCATGTATGCCACCCTTGTGGAGGAGGACTACCACAGCCACTTTCCATTTGCCTGGCACAGTTCCTGTTAGGAATGACCTGTTTAAAAGAATACAGATACAGTAGGTGCAGCAAGTGCTGAAGCCCCTAATTTGAGGAACCTTGGCTTAATTGTATCATGACCAGAGGAGCTCTCTACCTTTAGTGTTTTTGGTTTTTTTTTGTTAAATTCAAATTTATTAAAGTTTGAAGATCAGTGTACAGCCAAATTGGCTCATTCTTAAAAACAAAACATCTATCATACTTAATATATCTCATACTTATTACAAGTTTTATACTTCAGCACATTTCATACATACAGTAGTGCAAGGCAAAATCAATTGTCACTAGTGTCACTCTTATTAATTAGTATCACTGTTTGAATGAGTCATTAAATGTAAACTCTTAAGGGGGTGGAGGCCCCTAAGGGTGGGTAGGTTTCTTACATTTCTCCTTTGTGTTTTTAGATATTTCCTATCTCCGGTGAGTTCCTAACCATACTAGCTCTTTATTCTATATGTCTCTGTTCCCACCCCCCCTGCAAAATATATTAGGCATGTGTGCGTTCATCACCTCTTCCTGACCCCTTCAGTACCCCAGCATGTCCCACCTCACCCATCCTCTTGTAAACATTGTGAGTCTGCCATTGATCTTGAGTCAATTCCTCCATTTCTTTGATTTCCTGGACAATGGAGATCCACTGCTGCTTGTCAGGTGGGTCGGGCAAAAGCCATCTCCTAGTGATTGCTTTCTGGGCAGACACTGTGAGGACATTCCACAGGTAAATAGCGTCCGCCCCCCCTTACCTCCTCTGGTGGAAGGCCCAGTACTGTTTTTCATTGTGAGAGGTTGGGTGATCGTAAATATTCTAGAGATTTCCCTCGTTACTTCCTCTCAGAAAGGTTGGATGACCACACATCCCCAGAATATGTGGGTATGATGAGCCCCCTTTGTACCACAATTCCTCTAACATTGCTCTCCCCCTGCTCCCCCCCCCACTTACCCTGGATTTCAGGGGTGTAGAAGTACCGCACCCTCACCTTCCATGCAAACTCTCGCCACCCAGGTGACAGGGTTGTTTTGTTGGCAGCATTGAAAATCCTTTCCCATTCCTTATCTGTTATGTTTAAGTTGCTCTCTCTCTCTCTCTCCCATCAAGTTCTCATTGCCATGGTTGTTGTAGTAGGAAGCTGTCTAATTGATTTGTAAATGGCTGATACTTGGCCCCTCTCCAGTTTTCCAGAGGTTATCGATAGTATTATCTGCATCAGGCTCTTTATATTGGGTTCTGATGTTGAGGCTTTCTGCGATGTTAGAAGGTGAGCTCTAAGCTGCAAGCACCGAAAGTGGTCCCTGTTTCTAAGGTTAATTGCTTGCTTAAGAGCTTGGAAATCTAGGACTGTATCGTCTATGATCAGCTGTCCCAACCTCTGTAAGCCGAGCCTTTACATGTGGTATAGTATCGCTGGGGTGAAACACATGGACCATGCAAACCATTGAAGTGGCCAGACTGCTTTTTTAATGCCTAGTTTAGACCATAATCTGTTTGTCATTTTAAGCGTATTTGCCACCACCTGTGAGGATTCAGGCTCATCTCCTGAAAGGGTAGAGTCAGCGACTCTAGCTCCCAACGGGGGGTCCCTCCGTCATTTCAGTCTCTCTGTCTTTCCAGTGGGTGTCAAATGAGTCAGTACTCCACAGCAAGGCAGATCTTGGGTGTGCCACCATGCAGTATGTTTCTAGGTCAGGTATAGCCCTCCCTCCCCTTATTCTGTCAGCTTGTAGGGTGCTTATCTTTATTCTTGTTCTCCCTGGAGACCATATAAAGTTGGATATGATTTTCTGCCAAGCTTGAAACTGTTTTTGTGGGATATGTACTGGTAGGGATTGAAAAAGGTATAGATATATTGGAAGAATGTTCATGTTCACTGTCTGGATCTTGGAGTGCATTGGGAGTTTCAGGATTCACCATTTTTCTATATCTCGCTTGAGTTGGGCTTGTAAGGGACCATAGTTTGCTGTAAAGAGCCCTGTCATTTTTTTGTGATCTGAATTCCCAGGTACTTTATTTTCTGTCTGTTCCAGTTTAGAGGTAGTAGTTCAGTGATCTGTGGTATAGGTTTATAAAAGAATGTGAGGATATCTGTTTTGTCTTTATTTAGGGTATATCCCGAGTGTCCCAAACTCCTGCAGGGTCCTCCAGATTTCTGGGATAGATTGATTAGGGTTAGTAATGTACAGAAGGACATCATCTGCGTAGAGCGATATTTTATGCTCTACATCTCCTATATTGACTCCCGTGATGTTTGGATTTTCCCTGATAGCACAGGCCAAGGGCTCTATGTATAGGGCAAATAAGCAGGGGGGGAGAGAGGGTATCCCTGTCTCTTGCCCCTACTCGGAGAGAATCTGTCTGTTATGCTCCCATTGATTCTAATGTAGGCCTGAAGGGCTCGGAATAGTGCTTTGATAGCCTCTATCATCTGTCCAGGGAACCCGAATCTTTCCAGTACTCTGAACAGTAAGTGCCAAGAGACTGTGTCAAATGCCTTTTCAGCATCAAGGCTCATTGGACAGTAAGGGACTTCCCCCTGGCTGATCTTGTCGATAATATCTATGGTACGCCTAACATTATCAGGGTCCTGTTGACTGGGGATGAACCCTGTTTGATCCTTTTTAATGATCTGGGGGGGGAGGAGGGGGAGAAGCCTCCCAGCCAAAATCGAGGTAAAGATCTTATAGTCTACATTTAGAAGGGAGATGGGTTGATACGAACTACACTCAGTTGAATCCTTCCCTTCCTTTGGTATAACTGAAATAGTGGCATAATCCCAGGAGGGTGGCGCCCCCAGATCTCATTAATGACTCCCAGTAAGTGTGGGGTCAGTTCCTCCCTAAGGGATTTATAAAACTCTCCGCTGAAGCAGTCTGGGCCTGGGCATTTCCCCATTTTTAAGTTTTCTGATGGCTTCCTCCACTTCAGTGAGTCTAATGGGAGTTGCTAGTGCTTCACGTTGTTGTGCAGTTAGTGTGGGGATCTTTAGTGTTTTTAAGTAAATGTTTTTATCTTGTGGGTGGGTCTCTGTCTGTGCCAGATAGTCTTCTGTAATAGGTGACAAAGGCTTTCCTGATTTGGTCTGACTTGTACAACAGTGAGACTGTTGTGGGTTCTTTGAATTTAGTAATGGCAGCCTTCACCTGTCTTTGCTTGAGCCTCAGGGCCAGTAGTCTCGTGGCCCTGTGGCCCCCTTCATAGTATGTCTGTTTCAGATATACCAGCGCCTTCTCTATCTCTCTTTGATGAATTTTTTGTATTCAATCTGTAGTCCTTTAATCTCCTTGTCCCTCTGCTTAGTCCACTTTTGTTTTTGTTGTGTCTGGAGGTTTTTCAATTGGCTGTTGAGCTGGATCAAAAGGGCCTTCCTTTCTCTCTGCTTGTAGGAGCCCACTGAGATGAGCTTCCCCCTCAGCATTGTTTTTAGGTATCCCATAAAATCCGGGATGCCACCCCCGGTCCGGAGTTGCATTCAATGGTTTGGTCCACCACCTCTCTGAATTTAGTCATGACCTCTTTGTCCCATAAAAGAGAGGTGTTTAAATGCCACTGGGTTTTCTTTTGTGGAATTCCCAGGTCAGTCTCTACAAATAGAGGTTGATGATCCGAGTAGACTGCTGACCCGACCCAGGTGTGGTTTACTTCTACCTTTACTTTTAATAATAACTTGAGAACTTCATTTTTGGTTGTTTTTAAGTAGAAGGCGGGCTGTGACTCAGGATAATCATGGTATTGTGTAGGAATGGTGAAATCGGGGGTAGGTGGAAGTTGCAAAGTACACCTGTCCAGGTCAGTAAAAAAATGGATTTATACTCTGCAATTGAAGGTGGGCCTTGTAATAGATCAACTCCTGACATAATGGAACTAGAGCACTGTGTAGATTTACCTTTGATTATAGAGTTAATTTGTTTCCAAAATTCCTGGGGCTTACTTAGATTTTCCATTTGAAGTGAACGACAGCATACTCGTTTAGCTCCCTGGAGCTTTGCTTTACAGTGGTTTCTCAACTGTCGATATAGTAACCAGTCCGAGTGATGATGGCTAACTTTTAATGTTTTCCAGGCAGCATCCCGTCTCTTCATGGGGGACCTAATTTCATTGGAAAGCCAGGGAGCTTTGATGCCTTTGGACCTACGCTTGGTTAGGGGTGCATGCTTGTTAATGTCTGTAAAGGTTGTGATGAAATAGTCTAGGGCCTGATCAATAGTGGGAAGGTCAGTAACTGGACCCCAGTTTGTATTATAAATTGATGTCAAAGACTCGTCTGGGTTAAATTTTGTTATATTTCTGGATTCCAGAATAATGGGAAGGGGGTCAAAATTGTTGCGCCATACACAATAGATAGGAGAGTGGTCACTAATACAGTTGGATGGTACACCTACAGATCTAACTCTGTGAGGACAATTGGATACTATCCAATCTACTAGTGTTGAGGTACCAGTCTTGGAATTTTATTGTGTGGGTTTGATTATATGCTGAGTGTAATTAATGTCAGAGACTATTGTGTGTGCCTTATTTTTATATGAGAAGAGCCAGTTATTATTAAAATACCCACAAAGCACTGTATTATGTGAGGGTAGATCAACTAAGGATGAGAAAAAGGAAGGAAGAATATTGGTAGCATCGTTTGGAGGGAGATAAATACAACCAAACAGTAGTTTCTTTTTTTTTTTTTTTTACATTACCAAGAGTAAGGGAGATAAGATTATCTCAGTAGAATCTTTATCAGCCAGCGGAGGAAATGCTGAGGCAGTTAGACTAGATTTTACATAAATTAAGATGCCACTTACCTTTTTACCTACTCTACCTTTTCTAAAGCATGAGTAACCTTGTAGGTCCATTTCGTGGTGTTATATGCTGGGTTTTAACCAGGTCTCAGTAATACCAAGAATGTCTGGATTATGTTGACCAGTCCAAGCTTGTAGCTCAGCCATTTTGGGGCGAAGACTTTGAACAGTTAGGTGTGTAATTTTGATGCCTTTTGTACTCAGTCTGATATGCCGCCGGTGCATGTGCAATTCAGTTTGGCAGCCATCTGGGACATGGTGGACTATGCCATGTTCCACCGTGACCTCCGAAAATTAGTGCCATGCCACTGCTAATGGACAATGCAGAGTGCTTCATGGATGCAGAGGCCACTATGATGCAACTCCACACTGGTCAGAAAAGTCTCCGTTTTCTGACTGATTGCAGGAGGTCTGCAGGGCTCTGCCCACTGCAGCCGTACAAATGGGGAGTGGCAACCCATTTCAGATCTCAGGTTTCTGAACAAACATCTAAATAAGGACAAGTTCAAAATGATCACCCTGTCCACAGTGATGCCATCTCTGCAACAGGAGTCTGGATGGGTTTCCTGGACCTGAAAGACCTGTATTTTCACATTCCAGTCGGGATCAGTCACAGGAAATACTTAAGGTTCAGGTTGCCTTCTGGTCATTATCAGTTCACAGCCCTCCCTTTTGGCTCTCGTCTGCTCCCAGGGTGTTCACAAAGTGCTTAACCTTTGTGGCAGCACACCTCAGGAGGCAAGAAGTGATGGTCTTCCCTTAACTGGACGATTGACTGGTCACAGAAAGTCACATCAGCAAGCCAATAATTCTCTCCAGCTAACCCAGAGCACCTTAGAGACATTGGGATTTCTCATGTACACCCAGAAGTCCCAAACAGAACCAGTGCAGGTGCTGGAGTTCATAAGAGCAGAGCTAGCTACTATCCAGGGCATGGCATTCCTACCCCCAAGAGAGACTACAAAGCCTTCTAAGTCTGGCAGATAGCTTCATCTTGGGCTAGCCCAAACCAGACAGCAAGGCATTTCCTTCAGCTCCTGGGTCGTATGGCTTCCACTACAGTCATGGCACCAGGAGCCAGATTCCAAATAAGACATTCAATATAATTTAAGCACACTTTGGTCCTAGAAGTGACACCCCTGTAAAGGATGGTGCCTGTGACAGAGACTCTATTGCAAGCTCTGGACTGGTGGAAAGAAAGGGACAACCTCAGGGAGAGAATGCCCTTACAACACTTCCCCACAGTTGTTCTGACAACAGATGCCTCCCTCCTAGGCTGGGGAGCCCACCTGGGTGACCTGACAGTAAGTGGAAGTTTGTCCCCACGGGAATCCAGAGAGCACATAAACCTCCTGGAACTAAGGGAAATTTTCCTTGCCCTTCAGTCATTCGCTCCCAGGTAAAGTGCCAGGCAGTCCAGATCAGGACACACAACATCACTACTGCGTATTACATCAGCAAGCAGGGAGGCACAAGATCCTCAAAGTTATGCACAGAAGCTATGAAGATCTGGAATCTGGCTTATTCCATGAAAGTACAGCTGTCGGCGGTTCATGATTCAAGGAAAGAGAATGTTCTAGTGGATTCCCTCAGCAGGATAAGCCAGGGGCATCACAAATGGTCTCTGAACAAGCAGGTTCTGGCCACAGTCTTCAGGAGGTGGGGCACACCAGAGATAGATCTGTTTGTTTCCAAAGAGAACTACCAGCTCCCTGTTTTGTTACAGGACTCCAGCAGTAAATTCAGTCCCCATGGATGCCCTGAACCTGGACTGATTGGGGAGGTTCCTGTATGCCTTCCCTCCATTCCCTGTAATACTAAGAGTTCTCCTGAAATTGAAAAGCCAGCCTGCAGCCATGATACTAGTGGCCACTGTCATACAGATGCTAGAATTGGCTTTACAATAACATTAATTTTATACTAAGTTTTTTCTGATTTAGACATCTACAATCCTCCAGTACTAAAACATGCCACACAGAAACATAGACTCTGATGGCAGATAAGGACTGCTTGGCCCACCTAGTCTGCTCTTTTCTCTACCTAACGGATAAGCTGCAGATCCTAGTTAACTAACAGCTTACTTCCTCCTACCCCTCACTAGAATTGTCTTATGTCTGTCAGATGCATTCTTGAATTCCTCACTGTTTTTGACTCTACAGCCTCCTCAGGAAGGCTGTTCCATGCATCTACAACCCTCTCCGTGAAGAAATACTTACTCACATTACCTCTGAGCTGTCCCCCTCTATCTTCAAATTGTGCCCCCTTGTTCTTGCATATCTCTTTTTCTGAAATATGCTACCATCTTGGACTTTGTTGATTCCCGTGAGGTATTTGAAAGTTTCTATCATGTCCCCCCTCTCCCTCCTTTCCTCGAGGCTATACATCTTAAGCTCCTTTAGTCTTTCTTCATATGTCTTCTGGTGCAGACCCTGCACCATTTTGGTTGCCCTCCTCTGGACAGCCTCCACCCTGTCTGTCTTTGCGGAGATGGTGTCTCCAGAACTGTACACAGTACTCTAGATGTGGTCTTACCAACTATCTGTACAGAGGGACAACTTCCTGTTTTCTACTGGTGATGCCTCTCCCTATGCATCCCAGTATCCCCCAGCCCTCCTTACTGCCTTCTCACATTGCTGGCCCACCTTTAGGTTATCTGATATGACTACACCCAGGTCCCTTTCCATTTTTGTTGTCAGTATCTCACCCCCCATTGTGTACTTTTCCCCTGGGTTTTTGTTTCCCAGGTGCATTACTTTGCACTTCTTTGCATTGAATCTAAGCTGCCATACATTTGACCATCCCTCCAACCTTTCCAAGTCCCTTTTCATCCTTTCCGCCCCACCTTGCATATCAACCCTGTTGCAGATCTTTGTTTCATCTGCAAAGAGACATACTTTTCCTTCCAGTCCTTCTGCATTGTCACTTATAAAGACATTAAATAGGACTGGCCCCTGTACTGAACCCTGCAGTACCCACCTAGAAACCCTCCTTTCTTCACTGTGGACTCCATTTACTGTTGCCCTCTGTTTCCTATTGTCCAGCAAGTGTTTTACCCAGGCTGGCTAATTTGTTAATCTTTTGTGCAGGACAGTGTCAAGTGCCTTGCTAAAGTCTAGGTAGGCCATGTCCACAGCCCCTCCCTGGTCTACTACTTTGAACACCCAGTCAAATAAATCAATTAGATTTGTCTGACATGACCTTCCTGCTGTGAATCCATGCTGCCTTGGGTCCTGTGCCCCACTAGCCTCTAGGTACTCAACAATTCTTTCCTTCAGAAGTGATTCCATCATTTTCCCTACCACTGAGGTCAAACTGACAGGTCTGTAGTTTCCTGCCTCTGTCTTGATCCCACTTTTGTGAAGGGGAATCACATCTGCCTTCCTCCAGTCCTCAGGTACCACACCATCAAATCAAATCAAATAAAATTTTATTTATAAAGCGCTTTTCAAAATTATCAAAGCGCGAATACAATACAAATAAAACAGCCAACAATAAATATACATTTAAAAACAATTAAAAAACAATAAGTTGGCCTAATCAAAGGCTTTCTCAAATAAATAACTTTTTAAAGAAGCCTTAGATTGCTCTGTGGACCGGCACTGTCGAATCTGATGAGGTAGAGAATTCCACAGGGCTGGGGCCACAAAACAAAAAGCTGTAGCCCCAAATGATTGCAGATGAACCCTGGGAACCTCTAGCAATCCCTCGTCGACAGAGCAGAGTGAGCGAAGAGGGCAGTAAGGCCGTAGGAGATCTTGCAAGTAGTCCGGTCCCTGACCGTGTAGGGTCTTATAGGTCAGCAATGCGACCCTGAAGGTGATTCTCCATCACACTGGCAGCCAGTACAGTTCGCATAGCACAGGTGTGATATGGCAAGTTCTTGGAAGTCCCATCAACAACCTGGCCGTCGCATTCTGCACCAGCTGCAGACGACAGAGATCCACCCCCGGCAATCCTAGATATAGAGCATTGCAGTAATCAAGACGCGAGGAAACAAAGGCGTGGACTAATACAGGAAGGTCATCGTGTGGAAAAAGGTGTTTTATCTGGGCAATATTCCTCAGATGGTAAAAAGAGGACTTGACAACGGCCGACACCTGTGCCTTCAGTGTCAGTTTGCCGTCAAAAATTACACCCAGATTTCGCACCTGTTCAGAAGGTCTCAACTGTTTATCCCCCAGCACAAGGCCGGAGGAAAGTCCAGGAGACAACTTCTCTACTCGGTGACCTGAGTCCACCACCAGCACCTCGGTCTTATCCGGATTTAGTCTTAACCAGTTAGCACTCATCCAGCCCTGAATCTCAGCGAGGCAGTTGTTAAAGACTGATAAAGCATCATTTTGTTCGGGTACAAAGGACATATAGAGCTGAGTATCATCTGCATAGCAGTGAAAACTCAGCCCATAACGCCTTATAATGTTCCCCAACAGCAGCATATACACCATGAACAACATGGGGGAAAGCACAGAACCCTGCGGAACCCCACAGGACAGAGCAAAGGGAGCCGAGGAAAAAATTCCTGATACTACCCTCTGAGTTCTGCCCGTGAGGAAAGATTGAAACCATCTGAGTACTGTCCCCAACAGTCCACAGAACAACTGAAGGTGTTCTAGCAACATCCCATGGTCCACGGTATCAAATGCTGCAGAGAGATCGAGGAGAACCAGGATCAAATGGCTCCTCTGATCTCTCGCTATTAAGAGATCATTTAGTACCCGAACCAACACCGTCTCGGTACTATGCCTCTTCCTGAAACCGGACTGAAGAGGATCATAGATTTCATGGGTGGTAAGAAAGTCCTCGAGCTGCAACACGACTACTTTCTCAATAACCTTGCCCAAAAAGGGCAGGTTAGAGATCGGTCTGTAGTTAGCGAGACAGTTGGGTCAAGGGAAGCTTTCTTCAAAAGGGGTGTCACAGTAGCCTCTTTTAGAGATTCTGGAAACACCCCTTGGTCCAAAGAGCACCAGACTATCTCAGCAAGGATTGGTCCAATCACATCCATACACCCCACAAGGAGGCGTGTAGGACCAGGATCCATACTACAGTAAGTCGGTCACAAGCCCTGGACAATCTTCATGATATCCAGGATCGCTGGCCAGTCAAAAAACATCCAGACAGATCGAGGGCCTGTAACCTCACATTGACCACCGCCGTGCTCATTTGAACGCAAACTGCGGATCTCTGACCTGATCGACGACACCTTATCATCAAAGAACCGAGCAAACTCATCACACTTTATTTGTGAAAAAGCTCGCCGACCCCGCAGACAGGTTGGATTGCACAATCTGTCCACGGTCCGGAAGAGCTGAGCTGGTCAATTCCTTGATGCAGCTATCTCCCTGGACAGGAACTCTGCCTTCTTACGGGAGATTTCTGATTGATAGTCCATATAATGGGCCATCAATCTAAGCCTTGGTTTACTTGGTTTACTTGGTTGCAAAGGACAAAAGAAGGCTACTGCCCATCGAGATTGTCCCCCACCACATTGGTGGGATAATTATACCCTGAAGTTGTTAAACTCGAGCCAACAATCCAGCCTTTTTTTGAAGACTAGATTAGAGCTGCTGTCCACTAAGTATTGTGGAAGGAGATTCCACAGTTTGGGTGTTCTTACTGTAAAGTAGTTTAACCTTTTTGTTGTTTTAGCTTTAGATACAAATATCTGTTTGTTATGGTACCGTGGGGAAGTCCAACTGGTAGAGAAATGTAAGCCACAGTGGTGCATTAACTCCTGAGAATTCTGGATTTTGTACAATAGGAGAAGGTCACCTCTGGTACGTCTTGTGCGCAGAGTGAGTGTAACCCCGTAACCCTTAATCTTTCCTCGTAGTCAAGTTTGGATGAATAAGGGACCATGTTTGTGGCTCTTCTCTGCACCCTCTCAATTCCATCAATGTCCTGCCTCAAGTAGGGACTCCAGCAAGGGGATCCATAGTCCAGATGGGGCCTAACATAAGCTCTGTACAAGGGGATTACACATTCCTGTGTCCTAGACACAAATGAGCGTTGGATCTGAGTGAGCAAGGTGTTAGATTTCCTAGCTATCATCTTGCAATGATCACTGGATGATAATTTATTGTTAATGATTACCCCCGAGATCTCGTTCTAATGGTGACACATGAAGGGCAACACTGTTCAGAAAATAAGTCTGCCTAGGGTTGTTCTTACCAAAGTGTACAACATGACACTTGTCTGAGTTGAGTGTCATCTTGTTTAAAACTGCCCATTCTTCGATGGATTTTAAGTTATTCCTCATGGATTCTCTGTTTAATGATGTAAGAACAGAGCCACACAGCTTGGTGTCATCAGCAAATTTCGAGAGAACATTCTCGGGGCTAGCCTGCAGATCACTAATAAAGATGTTAAACAGAGTGGGTCCCAACACGGACCCCTGCGGAACCCCGCTGGTCACACTCAGCGAGTGAGAAAGTGTGCCATTAATTCTGACTTGCTGATATCTTCCATTCAACCAACCTGACACCCAGTTAATTATGTAGTAAGAAAATCCCATATCATTCATTTTAAGTAGGATGTCATGAGGAACTTTTTCGAATGCTCTACTGTAGTCGAGAAGTATCACATCCATAGGGATGCCATTATCCAATGCCATACTGACATGATTATAGAAGGAAACCAAGTTAGTAGTACAGGAATATCCCTGTCTAAAGCCATGTTGTGTAGTGTCAGTCAAGTTACCCCCAATAGATTCGTACTCTAGTAGTTTCTTAATAACTTTCTCCATGATCTTGCTTATAACGGAAGTCAGACTTATCGGACGATAATTTTCTGGTCTGGAATGATTACCCTTCTTAAAGATTGGGACTACAGTAGCCATTGTCCAGTCCTGAGGGATAATTCCCTCATATAAGGATTTGTTGAATATAATTGAAAGTGGTTTTGCAATAGCAGCAGCTGTCTCAATTGGAAATCGGGGGCTGATGTTATCTGTCATCTTCCAGACCAGATTTCCGCCAGCAGTGTTCCAATCTTCGCCCAACCCTCCTCAACTCCCTCAATGTCCCATCAAGCCAAGGGGACCAAGGGTGGAGGGAGAGGGGGCGAACACGGACAGGAGCTATGGAATCCAGAGCCCTCAACACCATATTGTTATAGTGCAATACTAAGACATCTGGATCCATGCACTCCACAGGCCAACTCGATAGGTGCAGCACCGTCATCAGACCCACAGGGGTAACTCCCCTCAAAGGATGGTACTGGACCATCTCCAAAGGGGTTGGTCTTAAGGGGGGGGGGCGCGAAATTGAACCTTATGGAGTGATGGTCAGACCACCCGACTGGTTCCACCACCAGTCCAGAGATCTCCATCCCCAGGGTGAACACCAGATCCAAGGAGTGACCCTGAATATGGGTAGCAGCGGTAACAACCTGTGTGAAGCCCAATGAAATCATCAGTTGGAGGAAGTTTTGACTATCCTCCCATGATTTAGTAAAAAGGGTAGTCAGTGGTGTTACTAGTTCTTTTAGAATTCTGGGGTGAATCCCATCAGGCCCCATTGCTTTATCCACTTGTAGTTTTAGGAGTTCTCTCAGAACCCTTTCTTCTGTGAAAGGACCAATATCAACTCCCCTATCCAGAGTGCTTCTATTGACTGGATTGGGTATCTCCCCTTGCTCTTCCTTTGTGAATACTGAGCAGAAGTATTCGTTCAGTATCCCTGCTTTTTCACTGTCACTCTCTGCCCAACCACCTTCCTCTTTATTCAGCCTCAGTATCCCTGCCTTAGTCTTTATTTGCTTCCTAATGTACCTATAAGAGGTTTTATCCCCCTTCTTAACCAAGTTGGCTATCTTTTCCTCGGTTTGGGCCTTTGCTATTCTGACTGCCTTGCCTGCATCATTCTGCTTTAACTGGTACAGTTCTCTGTCTTGCTCCTTCTGTGTTTTCTTATACTTCCTGAATGCTAGCTTTTTTTCATTAACCTTCCCACCACTTCTTTTGAGAACCATACTGTTTTTTTCTTTCATTTAGATTTGTTTATTTGCTTCACACACAAGCTTTGTTGTCTTTGTGATGGCGGTTTTGATGTTTCCCCATTGTTGCTCCACCCCACGTTCTTGCCTGCTTGCTAGTGCTTTTCTGAGGCACTCTCCCATTCTGACAAAATCAGCCCTTCTGAAGTCCAGTACCTTCACTTTTGTATGGCTTGACTCTACAGCTAAGTTTATCGTGAACCACACTGTTTGGTGGTCGCTTGTTCCCAGATGGCTACCCACTTCTAGATCTGAGATCCTCTCTCTGTCCCCATTTGAGAGTACCAGGTCTAAGATTGCTACCTCCCAAGTGGGTTCCAAAACTAGCTATCTGAGGCATGCCCCTTGTAGTGCATCGAGAATGACCCTGCTCTTGGATGTGGCTGCAGCAAAGGTGCTCCAGTTAACATCTGGCATATTCGGGTCCCCCATCAGCAGTATCTCCCCTTTCTCTGCCATCCTAAAGATGCCTTCTATCATTTCCTTGTCCATGCCCTCCCCCTGAGACGGGGGTCTGTATACAACCCCCGTGCGGAATGTGGTGCCATTTCCAGTCTCCAGGGTGACCCACAGTGCCTCTTCTCTTCCTTGTTTACCCTTTAGTTCTGTTGCTTTGATCCCTTCCCTTGCATAAAGAGCTACTCCTCCTCCTCCTCTTCTACCCTCCCTGTCCCTCCTGTAGATTGTGTACCCTGGTATGTTGACATCCCAGTCATGGTTCTCTGTGTACCATGTTTCTGTGACTGCCACGATATCCAGGCATCCCTCTTGCAATCAAGACCACCATTTCGGGGAGCTTTTTACCTAGACTACGGGCATTGGTACTCCTTACCCTCCATTTTTTACTGGCCTTATTTTTTTTTTTTTTGCCCCATCCCTTTCCTTACTGCCTTTGTCTTTTTCTCCATTTACCCCTGCTCTTCTCCCTTTCGATTGCCCTATCTTGGTGTTTACCTCACTAACTACTCTCATTCATTCGTAAAATTTTGATGTTATTCAAACAGTGAGGACATTTGATTTACCAGTTTATTTTAAGTGTTTTGGGGCAAGATATTGGTACCAGGGTATGATAGATTACATGATTCATACTGTACTGGGCACTGCTTTTTGTTATGTTTTCCATGGCTATATTAAAAGAATGTCTAGGATTATGTTTAATCCTTCACCGATGACTATTTTTCTCTGATCCTTCTGTTAAGGGTATTTCCATCTGATTCACTACTCTCCTACACTTGGAAGATGGTGATTGACACAGAACTAACGCCTTGGAGACTGCAGCAACCTATCATCAAGTCCTACTGTTTTCTGTTTGGACGTGGCAATTTGCAGAGACTGTGCGCCTTGAATATTTGCAATAGTACTCCATCTGTCTCAATCTACATTTCCTTGTTTAAAATAAACAGAACATACTGCCTTTTGTCTCAAATACATTCTAAATGGAATTAAGCTTTGAAATTGATTATATTTTTTGAACAAATTGATTAGATATAGTAGGCAATATCATTGTGTACATTCAATTCTCTATACTATTTATTTCTATATTTATTTATGAAAATTGATTGATGTTTGTTCATGCGCACTTAGTATAAATAGAACACATGTCTCTGGACTAGCCACACCTCCTGACAAAGGGTTCCTATACCTGAAGCACCCAGGGCAAGTAGTAGACGTCTGTCAGTCCGGCCACCATATTGTATTAAACTGTTTTTTCCATTAAATCATTTGGAATTTACAATCACAGGATGTTATGTTGGTCTTCAGTTGAGTGCCAGACTACATAGGGTGTCTGAGTTGGTGTGTTGTTTAACTAGCCTTTTATCCTGCACCACACTATCTTGGGCATTCACAGTCATCCCCCTTTTTTGGAAACTTGTCATACTAGTGGCCCCACATTGGATCAGACAGCTCTGGTACTCTGTATCCAGTGGTATGGGCGAAGAAAATTGAGTGACTCGTACTGAACTACTCATTTTGCGTGTTCGGACCAATAGGGACCCTTACAGAAAATAGCGAGGAGGAAGGAATAGTGAGAGGGGGTTCCATGTCATAAGGGTGAATTCGGCACGCCAAACACCCTTATGGCAACCCCACATTGCCAGAATTGAATTTCGGCGATGTGGGATCCTGGTGAGAGTAAATGCGATGCAAAAACCTTTTTTTGTTTGTATGCAGGGGACTGTGCCCCCAATCCCCCCCCTAAATTAGGATTCTTAATTCCTGGGGGGGAGGGAGGTGCATGTTGGGGAAGGGGTGCATGTCCTAGAAAAAAAAATCAACAAAAACTACCGCCACCCCATCCCGAACCCTGTATCCCCACCACCCCAAGCCGGCACCTAGCCAACCATGCCACCTCACCAGAACCCCACAGCACCACTCCTCACATACCCTCCCACCCCACATTCGTCAGACTCGCTCCCACCCCCCACACGCGTATACGCATGCAACATCATTGTCTTTTCATGACTCACCCCATCCGGTCACCGACCCACACTTGACCGTTGGCCGGAGCACTAAGCTGAAGGTGGGCCGCATTTTGTGCAGGCGCCCACTCTGCTAGTGCCTCTATGATGGTATACCGTGGAGAGGGAGGGAGAGATAGCTAGAGCTGCTGAATACCGGGGGTGGAGTTGCTGAGTAGGCAGGTATCTTCCATTATTTTGTAAAGAGATTCTAGCCATATTGGTTCTTGGAAAACAGGAGACCTTGGAAGGGTTGATACCTTTGCAGAAACTGCTTTTTACAGAAAACCCACTGACAGACACCGCTACCTGTGTAACCGCCCCCCCTCCCCCCACAAATGGGGGTTCCCGAAAAGTTTTCCTTGAGCTTGCCTAAATGCTCACTGCCAGGCTGGTGTCCTGCGTTTTAGCAGTTTAAATGTGATTGCCAGAGAGTGCCTGTATAGACTCTGTGTGCTGTCTGTTTTTAAGAGCTGCCTGGATTGCAGTCATAAGTAATCTGAGAGGGAGCTCTGTTGAAAGATGTTACTATTTGCTGAAAATCATTTAGTGATGATGATAATGTAGTTTATCTAACCTGCCTTCTTTGCAGCAAGGACTGTTTTGTTTATCTCCACTATCTTGGTCCTAGACTGCCGAATTGGACCAATTAATACTGGTGGGACCTAAAATGGAGCTGGACTGCAGGAGCTGTCTGGAGTCAAAATCTGTAGGAACTGTAGTTTTGGGCTTTTGGCACCTTTTTGCACCTGAAGGGGGAGCGTTTGTTGTGACTGACTGACAGACAGATCAGCCAACCAAACCTTTTGTATTCTGGGGAAAGTCCCAGGTTTGCTGGCAGTTGAGTGAGATCTGGTTTGGGAGCTAAAGAAGCAACAGCTTGAGACAGTCAAGCAGCAGTCTGAGTAATTTCACGTGGGAGAACTGTGGAAAGGCCTGAATTGTGGCCTGCATGTCTGCCTGCTGCCCTTGAGAGGGAGAGAAGAGAATTATTTCAGACTAAATCCAAGTTTGTGAGAACGAAGTAAGCCACTGATTTTTTTTTACCAGGCTCATACCTGAAGAAGACCGAAGATTTTGCTGAATGCGATCGGCCTGTCAGGATTTCCAGCTGCTTTTGAATCCCTGGTTTGTGCAAAGATTCTGCGATCGTGACCGGAGAGTGGTTTGCCTGGTACAGTAGAATTTCCTTACCTGTAAATGTGCTGTAAGTTGTTAGTGGGTCGTGATTTGGTTCCCCACTGTGTGAACTGTGTTCTGCTTGCTGGAAGCTGTATCCATCCCAAAACAGACTGTATCTGAATTTGTCTCCATTTGGCCAGGGCCTTGCCACACTGGCCCAGCCAGACTACCCGCTGCACAGAGAAAACCATCAACGAGAGACCTGCCTGGGGATCAGCCCCCTGCTCCACGCTTAAACAGGAACGACTCCTCGGCGATTCGTGTGGGCCCTGCTTCTCCTGGCACTCCAGATTAACCACCTGCTGTCTTGATTTTCATCCAGCCTGTGTCCAGTCTTTGGTATCGTGAGTAATCATCAGGGTAGCTCCCTGCAACAACAACCTAATCTAAAAGTGTGTCATCTGATTGTCTTGTTGTTTTCTTTTCACAAACTGAGCCCTCCAGCTCTGGATTACAACTAGTGTGTGTTGTGCATGTTATTTTCTTCCACCACAGGGCCCCAACCAGCTGCAACGTTCCTGACTAGCCCACCATTCTCCATCTAGGTACCCAGAGAGTGTGACTGTTTGTGGACCCTGAAGTGCATGCTTAACTGTTTGATACAGCCTTTAAGCAAATTAACCTGATTACACCCTTCCCTTGTTCAAGTCCCTTAAATAAATCGGATCTCTTTTTGTGCATTTACACTGACTGTGGTTCCAGTTTATGCAAGAGTACTGTACTCTTGTTTGCTGTATATAACCTTGTTTTACAGGGGGTCCCCAGGGCCAAGCCAGAGGAAAGCCCTGTTGGTAAGTGCAAACAGTGTGGGTACTTGTGTGGTATATCAGGGGTATTATGAAAGTGATTATTGTGTATTGTTCCGGCCACTAGTAAGGAAAGGGGGGTGTTACAGTGTCCCGGAGGGCTGTGCCCAGGTTAGCTTGACCACTACCAACCCTGACCTCCGGGTGGAGGTACCCGTTTCAGAACTCAGGCCCCTTAACCTGCTACTAGCCAAGCAGGCCAGGGTAGTAGCCCTTGGGATAGTGTCACCTAGGGGTTACACCTGCATAATTCCAGCTTCCATCCATAGCATACAAAAAAAAAAAATCTGTAATCTACAGTCCGGCAATTCGATACCATCGAATCTGCTCTGATGAGAGAACAAGAGACAGACAGCTCTCCTCACTTTGCAATTCCCTAATCCAGCAGGGCCACTTTCCAAGACAAATTGACAGAGAAATTGAACGGGCCATACATACCCTGAGAGAGTTTGATGGAATACAGGCAAAAAGGTCAAACTGGTTGCACAGCCCTAGTTGTCACTTACAGCCCCATGCTAAAACACCTTCAGCAAATTATTAAAGAACTGCAACCCATGCTGAGAGAAGATGAAATACTAAAAGGCATCTTCAATGTACCACTTGTCATTGCCTACAAGCAGCCCCCCAGCCTCTCAAACATAATAGTTCATAACAGACTCCCAGCAGATCAAAATAACCAGAAAACAAGAGGGACAACACTATGCAACATGGCAAGACATAAGACCTGCACCCACATATTCTTACAGAAGAAGCCCTTGACAGGGCCATCTTGCAGCCGTGGCATGGCTTTTAACCCACCGGCCATGCCGCCTCTCCCTGCTCATCAGGACCCACTGACAGAAGAAGCCCTTGACCAGACTATTTTGCTGCAGTGGTATGGCTTTTAACTTACTGGCCACACTGCCTCTGCCTGCTCACCAGGACCCACTGACTGAAGAAGCCCTTGACCGGGCCATCTTGCGGCCATGGCATGGCTTTTAACCTATTGACTGCACCACCTCTGCCCACTCACCAGGACCCACTGACAGAAGAAGCCCTTGACCAGGCTGTCTTGCAGCCATGGCACAACTTTTAATCTGCTGGCCACTCCGCCTCTGCCCACTCACCAGGACCCACTGACAGAAGAAGCCCTTGACCGGGCCATCTTGCGGCTGTGGCATGGCTTTTTAACCTGCCGGCCGTGCCACCTCTGCCCACTCACCAGGACCCACTGGTGGGTACAGACCTCGGAACACATGCCTGCTTACCCGATTGGTTAGCAGTGCACAGGACTTCCTGCCATTGGCTAGTCTGTATCGCTAGCTGCCTCTGATTGGCTGCCTGCTTCTCGGAGCTAGGGGACATGCCCTTACCGCTTGGAGATCGCAGTTTTTGGCTTGAAGTATACGGCTTTCAGCCTAGCTAACAGCTCCATGCCTGGACATTCTGGGTGATCTATATTTTGTCCCAGTCTCTCTTAAATCAACCTAAGCTCCTCCCCCTGCACTCCATCTCGCATTGGCCACTGTACTCTCCAGCCAGATCAGCCATTTATCCCTGCTCATACCCACTAGAAGCAACCTCAAACACCAGCCTGCTCTGTCTCTTTACCTAACGCCTCCCACCCAACATAGTCAGAATACAGGCTGTCACTAAACTTGCTCTCCTGCTAATCATGTCCCTCTGTTTCAGGGTATACATAGATACTGAAACTCTGTCGCCGGTAACCGACTGTTCTACACTCACTGTTACCATCCTGCTCTTGCTGCACTATGTAAGGGGGACGTCCCCAGACCCCTACATACCCACTATTCTAAACCCCCCCAACACCACAAACCCGTGCCACCTCACAGAATTCCAGTAGCTGCCTTGCTGATTAGCCCCCTAATTGTTACTACCTCCCAAACTCAAACGTGATGAATCTAAGTTCAACGACTCCACCAAGGTGACCTGGTCTTGCTACCTAAGAAAGCTCATATTACTAATGCTCCTGCTATCAGGGAACATTCACCCTAACCCTAACCCTGGCCCTCCCACCACCAACCCCACCTCGAGCCTGGGCCATCTTATGATTGTCTCACTGAACAGGGGTAGCCTCCTCCCCAAGCTCCCACAATTCCAGGCTTGGGTGGCACAACTCAAACCGGATATCGTCTCACTAACTGAAGCATGGCTATCCCCAAAGTTCGCCGATGTGACTGTTGCCCTGGATGGCTATACCACGTTCCAGCAGGACCGAACAACAGAAAGGGGGGGTGGCTGCCTAGTCTACCTTGGGAGCAATATTAAAGGCCAAATACTGCCCTGTAGCTTTCACACCAAGGAGGCACAAGTCTTAACACTGAAACTCACCATAGGTCAACAGAACAAAACATTAATGCTCTCCACTGTGTACCTACCCCCAGGTATGCTTTCCACTGGCTTTCAACAGTAATCTCAAGCAACACAAACTAAACTGTGAACAAGTCATCGTATGGGATTTCAACATTGTCTGTGGCAGCATCTTGAGACTGCCAGTTAGAGACCAAATAGCAGGCCTCTACCTAACTTGGTTGGTTACACAAGCCACTAGGCAAAACTATCAAACAGACACCTGGTGCCTCGTTGACTGGCTACTTTCCTCTTGCCCAGAACACATCACCAAGGTCACAGTCTTACCTGATTCCCTCACTGATCATTCCCCAGTACTATGTACCTGGACAAACAAGTTCACCAAGTACAAGCCTAAGACCTCCAGAAGCTGATCCCTGAGAACTGGACACCTTCAGACAATAGCTAAAGGAGGTTGACTGGTCCCCACTGGACAGCGCCAAGGACGGGATACAGGCCCTTGACTACTTGATTAGGGTCTTCACAAAAGCCTGCGACATCTTCGCCCTGTGCAACACTAAGTCAGAGGAGCCACTAATCCTTGGCTATCAGGCTCTCTAATTGAGCACATGCATCTCAGAGACCACCTGTGGCACAGGCCAAAGCAACCGGGAAGCAGGCTGACGTCTTGGCCTACAAGGCCACCAGGAATACCTGCACAAAGCTCATCTGACTTGCCAAAGCTGCTTACTGCAGTGATCTGCTAGGCAGGAGCTGGGGCCGTGGTAGGGAGTTTTGGGACTCTGTGAAAAGCCCTCACGGGAAAAGCCTCTAGGTCATCTCTGGACCTCATCAAAAACACCTGTGGTACTCTGCAAGATCCTAAGGATATTGCAAACACATTTAATGCAGCCTTCACAGACCTAAGCAATGTGGTGTCTATCTGTCATATGCTACCCGGCCAGCCTCTCAACCAGGACTGTGCCTCCTCGCCCACTAATGACCCACCTCCATTCTACTTCAGGCTGATGTCTGAGACAGACTATAAAATATATCAAATGTGTCCTTAGTAAGACCAGGATGGGAAGTGACCATATAGATATGAAGATGGTCACCCTTATTTTAAATGAACTCACGGCGCCACTCACTAAGGTCTTCAGTGCTTCCCTTAGATCAGGAATCTTCTCTGACAGATAGAAGGCAACACTCATCACCCCCATATTTAAATCTGGGGATAGATCCAACCTGGCCAACTACTGGCCCATCTCAATACTACCCCCCCTTTCTGAAGCCCCTGAAAGGGTGGTCTTTGATCACCTAACTAAGTACCTTGAAAAATACAATGTACTCTGCAAGCAACAACACAGTTTCTGGCAAAACTACTCCACTCTCACTGCCTTGGTCGAATATACCTCCCAGCACTATGGTGTCCTGGAAAAAGGGTTGGCAGTGGGGTCTATCTTTGTAGACCTCACTAAGGCATTTGACACTGTCAATCACCAACTCCTCCAGCAAAGCCTCCTCTCCACAGGACTGTCCACTGACACTGTTGCCTTGTTCAACAGTTACCTGTCTCGTAGGACACAATGTGTTTGAATCGGCTGTGCTAGCTCTGAGCCCTGGGAGGTGAACCTAGGAGTCCCCCAAGGGTCTGTCCTAGGCCCACTCCTTTTTGGCCTCTTTATAAACACCCTACCCACCACCTGCCCTGCACACATTGTGCTATATGCAGATGATGCTGTTATTTTGGTCTCAGGCAAACAGTTGACAGCAATTAATTCTGGACTACAGGGTAACTTCCAAATACTGGAATCTTGGTTCTCTAGTAACAAACTGCTGCTCAACTATAAAAAAGACCAAGTGCATGCTCTTCAGTACTCCACAGAGCAAGATGAGAGGGGCCCCCCTGAGAATACTTAGCCGCAAAGGTCAATGTCAATGTCAATTTTATTTAAAAAGACGCCCAATTCCAAAGGCTCTGGGCGCCGCACAAAACTGTACAGTGTGTCATACCGTATACATTCCTTAAAATAACATACATAAAAATTCAATTTCCAAAAGCCTGCATAAATAAAAAAGGTCTTTAGACGGCTCTTAAAAGCCTCTATAGTAGGGGCCTCTCTCACTTCCAATGGCAGCGAGTTCCAGAGAGCTGGAGCAGCAACTCCAAACGATCGATCCCCAGCTGATTTCAGTCTCACTCTCGGGACTTTGAGGAGGCCACTATTAGAGGAGCGGAGATCACGGATAAAGGTGATGCACTTGATCAAGCTGACACATTTAAACATCTAGGGGTTCACCTGGATGACACCCTCACCTTCTCTGTTCACACTGAGCAACTAATAAAATCCGTTAACATGAAACTTGGTATTCTCAACAGACACTGAGCCTCCATGACGCCAGATGCCCTAAAACTTGTCACATGTTGCCCAGTACTTTCCACAGCAGACTACAGACTTGTCATCTACAAGGCATGCTCTGACATGGTGCTAAAGAGGGTCAAAACCCTCCTTAACAAGGCTTGCCGACTGGTCCTGGGTGCTCACCACCTGACGCATTTGTGTGCTCTATACAAGAAAACTGGTTGGCTCCCCCTCCATCTCAGGATACAATACCAGGCCTGCCTACTAGCAAAAAGGTTTTGCTGAGGCTCACCCCTGAGCCTACCTCTGCCCTCTCTGAAACCACACAACCCTCCATCAGCACAAGAAGTGCAACCACGGGAGGGCTGCTAGTACCCTTTAAGAAAACAGCCATGGCTCAGAGATACCTCTCCTACAGCAGTCCTGAGTGGTTCAATGACCTGCCTGCTGCCCTAGTTGATTGTACAAGGCTCAGCTAATTCAAAACAGGGCTACGGTCTCACCTACAGTAGCTAGCAAAAACACCTGTCAATGGCATTGCTAACAGAAAATGCCTGCCAGCCCATGGTCCTGCCCCCGTCATACCCGAACCACACCATCTCTCTCCATCTTCCCTGAACCTTGCCTACCTAACTGCTCCACCCTACTCCCCCCTCCCATACCGCACCATGGTCTCTCTCCCTACCCCCTACTCCTCTCACCCCTGCACTTAGACCCCCCCTCCTGCTCTCTTCCCCTCCTCCCCACCTCTCAATGGACAAAGCCATGCCTGGCTGCACCCAATTGCTCTCCTCCTCTCCCCTAGAAAATTTGTGCTCTCTTGTCTATGGATGATCTTTGATATCTATTAGGTTTTGGACCACACTCTTGTGGCGTTGTGTTTGATGGTAATTCTGCAAGTGTAGATGTGAGCTATTACTTGCTGTCCTTGTATTCCTGTAATTGATGTAACTGCACTTGTAACCTTGATGTTAATCTGTGTTTCCACTTGTTTTTACCTGTTAATGGCCTGTTTTGTCATGTATTTTCTACTGACTTGGAGCCTTTGTAAACGAGCCCACGGGTATTAATCCTAATCTGAAATAAATAAATAAAACATACGCACACACACCACCATCAAGACAAGCCAGAACAGCACAATAAAAATCAATGGATTTTACACGTCAGTCCAGCAATGTGGTTTACCTAATTCAGTGCAAGAAGTGCACAGATGGATGCTATATTGGGGAAGCTAGGCAACCACTGAAAACCAGGATGAACCACCGACACACAATAGTAAACCAGGTTAGCAGTACACCAGTAGGACACCATTTTTCACAAACAGATCATTCTCTCTGACTTCTGTACTGATACTAAGAGGCAACTTCAAAAACACACAGGACAGAAGGACATGGGAATTGAAATGTATCAAACAATTTAAATCTATTATTTGGGACTGAATCAGGGCATTGGATTTATGACACACTGTGGTAAACTGTAATTCTTATGTAATTTTTTTCTGTGTTCCTGCCTGCTCTGTTATTTATTACCTGTTCCTAACTTCCTTCCTGCCTCTCTTTCTATTTCTTTTAGCTTCAGTCCTGCCCACCCCTTGATTAGTTCTCACACCTCACTGTATATACTAACCTTACATTCTGTTGATCTAGGCCTTTGGTGTTTTGTTTCTTCAAACTTCAAAGCTTCCATGCATTTCTTAACACTTCCTACCTAGTCTACCCTTTCTGCCTACTTTCAACTCCTTGCATCTTAGATTTTTTTTTATCTGTGTTCCTGTCTGATCACTTTTTTATTACCTCTTTCTAGCAACCCTGTACCTTCAGCTGACCTGTTCCTATTAATTGCTCCCCCCCAGTTCTTCTCATACATCTGTTTTTTTGTTTTTTTTACTTTGCATCTTACATCAACTTTTATCTCAATGCCTCATTGTTCTGTGCCCCTTTTATCACTTTCTAGCTACACTTCCTACCATTTTACCCTTCAAGTAATGCTTTTCAATTATTTTTATAAATTGATCCACAGTAGATATAAATACTGCTTATGTTGCTCAGTTTTGTTGTTCACCTGAAGAAGGCACCTGTGAGGCCCCCCAAGTATAATTCCATCTTTGTACAGGACACTTGTTGGTCCAATAAAAGGTATCAAACCTTCCAGCATCTCTAGGTAGGCAGGCTAAATGGATGAATTTGGCAAGCTTCCGCTGAGGTAGCCACCTAGCATGGTGGTTAGGTCACCACCTCTAGATCTCGTGGACCTGAGTTCGGAGCACAGTGTAGGTAATTTTCCTTTTTTTTTTACATGTCGTAGGTGTTGCATTTTATTGCTGAGTGTTTCTGGCCTCCTGTTCCCATGACTATGCTCCCCCCCCCCACCTGCAGATTGTCCCTCGTGCAACTGTCACCACCGGCATGCCGGTGTCCCATGGGGTAGCACCCTTCCCATATTTTCCCCTTTCCCCAGTGTCCGCAGCCCCCTGCATAAGAAGTGTACATCATTCTTCTGTAAAAAGTATGGTGTTCTCACTGTTTTTCCTTGTCGATTGTAGTGCTGATTATGTTCTCGTCGATTTGCACTCGCTGTTTCGCGACTCGCTATTACATCTTGGCCCTTATCTCATGGAATCCTGGTACTCCCTGCTCCTGGCCCTTCCATCGAACAGCCCATTTGTCTTCCTCAGAGACGCAATCTACTGACCATGTCTCAGGGCATGATAACCTTTCTGAATCTTAAGTTACTGCATCTCAAAGACTGGGTCTTGAGGAGTTAGAGTACTCTGGCTTTCACTTTTCAGAAGAGATCCTCAAGGTACTCAGGGTTCCCAGGAAGCCTGCTGTCAGAAAGACTTGTGCCTTCAAATGGAAAAGGTTTTCCCTGTAGTGTACTCCTAAGCAGATCAGTCCCTTTCAGGCAGACCTGCTAATACTCTTTGACTACTTGGTTCATCTGCAGGCTTTGGACCTCAGTCCCTCAGCCCTCAAAGTTCTCCTGGCAGCTATTTCTGCCTGTGTTTCAGCAGGTAATGGGAAAACAGTGGCTTCACATCCCATTTTCAAAACCTTTTTTTACGGGGCTACTGCACCTGTATCCCCCTGTTAGGGAGCCAGTCTTTCCATGGAATTTGAAGCTGTGCATAACCAAGCTCATGGAACCTCCCATTGAGCCCATGGCTACTGCGGACTTGAAGTATGTCACCTGGAAGTCAGTTTTCCTGATGGCCAAAACCTCTGCCAGGAGGGTATGCAAGCTACAAGCCATTTGCATAGACCCTAACTACACTGTCTTCCATGGGGACAAGGTAGTCAGTCCTTAGGACTAACATGAAATTCTTTCCCAAGGTGGTGTCCGAGTTTTAGATAAACCAATCCATAACTCTCCCTGTGTTCATTACAGCAAAGTCCAGCTCTGGGGAGCAGAAGCTCCGCAGTCTAGATGTTTAAAGGCACTTAATTACTATCACTATCTGGACTGCACCAAGGACCTCCAATCTTCCCACTCACAGCTGTTCCTCACATATGGTGAAGTGGGCAAGGGCAGGCCAGCTTCTAAAAGGATCTTTGCCTGCTGGATAGTCTCCTGCATCCAGTTCTACTACTCTAAAGCTGGCAAGCAGCTACCACAAGGCCTCAGGGCACACTGCACTTGTGACACTACTGCCTCTGTGGCAGCTGCAAGGGATATTCCCTTGTTAGAAATTTGTAAAGCAGCTACCTGGAAAACTGTTCACACCTTTACAAAACACTATTGGCTGGATGTACAGTCCAGAAGACATGCCAAGTTTGGCACTACTGTCTTGCAGAACCTTTTTTCTCAGTAGGTTTTGTGCCCAACCTCCCCAGATACTGCTTTGTAATCTGCTTATGTTAAGCATAGTGAGGTGTTCCTGGGGTTTGAAGAAAAAATGACTTACTATAGTAATATTGTTTCTTCCAAGGGATCCCTCACTATGCTTAAATCTCCCACCCTGCCCTCTGCCAGAACCTGAAAAAGGTTCTACAAGAATCAATGCTTGTCCAGTGTTCATTTGCTTGAGCATCACTTGTTCATTCACAATAACATTTTTCTGTGGTTCTTACATTTAGACTGCCTTAGCTTGGACTGGGAGGACAATCTTTCATTGTCATTTTGGTACTTTTTCTTTTTAGGTACACTTTAGGTTAGATTGGTAAGAGTTGTGGTTACTGGCCAATTGGCTTCGAATGAATCTGACATTAAGCTGCAGCATACAGCACCACCACGAGGCAGAGATTTGAAAGTGTGTTCTAGTTCCATAATTAGCATACATTCCAGAATTTCTTGGTGCTGGGACTACTCCATATGGCTCACTAAAAAACAGGCAAGGCAAGGCAAATTTTATTTAAAAAGATGCTCATCCCAGAGGCGCTGGGCGCCGTACATTAATCAAATAAATACAACACAACACCATACAATTAATAAAATATACAACTCCAAACAATTAAAACCTTATTTTACTACACAATTTGTTTCCTTATTAAAAATTAAACAATATAAGCTTATAAAACATAGTCAGGGAATGCCTGATCAAATAAAAACGTCTTAAGACGGGACTTAAAAGCCTCAACAGGCGGGGCCTCCTAACTACAGGAAGCGAATTCCACAGGATGGAAGCGGCGACACTAAATGCTTTGTCGCCTGCAGTTCTTAACCTCATCCTGGGAATCGCAAGGAGGCCCCGAGAGGAGGAGCACAGGGAATGGACCGAGACAGCAGGTGTAAGAAGGTCATTCAGGTAGCCTGGGCCCAGGCCGTGTAGGGCCTTAAAGGTGAGCAAACCCACCTTAAAGAGGACCCTCCACCTAACCGGCAGCCAGTGCAGATGACGTAGTACTGCGGTTATATGACAGTATTTAGATTGTCCTGTCAACAACCTCACTGCCACATTCTGCACCAACTGCAGTCGGCAGAGGGTACCCCCAGAGACCCCGAGATAGAGTGCATTACAGTAGTCAAGCCTGGACGTCACAAAGGCATGTACCAAAGTGGGGAGGTCCAGAGGTGGAACTAAGGGCTTGATCCTGGCGATATTCCTCACATGATAAAAACTAGTACGTACAACGGAAGACACCTGAAATTCAAGTGTCAAACCGCTGTCAAGAATAACACCCAGATCACACACCCTAGAGGAGGCCTTCAATGGTACAGAGTCAAGGCAGAGTCCTGTCTCTGCACCAGAGGCCAACCTATCACGTCCTGTGTTCGACTCCACCACCAGTACCTCCATCTTACTGGGGTTGAGTTGCAACCAACTGGAGGCCATCCAGTCATTGATTTCAGCAAGGCAGCTGTTAAGCACTTCTACTGCACAAGATGTCCCAGGGGCAAAGGAAAAGTACAGCTGGGTATCATCAGCATAGCAATGAAAACCCAAGCTGTACTTCCTAATGAGCTCTCCCAGGGGTAGCATGTACACGGCAAATAACATCGGTGACAAGACCGAACCCTGGGGAACTCCGCACAACAGGTGGTCAGGGGAGGAGGAGAAATTCCCCATCACTACCCTCTGCTTCCTGTTGGATAAAAAAGACTCAAACCAGCAGATGACAGAGCCAGCAAGTCCACAGAATTCCCTCAGGTGGTCAAGTAACACTTGATGATCCACCGTGTCAAATGCTGAGGAGACATCGAGGAGAACAAGAATTGTTTCCTCCCCTTGATCTCTAGCCCTAAGGAGGTCATTATGCACCTGAACTAGTGCAGTTTCCATGCTATGCCTTGCATGAAACCCCGACTGGAATAGTTCATAAAGATTATGGGTCATGAGATGCTTCTCAAGCTGAAGCGCCACCACCTTCTCAACAATCTTACCTAAAAATGGAAGATTGGAGATAGGACGGTAATTCACCTTGATGTCAGGGTCCAACGATGTTTTTTTCAGAAGGGGCCTCACCAGTGCCTCCTTCAAGACATCAGGGAAGACCCCCTCCGATAAGGAACACCGGACAATCAAGGCAAACACCGGGCCGGCAGAGTCAACACATCTCATTAAGAAATGAGTTGGCACCGGGTCCAGTTTACAAAAGGTGTGCCGAAACCTAGAAGCAATCTCAATGACCTCAGCCACCTCCACCAGTCTAAACTCACCCCAAACAGGCGGGGTGCTCTTCGGAAGCCCATGGCAACCACTGTCGACCAGATTCTGGTCCACTGGCAGAACCCCCTGCCTGATGGCAGACACCCTGTCCAAGAAGAACCGAGCAAATCCATCACACAGTGCATTCGAAAAAGCTACCTTCGGCTGTAGACAGGCAGGATGAAGAAGCCTGTCCACAGTCTGAAAGAGCACAGTTGGTCGGTTCCTCCCAGCAGCAATCTCCCTAGAGAAAAATTCTGCCTTCTTACGGTTGATTGCCCCCTGGTACGCACCATAGTGCACACACAGGGCCAGTTTGTCCTCCTCCAGGCCAGACTTCCACCAGCAGCGCTTTAATCTCCGACCCAGAGTCTTCATCTCCGTGAGCTCCCCATCAAACCAAGGGGACCTCATGAGAAGACCTGGGCTACACGGACTGGTGCGAGGGAGTCAAGCGCACTAGAAAGTGCCCATTATAGGCATCCACTACCGCGTGCACACCCGCCTCGCATGCATTGTCCACTCTAGATAGGTCAGCCACCGCTAAAACCTTCGGGGTAAGCCCTCAAAGGGCGGTAGCTGACCATCTCTGCAGGGGAAAACTACCGGGGGCCTCAACCGAACTTCACCTGCAATGATCAGACCAAACGACCCTATCAACACTGAGACCATTTATCTCATGCCCCAGCGAGAACATCAAATCCAGCATGTGGCCACCATGATGAGTCGCGGAACATACTCCCTGCACGAAGCCCAGAGAGGACATCATCTGGAGGAAATTATAACCCAGCCGAGACGATTCATCCTCAGCCCAAACATTGAAGTCCCCCAGTACTAAACATCTGGGGGCCTCCAGTGTTTCACCGACGATGAAATCAGCCACTTCATGAAGGAATTCTCCCGACGCCCCAGCAGGGCGATAAATCAGGAGGACCAAGCAACCTGCGCCTGGTCCCCCATGAATGGCCACACACTCAAAAGAACATGGTGTTCTCACTGGGTGCATGGTGAAGCCCAGCTCAGATCTAAAGCAAATGGCTACCCCCCAACCCCTGCATTTCACTCTGGGGCAGTGCACTACAGTATACCCGGACGGGATGGCAGTCTCTAAAACTGGGCCAGCATTATCACCAATCCAGGTCTCTGTAATGCAAGCCAGATCGACCAGAGAAACCAAGTCCGCTATAATTGCAATCTTGTTTCTGACCGATCTGGCATTGCAAAGCACCGCCCTCAGGGGATTAGTGGACAATGCAGCCCTACTGGCTACCTGCCCCCTCAATCCAATGGGAACCCTGGTGACAGGAACTAAACACGTTGGCCCTCTTCCCAAGTCTGTTCTAATCCCAGGGCGCCTTCTACACCTCACCACCTTGATCCTACTACCCATAGTGCATGGGGCACCCAGCCCCACTCGAGTCCTATGATTCCTCCCAATTCCAACCTCCCTACAGCGCCTAGCCGTGGTATCTGATACAGGAGGACAGAAAAAGGGCCGAAGATCAAAGAGCTGAGATGCCCCATACACTATCCTGGCCCGACCCAAGTTTACGTGCATTCCCAGACACATCCTCCCCAATTACGTAATCTCAATCAAAATCAAAACACACACACTCACTCACACACACACTCAAAACTCACATACACACAAATCAAACACCAAAAACCCCCCAAAACACTCCCCTAAAACCAAACACTAAATAAAATTTACAGAAAAAATTCAAAAAACTACAAATCAAATAAAAATGCCAATACACAGAATGGCACAGTCACTTTCTACTCAGAATTTCCAGAATCTTTCAACAGTCAAATTCCCAAGAAAAGTCCACAATATAATATAATCCTCAAGAAGCCCCGACACCGCTCTCACCAGCCGCTGGTACCTCTAAAAGGATCCCAAAGATTTCTTAGGCCCACAATCAATAAGTCCATAGGGGCCCAAGTCCCAAAAAGCAGTCCGCAGATGAATATCCGAAAGACACTCTCACTACCAATAGGAGGATCTTTCAATCAGTCATTAAAACCACAGAAGTTCTCTCACAACCTCTGAGGTAAAAATTCAATTCATATGCAGCACTTACTATCGGAGAGTCAGGGCAGGAAGAAAAAGGCCCTCCACTACTCACCCACGAGAGAAATACCCCACGCTATGGAGCCGTTGGACCCAGCTGGAGCCCGCTAACAAGAAGGCTCCCCTGAGAGATCTACAGGCTGCCAATAGCACATCCACTCTTCATTAAATGTGCATCGGCACCCCCTGAAGGGGCCCCAATGCACACACAGGCACCCCTCAAAGGACGAGTATGAAGCTGAATACTAAGTGCCCAAATCGTCCTCACTTCAGTGAAGCATAACAAATCCATTAATTATAAATAAACTTGCCAACATAACATGCCAGCAATTCCTTGAAGCAGTTCACAAATGCTACTGTCCAGCAGTCACAAAATACTTATCTCCCAGTGTGACTCCTCAGAGCTTATGCTCCTCCGATGAAATAACTTCCTGATTCACTTTCTGAGCTCACTTTCTGGGCTATACAGATATTCAGCTCAAAACCAGTAGACTCTTCTTCGGTCCCACCAGTCCAAAAAACAGTAGCAGCACCTCGAACATAGTGCACAGTCCAAAGCAGCACAAAGTCCTGCCCGACACAACAATTACCCGAGCAGAAATGCAGATCCAATCCTGCCTGCCCTCCAGATCCAAACAACTGGCACTGCTCCTCTCCGGTCTCCCAATCCTGCCGACAGGACCACAGCGGCCCCCAAACTGAAAACGCAGGCAGAATAAAGTGGGGTTCAATAAAGTTCCAGGAATAGCCCCAGTCCCAGTACAGGACCGATATCCAGAACCGAAATCCAACAAACAGACGGATGTAGCTGCCTAAACGAACCACAGATAAATGCGGACTGCAAACAGACAAAGCAGACTGCAAACGAACAAAAAAAACAAACAGGCATCCTTCACTGAACTAAGACATTTCCTGCAAAAAGTTGGGGTCTGTTATCGTATGGCATACTCTGCCACATTTAAAACTGAACAGAACAATGTGTTGCACAGTTTTGATGACTCCACCAAAGTGTCAGCTTTTGTTCAGTGCACCTAGGGCATGAATACAAGGGGTCACCCGTCCCCTACTAGCAGCCGAGCAGCTCATCTTACAGCAGGTGAGCCCCAGCATATGGACACTGCCATATTCGCTGGCCCCATCCACCAGTTCAGCCCCACCAGAGCAGTGGTGGAAAAAGTGGAGCAGGTCAAATAAATCTACAGATGGGCACTCTCATGCCTCCTCCAACTCCAACTCCAGCCACCAAAGTCGCAACTGGGGGGTCACAGACCTCGAAGAACGACTCCCCTACTACAGAACCTCTGCTAGACTGATCAGCACTTCCAAAGCTTCTGCCTGAGACCTGATTTTTGCCTGTGCTCCCTCAACCAGAAGTCTTATTACAGTCAACCTCTACTCCAGTACAACCACAGTGGACTGTCTCCGACTCCTGGGCAAACATTGCCCAAGGCCCCTGGGTAAGGGTGTTCAAATCAAAACTTTTAGGACTTGCCCAGCCATGACTATAGCTGAATTTTCCCTTGCCCCTATTCATTACAATGAAATTTGCTCTCTTTTTGTGCTTGCCCTTTGAGGAAATTTACTTGCCCTGGACAGCGGCCAATAGGATTTGCACACCCCTGGGATCAAGTTCCCTCACCACCCAGACCTGAACTTTTTGCCAGGTATTGAGAGATATTGTTAGTCAGGGTAATGGGACTTTGTATCTGCTCTCTAAGTGACATGCTATTTGTACTGAGGTAATCCTTCCCAATAAAGACTTAGAATAAAACTATGCATTGCTGTATTTTTTTTTTTTGTCATCATTTCCCCATTAAGCCTATGTGAACTTTAATTTTCACTACTGCTCCCGAGATGCTGGGGAGTTCCTTCCTTCCCTCTCCTACCTATTTTCTTGCCCTCCCTTCCCTTCAGATAACTTCTCAGTACCTCTGTAGCAGCAACCCCCCTCCCCCTCTCGTGACACAGCTAAACTTTGCTTCACGCTCCTTTTGTTGTCTGCGGCATGCATCCGCTCTGGTTTGTGATCCCTTTCCCCTCACGGATACTGGAATAAAGGCAGTGCAATATGGGCTTTATACTCTGTCCCATTCCAAGGGAGCACATTCACACAGGATACTGACTGGGACTGATAAGCTCAGGACTTTCAGTCGGGACCTCTTTGCATTTTCCCAATAGTAGCATGCTGCCTGCAGAGGTACAGTAGCATCATAGGATTCCCTCCGTAGTAGGCTTTTTTTAAATGGGTATAGATACAGCTTGGCTGAGAGAAGACTGGGCTCCACCCTCTGGCTGATGCTGCATGTAGCTGTGGTATTGGCACATGTTGATGGCCCTTTCCTGGTCAGCTGGGAATGGGTATATATATATATTTTTTTTTCTGTGCTGAACCACTGGTTTCCCACTATAAACTGTTCATGGTAAGTTGGTAATTTACTACTGGGGCAATAGCAGGGAAGATCTCTGATCTGGTTGCCATTAGCTACCTCCCCGGGGATATCCCCATCTGGTAGCAAATGAGGTATAATCACACTTTCACCAGCAGTGGCTGCTGGGAGGGGTCAGTGTGGAGGGATCACTGGCCCACCCACCTTGCAGTTCTTACTGATTACAGTGCGGTTGATAGCTGCTCTGGCAGTCCTTGGGTTGATGCAGTGAAGCGACCCTTGCATTTTCTTAAAAGGAGTGTCCTGGGGGGTCTTATTTGTTGTGGATGTAGGGGACCAGTTCTACTGAGGCTTTGTTCCTGCTGGGTTCCTGTAAAACTGCCAGTTATGCTCATTTACTTTTATTATGCTAAAAGCATTAGTGATTCTTTTTTGGCTACATGTCCCGGAAGCTGTGCATATGCAGTATCGGTCTGCACACTCTCGTAGGAAGTTTTAGGGGGAAGCCTGGTTAGAGATACGCAGCTATGTACAGTGGTGAGAGATCCTGCAGGTGCCATCCCCCTAGTACTTCTGGAATCTCTGTAGCCTCAGAGTTTCAGGTCCCCCCAGGGGAAGCTGCCTTGGATGCTGAGGACTCTCCAGCAATAACTAATATGGAGCCAGAGGGTCAGTTTATTACTGCCTTAAACACCGACCAGTGTTAACGTGGATTCTCATCGTTACTGTCAGAAGAGCAAGCACAGTTTGCCCACCTCAAGAGCCATTGCAACTTGACAGGGATATATCTTCCCCAGGATACCAACCTCTATCTATATATCTATCTATATATACACATATATACACACACACACACACACATATATATATATATATATATGTACTGTATAATATACACACACACATACATACATACACTCTCTCTCTCTCTCCTGGGACATGCCGAGAAAGGAGGAGGGTATAATAGAAAGGGAAGGGGGAACACTCTAAGCATATAAACATGACAGTTGCTGGGACCTGGAAGCAGCAAAGTACTCACCCACCACTTTTCTGTCTTTGAGGTGAAAGCATATGCTGGTCCTCCACCCCACCCCTTCCGGCACCCTGTTCCTGTTGCCGGAAGCTCCTGCATCACTACCATTGAGATAGATGGTTTTCAGCCCAGGACTGAGGCAGCCTTTATGACTTGCCAGTTACATCAACACAGCGACCTACAGGAGGTACCCCAACCCCCCACCTTACTCATTTTGGCACATCGATACTTATCAAGTCCTACAGGGTTAATATGCCATATACAATGGCGAGGGTCAAAACCACGCAACACAGACAGCATGGACAGATATAGGTGTAACCACCCCACCACACAAATGGGGGTTCCCGAAAAGTCTTCGTTGACCTTTCCTAAATGCTCACTGCCAGGCTGGTGTCCTGTGTTTTAGCAGTTTAAACATTCTTGCCAGACAGTGCCTGTATAGCCTCTGCATATTGTCTCTTGAAGAGCTGCCTTCTCGCAGTTATAATTAATCTGGGAGGGGGGCTGAGTGTCTCTATGCTCGAGTCCCACCCGTGCTGCCAGATAATCGCTCCGTTTCTGCCATCGCTATTAGCGCAGAGGGAGCTCTGTTGGAAGATGTAACTGTTTTCTGAATATCTATTAGAGTGGTAAAGATATTGTAGTTTGTCTAACCTGCCTTCTTTGCAGCATGGACAGTTTCTGTTTGTCACCACCATCTTGGCCCTGGACTGCTGAAATGGGCCAGTCAGTACCTTTGGGGACTCTAAAATGGAGCCTGTCCCCAGGGGCTCTGTGGGTGCAAAATTCTGTAGGGATTGTAGTTTTGGGCTTTTGGTGCCTAAATGAACCTGGAGGGGGAGCCCTTGTTGTGACCGACAGAAGAATCAGCCAACCAGACCTTTTGGATTCTGGGGAAAGTCCCAGAAGGCTTGCAGTTTCAGCCAGATCTGAATTGGGAAGTGAAGGAGTAACAGCTCGAGATGGTCGAGCAGCAGACCTGCGTAGTTTCAGTGGAAGAACTGTGGAGAGGCCTGAGTTTTGGCCTGCATGCCTGCCTGCTGTCCCTGAGAGGGAACCTGTGCCTTTATCGGACTGAATCCGAAGTTGAAGAGCAAATTAAGCTACTGAATTGTGACCAGGCTCCTACCAGAAGAAGACCGAAGATTTGCTGAATGCAATCGACCTGTCAGGATGTCCAGCCATCTCTGAACTCCCAGATTGTGCAGAGACTCTCTAATTGCGACCAGAGAGCCATTTGCCTGGTACAGTGGAGTTTTCCTTACATGTAAATGTGCTGTGTGCTGATAGTGGGTCATGATTTGGTTCCCCACTGTGTGTCTGAACTGTTTTGCTTGCTGGAGGCTGCATCCAGCTCCATGGACTGAAATCCTTATTCATCTCTGTTTGGCTTGGGCTTTGCCACACTGGCCCCACCAGAATACCTGCTACACAGAGAAAGTCATCGATGAGAGACCTGCCTGGGGATCAGCCCCCTGCTCAACGCCTTGAACAGGAACGATGCCTCGGTTATTTCGTGTGGGCCCTGCTCTCCTGGCATTCAAGCTCAACAACCTGCAGTCTCTAGTTCATCCTGCCTGTGTCCAGTATCGGGTATTGTGAGTAAACATCAGGGTAGCTCCCTGCAACAACAGCTAAATATAAAATATAGTCACCTGATTGCTTTGTTGTCTTTTCTGTCATGAACTGAGCCCTCCGGCTCCAGATTACAAATAGTGTGTGCTGTGCATGTTGCTTTCTTCCATCACAGGTCCCCAACCAGCTGCGAAACCGGCCTACCCTGGGCAACGTTCCTGGCTAGCCCACTGTCTTCCTACATGGGTACCCAGAGTGTGTGACTGTGTAGGGACTCTGAAGTGCATGCGTAACTGTCTGATTGATATAGCCTTTAAGCAAATCAGCCTGATTTCACCCCTCCCTTGTTCAGGTCCCCTGAATAAATCCGATCTAACTCTTTTTGCATTTAACCAACTGTGGTTCCAGTTTGTGCTAAGAGCATTGTACTGTTGCTATTTGCTGTGCATAACCTTGTTTTACAGGGGATCCCCAGGGTCGAGCTAGAGGTACCAGCCCTGGTGGTAAGTGCAAACAGTGTGGGTAATTGCATGGTGAATAAGGGTCATTGTGAAGGTGATCATTGTATATTGTTCAGGCCACTAGAAGGGAGGGGGAGGGTTACAGTGTCCCGGAGGGCTGTGCCCAGGTTAGCTTGACCACTAACAACCCTGACCTCTGGGTGGAGGCACCTGTTTTAGTACCCAGACCCATTAACCTGCAACTAGCCATGCAGGCAGGGATAGTAGCCCTTGGGATAGCGCCACCTAGGGGTTACATCTTGGAGGCACCACTGGGATTAGAGTCCTGTAGTGGCCAGAGGTGGAAATGACCCCATTATTGTTTGTTTGTTTATTTAGGGAATCAGAAATACCTTTGAGTCAAAGACTCCTTTACAAAGGTTCCACGTCACGTATAATGCTTACAGAGCTAAAACAAACAATTTGAGCAGAAAATAAAGTAATACAGGGAAATGTTACAGACTTAATCACATGGATCCATGTCATGTGCAATTAGGACAGAGTTCACAATGCAGGTAGTGCATACTAACAATATAATGAGTGTTACAGGGTAAGGAAGCGAGGTAAATTTACAATCATAGAAGTCTAGCAACCTGAGCTGGTGCAGAGGCGGTGGTTTGTAGGTGTCGGGGTTTACACCCTGAGATGGCCGGCTAGAGGATGTAGGGAGAGGCAAGCCAGAGGCTGTTGTCAAAGTTGTTAGGGTAGGGCCTTGGAATCATTTACAGCTACAGATGCTTGTAGCCCGAAGGTGTGAACCCAGGAGTGATTTGAACTGACCAATTCGCTGATCAAGACGGAGGGTGACGGGTAGGGAGTTAAACCAAAAGGGTGTCCGGTAACAGAAGGATCTTTGGAATTGTGTTGTACGACAGGAGGGAATGGAGAGTCGTAGAGAGTCAGAGTTACGGGTGTGCTGGGCTTTTTGGTCTATGGTGATTAAGGGGGTAAGGGCAGCAGGGGAGAGCCCCAATGAGATTTTTTTAGCTAGGACACAAGTGTGGAATTTGATTCTATTGTCGAGGTCAAGCCAATTTGTGTCCTGATATAACCTACAGGTATGGGTAAGTCTATCACACCCTAGTAGAAGCCGGCAGGCTCTATTTAGGACAAGTCTAAGGCTAACCAGGGCTGAGGAGCTTGCCCCTCCAAAGGTAAGAAGTCCATAGTCAAGCAGGGGGAGAACTGAGGAGGATTCAGAATTGGTGGTAAAATGGAGGAGCTTACTACACCTAAGCTCAAAATCGCCCCCCATAAGCTGTTAGTACACCGAACAATTGGGTGGAGTGAGGCTGAGGGGGTAGACCCCCAACAGGCCCTCCTGCTGATGGATGTCCCATTAGGGACCACTAATGCTGCTGTTATAGAAGCTGTGGGGCATGTTAAGTGTGGGAAAGTTGAAGTGAAGGGGAGGGATTCAGACCTGTTTGACCAGACCATACTAGTTCTACCCTCCTGCAGCTCTCCCATAGATCCAGAGAAAGTACCCCCTGTTATTCTGTCAGAAGGGGCCCAGAAGGGTGGAGGGTCATCCATTTGCACAGTGATCCAGCTACCTCGGGTGGGTCCCCCAGTATAGAAGGATTCAAGGACAAGCTGCTTAAGCTGTTAGCTTCTGAGGGGCGAACCTCCCAAGAGTTAGTGAAGGTGCTAGACCTTTCTGAAGAACCTACACCATTGCAGTCCCTGATAGTGTCCCCAGCCTCCTCTAGGGTCTCCCCATGGTCACCTCCCCCATAGTAATTCCATCTGTGCACCAGGACTATTACCATAGACTTGGACTCTTTTTTTAGGGCACAGTCCCAGTGCCCGTAGGGGAGGATGACCTGGAAATGTGGATGGACTGTGCTACCCCCCTGGTCCAGAAGTGGCAGTGCTCTGAGGGGGAGAAAGGAAAAAGTCTCATGGAAAGTTTGAGGGGCCCTGCACTGGAAGCCATTCGCTTCCTACGAGCCACTAGCCCGGAGGCTACTGTGGCTGAATACCTCTCTGCATTGGAAGGGGATTTTGGAGCACTGAGTCAGGGGACGATTTACTGTGGAAATTCAAGTCCGCCAAGCAATGGAAGAATGAGAAGTTGTCTGTTTGTTACCCAAATTGAGAGGGCTCTGCAGAGGGCCCACAGAAAAGGAAAAGGGGTGGGGTGCCTGCTAGTGAACTGAACCAGGTCAGGTTGGACCATATTCTCAAGACAGCCAGGTACTCTAGTGTGATGATGCTAAAGCTTAACTTGCAAGATAGAACCTCAACTCCCTCCTTTATGCCCACTTCTCCACCAGCTGTGCTTGCACATAGCGCTCTCTGCCCACCTGCCTTCTCCTTTTTGGCCCATGGTCGACACGCACCTCTAATCTGGTCATTCTGCCCCCTCCACCAGGGCTACAAAGCGAACTTCCCTCCCAACACTGCACCTTAGACTTAGGCCAACTCTACTAACCCTATACTCGGCTTGCTCTGCCTACTAACGGCTGCTATGTGCCCCCATCAGTTTAGCAATCAACCACAATCTTATGTGTTTGCTAAATTGTCTGCTCTGTCCACGCGGATTTCTCCTCTCATTACTTGTACTGCTGCAAATTGTTGTTGTTCTGTGAAAATGTTATGCCTCTATTTTATGCCTCTATTGTTTATTTTCTGTACTCCCAGTTCCTTTGCCCCCAGGATGCATCTGGAATCGAGTGGTACTCTGCTCAGCATGGCCTCCTGGTTAAACTCTTAAATAAATAAGATAGGAAGGCTAACCATCCCAAGTATTATCACCTCATGAAAGAGATTCGTGAAGCAGAGAATGATGAAGAGGGATGGGAGCCCTATGCTGGGTTTGCCCATACCTGCCAGACCCCTGAGAGAAGTGTCAAGACAGAGGCACAGCAGATGAGAGAACTAATTAAAGAATTCACAGAGCTGAGAGTCTGTCAACAAGCCGCCGAGGTGGCCAGAGGTACTAACCTCTTCCAGGCACCTCCTGAGTTAGAGTGAGACCCCGCCTAGTGGAGTGGGGGTGCATGTTGTCTCCTCGGAAACCCGGACTGAGAGTAACCTACTGGAAGAAGTATGAGAATTGAGAGCCCTGGTGGGGGACCTAATATGAGCCACACAGACCACTAACCTTGGTGGAAGTCCAGAGGATCAAGAATGCCAGTCACAAGTCAAAGAAGGGCCCCGAGGTGCCCCTGATGTACCCAAGCAGGGAGATGACCCGCAACTACTCAGAGACTGTAGAGAACCCAATTTGTGCTACCACTGCGGGGAAGACGGGCACACCCAGTTCACCTGTCGCTCACCAGAGAAAGGTTGCCATTAGGCTACTAGCCTGGCTTCGACGGAACAATAACCGGCCACCAGGTGGAGCTGCTCGAAAAAGTTACTCATCAAAGGCTGCTTCTAAGTCAACATCCAAGCCTGCATCACCTGAATGGTCCAAGGTGGTGGGCCCTTCAATGGAAGCTACAGTGAAGGTAAACACTGTGTCCACCCGGGCCATGCTTGACAGTGGGTCTCAAGTGACCAAAGTGTTCCAAGACTGGTATCAAAAGCATCTGCTGGATGTGCCCCTGCAACCCTTGGAAGGCTTACATATGTGGGGATTGAGCGAGAAGTCTTATCCGTACTCTGGGTATATTCAGATCTGGCTATCTTTCCCTACCTCTGTGGCTGGAGTAGATGAACAAGTTGAGACACTTGCCTTAGTGTGTCCCCCACCAGACTGTATGATGTGGTTCCTCTACTAATTGAGACCAATGCCCATATGTTTGGGAGACTGGCACAACTGTCATGAGAAGCAAGGGAGACGGACTGGGCGGGCTCTAAGAACTCTGGCTCTGATCAAGAGGGCCTATGATTTACAGCAGGAACCCCAGGAAGTAGACCAGGATGAACCTGTGGGGATCATGTGGAAGAAGGATCCTGACTCTGGTACTGGCACCAAATGCCCAGTGTACCATTCATGGGGAGGTCCGCCTCCGGAAAGATGTCAAGAACAAAATACTGATGTTGGATGCACCAGGCAATGGAAAGTTGCTAGAGGGAGTATTGGTCAAACCCAGCATCTTGCCTGCTTATGCCCACATCTATGCATGACGAGTGATGGTCTAGATTCAGAATGTGTCAGATCGGGAGATCCGGGTGAACAGAGTTGCACCCTAGCTACAGTACACTGCGCAGACACTGCAGTATTACCCAGTAACAAGTGCTCTGGCAAGAAGGAGAGTGTGACCCTGGACCTATTTGACTTTGGTGATTCCCTGCTGCCAGCTGAATGAAAGGCTAGAATTAGCAACAAACTCGCCCAGAGAGATCGTGTTTTCCATTAAAAGAATGAGACTTGGGATGTGTCCAGGGTGCAGAGCATACTAATACAAGTAATCTCTCTCAACCATTATTAAGTAATATAAAAATAGTTCTCAAAATAATCATTACACACTTTATCAGAAAAAATGCCTCATGATCTTTCTAGTTTTATAACAATGTTTCCAAAAGATTTTTTGTAATTATATAGGCAAGAAATATTTTATAATATGTTAAATATTATGACAGTGCTCCCAAAAACTTTTTTTGTAATGTTTCAGAACTCTAGTTCCTTCATCAGACAACGGAGCTTGTGTTAATCTATAAAAAACAAAAAGTAGAAAGAAAAAAGATCAGAGCTATTAAATATAATGTTTGCCATTCAATATTAATAATAATTCAATCGTTAATAGGTGGAACAAACCTATTAATATTCAGAAATCTTTCTGAGATGGTTATGTTAATGTCCGCGGCTTATACCTTTAAAAAAGGGGGGGGGGCACCGTGCGCTCACTTCAGTGTCTGGCTATTCCATATATACTTATTCTATAACTGAGAAAGAAAAATCTCAATGAATTTTGGCATCTTCCTTGGCGAAATTAGTAATATTAATGCACTAAAAAGCTCTTACATGTAAACGGCCTCTGTTAAATGCGCTTGTTATATAGAGCTTACAAACTGCTGGATTGACTCTGAGAGAAACAAAGAATCATTGTGGCAATATTTTACATCTTTAGCCCATTTCAAAAGTGGTATAGTCACTGAATGAAAATGTTACCTTAAAATAAAATTAGTATCCAAAAAATGAAAGCACAATCAATGTTTCCCTTCATACAAGCATTGAGTGCTGTAATCAAATACGAAATGTCTTTTTACATCATTACTCTTTAAATTGGTGCAATTTTGAATCTGTGAGCAATACTAAGAGTCCATACCAGTCAGATTGCATTTCTTAGCTCTAAGCGCTCACATAGAGATTGTTTCAGAGGGAAACCGGGTTTAAAGCCACCGCCATTAAACAAACACGCCGTGCTGTACCTTGCGCCACACTTACTGCTTCTACAGGTGCTCACTGAAGAAGAAAGGGAGCCGGACCCCACAGGTATACATGCTAACATGTACATGTCACACTGTGACGTTTCCCTGGGAGGTCCGGTCATATAAATGAAAACTCCACTGATTTAGTGGAGCTTCCCCTTTCTTTTGAGTACTTAACTTAGTACACTGGCTAGTTAAGACAAATCTATCACTCAGTGCTAACATAACACAATGTCAAAACATAATATTAAAAGAATGCTTAGTACTGTTGAGAGATTACAAAGGATTCACAGTATACAGACTGTATTCAAAGACAGATAGTTTTTTGTTAGTCATAAACCATCCAATTCAATATTTCATTCAGTCCATATCTTGACAAATGGGTTTTCAAGTGAAAGATCCACCACGCTTCCCGTTTAAGTAAAATCCTTTCTCTGTCGCCACCTCGTATTAGTTCAGGTATTTTCTCGATGCCAAAAAATTTTAGGCTTGATACTTGATGTTGGCTCTCCATGAAATGCCTTGCTAATGGGGAACGCAGATCTTGTCTTCGAATGGTGCTTTTATGTTCTGTAATCCTAATTTTTAACGATCTAGTGGTTTCACCAATATAATACAGAGAACAAGGACAAACTATACAATAGATTACATATTCTGTATTGCAGGTAATAAAATCCTTAATATGATATATGTGATCATCCCAAGTACTCTTGATACTCTTAGTTTTTATGCCATTGTTACAATGGACACAATTTCCACAAGGGAAAAAAACTTTTATATCACTCTTTAACCAACCCATCCCTTCCTTTTTCTGTTTCCAATGTTGTGTTTTTATAATCTTATTATGTATAGTTGTTGTTCTCCGAGCTGTAACCCATGGTTTGTGTTCAAAAATCTTTTGTCCACTTTCAGAGCTCTGTAAGATATTCCAGTTGGATAAAATTATATGTTTTATTTTTCCAAAATGTTCTGAAAACTTAGTTGACATGTTTATCTTATCAGTGGTGGGACTCAAACCTGATACCCCTTCTAATAGTAAATAATCTAATTTTTTGGAATCTACCCTTACTCTAGCTTGATCTAGAGTTTTTCTGGAGTAACCTCGGTTTATAAATCTTTCAATTAAATCATTTAAATTTTTTTCATAATTATCTGAATTACTTGTGTTACGTTTAACTCTTAACATTTGACTATATGGAATGTTTTGTTTCAAATTTATAAAATGGGCTTGTAAATCCCAAAGCACTGATTGGCTACAACATCATCTGAGCCGTGTCCTTATCAGATGATCTTGTAGCCAACCGGCACTACCACCCAGCAACATGCCTGATGACCTCAACAAATCAGTGAGCTCTGCCAAGTGAAAACAACAACGCTGACTGGCAGAGCTCACTGCTACCGCACAGCGAAAATTAGTCTCCTCAGACCCTTGAACTAAGCGCGGTAAAACTACAGACATAGCGATATTCGATATTCAAAACCTAATCGAAGCAACTGATACCAGAACCCGCCGGAAGATGTGTCACAGCAACCCGCCTAATTTCCACATCGATTCTCAACAAATACTGACCAGTTTCAAGAAAAGAAGAGCAGCAGCTTCCTAAAATGACAGCGCCTCTGACGGCTCCACTGCAAGCATCCAATCAATGTGGAAATTAGCGGGATTGCTGTGACACATCTTCCGACGGGTTCTGGTATCAGTTGCTTCGATTACGTTTTGAATACACACATCTTCCGACAGGTTCTGGTATCAGTTGGTTCGATTAGGTTTTGAATACGAATATCGTTGCGGTCTGTAGTTTTTACCGGCGTTTGAGTTCGCGGTCTGAGGAGACTAATTAAACGAGCAGATTCCACAAAATTAAAAAACAAAGGTATTTTTACAGCACAGTTTCTACAGTTAAATTTTAAGAATGCACCCCTGATTAGGTTTTGAATACGAATATCGTTGCGGTCTGTAGTTTTTACCGGCATTTGAGTTCGCGGTCTGAGGAGACTAATTAAATGAGCAGATTCCACAAAATTAAAAAACAAAGGTATTTTTACAGCACAGTTTCTACAGTTAAATTTTAAGAATGCACCCCCGATTAGGTTTTGAATACGAATATCGTTGCGGTCTGTAGTTTTAACCGGCGTTTGAGTTAGCGGTCTGAGGAGACTAATTAAATGAGCAGATTCCACAAAATTAAAAAACAAAGGTATTTTTACAGCACAGTTTCTACAGTTAAATTTTAAGAATGCACCCAAATGAACTGCAAGGAAAACAAAGCAAGTGAACGTCTCTCCACCACACATCTACAATAAAATGGACTACAATATGTACAATAAGACAGTCTTTCCTGTTTGATTGCTTAATGAAAACCGAAATGTGTCCTGTTGCTTTCCATAATTCAAACCCAAATAAAATTGTTAATGAGTTTAAAATACATCTTAAAACGTTCAAAGATACTATCCTAATGGCAATGTAACTATACTAATGGTAATAATACAATAACAAAAAGGGACTATTTTTCCCTAGAATATAGTTGTTCTATTATTAATTCAAATATCAATAAAAAAACTTTAAAAAGTACAAATGTTTATTCACTTTACTGTTGCCCATTTTATAAGCGCCAATAACACTCATTGAGGGGAAGTTACGTGCTAGAGCAGCACTTAGTATACCGGCGCAAGCGCCTCGTGCCTTAGTACACCCTTTCAGGCATGCTCTTTATCAGCACGTAACCCACACCTCTTCATGTATTATTGCTACTTATTGACGTAAAGCTTTTAGAATGCAATATAGTGTTTTTAGTTATCTTTTTTCTATATAAATCAGTGTGAAATTTACCATTTCTTTTTATGATTTTCAAATCTAAATAAGCAATTTCACTAAAATCAAAATTTAAGGTAAATTTCAAATTGTTATTGCATTCTTCCAAATAGTTTTTAAATTGATGGATTTCTTCTACTGTTCCATCCCAGATAATCAATATGTTGTCTATAAAATGCTTATATAAAACAATTTTAGGTATGTAGGGATTTACATCTAACTCAATATGTTGTTTTTCAAAATATGCCATATATAAATTAGCATATGTAGGTGCCACTGTTGCACCCATTGCTGTCCCTACCTTCTGTAAAAAATTCTGATCCTCAAATTGAAAATAATTATTTTCTAATATCAGTCTGGTCAATTGTAATAGAAAATCTTTGTCTGGTTTATTTTCATCTCTGGTAGACAAAAAATAATCTAATGCTTGTAAACCTTCTGAATGAGGAATACTTGTATAGAGATTTTTTACATCCAAGGTAACCAAAAGACAGTGTTCAAACAAAGAATCCGTTTTATTCAACTCTTCTAAAATCTGAATATAGTGTTTCATGTCCTTTAAATGGGACCATGTATTTGGAACTAAATGATTGCAGTAATGGTCTACAAAAATTGATAATGGTTCAGTAACCGAACCGATTCCTGATATAATAGGTCGACCAGGGGGATGTTCTACATCTTTATGTATCTTGGGTAAACAATAAAACAAAGGTATTCTAGGTGTTTTATTTAATAATTCTTCCATAACCAATTGTTCTATAATCCCTCTATCATTTGCTTCAATTAATACTTCTCTAATCTTTGTTTTTAATGCTGTAAAAGGAATAGAATGTATCTTTTCATATGTGTTTTCATCAGTAAGTTGTCGTAAACATTCATTCTTATAGTCTGCACTATTCATAATAACTATTCCCCTACCTTTATCTGCTGGTTTAATTACTGTTGTTTCATCCTTTCCCAAATTATTCAGTGCTTCATACTCATCTTTGGTTAGATTGAACTTCATTTTTTTATTCTTTGAATCCATTAACATCTTATCAATATCTAAATTGACCTTATTGACATAGTTGACAATATTAGGTGGTACTAAATTAATAGGATTAAATTTAGATTTATCACCCAAAGCTTGTTTTAATAAATGTTTATCATTTTGTATTGTTACATTTGTATCTGTTTGAGAAAGAGGTTGTAATCCAAAAAAACTTTTTAATCTGAGTTTGCGATATAATTTCTCAAGGTTTAATTTCAGTTCAAAAGGGTTAAGCTTTTCTGAGATACTAAATGAAAGGCCATAACTAAGAACTTTACTTTCTATGGTTGTTAATCTACATAATGAAAGATTGAAAACAGTTTGTTTTACCGGTATCTCGATCTGAGTTCGTGTGTCTTTTCTTGATCTTTTTCTATATTTTCTAAATCTTTCTTTTCTGCGTGTGTCCGATAGACCTATGTCTTCTGTACCTCTGTGAAAATCCGTGTCTCTCTCAGCTGTTCTGTTGTTAGGTTGCCAGTTAAATCTATGATCATCATAGTATTCTCTTTTATTTTGCCATCTTCTGGGAGTATAAAATCTACCATTTGAAGTATGGTAACGTCTATTACATCTGTTAGAATATCTTCTATTAGAGAAATCTCTATATGGAATTGAATCTGAACTATCTGAATCTGAAGTTTCTGGACTGGTGTATGACAAATTGAGATCATATATGTTAGTATGTGCTGTTGATTTCTTCCAAGAATACACAGTACCATTTTTATAATCATTTAAATCTCTTTTAAATTTACCTATTTTGATATTCTGAATATGTTTATCATATTCCACAAGAGATTTCTCTATTTTTTCCAGTAGGGTTTTTAGTTCTGTTGTTTCTACTGTTTCTTTAATTTTAGATTCCAAATCATTTATTTCTCCTATTATTTTACTCTGTTCAGTAGTTAATGTTTCAATCAATAGTAACATGAAGTCAAATGAACATTTAGAGCGTATGCCATCCCACTTGAATTGGAAACCATCAGGAGAAAACCCTAATTGAGACTCAGCTAACACCCTCAAGCCTCTAGGTATTCTTTTCTGATTCATATATTCTAATAGGGTTACAGCATGCCAATCTAGCCTTATTTCTTGTTATTTTAATACTTCCAATTTATTAAGCATTGTTTTGGAAATATTAGTTGAATCAATTTGCCCTAAATGGTGTTTGCTTTTAACCAAACCCATTATTCTGGTTGCTTCATCCTGATTTATACTGATCGCTGTAGATCTATTATCTGTAGTTTTACCAATTTCTGTGAAAGTAGCCATTATAGTGATGACTTAACCAACAGAACCAGTGGAAATTTTTAAAATGGAAAATCTTTCCTAAATATTTAGGGAAACTCAAACAAAAAAAAAACCTCCCAGGTTAATCAGACAAAATTATGAAAACTTGTGAGTATCCCAAGGTTCCTATTAAAGTTTTAAAGGGGAGATAGAGATAGGAGAATCAACATACTAATACAAGTAATCTCACTCAACCCTTAAGTAATATAAAAATAACTCTCAAAATAATCATTACACACTTTATTTATCAGAAAAAATGCCTCATGATCTTTCTAGTTTTATAACAATGTTTCCAAAAGATTTTTTTAATTATATAGGCAAGAAATATATTTTATAATATGTTAAATATTATGACAGTGCTCCCCAAAACTTTTTTTGTAATGTTTCAGAACTCTAGTTCCTTCATCGGACAACGGAGCTTGTGTTAATCTATAAAAAACAAAAAGTAGAAAGAAAAAAGATCAAAGCTATTAAATACAATGTTTGCCATTCAATATTAATAATAATTCAATCGTTAATAGGTGGAACAAACCTATTAATATTCAGAAATCTCTCTGAGACGGTTCTGTTAATGTCCGCAGCTTATACCTTTGGGGCCCTTGTGGAAATTGTGTCCATTGTAACAATGGCATAAAAACTAAGAGTATCAAGAGTACTTGGGATGATCACATATATCATATTAAGGATTTTAGTACCTGCAATACAGAATATGTACTGTATTGTATAGTTTATCCTTGTTCTCTGTATTATATTGGTGAAACCACTAGATCATTAAAAATTAGGATTACAGAACATAAAAGCACCATTCGAAGACAAGATCTGCGTTCCCCATTAGCAAGGCATTTCATTGAGAGACATCAAGTATCAAGCCTAAAATTTTTTTGACATCAACAAAATACCTGAACTACTACAAGGTGGTGACAGAGAAAGGATTTTACTTAAACAGGAAGCGCGGTGGATCTTTCACTTGAAAACCCATTTGTCAAGATATGGATCGAATGAAATATTGAATTGGATGGTTTATGACTAACTAAAAACTATTTGTCTTTGAATACAGTCTGTATACTGTGAATCCTTTGTAATCTCTCAACAATACTAAGTATTCTTTTAATATTATGTTTTGACATTGTGTTATGTTAGCCCTGAGTGATAGATTTGTCTTAACTAGCCAGTGAATATAATGTACTAAGTTAAGTACTCAAAAGAAAGGGGAAGCTCCACCAAATCAGTGGAGTTTTCATTTATATGACCGGACCTCCCAGGGAAATGTCACAGTGTGACGTGTACACGTTAGCGTGTATACCTGTGGGGTCCGGCCCCCTTTCTTCTTCAGTGAGCACCTGTAGAAGCAGTAAGTGTGGTGCAAGGTACTGCACGGTGTGTTTGTTTAATGGCGGGGGCTTTAAACCCATTTTCCCTCTGAAACAATCTCTATGTGAGCGCTTAGAGCTAAGAAATGCAATCTGACTGGTAAGGACTCTTAGTATTGCTCACAGATTCAAAATTACACCAATTTAAAGAGTAATGTTGTAAAAAGACATTTCGTATTTGATTACAGCACTCAATGCTTGTGTGAAGGGAAACATTGATCGTGGCTTTTATTTTTTGGATACTAATTTTATTTTAAGGTAACATTTTCATTCAGTGACTATACCACTTTTGAAATGGGCTAAAGATGTAAAATATTGCCACAATGATTCTTTGTTTCTCTCAATCAGAGTCAATCTAGCAGTTTGTAAGCTCTATATAACAAGCGTATTTAACAGAGGCCGTTTACATGTAAGAGCTTTTCAGTGCATTAATATTACTAATTTCGCCAAGGAAGATGCCAAAATTCATTGAGATTTTTCTTTTTCAATTCTAGAATAAGGATATATGGAATAGCCAGACATTGAAGAGAGCACACGGCACCCCTTTAAAGGTATAAGCCTCGGACATTAACATAACTGTCTCAGAGAGATTTCTGAGTATTAATAGGTTTGTTCCACCTATTAACGATTGAATTATTATTAATATTGAATGGCAAACATTATATTTAATAGCTCTGATCTTTTTTCTTCCTACTTTTTGTTTTTTATAGATTAACACAAGTTCCGTTGTCTGATGAAGGAACTAGAGTTCTGAAACGTTGCAAAAAAGTTTTGGGGATCACTGTCATAATATTTAACATATTATAAAATATTTGTCTTACCTATATAATTAAAAAAATCTTCTGGAAACATTGTTATAAAACTAGAAAGATCATGAGGCATTTTTTCTGATAAAGTGTGTAATGATTATTTTGAGAGCTATTTTTATATTACTTAATAAGGGTTGAGTGAGATTACTTGTATTAGTATGTTGATTCTCGTATCTTTATCTCCCCTTTAAAACTTTAATAGGAACCTTGGGATACTCACAAGTTTTCATAATTTTGCCAGGGTGCAGAGCATCACATATGCCTGCATGATGACCGGCTATTTCGAGAGAGATCCCGACGCCTCGCCCCAGCAGACATAGATGATGTTAGGAGGCACTTGCAGGAAATGCTCACTGCTGGCATTACACAAGAATCAAGGAGCCTCTGCCTCTCTCATTGTGGTTGTGCATAAAAAGAATGGGTCCATGAGGATGTGTGTTGATTATCAAACCCTGAACCGGCGGGCCATCCCTGATCAATACACCATGTCCTGAATACAAGATGCCCTGGATTGCTTGAATGGGAGCAAATGGTTCTCGGTATTGGATCTTTGCAGCGGATATTATCAGATTCCGATGGCCCCATGGACTGTGAGAAAACAGCCTTCATCTGTCCTTTGGGGTTTTAAGAATTTCTGAGAATGCCACAGGGGATATCAGCTGCCCTGGCCATCTTTCAGTGACTGATGGAACGTGTGGTGGAAGATATGAACTTGCTGGAATGTCTGGTGTACTCAGACAATGTCATTGTGTTTGGTGCACATTAGAGGATCATGAGACCCGACTGTTTACAGTCCTAGACTGACTGGAAGACTTCAGCCTCAAGCTGTCCATTGACAAGTGCCAGTTTTTTCCAACCTCCGTGAAGTATGTGGGGCATATAGCATCTGCAGAAGGGATATAGACTGATCCCAGTTAGGTTGAATCACTGACTACTTGGCCCCAGCCCCATAACTTGAAAGAACAACATTTCCTGGGGTTCTGTGGCTACTACCACAGGTTCATAAGACTATTCAAAGGTGATTTGTGCGCTCCTGAATCTTACCCAGGGTTACCCCCCTACCAACTGTAAATACAAAAAAGGGGCTGTCAAAGAACCAGAGAAAATGTACTTCTGCACAGGTGACTGGGCCTCGCTGGAGACCCGATTGTGAAGCAGCCTTCCATGAAGTCATATACCAGCTCACCCATTCCCCCCATCCTCGCCTATGCTGACCCTACCAAGCCCTATGTGCTGCACATAGATGCTAGTCTTCAGGGCCTAGGAGCTGTGCTGTATCAAGACCATGAGGATGGTTTGAGACCAGTGGCTTTCGCCCGTAGGCGCTTGACCCCATCAGAATGAAACTACCTTGTGCACAAGCTGGAGTTCCTTGCCCTAAAACGGGCCATCGTCGACCAGTTTCATGAATACCTCTATGGGGCAAAGATATCGGTGAAGACTGACAATAACCCGTTAACCTAGGTACAGACTTCAGTTAAGTTAGATGCCACTGGGCACCGGTGGCTTTCTGCCTCATCAACCAATGATTATGCTGTCGAATACAGGCCGGGACTGAACCATATTGATGCTGACGCTGTGTCACAAAGGCCAGCTTCCAAGAGTGATTGGGTCAGACTGTCCAAACCTGACATTGGAGCATTGTGCCAGAAGTTTGACAGAGATGAACAGATGTCTGCAGACACAGTGGACTGTGTAGTAGATTGCTTGGGCCCTCCTGATACCTGCATACCAGCTGCTTATTGCCATTTCTGTGCTCTAGATATTGGTACACTACTTCAATTTGACAATGACAGCATTCAGTGGGCTCAATTCCAAGATACTAGGATTCAGCCAGCACTTGATGCCCTGTGTGGGGGGAAAGATGTGTCCAAGTTGTGTTACCCTGACTTGCGAACTGCTCTGTTGTTTAAAGAAGGCCCCAGGTTGAAGTTACTCAATCAGTTGTTATACAGAGAGACAGTTGATCATAGTGGTCAAGTAGACAAGCAACAATTGGTCCTGCCCATGGCCTTTAAAGATTTGGTACTGAGGTCCCTCCACAATCACATGGGGCACCTCAGTATCGACGGGACCTTCAACCTAGTACAATCTCGATTCTACTGGCCCAAGATGGAGGCCGACGTTGAGCACCATGTAAAGACTTATAGTCGTTGCCTGCAAAGGAAAGCCCTGCGTCAGAGGGCTGCCCCCCTTGTCAATATTACTACCAGCACCCCATGGAACTGGTCTGCATAGACTTTTTGTGTTTAGAACCTGATCAGTGGAATATTGGCAATGTGTTGGTGGTTACGGATCATTTCACACAGTGTGCATAAGCTTTTCCAACCAAAGATCAAAAGGCCTCTACTGTCGCCAAGGTGTTCTTTCTTTGAATAGCCGACTCAAAGTCTCTTCCTTGGTCAGAGTGGATCTGCGTAATACCTAGTGGTCGAAGAAATTTTCCACTAGAAAATTTCTTCGCCCACTGTGGTGCCCCCAGTGGATCCACTCTGACCAAGGCAGAGACTTTGAGTTGGCTATTCAAAGAAATGCTCTCTGTGGGGGCTGCGGAAGTCTGGAACCACCCCTTATCATCCACAGGGGGACCCTCAACCAGAATGCTTTAACCGCACCCTTCTAGATGTGCTGGGCACCCTCCATCCAAAAGACAAGCCTAAGTGGAGCCAGCAGATTAGCATCTTGGTCCACGCATACAGTTGCACCAAAAATGATGCTACTGGGTTCTCCCCCTACCGCCTCATGTTCGGGAGGGAGGCCCGATTGCCAGTTGATGTCTGCTGTGGGGTTTCTCCAGATGGGGTCCAAGCCGAAAACTACCTGCAGTATGTACAAAAACTGAAAGATCAGTTGAACCATGCCTATCAGCTGACCCAGACAATGGCCACCAAGAGAAATCTAGCCAACAAAGAGAGGTATAAGAAAGTAAAGGTTCAAGAGCTACGGCCCGGAGACCATGTGTTATACAATTTGGGACTACATGGCAAACACAAAATTGCTGATAGGTGGCACCATTGTCCTCATGTAGTAGTTGGAAAGTTGGATGATCTACTAGTGTATAAGGTACGCCCAGACAATAACTCCAAAGCTGTCAAGTCCATGCACCGTAACCACTTGCTGCCTATCTGCCAAGTTATTATTGAAGCTGAGCCAGCAGACATTGCCTCCCCTGGGCTGGTGACTCATGCTACTGCAAAAAAGACAGTCAACCTACCCCAGTGGTTACAGATGTAAGGTTTCCCCCGCAGCAGGCCCAGACTGATAGTGACTCTCAATCCACCTCTGATGATAGTGATTGTGACATTGCCTATTACCCCTCCTATGAACTTAGTCAGCTGTTTCGAGGTAACCCTATGACAAATTGTGGAGATGAAGCTGGGCCTTCAGGACTGCATAACCCCCCAGTTTCTTCTTGGAAGCCAATGCTCCCTGAAAGTGAGGTGCAAAGCATCACATCTGAGGTTGCGGACTCGGGGCTGGATATTCAAACTGCGCCATTCATAGGCGCAAGCCCTTGAGCTGCGCAAAATAGTTGCGCAGGGGTGTGTCCTGGGCGATATTCAAAGGAGTTGCGCTATTGAGCAACTCCTTTGAATATCACCCCCCAGCCACAGCCACTGTGCATGGCGCAGTGGAACTTGTGCCACCACAAGTTGACAGAGTGGAGCATTCAACTTGCGGTGGCGCAAGTACCATTGCACCATGCGCAAAATCACGATATTCAAATGGTGGCATCCAAATGGGGCTATAATTCATGCAAGGCGCAGGGCGGGCCATTTGCATGTGATTATGTCCCCATTTGCATGCCATTAGCATGTAGGTGCGCCGTTCCCCGAGGACTTGCGCCTGGTGCCTGCCAGGCAGCAGCCGTCGGGGACCGGCCCCCTGCAGCCTGATCGCGGGCATAGTGTATTCCCCCCACCAGCCCGATCACGGGCATCAATGTAGCTCCCACCCTCCTCCGCTTACATATCCTTGGTGGTCCAGTGGACCAAATGCCCGATCGCCGGCGGTATGTATAAACCCCGAACATAGCCCTGGTGGCTGTGTCCCCACCCTACCCACCCACTTCACCTCGCCTCCGCAGCCGGGCGGGCGGCGGGCATCCACTCGCCTGCCGCCTGTGCTTTCCGCCGTCGACAGCTCGGTAGGCTCACGCCTATTGGTGCAGAGTAAGAGTCTATGGGGCGGTAGTTTATACTGTAGCATGACAGTCCAGTTTGTGAATGAATCATTCACAAATCTGGACTGTCATGTATGGAGGCTGCACGCCCATTGGCTCTTGCTCTGCACCACGGCGGTAGCCCAGCGGGTTGTCACTGGGGGCGGCAGGCGGGTGGGATGCTGCCGCCGCCGGAGGGAGAGCGGGGTGGTGCTTTGTGGGTGGGTAGGGTGGGGGACACTAGCCACCAGGGCTATGTTCGGGGTTTTAGCACACATACCGCTGCAGATCGGGCATTTCAGTCCACTGACCACCAGGGATGTGAACGGGAGGGGTGGGAGTTATTACATACACGCCCGCGATCGGGCATTTCGTCCACTGGACCACCAGGGATATGAAATGGGGAGCTACATTGATGCCCGCGATCGAGCCATGGGGGGCAGGGACTGGTTAGGGCCAGCCACAGGTGGCAGCTGCTGTGTTGCGCCCCTGCAATACAGCAGCTCACCTGTGGGTGGCCCTCGACTTAGCCTTTTTGGCTCAAAGTCCTGCAGGCAGGTTGGGGTTGCGCCTGCACAACTCTGCACAGCCCGGCTGAATATCGGGCTGTGCAGTTTATGCATGGTTCCTCCCCCTCCAGTTCAGCATGCATTCATTTGCATTGCGCTGTTGCTCAGCATGTTTTCTGTGGCGCAACTGCCTCCTGATGAATATCGCAGAATGGAGCAAGTTTGGACTTCCGCAGGTGCAACCCTATTGCGCATGGTGCAACCCTTTTGAATATCTGGCCCCCTGTGTTTTGTGGAACTGTGTGAGTTGTCTGAAGAAGGGGCTGATGGTCTGAGTCTCTCTGGTGACACACCAGAACTTGAAGAACAATATGAGAGTACTGACAGCCCCCCTTCAGTATCACAAAGCCTAATTGTGCCAGAACCATCTCAAAATGAGCCAGCTGGGTCCTTGTCAGAAGATAACGATGAGCCAAGTATTGGGGAAACAGAGCCTACAGAGCAAGGAGCTGACAGTGCTCCCAGTCTGGACGTTCCCATCCATGCAGAGGCACCCTTCACGAATGACAAAAGCTCCAAAGTTAGTGCTGAAAGTACAGAGACTGTGACTGTTCACCCCCAGAAAGACAGGCCGAGCTGTCAAGCCAGTATTGCGCTTCAATTATGATTCTCCCGGGAGGCCAGTGGATTTGCCTCTCAATGTGGTTCACAACGGGGTTTAGGTCTCACCAAGCTCATTGACCAAATTGAGCTTCACGGCCAGCTCCAGGTTACTTGTTCTTCCCTCTCACCATGGTGCCCCTGTCCCATCCAGCCCCCTGTTAGATGACAGGGAAGGGCCCCCTCTTACATTGTTTAATGTACAAGAAGTTATTACATGAATCAGTATAGTGATGTTACTAATATGTTAATCATAGTGGAATCAGTATTACCTGTATGAAACATGCATAAGTATTGTCAATATGGATGTAGTAATGGAAAGTGTATTGAAATGTATAGTAATGTAACAAGAAAATGATATATGTCTCATTTATGTCATTTTTATGTTTGCTTGCGCGCATGTGCAAGAAACATTATGCAGCAGCTTAAGAGAGAAGCGGGTTGTGGAGGCGCAGCACTGTGGCAGCCAACGGAGGCATACCATTTGGGGGCTTGGCACTGGTGAACCAATGGAGGCACAGTGTGCTGATGACACTGGCTTCCAAAAGTGCCACCAACTTGTAACGTTTTCGCCGCAGCAATCAGGGGCCGCCTCTTCATTGCAGCGTCAGCCATTCCGCTGCAAAGAGGGAATGACCCGTCATTGCAGGGCGGAACGTTGCCTAGTATAATATTGTTTGTGAACGCGGCAAGCTGCAGCCATGTTCACAAACAGTATTGCACAGTCCCAATGCCAAGGGGGTGCCGAATCCTCCTCGGCATCATGCACGCCCCCAAAACTGTCTTTGTTTGCTGATGGGGGCCCCAATCCCCGTTGACTTCATCCCCTCCTGCCCAATTTAATTTGCTGATGGGAGAGCCCACTCCCCATTGGCATAATGTCCCCCCCAAAAAAAGTTGCTTTCTGCCAAGGGGGTGCCCAATCCCCCTCGGCTCTTGCACCCCCCCTTGGTATGTGCCGACGGGGGTGCCCAATCCTCCGTTGGCTACAGCCCCCCCAAAAAAATTCAGGTGGCATTCTGGGAGCCCACCTCAGCATGCCAAATGCCCCTGTGAAAATAAAAAAACATCCTGCAAAGTTTATTTTGTTTTGAACCTGTAAATCAGGAAACGGTCCCTCGTTGAGTGCAGTGGCACCCCCCCAACCCACACCCACCCTCTGCGCACCCTGCGCCCCACACTCCCACCACATACTTGCCTCCGGGCAGGCGCGTGATCTTTGGTCGGACAGGAACACTCTGCACTCTTCAAAGCCGACCTGAACTGAAGAAATACCGGTAAGCTGTATAATGACATAAATAGGTATTTTTCAACTTTGGTGCGTATCTCAGGCATTTTGGGGAATTTTGCCACCAAATTTTCAACATGGGGTTATTGGAACCCCTCCTCATGAATTCAGGCACTGTCATGGCGTTATTCTGTCCCAAAGGGTGATTTCGCGGTCACTATGCGGAATCACCTTTCAGAACCTATTAACGAAACGACAGTGCCAGTGTTCATGAGGTGGGCTCTCAAAAAGTCTGTGTTGCAAATTTGGAGGAAAAATTCCAAGAAACCACTTTTACGATCATGCATAGCGCAGTTGCTACGCATGCTCATAACTTGGCTGGCAGTATAGCCTAGAGGTTAGAGGAACGAGGTGTGAACGAGCTTGATACATCCAGCAGACCAGACCTGAGTTTGATTCTCTCAACCTCCACTTGCATACTGTGCAACTCTGAGCAAGTCACTTAACCACCCAGTGCTCCCAGGTCACCCCTGAAAACAGGCACTTGTGCCTAGTGGGCCTTACCCTGTTACCAAAGACTAAAATAAAAAAAAAAAAATCACGAATTTTTAATATTTTCACTCCAGATTTTCAACATTGCCATTTTGCCATGCCTCCTTATGAACAGTACAGCTGTCATTTTTCACATCCTGGCCGAAATGTGTTTTCGCACTTCCAGCGCAGAATAGCGCAGTCACTGTGGGAAACCAGTGTTCGGGACACATTAAGAAAATCACAGTGACACTTCATGAGCAGAGGTCCTAAAATGCCTATGTTGAATATTTGGTGACGAAAGTCCATAAAATGCCTGTGTTATGCGCATGCGTTATGCAGTTTCCACATATGCTCAGAAGTGGGAACATTTTTAATATTCCCACTACAGATTTTCAACATTGCCATCTCTTCATACCTCCCTATGGATGGTATAGCTGTCATTCTTCACATTCTGCCCAATCTGTGTTTTCATACATGTGGCGCAGAATGGCATGGTCGCTGTTGGATCTCAAAGTTCGGGACACATTGACAAAATCACACTGCCACTCTTCATGAGAAGAGGTCCCAAATGCTTTCATGAGGTGGGGTCAGAAAAAGGCCATGTTGAGAATTTTTAGTACAAATACCAACAAACGCCCGGGGCGTTAGGGTTTCTGACCATAATGTCCCACCCTGTACAGACTGACAGGCATCGGGGTGTGCCTTTGGATTGACGACTGTATGCTCATGCCATCCCACCCACCCCCAGCCACTGACAGGCATTGAGATGTACCTTGGACTCTTCGGCCCCAGACCTCATTCCATTTTCCTATGGTGCACCCATTTCAGCGTATATCCTTATGGAATGGGGTGACTGTAAAGCCAAATACCCCAAGGCACATCTCAACACGTGTCGGTGTCTGCAGAACAGGGTGAGGTGACATGGCATGACCATCATGGGAGACAACCCAAACACTTACCCCAATGTCTGTCCGTCTCTACAGGATGGAGGTGGGGTTGGAGTGAAGTTCAATACTTCACTGCCATTCTTATTCTGCATCTGTCTAACTCCTGCATTTCCAATGCTAATACCAGCAAGCAAACATTCGGCATTGACAATGCTTGTTGGTATTGTGATGGTACAGACTTGACGTGGACACCAAGTTCTCTCCATGCAGAGAAGGGTGTAACCCCCCTACAAATGGGGGTTCCCAAAAAGTCTTCCTTGAACTTGCTTAAATGCTCACTGCCAGGCTGGTGTCCTGCGTTTTAGCAGTTTAAACGTTATTGCCAGAGAGTGCCTGTATCGCCTCTGCATTTTGTCTCTTTAAGAGCTGCCTTCTTGCAGTTATAATTAATCTGGGAGGGGGGGATGAGTGTCTCTATGCTTGAGTCGCGCCCGGGCTACCAGTTAATCGCTCTGTTTCTGCCATTGCTATTAGCACAGAGGGAGCTCTATTGGAAGATGCAACTGTTTGCTGAATATCTGTTAGAGTGGTAAAGATATTGTACTTTGTCTAACCTGCCTTCTTTGCAGCATGGACAGTTTCTGTTTGTCACCATCATCTTGGCTCTGTACTGCCAAAGTGGGCCAATCAGTACCTTTGGGGACTCTAAAATAGAGCCTGTCCCCAGGGGCTTTGTGGGAGCAAATTTCTTTAGGAATTGTAGTTTTGGGCTTTTGGCACCTAAATGAACCTGGAGGGGGGAGCCCTTGTTGTGACTGACAGAAGAATCAGCCAACTGAACCTTTTGGATCCTGGGGAAAGTCCCAGGAGCCGGAGGCTTGGAGTTTCAGCCAGATTTGAGTTGGGAAGTGAAGGAGTAACAGCTCAAGAAAGTCAAGCAGCAGACCCACGTAGTTTCACGCGGGAGAACTGTGGAGAGGCCTGAGTTTTGGCCTGCATGCCTGCCTGCTGTCCCTGAGGGGGAACCTGTGCCTTTATCGGACTGAATCCAAAGTTGGAGAGCAAGTTAAGCCACCGAATTTGTGACCAGGCTCCTATCTGAAGAAGAACGAAGATTTGCTGAATGCAATCGGTCTGTCAGGATGTCCAGCTACCTCTGAACTCCCGGATTGTGCAGAAACTCTGTAATTGCGACCAGAGAGCCATTTGCCTGGCACAGTGGAACTTTCCTTACATGTAAATGTGCTGTGTGCTGATAGTGGGTCATGATTTGGTTCCCCACTGTATGTCTGAACTGTGTTTTGCATGCTGGAGGCTGCATCCAGCTCCATGGACTGAAATCCGTATTAATCTCCATTTGGCCTAGGCTTTGGCACACTGGCCCAGCCAGAATACCTGCTACACAGAGAGTCATCGACGAGAGACCTGCCTGGGGATCAGCACTCTGCTCAACGCCTTGAACAGGAATGACACCTTGGTGATTTGTGTGGGCCCTGCTCTCCTGGCATCCAAGCTCAAAAACCTGCAGTCTCGATTTCATCCTGCCTGTGTCCAGTATCGGGTATCGTGAGTAAACATCAGGGTAGCTCCCTGCAACAACAGCTAAATATAAAGTGTAGTCATCTGATTGCTTTGTTGTCTTTTCTGTCACGAACTGAGCCCTCCGGCTCCAGAATACGAATAGTGTGTTGTGCATGTTGCTTTCTTCCATCACAGGGCCCCAACCAGCTGCAATGCCAGCCTACCCCGGGCAACGTTCCTGGCTAGCCCACCGTCTTTCTACCTGGGTACTCAGAGTGTGTGACTGTGTAGGGACTCAACTGCATGCATAATTGTCTGATTGATATAGCCTTTAAGCAAATCAGCCTGATTTTGCCCCTCCCTTCAAGTCCCCTGAATAAATCAGATCTAACTCTTTTTGCATTTAACCTGACTGTGGTTCCAGTTTGTGCTAAGAGTACTGTACTGTTGCTATTTGAAGTGCATAACCTTGTTTTACAGGGGATCCCCAGGGTCGAGCTAGAGGAACCAGCCCTGGCGGTAAGTGCAAACAATGTGGGTAATTTCATGGTGAAGAAGGGTAATTTGAAGGTGATCATTGTATATTGTTCAGGCCACTAGAAGGGAGAGAGTGGGGTTGCAGTGTCCCTGAGGGCTTTGCCTAGGTTAGCCTGACCACTAACAACCCTGACCTCTGGATGGAGGTACCCGTTTTAGTACCCAGGCCCCTTAACCTGCAAGTAGCCACGCAGGCAGGGGTAGTAGCCCTTAGGATAGTGCCACCTAGGGGTTACATAGCGACAGGGTGCAAAACCGCAAAATTGTTAAGTGCAGTTGTGTATCCTGTCACTGTTGCCTGGAAAAGGATAAGACCTCTGCTGGGAGGAGGGTCTGCTGAGCAACTGCCATGGCTCGACAGGATGAGACGCAGGCAGCAATGGAAGCGGTGTGTCTGTGGACTGGGTTTCGAATCCTGGTCCCAGACGCATGGGCATTTTTTTTTTTTATCTTGCTCTTTGTGCGATTATCTATTTTCAGTGTGGGGACAAGCACAGTTTGCCCACCTCAAGGGCCATAGCAACTTGACAGGTTATATCCTCCCCAGGATACAGACCTCAACCCACACACACTCCTGTGACATGCCGAGAAAGGAGGAAGGTATAATGGAAAGGGAAGGGGAAACACGCTAAGCATATAAACATGACAGATGCTGGGACCTGGAAGCAGCAAAGCACTCACCCACCACTTTTCTGTGTCTGAGGTGAAAGTAAATGCTGGTCTCTCATGCCTTCTGGCACCTTGTTCCTGTTGCCGGAAGCTCCTGCATCACTACCAGTGAGGTAGATAGGTTTCAGCCCAAGACTGAGGCAGCCTTTATGACTTGTCAGTTGCATCAACACAGCAAATACAGGAGGTCCCCCCACCTTACTCATTTTGGCACATCGATACTAATCAAGTCCTACCGGGTCAATATGCCATATACTGTGTGGTGCAGGTCAAAACCGTGCAACACAGACAGATATAGCGACAGGGTGCAAAACCGCAAAATTGTGTAAGCGCAGTTGTGCATCCTGTCACTCTTGCCTGGAAGAGGATAAGACCTCTGCTGGGAGGAGGGTCTGCTGAACAGCTGCCATGGCTTGACGGGATGAGCCGGAAGCAGTGCGTCTGTGGACTGAGTTTCGAATCCTCTCAGATGCATTTTATTTCACACTTTGTGTGATATCTATTTTCAACCCCCCCGAGTTGATTATTTAAGTTGGGGAGGTCATAACGGGGGGTGCGGGGGCCGGAGCACTCTGAAAAACATAAAGAATTGCCACACAGCAATATACCACACTGTATTGACAGCGCGGTATATTGCTGCGCTATTTTGGTGTGAGGCAATATGACCCCGTGCCTTATCAGGTTAGTTGGCCAGTTTGGGGACCCCTCACCATGTTCTGCTGCTCTCCAGTGTATGTGGCATCTCTGCCCCTCACTCTTTCTGCTAATTTTGTAAGTATGGATGCTGAAAATCTATTTTTTTAAATATAAACAATAGTAAGAAGGATATATTACTCCCACCTTCCCAGCGTGAGGGGAAGGTGCAAGCCACTTTTTTAATAATAACTAGTTTTTGAGAGTACAGCAGGTATGTATGGGATAGGATTCTCACTCCCGCATTTTGTCACTGTTGGGTTGTTTAGAAGTTTACTGTTCTGTCATCCTAAATGGTCAGTTTGGACAGGGCCATGGGGCACTTCCTGTCCTGGGCTATTGCTGTTATTGGGTTTCTAATATGATTTTCATAATGCATTTTGTAAGTCAGCCATATTCTCAACATGGTACCACTGAGTCTCCTCCTGAGACCCTAAACCCTTACAGTTTAATAAATGTAAAACAGTTCATGGATGTAGATACTCCTAGACATGGAATCAGCTTTAAAAATATGGGTCTTGGTCTCACTGGCATTCCAAAATTCTTAAGCACTCTACCTCCTGTGAAGGATACTGTTGCCGGGCTTCTGGGTCATGGTTACCAATACATTGAGTCCTTGCAGTCCCCTCAGACAACTGTCTAATGGCTAGCCTTATACCCTAGAATCCCACAACGAGAAAATTCAGCTACTCTGCTCTCTATTACAGTGGTGGCTAACCTGTTGCAGTTCCTGTCCTGGAATGTTCAGGGTATCAATTCACCGATTTAACTAAAGCAAATACTGGTCCACTCCCACCTAAAGTAAGAGCGCTTTGATATCACCTTTCTCCAGAAAACTCATCTGCTGGAGGCTGAAGCTCAAAAGCTTGCCAGAGAGTGGGTGGGGCAGGTCGCCAGTAGTTCGTTTACTAAAACAAGCCAAAGGAGCAGCAATTTTGTTTCATAAGAAATTAAAGACTCAAATCCTGCATACCATCCATTCCTCAGATTGCATATGGATAGTCGTAAGAACTAGCATTAACTCACAGATCTTTCTTTTAGCTAATGTATGTGGGCCCAACCAAGACACTCCCTCTTTCTTCCTGGACATAGGTCAACAAATCAGCAACCTACTTCAGCTGGGCAACAGACTACTGGTCGCTGGTGATTTCAGTGAAGTCTGGCACCCTCCTCCTAGATAGGCTCAGACAGTACTCATTGCAACCTACCAAGTCTGCAGTTGCCCTGCATGTCATGACTGCAGAATTCAAATTGGTTGACTGGTTGAGAAGTCTCCACCCAACAGACAGTGTGTTTACTTTTCACTCTTCCTCCCCCCCCCCACACACCCCAAATACCAGCAGCCAGTTAGATTTTTTTCCCTTATTTCTGCTGATGGCCTGCATGAAGAGCAAAGAGTTCATGTAAGTCAGATGGTAATTTCAGACCATGCTTGTACTGGCATCTCGCTACTTGCCAGTCCTCCTACTCTGAGAATGTCCTGGTGGCACATGGACACATTCCTCTTCTCACTCAGACTTCCCACAGTGGCTAGCAGCAGAACTAGAACTATTTTTCTCCTTCAACGATGCACCTGATGTGACTACAACCATGTTGTGGGATACTTTTAAAGTGTGTCTTGGAGTGGCCCTGTATGTCAATGAAAATATCAAAGCTACAGAAATTCAGAATACACATAAGGAGCCAGAAGAACTGTGGGTCACCCTGGAAACAGGAAATGGGACAACCATAAGAACTGGGGTTGTCTACAGGCCCCCAGACCAGGGGGAGGACATAGACACATTACTGTTAGAAGATATACAAAACATGACAGCTAAAGGGGAGGTTCTGATAATGGGAGACTTCAACATGCCGGATACAGATTGGTCAATACCAGCAAGAACATCTGCCAGAACTAGACACATAGTGGATTCCCTGCAGGGGGAGGGCCTCAAACAATTGGTACAGCAACCCACGAGAGACAGGGCTATCCTAGATCTAGTACTGACTAACAAGGAAGGGATCACAGATCTCCAGGTGGAAGGTCACCTGGAGGCCAGTGACCATCACATGGTATGGTTCAATTTGACTACTACATCTAAATCATCCCATTCCAAGGCAAAAATATGGGACTTCAGAGGAGCTGACTTTGATAAGATGGCCAACAGAGTTAAGCTAGCCCTGGCAAAAAGAAACACAGATGAGGGGGTACAGGCAAAGTGGGCAAGCATTAAGGATGCAATACTTGAAGCAACATCCCATTCTGTTAGACAGAAAAGGAAGTGCAAAAGAAGAAGGAAACCACTTTGGTTCTCAAATACAGTAGCAGAAAAGGTCAGAGCCAAAAGGCTGGCCTTCAGGAAATATAAGGGAACACAGCGGGATGAAGATAGGGAGGCATACCAAACTGCCCTAAGGGAAGCAGGGAAGGCAGTAAGGCAGGCAAAGTCCCAAACTGAGGAAACACTAGCACTAACAGTAAAGAAGGTGACAAGACTTTCTATAGATACATTAGTGAAAGGAGAAAGTCCAGAGGGGTATTGCTGTTTAATGGAGAAAAGGGAGCATGTGAGGAGGAGGACCTGTAAAGGCATCTATCCTAAATAGATACTTTTGCTCAGTATTTACTGAAGAGAAGGTAGGGCAGGGCCCACAGCTCAGCATCATGGACACAGGGGAGGAGGTGAGCACTACTCCCTTCACAAAAGAAAGGTCCTACAAGAACTTGCTAAGCTCAGGGTGGATAAGGCAATGGGACCTGATGGCATACATCCCAGGGTACTTAAGGAGCTAAAGGTGGAATGAGCAGAGCCATTAGCAGAACTGTTCAGTGAGTCTCTGAGCACAGGAGAGGTCCCAGAAGACTGGAGAAGGGCTCATGTGATCCCGCTCCACAAGAGTGGTAGCAGGGAGGAGACGGGAAACTACAGACCAGTCAGTCTTACCTCAGTAGTGGGCAAAATTATGGAGGCACTCCTTAAGGAAAGGATAGTGCAACACCTGGAATCCATAGGGGCACAGGATCCAAGACAGCATGAGTTTACAAAAGGAAGGTCCTGTCAAACTAATCTCATAGATTTCTTTGACTGGCAACCAGAGTGGTGGACCAAGGGGAGCAGTTGATGTCGCCTACCTTGACTTCAGCAAAGCTTTGACACTGTTCCACATAGAAGATTGATAAATAAGCTTGCAGGCTCTGGGGTGGGTCAGAAGTTGGTCAACTGGGTGGCAAACTGGTTGATGGGTAGAAAACAGAGAGTGGTGGTAAATGGTATACAGTCAGAAGAGATGCAAGTCACAAGTGGGTACCTAGGATCAGTCCTGGGGCCAGTCCTCTTTAACATCTTCATTAGTGACCTTGCAGATGGACTAGAGGGTAAGGCTTGTCTGTTTGCAGATGACACCAAGATCTGCAACAGAGTAGATGATCCAGATGGGGTGGGCAGAATGAGAAGAGATCTGGATAAACTGACAAAATGGTCAGAAGAGTGGCAACTGGGATTTAATGCAAAGAAGTGCAAAATCATGCACATAGGGAAGAGAAACCCTGAAGCCACCTATAGGCTTGGAAGGGAGTTGCTAGCAGTCACAAAGGAAGAAAGAGACTTGGGTATCATCATCACTGATGACCTGAAATCATCCAATAGACCTCTAAAGCAGTAGGTAAGGCTAGGGGTGTTAGGGGTGTATTAGTAGGGGTATCACAAGTCGTAGAGGGAGGTAATAATCCTCTTTACAAGACACTGGTTAGGCCCCATCTGGAGTACTGCGCAGTATTGAGGTCACACCTTCACAAGGACATTAACCAAATTGAGGCAGTCCAGAGAAGGGCAGAACAAAATGATGCAGGGACTGCATCAGAAGACATATGAGGACAGATTAATAGAGCTCAATATGTATTCCCTTGAGCAAAGGAGGGAGAGAGGTGATATGATCGAGGCATTCAAGCACCTTAAGGGCATTAGCAAGGTGAAAGAGTCTAACATGTTTAAATATAAGAAAAATAGCAGGACAAGAGGACACAGCATGAGATTAGAGGTGGGCCGATTAAGGGGGAATGTGAGGAAATTCTTTTCACAGAAAGGGTGGTGGATGCATGGAATGGCTTACCACAAGAAGTGGTGGCTATGAATACAGTGCAGGGCTTCAGACAGGCATGGGATAGGCATAAGGGAGCAATACAAATGACTATGAATAGATAGGCCACTGACAGAGCAAAGGCCGATGGCACATTTATAAGGTAGAAAAACAAATGGGCAGACTGGATGGGCCTTGCGGTCCTTATCTGCCGTCAACTTCTATGTTTCTATGTTTCTGTATCTCAGAAGGTGCATAATGAGCTTTACAAACTTACGAAGAAGCCAGCAGAAGGCCATTTGGTCTATCAAGTCCGCTCATATTGTAGGGTCCACAGCTTGAGCTAATGTCCCTGCCCTCCCTCCCCACTCCTCCCATCCTCTCTAACCATGATCCTTACCTTCCCTGGTTCCCCCTATGCATATCCCAGCCTTTGTTAAAGCTGCCCACTGTCTTCAATGAGATGACCTCTTCCAGCAGTGCATTTCAAGTGCCCACCACCCTCTCTGTGAAGAAGTGCTTCCTGACCTCCTTCTAAACCTCTCATGCTTCCTGACCTCCCTCCTAAACCTCCCACCCTCCAGCTTAAGACTGTGCCCCCTTATGTTATGGTTGCTACTCAGCTTAAAGAGACTCTCCTTATCAACCTTATTTATCCCTTTCAAGTACGTGAAGGTCCCAGTCACGCCCCCTCTCTCTCTTCTGTCTTCCAGGGAGTACAAGTTCAGCTATGTTGGCTATGTTGCGCTCTGCAAAAAGCAACAGGCTCAAGAGCTGTGAGACCTCGAACAGCATCTGAAAGCCAAAGAAAATCCGTATAATGCCGTTCTGGTTCACTCTCAGAAATTGCAGTGGGATATACTGCAGCTGAAGTACAAAATCAACTCTCTTATAGCACAGAAATCCATTACACTAACGTCTCATAAATACTGGGAGTCCGGAAAAGAGGCTGGAAAGCTGCTTGCTCACTGGACTGAGATACAGCCAAAAGCACAGTAGATGGGCGCTCTGCGTTTACTTGGTGGGTGGGTTACTGCCAGTTCCACTGAAATTGCGAAGGCATTTCTCACCTTTTACACAAACTTGTATGCCTGTCAGGCAACCAGTGAAGCACCCACTTTACAAGACTTTCTGTAAGGAATCATGTTCCCTAAATTGTCTGAGCAGCAGTTTAACATGTTGGAGGCACCAATCACTCTTGCTGAAATACAAGTGGCAATTAAGACACTACCTAAAAAGAAGTCACTGGGCCCAGACAGAATCCCTGCAGAGTTCTATCAGAAGTTTACGATTCAAATCAGTCAGTTACAGAATCCTTTAGTAAAAGAACTCTCCCTCATTCCATAGCTCAAAAGTGTTCATAATATTGTTACCAGAGGCCAGCAAGGATTTGCAGTTGGTTACTAATTACAGGTCTATTTTCCTTCATAATGTTGATGTGAAGATATTAGCAAAGATTATGGTTAACCACCTTGCAGCAGCAGTCCCCTCAATAAACCAATCCTCATCAAACAGGCTTTGTTAGGGGACGCACGGCAATGAATAATATTGGAGTCCTGCTGCCTGTTGTCTGGGTGGCCTCTAGGAGTCAGTGCTCAAGTGTATTAGTTAGTGTAGACACCGAGAAGGCCTTTGATTCCATGGAGTGGCACTACCTCTTTCAAGCAATGGGCCAAATAGGTGTAGGCCCTACTTACATATTGTGGGTTAAACATTACACTCTGTGCCGCAGGTGCACTTTATAGTTAATGGCCTTCCTGCAGTGCCGATACTCCTGTGGCAGGGGACCAGGCAGGGCTCTCTGCTCTCCCCAGTCTTCTTCCTGATCGCAGTGGAGCCCTTACTCTGTCAACTCCGCCACTGCTCAGAAATCGCAGGCATCCACTGTGGAGCCCAGCAGGTTAAAACTCTGGCTTTTGTGGATAGTGTATTATTAACCTCATCAAATCCTTCTGTGTCATTGCCACCAGCTCTGTCCATTCTGGACACCTTTAAACTTTTGTTGGGCCTTAAAGTTGATTGGACCAAAACTGAAGTCCTGCCCCCTCAGTCTACATGGCAAATACGTTATTTGGGGCTGACTTGGAAGCAGCAGAAGATTAAATACCTGGGGATTGCTGAATACAAAGTGATGCTTTTTCCAAAGATATTTCTTTTAAATAGCCTGCCCATCCCATTCTCTTCCTCACTGTTCCAACGGTTGGAGTGACTCTTTGCCTCCTTCCTTTGGAAAGAGAAAGGGCTCCGGTTTAGTCAGCAAAAGTTGAGAGCACTGCGAATATGTGGGGGTTGGTCACTGCCCAGGCTTTAAGCATACCACTAGGTTGCAGGCATTAGGCAGACCCTTCAGTGGATAACAACTGGTGGCTCTGAGCAAGCAGTTTGGCTTATATTGGAGAAGCATTTGCCTTTGGGTCCCCCATGGGCGAACAAGGTGGGCACATGACTCTGGATGCCAAGTTCTGCATTCAGACTTGCTGTACTCTCACTAGGCAACATAATTGGTTACCCCATTCCTTAGATCAATGGGGACCTCTCTGGCATAACCCTCATCTCACCATGGAGCACCAGCCTGTATGCTGGGTGACTTAGGAAGACAGTTAACCGTGGTGGAGCATTTATAGAAACCAGGTATTTGTAAGTTGGATTCATTTAAGAGCTTAGCCATCCAGTACTTAATACCACAAAGCCAATTTGTGGAAATATGTCCAGATGAGGGCAGTGGTGGCAACTAGATTCAGGGGACAGCGGCCCCACCCAACCTGTGGATGGATTGCCAGGTACCTTATGCAGATGGATAACTAACCCCTGGAGAATCGGGGCAAAATAAACTACTTCCACTCCCCCCATATTCCCAGCATGCACACTCATGGGCAAGCGTGAGCAACAGAGTTGCCTACCAACATTTCAGAAGAGGTCTGGGATTCACTACTGAAGGCAGTCCATCTGGGCTTTCATGACTTGAGATACCAACTGATACAGAAGAAGCTCCTTCATAGATGGTACTACGCTCCCCAGCAACCTCACAAGATGGATCTCTTATAGTCATGCCTGTGTTGGAGATGTTACCAGCAAGTAGGCACTCTGACTCACATTTTATGGTCCTGCCCAATATTATCAGCCTATTGGACCAGGGTTTGGCAGTTTTGTGAGGGGGTGCTTCATAGACATTTGGTAGCTCACCCCATTCACTGGTTACTAGGAGACCATATACTAGATAACCAACTGCACAAGAATCATAAATTATGGCTTCCCCCTGCAGCCCTTGAAGCAATAAGCAAGTCCTGCTTTGCTGGAGAACAGACGGCCCCCTCCAACCTTGCTGAAGGCTCTGTTAAAGTTAGCAAAGCATGAGAGACTTACCCATGTGGCCAATGATTCTTTCAATAGATATGCAGTCATATGGGACAGCTCTCTGCAGTGTTCCTCGGGTACTATCTAGAGTTCCATGCCTCAGCTATATGTATATTTCCTCTATCCTTATTGCTTAAATTGTAAGTTCTTAGAACTTGAACTTCTATTGTTGATACATTTTGCTAAGTATAGTACATATCACGTTTATTTATTTATTTAGTTTTTATTTACCGGGTAGGGTGCACTAGCCATAGCAATGACTGTTTTCAGGCACGACCTGGGAGAATACAGGAACAAAACATTTTTAACAAAAGACATAATCTTATAAGCAAGTACAGTGAGAGAAAAACAGGATACAAAAACATTTTCACAGAAAAAAAACATAATCATGTAGGCAGCAGGTGCATATAAATATAGTAATACAGTACAAGTAAATTTATCAAAAGACATACGAACCATATACTCAGTAGGTGCATATAAATATGGCAGAATACAGTACATGTAATGGGAACAAATAGATATAAGTAGATACAACTGATTATGCAGGACAGAAAATAGCAATGGTAAATAAAATGGGGCAAAAGTAAAGTAAAAAGTCATAGGCAAATATTGTGGTACGACTTCAGTTAAGCTAAAACGAGTGAAGCGTGTCAACTGGAAGTCAAGCGTGTCACTGGTAGTCAGGGGAGATAGACTGCAGAAGAAAAAGAGGAGTGATTGAGGTAGGGAGGGGTGTAAGGGGATGAGAGGAAGAAATGGGGTGAGGATAAAAAGTTATATAGTAACACATTAAGACAGGATAGTGCTAAGGTTAGATGGCTGAGGACAGAGAGCACTAGATGGCTGATGGGCTAGAGGATGTAGTGATAAAGTACTGAGCTATGGGGGTTTAAACTGGGAGCAAGAGCATGAGACAGCGAGATGATCACACAGCAGATGTTTGAAAGAGGCACGGAGGATGCCTGTCTGATAGTTAGTGGGAGGGAATTCCATTTTTTCGGACCATGGCAGGAAAAAGCGCTAGCACCTTTAGAGGAGTGGTGACTGGGGATGACGACATGGGCTTTGGCAACAGAGCGTAGTTCATAGCTAGGTGCCTGGTTAAGGAAAAGTTCCGCCAGAGGTTTTGGCATTTGATTTCAGATGATATTGTCTATGATGGAACAAAATGCATAATCACGGGAGGCAGCCAGAGAAAACCATCATAGCTTAGCATAGAGGAGATAGTGGTGTTTGAGCCGATTAGAGGAAGACGCATATCTACAGATACTGTTGTAAGCGACATCCCACTTATGAAAGCTGGTTTTACATGAGGAGGCATATGCTGCCTCCCCATACGTAAGTAGTATGCCACGGGCTATGGCAAGCCTAGCTGATGGAGTGAGTATGTAGCTTGAGCGGTAGGCCATGCCGAGCTTCATGTTTGTCAGCTTGCACATCTGCTGGATATGGAGGTCAAAAGTGAGTGCAGGATCAAGTGTGATACCCAGATACTTAAAGGAGGGTACAACCATGACAGCCGAGCTATTTTTAGTGGAGATATTGAAGGTGGGTTGGGCATGTTTACGTTTAGCATTGGAGCCAAACAGCATGGCTTGAGACTTTGAGACACTAAGGACAAGCCTCTTTCTTATCAACCATTCTTCAATTTGTATAAAATATTGGGAGAGTCGTTGATTGATTTCAGAGATGGTCTTTGAGCTAGTGTACAAAACGATGTCGTCAGCATAAAGTAGGAAAGCAGTATTAGGGATAATTGAGGTAATATCTTTGATAAAGAGGGAGAAAAGCTGGGGACCGAGGACAGATCCTTGTGGCACACCAATATTTATAGTTGCATAGTCTGACAAGGTAGAGTTAAACTTAACAAGTTGCTTGCGATCTGTCAGGTAGCTGTCAAACTAGGCAGTCACACTCTGTGAGAAACCTAGTGATCTTAGAGTACCGAAAAGAATAGGATGATCCACAAGGTCAAATGCTTTGGTCATGTCTATGAAAATTGCCCCTGTTAGGAGACCTGTGTCCATGGCTGTTATGGTATCAGAGGTAAGCTTGAGTAAGGCAGTAGTGGTGCTATGACCCTTGCATAATCCATGCTGCACTGACAAGAGAAGGTTTAGTTTCTGTAGGAAGTCAATAGTTTGGTTTGCTATGAGCTTTTCAAGGATTTTGCTAAGAGCAGGTAATACGGCAATGGGTCTATAGTTGGCGGGATTTTTGCGGTCCACTTTTTTGTAGACAAGGGTAATCCTGGCAGTCTTCCAGATATCAGGGACATAGCTATGACAGAGGGAGAGGGAAAACATTTTTGCAAGAGGTGCAGCTATATGAAGAGCAGCTAGCTTGAGGAGTTTAGGTTCAAGGTTATCTGACCCAGCAACGGTAAAGTCAGAGATATTATTGAGCAGTCTTAGAACTGCGAGGCGTGTGACAGATTTGAAAAGAAATTTAAACCCAGCATCATTAGCCTGGTCATAAGAGTATGGTCTGGCTGGGAAGGCTGAGGTGTAGTTAGTGAGGTCAGAGAACTGGGTATTGAGAAAGTTAGAACTAGTGGAGGGATTATTACAGTGGACCCCATTTAGGGACATGTCAGTGGGAGTGGGGGCTGGAGTTAATCCTAGGAAGCATTTTGTATGTGACCAGAATTTTTTGGGATCCCCATAAGATTTGGTTAAGAGATCTTTGCAGTATGCACTTTTGGCCCTTATGATTTCCTTCTTGCATGAGTTGCTGAGTGCTCTGTAGGAATTAGTCAGCTGGGAGTCCCGTGCTTTTGTAATGGTGCCAGGATTTGTGCCTCTGCCTCAGTTTGGAGAGGAGGTCAGATTTTAGCCACCATGTGTGTGCATTTTTTACCCGAGGGGTGATAAGGGGGCAATGCTTGTCCTGAATCTCCAGGAAGTAAGTCAGGAATATGTTTAGAGCAGTCTGTGGGTCGTTAGAGTTAAAAAGGGGGATCCAGTCAATAGTGGCAATGTCCAATAGGAAGGATTGTGGGTCCAGGTTTGAGTAGTTATGAAATGTGATGAAGCGGGGCTTAGAGGGAGAGTGTCTGGTTTTACCCCATATACAGAAGGTGGGGGAGTGGTCTGTGATGGCATCTGCTAGTATGCCAGAGGAGATAATATTTTCTGGGTGGTTGGTCATTATCCAGTCCAATAGAGTACCGGAGTTAGAGTGTAGGGCAGATCTAGTGGGTTCACTGATTATCTGGTGATGGCTGAAACTTTGAATCTTGGCCTGTAGGACATGAAGAGAGGTACCTAGCCAGTTTAGGTTGAGATCACCAAGTAAAAGAACCTCAAGTCTCCCAGAGAGAGAAGAGAGGTTTGATCAATTAATTCTTGAAGTCCTTTCAGGCCACTGGGTGGGGGATTGTAGGCACAGAAAATATGTAGCTTTTTGGAGCCAAGTGTAAGGAGGACGTGAAGCGCTTCATAGTGGATTAGGGGAGATGAAAAGATAGTGGAGAGCTAAAATAAATGGCAGTGCCACCCCCTCTTTGGAGCAGGTCTATCAAATCTCAGGAGATTGTAGGAGGGAAGTGTGCACTAAGAGTCCTGGACATGAGGTGTAAGCCAGGTTGCAGTGAGGCAGATGATAGCTGGATTGTATAGGACAACCCAGGCTTGTAGTTCAGTAAAGTTATGCAGTAAGCTCCTGATGTTAAGGTGCACAATAGTTAGGCCCTTGGCACAGGAGAGGGGATTTTGTATACTTGTGCTTGGGCCAGGGTTTGAGTGTGTATCTCCAGAAAGTAGCAGGGCTAGTAGGATGAGATACTAGAGTTTATGCCGCAGGAAAGGACAAATGGTCCTTGCTTTAAGGTGACATTGCTTAAGAACATAGGCAACCAACTGAAGCCAGGGCCTGTTTAATAGAAGCAGAGTTTGGTCATAACTGAGAGAGGGTAACTGGAGAAGGTTATACAAAATGTAATCATGTGGGAGGAATAATGGGGTAGCAATGGAGGCAGAAGGAACAGAGACCAGAGACAAGTGGAGCAGAGCAAGACACGGTATAACAAGAGACAGTAACATGGTTAGTTTCATGGTAATTAGAGTTTTGGTGCAGGCTTTAGGAAAAAGTGCTGGGTCAAGGCTAAAAATAGGGAAAAAGAAGTGAGCGCTCAGAAAAAGGTGGTAGTGCAGAAAGGGGGCTAAGATTGAGGTCTTGGGAGAGCGATGTGAGAGCAATATGGGTCTGACAGTGAAAAGAAGGAGGAGCTTAAGATGCCTGAGCAATGGGAGAGGAGAGGTATACAGGGTGGGTGGAGCAGACATGTATTTAAGGGAGGCCTGGGAGGGGGTGGGGGGAGGGAGAAAAACTCTCAGCAGGTTTCAGCCATGAGTCGAGGAGATCCAGGCAGCAGCTAGCTCCAGGCCCAACGGATAGTGCAAAAGCCCAAAGAAAAGGCGCACCAATCCAAAAGGCTGGGAGGCAGAGAGTGGACCAGTGAGCAGCCGCCTGTGAAAAGGCGCACCAATCAGTGGCTTCAGCACCTGAAAACAGCTAGCGGTCGTACCTGTGGCTTGGATCCACGTCAGAGGACCGTGAGGGCAGGCTTAGTCCAGGGAGTTGGGGCAGCGGCGGCCGGAGGTGGCAGGTGGCCTGACTTTCAATCAGGGAGTGCCGCTTCTGATGCTGATTTCTGGGGCTCGGATCCACATCAGAGGACCGGAAGGGCGGTCAGGCTTAATCAAGGCAGTCGGGGCGGCGGCGGCTGGAGGAGGCAGGTGGCCCGCCTTTCGATCAGGGAGCGCCGCTTCTGCTGCTGATTTGATTCTTGTGCAGTATTTCTCGTTAAGTAGTAATCCACATCAGTTATATGGCAGGTTATTACAAAAGTTGGGTATTTTCACACAAGTCATTTTTATGGCTGCAGTGGGCGGAGCCCTGCAGACGTTTTACTATGACAGTAGAGAGAGGGAACTCTCCAGATACCCAATGGACTAGATAATATTGGAGGTTTTGTAGCATCACTGCACTAACTGAACTGAGCTGGACAGTCTTGAAAGCACTATTTAGCTCATAAACATGTCAACTTAAACAGCCTTTTAATTGGAATTGAGATTGATATCCCTCTCCTTCTAACTGTTTCCTCTTGCCTGTGTTGCACTGAGCTGCACAAAACAAGTGATTTCATAGCAGGCCTTCTCAAAAACACAAAAAAAAGCACAAAATAAAAAAAAATGTTATTCTATACATGAATGCCAAAGTTTTAGAGAAATAATTAGCTGGGAAGCACAGTACTAGAGACAAGATGTGGTGATCTGAAGGTCAAAAGCCACAGAAGGAATGCTATGCAAATATACAAGGTCATAAAATATCCCAGCGTTGATGTCTGTAAGACCAGAGAAACTGAAAGACTTGCTTCAAATTGCATTTTCAGTGCTGGCACTATGTACACATGTTTCTCTCTGTAACTCATTTGTCAATATTATTTGATTATTTAAGTTTGCACTATTTAAACATGTTCTGTCTATAACTTTGTGTTGCACTGAAAACTTAATATCTGATGTATGTGGTTTTCTCTCTGACATTAATACCATATGCATAGCAGAGTTATAGTTATTTCTTTCATTTTACAATTAACAGCCTACACAAAACTTATCACACCTGCACTGATCCTACACTTCTTTGCATTGAATCCCAGCTGCCATTCTTCAGACCATTTCTTCATTGCTTTAAGGTTTTCCCTCATGTTTTTCAACCCCCTGGCATGTCCACCCTATTGCATACCTTTATATCATCTGCGAAGAGTCATACCTTCCCCTCCAGTCCCTCTGCAATGTCCCCAATAAAGTCCAGATAGGCCACATCCACCTCACCTCCCTGGTCTTCTACCATAGTTACCCAGTCATGTCGTAGATTAGTACAATGAGTTAGTGCAAAACGCAGTGATTTTTATAAATACAGTAAAAGGGTTGGATGTATAAGTAAATAAATGCCATATAAGGCAGTGTATATGTGTTAGTGTGTGTGTGGCAATTCTCAGTGTGTGTAGACAGTGCACTGCTATGGTATACTGGAATATATGTATTAGGCAGTGTGTGTGTATCACAACAATTAGATATTGCAGTTGGGTGGCTCAGTGGTTAGTGCAAAAATTGCTACTGCTATCTAGATCAGTTTCAGCCTTATGCATGTCGTTGCTGATTTAAACGAGGGGTCTAGTGGCAACCCGCCACCCTCTGATATCCATTGAAGCCTGAAAAGAAAAAAAAATGGGCCCTTGATATCTTTTTTAAATCTGTAAACATGTGTAGATAGTGCACTGCTATGTTATACTATAATATATGTGCATGTAGTTGCATACGTATTAGTCAGTCTGTGTATCAGAACAATTAGTGCAGTTAAGTGGTTCAGTAGTTTGTGTAAAAATTGCTAGTCTACATTCTGCCACTATCTAGATCAGTTTCGGCCTTATGCATGTCATTGCTGATTTAATTGAGGTGTCTAGCGGCAATCCTGCACCCTACGATGTCCATTGAAGCCTAAAAAGAAAAAAACAGACCCTTGATGTCTTTTTAAGTCTGCAAACATGTGTGTAGACTGTGCACTGCTATGTTATACTGGAATATATATATGCATATATGTGCATATATATTAGTCAGTGTGTATATCAGAACAATTAGAGCGGTTAGGTGGCTCAGTGGTTAGTGCAACAATTGCTAGTTTGCACATTTCTCACTGACCACAAAACCATTATTTTGCAGCTGTATTGGCTCTTGCTAGAGTTTGTTGTAAATGGTTGTTATCTTTTTATGTGAAATGAAGTTAGTTTACTTGTTTGGTTGGTTCATGGTGTTTGTTGTACTTGTTTGATTTTCTTCAGTAAAAATATTAAGAGTGGTCTGTGTGGTGGTATTCATATACTGTATTACTGATCAAGCTTGAGCTATAGTATATTAATTAAACCAAAACTTACTAGAATGTGCCCGTTTCCAGGGCAGATGCACGAGACACTCTTCACAGAATAAGAGTGTCTCACACGCAGAGTAAAGGAGCAGTCCAATTGGTTGGGAGTGCTCCCTTGATCTATAATGGTTATAAGAGTGGTCTCACATGCATTCTTAGGGGTCCTCATATAAACAGGTGCATATTTGCACAATATATTGTTGCCATCCCTGCTTGTGAAGCGGGTGTTGGGGCGATATAATGGGCCTAGAGTCCCTCCCAGTCCTAAATTACTATGCGGCTACGACATTGGTTTGTTGTTAGGGTACCCTCATAAAGCAAGTGAACCCACTCTTACAACAGTAAGAGTGTCTACAGTGGCCATATCAACATTCTGTTGATCGAGATTTATCTATAATATCTAAAACATTTAAAACACTCAATCGTAATGCACCTGTTTTCAGGGCACTTTTATTTTCTTAAGCAGGAGTTGAACTGAACCTCATAATCCATTTTACAGTCACACCTCTTTACAGTGTGAGTGTCTAATGCGCAGAAGAAAGGTGCACTTCGATTGGCCAACAAGTTCTTCTTTGATCTATTTTTATTAAAACACATGTAAAAACACCTCTGTTTGAGGGTCTTTGTATTTCCTTGAAGTATTCAAGCAGTCATCAGGGAGATGGAGCACTCAGCTTCACAGACACGTGTAGCTATATATGAGTGTACAAAGTTTCTGATTGACTAAACTAATTAAGGGAGATGCTGGAGATTTGTAATGTACTGTATTCCCACCATCTATAGTTATGTAGCATTTATGGAGAAGACTATATAGAACAATTGTATGTTATTACTTGTATTTGCTTCACCAGGAAAAGGCTTTGTTGAGCAAGCTCATTTACAAGAAAGTCCTGGGTAGGACAGAATACAATGATCTTACATTAGGGGAATCTTGCAGCAGGCCATCACAGGAAGAACTCCACCATCAGGCACTAGGACCACATGAAAATTTTCTAGCTAGCAGTCTACCAGAGGGGCCTGCCCACCTCAGAGTTCACTGTCTGACATCAGCTACCCTATATAGGTGGGCGGTCCCCACGTCCTCCTCAGTTTTCCTCACCATCAACCTAGTCAAGTTGGATCTGCATGGAAACTGCCGCTGCTTCAGTTGCCATCTTTGCACCATTTATTGTTTTCCTCACATTAATTTTTCCCCATCTTTTGATGTTTTTTCTTTTATGCCTTCTTTTTCTCCTTCTCGTCAATGTCGGCGCATCGGAACAAGTGTGCCAGCGGCCATCAAATTCCTAAAAAAGATAGCCACTCAGCTTGCCTTATCTGCCTAGGCCTGGACCGCAACGCCTTGTCTTGTGAGTTCTGCCAGAGGTTCAACACCACATCCTGTCGCCGCCACCAGTGGACCCTCAAGGGGCACTTGCTCAAGCTGAAGGTCGCCTCAGTGGAGCAGAAGCTGCAGGCACGGTCTTCTCCAGCCTCCCAGGCCCAACCTCTGGCAGCTCAGGTCCAGTCTTCAGCCTCCCAGGACCAGTCCTCTGGTTCAGCTCCAGCCAAGCCGTGGGACAAAACTTCAGGGAAGCACAAACAATGGGACAAAGAAAAGCATAGTTCCCAGCCTTCATCTTCCTGCTCACGGTCGACGTACTCTCGCATGACCGTGATGGGGTCTAACTTCTCCGAGGGGTCAGCCTCGTGTCCCACCAATGCCCACTCCTCCCACCACAGTGCAAATGGTTCCTCCTCCTGCCTCTATCACAGTCACTGGTGGAGGAGCATTGGACTAGGGATCCTCCCAGTCCACCAGGTCCCTGCTGCTTAGGGCTATCTCCCCACTGTGTGCACAGCTGAGCAGCCCTGTCAGCAGTCCTACTGCCAACGCAGGTGCCATGGATGCAGGGTCCCCTACATCACCATCTCATTACTCACCTCCCTGGTGTCAGACACCTCTCGTAGGTCCACACCCCCAGTGGAGATCAACTTTTTGCCGGCTCCAAGCCTTCACTCTACCCCACGCAGGGCTCACCCTTTGCCGGCTCTGCCATCACCTGCTCCACCGCAGGACCCTCAGCGGCTGTTGCCCAAGGGTCCATATTACCCTTACCTGGTGCCTTATCCTAGCTTCCTTCTACCTACGCTAGGTGTTCCCCCGGGTTATCTTTATCCACCTCCATCGGGTCCAACGGTCATAGTGGATATTCAAGGACTGGTGTCCTCCCTGTGGGGTGGGTCCTGCTCTCCCGTATTCTGATGCCAGCCCCACCACCTCCTCCTCCTCTGAGGGACCCGCTGCATGGGCCTATGACGCCCGCCCCCCAGTGACCTCCCCAAACAGCATGGCAGGCTTTTTCCTTTTCCCCAGCCAATGAAGGTGAGGAATACTATCCTGACCTGGTTCTCCTGGATTCTGGGATGAGGATGCTCCATACGAAGAGGACAGTGACTCAGTCACCCCCTCACCCTCCTCCAGGTCTTCAGAAGGGGTCTCTGTTCCCAAGGATGTTCCACAGTCCCCCCCACCCCGGATAATCCCTCCTTTACAGCGGTCGTGTGCTGCATTCAGGCAGTGATGGACTTTGGCTTAGAGAGGCAGAAACCCCGAATGTTGGTGGTTGGCCATATAACCAACTTAAACCTAATGCTCCACCGTTGGTGGTTCCCCTGCTGATTGATGGTTAGGAGGTTCTAACGATGGTGACCTGGGGTCAGACCCATCTCTTTCCTGCCATACCTTGTAAGGAAGACAGGCTTAATCATGCCCAGAGGGCAGCAGGTAGGCTTGGTGGTCATTAATGCCACCCATGACCATTCCAGATGGCCAAAACACCTGAGTTCAAGCCCCAGGAAATCTTTACTGTATTCTGACATATGGCGTTAGCCTTCACTATTCAACTGCTCTGGTGAAAAATGAGTTAATATAACCTATGCTAATAGTGGAACGTTGATAGGCTTGAGCTTGGTTTTCAAACTACTGTCCCTGGTGCATTCTGTGCAACCAACAGATTCTTTACTCCGCCTGCCTATCAAGACACCTTGGAGACTTTTCCTTCAGCTTTCTTGAAGTTATTTCTTCTCAGTTTCGAAGTTACTGATTAATTTCATTTAGTTTTTGAAACACTGTCCTTGATTACAGGTAGCCTTGTCTAGATTTAATGTTATTTTGGTAAGTTTTGCAGTTCATTGTTTGTTCCTCGCAACCGGGACGGAATCTGACTTTCTTTGTTTTTTTCTGAGATAAAGTGTATTAGTTTTTGACTAAATGTGACTTAGTTCTCTGTGGGCTGGGTTCTCCTCACAGCTCTGTGGTTTTAAACTGGGAATTTCTTGGTTGTTTATTGGTCGCTGAACCAACCACGTTAAAAAAAAAAAAAAAAACAGAACTTTGGGTTATTTGTTATTTAAGTGCTTGCTCAGAATCCACAGTTATGTCACAGAAGCCTAAAAAGAGAACCGGCCCTATTGGTTTCCACAGTGTGGTGAGCCACGTACCAAAGCTGGTCCACACTTAATTTGTGTCCTCTGTTTAGGGTTTGACCACCTGAACACAGAAGGTGGGATATTCAGACTGCGCCAGGCTGTGGCGCAAGCCTGGGCAGAGCGCAACTGGGATGTGCCAGGGCACTGACAGGGTGATATTCAATGGTGCTGCACAATGGCTCCACACCGTTGAATATCACTCTGTGGCCACCCGCATTGTGCATGGCGCAGTGGCACTGCACCAGCGCAAGTGGCCAGAGAGGGGCAGGGGGATGTGCTAGCGCAAGTGCCATTGTGCTAGGCACATCAACCGCGATATTCAAAGGTGCACATGCAAATGGGGCCATAATGCATGCAAGGCACAAATGGGGCCATTTGCATTTCATTATGGCCCCATTCACATGCAGATGCGCCCATCCCTGGCGACTTACGCCTGGTGCCCTGCCAGGCTGCAGCCATCGGGGACCGACGCCCCCTGCACAAGCAGCAAAGTGCCCCACTGCCCGATCGCGGGCAAAGTATAAAACCAATACACGTCCTATATCCCTGGTGGTCCAGTGGACCGCTCGCAGCCCGATCGCGGGCAGAAGTCTAAAGAAAGATTAAATCCATCCCTGGTGGTCCAGCAGTACCCCTCTCCACCCTCCCACAGAGCCCCTTCACCGCCCCCGGTCAGTGGCGGCGGCAGCCTCACCTCAAGCCGCCCGTCCGCCTGCCGACTGACTGCATACAGTACAACTGTCGCCCATTGGTCCACAGCATGGGCCAATGGGCATGCAGACCGTACCGTACTACACAGTCCAGATATGTGAATGAATCCATCAGGGATATAGGACTTTTTTATATATATATATATGTATGTGTGTGTGTGTGTGTGTGTGTGTGTGTATATATATATATATATATATATATATATAGAGAGAGAGAGAGAGACATATATACATATTTATTTAGTTTTTGTTGACCGGGTAAGTGCACTAGACAAATCCTGCCTTTTTTCAGACACGACCTAGGGAAGGGGGATACAGATGAATGCCAACTGACCTTGAACCAGATTAAGCTGTTGGTGGTATTTTTAGTGAATGAGGGAAATTTGGCCAGGACACCAGGGAAATTCCCCCTACTCTTGCAGTAAGGGGACACCTGGGAGGACTGACTGCTCTCAGTATGTCTCTGACTGCTGAGTGTGTGGATGTGTTGGTGGAGAGCTCCTTAGACCCTGCAAATGTGCCTTCTGATGACCCTGTTGAAATGTCTTCTGAGGGTGATTTAGCTGGTTCCTTACCTGCTGGAGCTATGGATTTCCAACATGATGCTGTTGAGCTTATTCCGATGGATGTTTCGGTTGACCCGGTGGTGGTCCCGACCTTGGAGAATGAGAAAAAGCGTAAACGCCCGGATTGCAGTCAACCAGCACCCCCTGGGACGGAGAAAAAGAGTAATTTGGATACCATGGAGGACTTAGCGGTCGACCCGGCTACAGTGTCGGCCACTCTATCAGAGGATGACTCTTTTCCGTTTTCGGCAAGGCTCTCTTCATGGTCCCCAGAGTTGGCTCTCGAGAAGGCAGGGTGGGTCAAGACTCCCACCTCCTGGATACCTGACCCTAGCATTCCTTTGCCCGGAGCAGGGTTGCCTCTGGACCTGGAACCCTCTGTTTCGTCATGTCAGCTGGGGTTTCCCATTTCAGAGACAGACCGGGACATTGCATCACTTCCGGTGGTTAGTGGGGATTCTGAGCGTTCGGCTCCTGCAGTCCCTGCGGTATGTTTGGATTCTCGTCAGCCGCAGCCTTGTTTGCCGGTATCTTCTGTTCCAGTGGCCTCTCAGGATGGTCAACAGCCCTCCAAACTGCATCCTAGCTCTCCTTCTACAGGTCATTCTTTTCCTGTCTTGAGTCAAGTCTCGGTTTTAGATCCTGTTGTGGATGCAGTGCCTAAAGTTCAACAGGATGTTTCCTCTTCTACACCTGCAAGTTATGCTTCCTTGTTTAAGCCATCTGGTATACCTGCAAGGAAACATTTTGTGGCTCATATTTACTATAGGGGTGGTTTAGACCTTCCTCCGGACCACAACTATGTGGGCAAGCATTTAATCATTAACTCTTTGGGTATCATGCCGACTGAGGTCTATGCTTTTATCCACACCTCAGGGGACCATAACTTTGATGTTTCTTTTCGTTCGGCTACTTTATTGGATAAGTTCTGAGCTGCATATTATGCTGCCTGCTCGGACCCTATTTGGAAGCCTTTTGTAGTCATTCCCATTACTAGGCCTACTGCTAAAGTTATTACTGTACTTTTTCAAAACGATGGGGTGAATGTTTTGGATATTCTATATTGGTTGGAAAAATGCTGTACTGTAAATGAGGTGCCCATGCCTAATTGATGACAATGGATTTTGGACTGGAGGTGGAAGTTTAATGTCCAACTTAAAATGACTGAGGAAGAGATTCAGCATCTTCCTAATTGTTTCTATTTGGGAGGACCGTGTATTTTGTTTTATCATGGCCAGCCTCGCTCTTGCTATAGATGTGGATCTTTGTCCCATCTCGGCTCTGATTGTGATCAGTTGAAGTGTGCGGCCTGTGGGGTGCTTGGTCACTCGGTATTGTCCTGTACTGTTCCTCCTACTTGCAATTTATGTGGTGAGGATTCTCATGTTTTTGCAGCCTGCCCGTGGGCTGCCCATAATACTACTGATTACATGGAACATGACTTTTATATTTCTAAATCAGCTTTGTCCACTAAATCCCCTCCCTCTGGCTCGAACCCAGTTCCTAGCTTTGTGCCTCCAATTCGACCCTCGGCAGTTTCAGATGGTGACCTTGCCACCCCTCGGAGGCCGGAGGCCCAGTGGTTATCTCCCCTCCCTTTGAACCCCATCCTTCACCTGTTGCTTCTGTTCCCTTGCACCGGCCCCCGAGGCAGTGGATATAGGGTCGGAGGTAGTTATGGAGCCCTTTCATCCTGTGGGTAGGCGACTTGGCTCCACCAGACCGGTAGAGGAAGCACAACAGTTTTCCATTTCGGTGGCTAACCCCTATGAACCTTTACAGAGCTGGGGAGACATTATGGATGGGGATGATCCTGCTGAGTCTCTCCCTCCTTCTTCCCAACCTGAGGCTCCTTTAGTTCCTGCCCCTTTGGCTGATGTCCCTGGGACTAACCTGAAGAAAAGGTCTACCAGAACTAGAAAAAAGAAATGATTTGGTTTCCTTTTTGGGGATTTTTCCTTTCTTTTGTTGCTATTATTGTTATGTCTCTGATGTCACCTACTATTCATTTAGCTAGTCTGAATGTCAATAGCATTAGATCACTATATAAACGGACTGCTACGGTTTCAGCTTTGCATTCCTTATCTTATGAGGTTTACTTTTTACAGGATGTCCGACTTTACACTAATATGGAGGTTGATAGGGCTACTAGAGATTGGGGGTTTGGGCCTTCTTATTGGTCTCTTGGTCAGGAGCTTTGTTCTGGTGTTGGGTTTTGTTTTTCTGCTTCTGGATTTCTTTTTCAAAAACTGGTGGATTTGGTCCCTGGGAGAGTATTGATTTTAGATGTTTTGTGGCATGCTTTGCCTTATCGGTTTATTAATATCTATGCTCCGCAACAAAAGGCTGCTAGGGTGCAACTTTTTCGGTTAATTAGGCCTTATTTGTTCACAAATCGGATAGTCTTGTGGGGAGGAGATTTTAATACCGGTTTAGACGTTACCTCTATGAGGAAGGTGTATTGTGATACGCATGCTTTAAAAGCTATTATTGCAGACTTGGATCTGGTGGATGTGTTTGCCCACGATCCATTATATACCTTTTCTAAAGGTAACCTGACCTCTAGGATTGATTTCTGGCTTTGCTCATGGAATATTGGGGATTTTAAGGGTGCAGTTTTGCCGGTTGCTACTTCGGATCATAATTTGTGAGGGCTGCAAATCCATTTGGGGGGGGGTGTCTGCTAATGGGCCTGGGGTTTGGAGGGCAAATACATCTTTATTATTGGATCAGGAGTTTCATAAAGGTTTTTTGGATCTCCTCTTGGATCGGACTTCTGTGGTTTTTCTTTATGATTCTATGATTGAGTGGTGGGTGGATACAAAGCTATGTTTAAGGGCCTATTTTAAATTCCGCTCTAGACTTCTAGCGGATAGTAGGCACCGCCAATCTCGGCTCCTTCGGGCTGAGCTGTATGACTTTTTTTCCGTGGTTTATTTGTCACAATTAGATTGTGGGGATCGTATTAGGGAGGTTAAATCGGCTCTGACTCAAGTCCAGTATGATAGAGGTCTTTAAATTTTGAACAGCGATTTCGGACTTCAGGGAAACAGAGCCAGTTTAACCCCTATGATACTGGCAAGGACAGGAGTTTTGATAAGCAGATGTTTCAGCTCATTGACCATCAGGGTAACCTTGTTAAAGGGAAGTCTCAGCTTTTGCAGTGTGTTGAGGATTTTGTAAAGCTTACCTTTGAATCTCCGGTATCTGAATCAGAAGACATGCACTTATTGTTACAAGCCTCGGATGTACCTACCTTGACACTGGCTCAGCAACAGGTTGTTTTGGCCCCCTTTTCACGGGAAGAAGTGACGGCAGTCATCTCCACTTTAAAGGATATGGTGGCACCTGGCTCATACGGGTTGTCTTCTGAAATTTATAAATCTTTGTGGAATATTATGTCTACTCAGTTGTTGGCCATTTTTAATGCTTTTTTGTCTGAAGACCGCCTTTCGGACCAAATGTATGAGGGGTTGATGCTTTTTATTTTTAAAAAGGGTGATAGATCCGATTTAGGTAATTGGCGTCCGATTACACTGTTGAATATGGATTTTAAAATATGTGTAAAATTGTTGGGTAATAGGATTTCAAAATTGTTGCCCTTTTTGATTTCTCCCTCTCAATTTTGTTCGGTCCCGGGTAGGTCCATCCGAGATGCTTTGATCCTGGTAAGAGAATTGTTTTCTTAAGGGCACAGGGGAGCACTTACTGGTTACTTGTTTAATTTTGAGTTATCTAAAGCTTTTGATGGTGTGTCTCAAGAATTTATTTGGTTAACTCTCCGGGTGTATGGTTTCACCCCGATTTTTGTCAATTGGCTTAGCTTATGTTACTCCTTGGCTTATGTCAGGCCCTATGTGAATGGGTGGATTGGATCTCCTTGTTACATCCATCGGGGTGTTAGACAAGGATGTCCTTTAAGCCCGCTTTTGTTTGTATTAGCTTTAGACCCTATTATTCGTTTACTTCAAAGATCTCCTGGACTTCGGGTATTTGGGTTTGGGTTTGTATAATCATAAGTCATATGTTATGCTGATGATTTATGTGTCTTGGTTCCGTCCGTACTGGTAGGCCGTTTATTATGTCATTTTCTTCCGTTTTTCTATGTTGTATTGGTTCTCGTTTGAATTTTCAAAAGAGTGTCTGTTTCAATTTAGCGGGACCCTCTATTGGAAGTTCCCGTCTAGGTGGTATTCCGTTGGTGGACTCTCCCCACAAGATTTTGGGTCTTTTATTTGGTGTGTCTGACATGGCACAGTATAATTGGGAATCGCGTTTGAATGTAGGTAAGGAAAAAGTTTGTAGATGGAATAAATGGTTTATGGGGAAAAAGAAAAGGTTTTTTTTGATAAGGACTTGTTTATTGCCTTTGTTTATATATGTTGCTCACATTTTTCCAGTGCCTAAACAGTTTTTTGTGCCATTTATGGGTCTTTTTTTTTTTCCTGTTTTTGGGGTAGTCGGTTAAACCCTGTTAAAAGAAATATCTTATATGCTGATTACCGTCGAGAAGGTCAATATGATTCACCGATTGTTTTCTTTTATTCAATTTTTTTTCCACCAATTTGAGACCTCTGGTCCTTCGGCTGCCTCACTCATGGGTTCCATTGGTCCATACTTCCCTTTCGGGGATTTTGCGGGAATGGTTTACAGCAAGTTTTTTGCATAAAAATAAACGAAGTTATGTCTTGTCTTCTGATTGGGTAGTGGTGTTTGACATGCTTAAGACATGGCATATTACGGTACAAATGGTATCTAAGCTTTCTCGGAAACGTTTATATCTGGTCATAGTGGACTCTTGGTTTTCGGAGGATGTCTTTCCTGATTTTAGAGTTTCAGAAAAAACTATGATTGGTAATCGCCTTACTGATACTAGAATTCCTTTAGTCATGTGGGATATTTTATGGCTAGGTGTGCATGGCAAAATAAATGTTTGAGGGAACCATAAACATAAACAGTTGTTAGATCACTACCAGTTTAGAGATTCTTGTGCTGAGATAATTGAGACTATGGTACATTTATATTTTTCTTGCCCCTTTATTGAACAATTTTGGTTTTTGTGGCGCCGTAAATACTGGCACCGTGAGTGGCAAGTGTGGGACCCAAGATCTTTGTTTTTTGGTTTATTTCCAGCTTCATGGGATGGGTATGACCCTAGTACCCTAAATTTAGTAGCTGTTATTATATTATATTGGGTTTGGCAAGTTAGGTGTAGATTTTTGTTTCAACAGCATTATGTATCCCCTTCGGATCTGTTTCACAAAATTGTGCAAAATATTGATCGTATTAAAGAAGGGGAAAGGAAACTTCTCAAACGACATATTTGGGAAAGATATTGGGGTTTTTGGTGATCTTGTTACTTACTGTACAGACCTTCTTTTTTATTCTTTATGGATGGACCTCTTTGCAGCCTTGAATATGTTTATTATTATTTTTATATTATGTATTATGTTTTATTGGGGTTGGGGGTTTCTTGTTTTTTTTTTTCCCTTTTGTGTGTTTTAGTTTTTGCCTTCTATATTTGTTTCAAATTTGTCTGATTTCTGAATAGTTGCTTTCTGTTATGATTTGTTATGGTTTTAATAAAAATGCCCCTACTCTTTTCGAGAAGTGCCATGGGATATTTAACATCCACCTGAACTACCACCAGTCCAGGCAGATGGGACCTCGGTTTAATGTCTCATCCAAAAGAGTGCACCTCAGAGTGCAGCACCCTGTCATGCTGCACTACAGTGTCAGTACTGGGATATTAACCCAAGTGCCAGATGTGGGAACTGAACCCACAGCCCTCTGATCTCCCGGCCTCAGAGGCGAGTGTGCTACCTACTGAGCCACTGACACCCGCGATCGGGCTGCGAGCAGTCCACTGGACAACCAGGGATATAGGACATGTTATTTATATACATATGCCCGCGATTGAGCTGCCAGCGGTCCACTGGACCACCAGGGATATGGGACTGTTGATCCTACTTCTGCCCGTGATCGGGCATGGGGGGACACCACCCAACAGAGGGTGCCGCCGGAGCTCGGGTGGCCACTCACAGCTGGCAGCTGCCGTGTTGCGCTCTGCAATACAGCAGCTCACCTGTGGATGGCCAGCTGTTGCTCCTTTATTTTTTGGAACAACTGTATGCGGCACATTTAGGGGTTGCACCTGCATGGGCTCCGCACATCCCAGGCTGAATATCGAGATATGCAGGTATGCATGGGCATCACTTGGCGCGCCCGCATACATTACTGATGTACCGTGCATCGGGATTTGTGCCACAAACTTCCCCTTTTGAATATCGCGCCAAGGTGCATCAGTGGGTCGCGCATTGCGCCATGCACAATTCTTCTGAATATTCCACTCAGAGTGTGAAATTTGTAAAAATGTTCCTCAGTCTACACTTAATAGGCAAATAAACCGACTGAAAGAAAAAAAGTCCCATAAAGCTGCTGACCTGGCTTCTGGACACAGGGTTCCTCCTTCTGCCAAAGATAAACCAAAGGAGCCAGAAAGAAAGCCCTCTGACAAGGGTGAAGCTTCCTCGGAAACGAAAAGGAATGCAGAACTGACCACTGAACTGGCCGCAGCCTCCAAGAGAGAGAAGTTCTGGTCAGATCCACCACGGCTGCATAATGAAGTTAGTGAATCTGTGTGAAATTGTTAAGGAAATATGGAGAAACAACACAATGATTTGTAAGTAGTAAGATTTGTTTTAGTTTCTGTTCTAAGGAAGGCATACACATTATTAGGAAAATATATGGAGGTGTACATTTTAATGGAAAGAATAGGAATCTTACAAAAGAACCACCGATCAAATGCCACAGATGTGTGTTATTCCAGATGATATTGGCCAGACAGACACATTTTAAAGAAAACACAATTGCACATATCCCAATAATGCAAAGCATCAAGGGAAACATATGCAAATCCCCATGATGGTATAGAAGGTGGCAGTACATGAAAAAGTAATGGCTGGCATATATTCAGCCTTGGGATTATTTACACTTTTTTTTTTTTCAAGAGAAACAGGGTTTTTGTCCATGAGGTGATGCAAGTTCACCTCAGGAAGGCAGTATAGCTCAGTGGTTTAAGGCGCTGAGCTGCAAATCTGGAGACCTGGGTTTGACTCCCACAGCCCCCACTTGCATACTGAGCAAGTCACTTAACTTCCTGTGCTCCCAGGTTGCACCTGTAAACAAGCTTTCAACTTAGTGTGTCTCACCTGGTTAAACAATTGTGGGGGGGAGTCACATTTAAGAAATGTGTTGATGTCAGGAAGTCTGGTGTAATGATGATGGACTGTTGGAGAAAATGTGATATTAACTTTCAGAGGGGGGGCACTTTTGATAAGGGCAAGGTAGTTATGCATGTGATGGGAATATTAGGAAAGTATGAGGTCTACGCAGAAGTGGAGTACAAACATGCACAGTTTCATAAGTATGTGCCCAGAGTGCAGGCAAATGTGATATGCAGGTTTGTTTTAGAAATAGGTAAAAATAGCGATACATACAATTGATAGAAAGATAGATAATTACATAGACCTATAGACAGACAGTGAGAGACACAGACAGGCAGAATAGGAATGGCAGTCAAGTATTGAAGTGACACCAACCCCACCCCCACCACACAGACATGGACAAGCATTGGGGTGTACCTTTGGGTCATTGGCTATTACGCTCATGCCATTTCACCTCACCCTACCCTGCAGACAGACAAGAGTCGAGGTGTGCCTTGGGGTTTTCAAACTTTACACTCACCCCATTCCATACAGAAATATGCTGAAATGGGTACATTATAAGAAAATGGAGTTACCTTTGGGGCTGAAGAGTCAAAGGCATACCTCGATACCTGTCACTGGCTGCAGGGTGGGGGTGAAAAGGCGTGAGCATTACTGTTGACAATCCCAAGTCACACCCCGATGCCTGTCAGCCCCTACAGTGCAAGTGTTATGGTCAGAAACCCTAATGCCCTGGATGTTTCTTGGTATTTTCACTCCAAGTTTTCAGCATGGGCTTTCTGTGACCCCACCGCATGAACAATGACACTATCAGTTCATTAGCTGAAAGGAGATTTTGCACAGCGACTGTGCCATTTGGCATCACAGGTGCAAAAACACATTTTGAACAGGACGTAAAAAATGACAGCTATACATTTCTTGCTTCAGTAACTGCTCAGCACATCTGTTACATGACCTGTTTATTGACATTTTATATCTGCTATGCCATGTACTGCTGCTAAGGCTGTATGGCTGAGAGGGACCTGAGGGTGGTGGTGGATGTCAAGATGAACAACTCAGAGACTTGTAGGAGGGCAGCGGCCAAGACCACAATGCTGGGATGCATCGCTAGAGGGATCACTTCAGAAGGAAGGAAGTGATACTCCCTCTGTATAACTGCTTGGTGAGGCCACATCTCTAGTACTGCATGCAGTTTTGGAGGCCACATGTAAAGAGGGACATTGAACTCCTGGAGAGGGTCCAGAGAAAGGCAACCAAAATTGTCCGGGGCTTGAGGGAAAGGATCTAAGGAGAGAGGCTCGAAGAGCTGAATATATACACATTGGAAGAGAGAAGGGACGGGGGTGCATGATAGAAGTCTTCAAGGACATGAAGGGGTAAACAGGCGTGGCGAAGTCACGGTGCTCCAAAGGAAGGGGGGGCAACTAGAGTACATGGGTGGAAGCTGGAGGGGGGGATACTCAGGGGAGAAAGGAGGAGGTGCTACTTCTGTGAGAGGGTGGTAGAACCATGGAATGCACTGCCCGGGGCACTGGTGGAGGCAGAGACTGTGGAGGGGTTCAAGAGGGGGTGGGACAAGTACAGGGGAAGGGTTGTGGAAGCAAAGTCCAGTGAAGTGGGAATACCCCGGACTGGGAAGAGAGGAAGCCCAGAAGCCCAAGAGGGTGGGGGGGCAGCAAGGTCAGCTCCCAGGGTGGGGACTGACCAAATGAGCAGACACAAGAGCCCACTAGGCCTATTCTGCTGGCATTTTTGTATGTTGGTATGCTTACTACACCAACATCATGAACCATAAAACAGATGACTGCCATAACTAGGGAGGCACAGTACAGTGGTTTAAGGCTTTTAATTGCAAATCTGGAGATCTGAGTCTGAATCCCACAGCCCCCACAAAAAAAAGACAATTTTATTTTAGAGCAAATCAGCACGAACTGCTCATAGAATGCTGATACCTACATTTATAGCTTAGCAAATACTTGAAATCTAATTGAGTGGGGTTTCTGTAAGAAAATGGCTAGAGTTTTTATTAATTATAGCATTGATGATCAGGGCAGTTTCTGTGCTTTTATGGTTGTGCATAGTTTGATAAAATTAAAAGTTTTAAAATTGAAACACTCCTGCTAGCTAGACCTGACACACATAGAAAACAAAAATAGTGAATTACAGCTACCAGTATTTAGTAGCTGTTGTCTTACAGAAACCCCAGTTAGCTAGCTGTCCCCTGGACTGGGAAGGGAGAAGCCAGAGAGGGCGGGTGGGCAGCAAGGTCAACTCCCAGGGTGGGGACTGACCAAACAAGCAGATACAAAAGCTCGCTAGGCCTATTCTGCTGGCGTTTTTGTATGTTAGTATGCTTACTACACCAACATCATGAACCATAAAACAGATGACTGCCATAATTAGGGAGGCAGTATAACACAGTGGTTTAAGGCTCTTCACTGCAAATCTGGAGATCTAAGTTTGAATCCCACAGCCCCCACAAAAAAAAAATGAAAATCATGTCACAGAAGAAAATTAGCACTAACTGCTAATAGAATGCTGATACCTACATTTACAGTTTAGCAAATACTGTACTTGAAATCTAACTGAGTGGGGTTTCTGTAAGAAAACAGCTAGAGTCTTTATTAATTATAGTATTGATGATCTGGGCAGTTTGTATGCTTTTATGGTTGTGTATAGTTTAAAAAAATTAAAACTTTTAAAATTAAAACACTCCTGCCAGCTAGACCTGATGCGCATAGAAAACAAAAATAGTGAATTAGAGCTATTTAGTAGCTGTTGTCTTACAGAAACCCCAGTTAGCTAGCTCTCAGGTATCTGCTAAACTTAACTGTTGATGTGTCTGTGACTGGCAAAACTACACTTAAAATCTCACAAATAAATAAAATATCAGAACAGTATTTATTTTAGTAGTATCGTCTTTCTTTTCAGGTGCCCATGACGCTAGGTATATATATATTTACATCTTTTAACTTCAAAGCACTAAATCTATTCAAATGCAAAAAACAAATGGCTTTATTCTCTTCACACATTACTGCTAAACTTCAGATCCTGGAATAGCCAAGAAACAATTTAGACATCACTCTTGCATGCCACTGTCATGCCCACTTCTCATGCAAACATTCATTTCTATGCTATGCACTCTTATTTCAGAGAGACATAAATCTTATAGAACTGCTAAAAAAACTAATTTGTCAAGACTGGATTTCTGTAAGAAAACTGCTGCTAAATAGCTCTAATTCATTATTTGTGTTTTCAGTGTGTGTCAGGTCTAGCTAGCAGTAGTGTTTTCATTTTAAAATGTTATTTCATTAAAGTCCTCACAACAATAAAAAGTGCAGAAATTGTCCCAGATCATCAATGCTGTAAATAGTAAAGACTGTAGCTGTTTTCTTACAGAACACCTACTCAGCTTTCAAGTATTTGCTAAACTGTAAATGTAGGTACCATCATTCTACTAGAAGAAACTGGGAGTTAGGGCTGATTTTGCTCTGTGACATGCTTTTCATTTATTTATTTTTTGTTTGTTTTTTGTTACAGATGTGGAGTATCTTTTTAATAAAGTATAAAATATGTATGTGTGAGTTGTTTTGTTTGGAGAATATTTGTTTCATTATTTTAAAGGAAAGCTGTGCAAAACACCGTTTCCAACTCCCAAGACTGCAGAAACACCCGTTTAGCACTACCTGTATGTGGTCACGAGCCTCCAGCTAAGCTTTCAGCATTAATTTGCCCTGTTTCTGTGCTCCTGAGCTCTGCGATGAAGCTGCCATTTGGACACTGCCACCGCACCGGAAGACAGAGTGTGCGCTCTGTTCAGCAGTTTCCTTCCTGCGCGGTGCTAGAACGCTCGTTCGTGATGAACTGGGCACATTTTTATGGAGGAAAATGAACTTGTCTGGCATGTACTACTGATTTAAGTGAACGTTTAGAAGTAAGCCCCGTTGAAAATGGAGCATGGTAACTGGTTAAATTTTGTAGCTGAAAGTTGAAGTTCTGAGTTCAGACATGACATGAAGCAAGAAATGTATAGCTGTCATTTTTTTCATCCTGTTCAAAATATGTTTTTGCACCTGTGATGCCAAATGGCACAGTCGCTGTGCCCGGCGCTACTGCACATGTCTGAACTCAGAACTTCAACTTTCAGCTACAAAATTTAACCAGTTACCATGCTCCATTTTCAACAGGGCTTACTTCTAAACATTCATTTAAATCAGTAGTACATGCCAGACAAGTTAATTTTCCTCCGTAAAAATGTGCCCAGTTCGTCTCGAACGAGCGTTCTAGCACCGCGCAGGAAGGAAACTGCTGAACAGAGCGCACATTCTGTCTTCTGGTGCGGTGGCAGTGTCCAAATGGCAGCTTCATTGCAGAGCTCAGGAGCACAGAAACGGGGCAAATTAATGCTGAAAGCTTAGCTGGAGGCTCGTGACCACATACAGATAGTGCTAAACGGGTGTTTCTGCAGTCCTGGGAGTTGGAAACGGTGTTTTGCACAGCTTTCCTTTAAAGTGTGATACACTAAATGTGTAGTGCAGTGAACCATTGTAATATGGAATCAAATGTGTAGCTGAAATAACTGTTGTGACTGCCATTTATGCTCACTGGATAAGAACAGTTACACAGCTCTACTGTTGTGAAATGATTTTAAAGCAGTGCACATGCTAAATCCTACTGCCACATTCAAAACACCGTCCCCTACCTACTTGCCACATATAAACTCAACTATATTAAAAAAAAATTATTCTAGTCAATTTTCTTTACCAGGAGAGACGCACTAAGCTGAACGCTTTGTTTACAGGTGTGACCTGGGAGCACAAGGAAATTAAGTGATTTGCTCAGGGTCACACAGTATGTAAGTGGAGGCTGTGGGATTCAAACCCAGGTCTCCAGGTTTGTAGCTCATAGCCTTAAACCACTGTGTTATACTGCCTCCTTAACCTACCTGCCTACTTAACCATTATTCATTCCCCAGTCCCATTTACAACACGGTTACACATGCAGTATATAATACATACTTCTCAAACTTGAAAGAAAAAATACACTATCATCAAAGTCTGTTTATCAAGTACTGTGCCCATGATTAAAATAATGGAACCCTTCCCCCACAAATGTGCCCTGACATGAAACTGCATGTGTAACTGTAAAGACAGTTATTTCTAAATACATTACTAACACCAATGCTTCATGATTAAAACAATTTCAACCCCTTCGCCCCATAAATGTGCCCTGACAAACTGCATTCTGGGAAGATTGCCTGGGACAAGATGCAATAAAAAAAAAACCTGAACAGGTTTCATGGAGTAAATGTTGACATCCTGTTTCTAGTGTCCATGATAAAATAAAAAATACAGTTAAGATTTTTTTAATGTCCGCTCTAAGAATAGCTTTTAAAATCACTAATTGTTTTCTTGTTCAATGTTTTCTAATACATCTCAAACTTAAAAGAAAAAGCACACTTTAGCATCAGTCTGTGTTCACCAAGTACTGAGCCCACGATTGAAATAATTTGAAACCCCTCCCCCAAAAAATGTGCCCTGACATGAAACTGCATGTTTAACTGTAAAGACAATTAAAAAATGTATTTCTAAATGCATTACTAACACCAATGCTTTCAAAGTTTTGAAACTACTAAAGACAAATTATAAACTATGCATATATAAAATGTTTAAGAAAAACATGTGGCTCTTACTGTAAATTAGAATGTGTCTGTCTCCTTCTGAGGCCCCAGGTGGCTCTGATAATCATTTGTTCCAAAGGATTTTAAGTCAATTTGAAGGCATTACATGCAGTATCTTCTGTTCTCCTAGTCCTTAATAAAGGCATTAGGTATTTTCTGTTCTCCACTGCACAGACTTGTTCTTTTGGTTAATGCAGGTCCCAAACTTGAGTGTCTTGTTACAGCATGATAGAGCCATCTCATGCCCCTCCCACATGAATCAGAAAAAATTTTGGTGTGGATCTTTAGGAGCTTCTCGGGTGGAGGCAGGGGTGGATCTTGCTCCCCCCAAAAAAACCTAATGCTGCCTCCCACTACTCGGGTTCCAGTTCTTGTACCACCCATTTAAGAAAGAAAATAGTACCCTGCAACCATTGACTAACATGAAAGCTTATTTATTTGAGGGCAGAAAACATTGCTTGGAGGAGGGTAAGTTGGAAGAGCCTATTTACACCTTCAGTCAGTTCCATGGACAGAAAACGTGACATCACTCCTTTTGTACATGCAAAGTGTCTGCAGGTTCTGCCTACTGCAGCTGTAAAAAGAAGGAAAAGCACATAGTGCAGGAACCTCAATCAAAGGGACCTTCGGTTCCTACCACTGAAGAGATTGCAAATGCGGTTAGGATAATCCAGGTGCTGTAGTGTAATGTCCCAGTTCTAGTTCTCCAGCAGCCCCCAGTCCAAGCACCAGCTGTCTCAGTGGTTCCTGGTTCATTTGACCAGGATCCCTACTACGAGGAGGAGGAAGAGGAGTTTGGGGAACCCATTGAGCCAGAGGTTTCTCCAGACAGAGGGGTGTTTGACTGTCCTCCTAAATGCCCTGAAGACTGTTCCTCCCAGTTTTCCTTTATGAAAAATGTGGCAGAGACTCTGGACCTCCCCACTCAAGAGACCAATGAGGAGGAGGAGGAGCCAGATTACATGGAAATGATGGATGTGCTAACAACAAAAAGGTTACTTCTTCCCATCAACAAATTTCTTAAGCCAAGCCACCAAGATCCTGAAGAACCCCACTTGTGTCCCCCGTGGACAAGAAGATAGAAATAAAATATCTGGTGGTTAGAGGGAAGCTGAATTCCTCCTTGCTAACCCAAGCCATGAGGTGGTAGTACAGGCAGCTGCCTGTGATAAAGCAGGCATACCCCTATCATTACATCCTCCTGATAAAGACTCCAAGAGGAAGGAATCAATGGCCAAGAAGGTCTATTTAGGGGCTTTGTTGGCTATGAGGCAAGCCTCTTACATGATCTATGTTTCCAGGTATCAGAAGAATCTCTGGAACTCAGTTATGGAGATAGCAAAGTCAGTTTCTGCCCCTATGGCAGCTGATCATATGGAAGCTACAAAAGGTGGCATTGAGGCTTCCAAGTTAACAATTCCACATGGCAATGGATTCTAATGACAGAATTGCCAGGGTAATGGCAACCTCAGTGTCCCTGAGGAGGTTTGCGTGGCTCATGGCCACCAGTCTGACTCGGGACACACAAGCTAAGGCACTGGATTTCCCTTGTGAGCCAACCTAAGTGTTTGGTGAACACACAGTCTTACATGAAGAAGATGGATGAATATGAGGTAGCTTACAAGAGGGCTACTGCCAAGGAAAAGGCATCCATACCCCAGAAGCAGAGGGGAGGTAGGGGAAGATCCTATTCCAGACCTTTCTGTCAGATCCAGGCTTTCCCAGTGTACCAGAAGCAGAGAGGGTACTTCAGGGGCAGTGGATGGGCTGGCCCCAGTCCCCAGTCCATGGCACAAGCAAAACAGAATCCCTGATATGCTTGTCAGGGGTGCCTCCCCAGTCCCAGTATGGGGCAGGCTGGCTTACTACTTCCAGACATGGCAGGCCATCACCACAGACAAGTGGGTCCTGGAGGTAGTAAGCCAGGGTCTTGCACTCTATTTCAGAGTTGTACCAAGGTTGAAGGCAAGGCTATTCAGACCTATGAACATACGAAAACTGCCAGCAGATAAAGGTCTAATGGTCAATCAAGTCTGCCCCCTTGGCCAACCCACCAGCGCAGTGGTAGCACTACAGCTTGTGACACCAGCGACCCGGGTTTGGTAGCAAAGTCGGATCATCAGAGGGCCAGCCAGGGTAGAAGGACTGAGTGCCCGATGGGCCACTCTCCTTCTCCGGGAGAGATGGGCTGTTCTCCTAGCTGCTACAACACCACCACCTGTGTGACCATGGGTGATGCTGGTGCAGCCAAGGAGACAGAGCTTGAGGGAGGGGCAGGCGTTGTCTGAGGACCGGAGCAGAGGTGCGTCTCTGTGCACTTCCATCTCATTGATCCTACCTGAGCGTTGACATCTGCAGGGGGTGGGGTACCAGAACAAAGAAAAAGGCCCCACGTCCATTCCCTTTCGTCAATGACCGGGGACTGAGGGATGCAGGCTCCAGGTGTCCTCTCCACCTGAGGTCTCTGGGGAAGGTAGGGGAGACTTTCTCCACCCTACCCGAGGGGTAATTCGGGATGCAAGGTTCACTTGGGAGCAGGGCACTCAAGGAGCATACTGTAGGTGTTCCTCAGGTTCCCCCGGCATAGCTAAGTGACGCATTGAGGACCCAGAGGAAGGGGGTAGATGTGGTGAGAAGGAGTTAAAAATAAGAGTAAGAAAAAAAGTCTGCTCGACTGTGCAGCTAGCATCCCTTATTCTGCAGCTGCCCCTCCCTACCTTCCCCTCTATCCCGTGACCCTTCCTCTTGCCATGTCCCAGCCCCTTTTGAAGCAGCCCACTGTTCTACTGGATACCACCTCAGCCGATAATGCATTCCACCTACCACCACCCACTCCATAAAAAAATCTTCCTCCTGAACCTTCCTTCCTCCAGTCTTATATCATGGCCCCGAGTGTCCCTCCCCTCTCTTACTTTGAAAAGACCCTCTGTACCTGTCCTGTTTATTCCTTTCATGTACCTGGAGGTTTCAACCACATCCCCCCGTCCCTCCTCTTCCAGTGAGTACATGTTCAATTCTTCTAGCCTCTTCTCATATGATAAGTCCCCCAGCCCATGTATCATCTTTGTCGCCCTGTGCTGCACCCCCTCCAGTAACTTAATGTCCCTCTTCAGATACAGGTGAGAGTACTACACACAGTACTCTAGGTGTGGTCTAACCAGTGATCTATATAATGGCAGAATCACCTCCCCCTCCTCGAGGATATACCCCTTACAGTACATCCCAGCATTCTGTGGCCTTTGCAGCAGCCTTTCCACATTATGCTGGGTTTGTTGATCCCATAATGATCACCCCAGAGCTCCTTCTCCATCACAGCTAGCTGCACCCTTCCCCCGAGCTGGTAGTTCCTCCTTGGGTTTCTTGCCCCAGAATGCAGCACCTTGCACTTTTTAGCATTGAACCTCAGCTGCCAGGTGTACGACCAGGATTCCAGCCTTGTCAGATTATCTTGCAACCCCTGCCAGCTCCCTAGGTAATCCACCACCACTCCTATCTCCTATGTTGGTGTCGTTAGCAAACAGATTGATCTTGCTCTTAATGCCTACCGATTTATGTCTGCAATGAATAGCCCAAACAACACTGGTCCCAGCACCAAACTCTGTGAAACACCACTCGTCACCACCCTTGGCGATAAGTGCTTCCCCCACCACCACTCTTTGTTGCCTTCCCTGAAGCCAGTTCACCACCCATCTCATCAGCTTCGCACCGGCCCCTGTGCCCTTTAACTTACTTCCCAGCCTCCCGTGCGGCACAGAGTTGAATGCCATACTGAAGTCCAGGTACAGGACATCCACTGCATGGCCCCGTCAAATTGTCTAGTTACCCAGTCATAGTAATCCACCAGGTTGGTCTGACAGGATCTGCCAATGACAAAACCATGCTGTCAGCCATCCTGCAGCCCGTTGGCTTCCAGGAGGGCCACCAGCCTCTCCTTCAGGATAGCCTCCATCAGCTTTCCCATGATGGATGTGAGGCTCACCAGTCTGTAGTTCCCCAGTTCATCCTTGGGGCTGCTGCTGTGGAGGGACACCACGTGTGCCATCCTCCAATCATGGGGTACACACCCTGAGTATAGTGAGGCATTGAATAGGTCTGCTGAAGGCCCCACCAGGATCTTCGCCAGCTCTTTCAGTACCCTGGGGTGAATGCCATCTGGCCTTGGCACCTTGTCTGCTTTCAGTGCCCTCAAGCCCTCCAGAACCTTGCCCTCCATGATTTCCCCATCCATCACCACCTCCCCTTCTGTACCTGCCCTCCCACCTCACTTGGATAGCACCCCCCTTCTCTTTTGTAAATACCGAGTGTAACCCCCCCTTACAAATTGGGGTTTACTAAGATGTCTTCCTGGGCTGCTTAATGCCCACTATCAAGATGATGTCCTGTGTCTGCAGTAGCTGTATGTGTCTGCATGAGAGTGCTATAGAAAGCCCTCCATGCCTGTCACTTTAAGAGAGTCATTATGCTGTGTTAGAAATTAGTCTGGGCTGGGTCTGAGTAGTTGAGGGCTCATGACCATCCTGTCGATGGGTATTTCTGCTCCATTCTGCAGTTGCTGCCTGCGCAGCGGGAGCTCTGTTAGGAACTGTGTTCATTTACTGATTATCTTTCTTTTTTTTTTTAATTGTTTAACCAGTTTGTTTATCTGCCTTACTAATAATACTATAGAAGTGTGTTTAACCTGCGTTCTCTTGCAGCTTGGATTTTTTGCACAAGAGCCACCATTTTGGTTCTGGGCTGCCAGAGCTGGACCAGTCAAACCTTAGGGGACCTAAAATGGAGACTGTCCCCAGAGGTCTTGTGGGATTGAAATCTGTAGGAATTGTAGCTTTTAAGGTTTGGTGCCTAAATGGACCTGGAGGGCCCTTGCTGTGACAGACCGTTCCCTCAAGTCAACCAAACCTTTTGGGTCTCAGAGGAAATTCCCAGAACTGACTGCAGCAGTCAGTTGTGAGTTGGAGTTTGGAGAGTGAACAGCTTGAGCCATCGAGCAGCTGCTTCTGCCCATAGGAGCACAGGATAATTGTCAGGAAGGTCGCGCTGGCCTGCCTTTCAAATCTTCCAATGAGAAATCCTGTGAATGTGAAAGTTGGACTTAAATCTAATTCCTTTGTTTGAGATCTGAAGCCTGAAGAGAAAGAGCGTGATCATTGCCTGAATTTGGGACTGAAGACTTGCTCCAGAAGCGATCGGCCTGCTAGGTACCTAAGTGAGTCATGGATTGAGAGGTTTGTGCAGAATTTCTGCTAAATTGCAACCAAACTTTACCTGAACTGTGACTAACAGTTGTGTTGCTTATAAGTGTGCTGAATGCGCTGTGTGGTTCGCGATTTGGTTCCCCACCTTCAAGTGAGTTATGCCAGCTGGAAGCTGCTCCAGCACTTGCACGGACTAAATCCGAACTGCCTGCTCTGGTCTGGGCCCTGCCATCTCCGCCTAGACTGCCGCTCCCATCGCAGAGAGATTTCCAACGAAAGACCCACTCAGGGATTCAGCTTCCTGTTCAACACCATCGAACAGGTAGCAACCACCTCGGTGAGTCATGTGGGCCTAGCTTCCCCTGGCAAACCAGAATACTATCCGGAGGTCTTCATCTTGTCAGTCCTGCCTCCTGGTCTGGATAGCATGAGTACTAAACAGTGTAGCTCCCTGCAGCAAAGCTGCAATCACTGCGTGTCATCTGATTTACTTGTTTGGGTTTATCATGAACTGAGCCACCTGGCTCCGGATTACAAATACTGAGTTGATGTGCATGTAATTGTTTTCTTTCCTAAGGGCCCCAACAACAGCTGCAACGCCAGCCTACCCAAAGCAATGTGTCAGGCTAGCCTACATTAACAACTGGGTACCCAGAGTATGTGACTGATATAGAGAGACTCTTAGTGCATGAGTGCTCAACCTAAATCAATCAGAATTAATAATCACTTGCTAAATTATTGCCCCACCATTGTCCAAGCACCTGAATAAATCAGAATTTGTGCTTTTACATATAAACTGTATAACATGTGCCTTTGTAGTGTGGACATTGTACTGCAATTGAACTGTTGTATAACTGATCTTATTTTACAGGGGGTCTCCAGGGCCTTTGCAGCTGGTCCAGCCCTGGTGGTAAGTGTACAGAATGTGAGTTTAAAAGTATTATCGTATGGTACCTGTGATTGTTTATTTGCTGCTATACTGTTTTGGCCACTAGAGGGGTTGGTGGGGGGTTATAGCATCCCAGAGGGCTACACCAACAGCAGTTGTGCTACCCCAGAACCATTCCTTTGGGTGGAGGTACCCATTTGCCGAACTCTGGCCCCTCAGCCTGTGCTTAGTCATGCAGGCAGGGGTAGTAGCCCTTAAGACAGTGCCACCTAGGGGTTACATGAGCAGAAGTAGTCGTTTAGTGCTTCTGCCTCCCCCCCAGCTTCCACCCTACCCTCCCCAATCCTTACTATGTGGTCCTTACTCCTTTTCTCCATGATGTACCTGAAGAAATCCTTCTCCCCCTCCTTAATGTCCTGTGCCAGCCTCAGCTCCTTAACCACCTTGGCTACCCTTACTTCTCTTGTCACCTCCTCTGATTCCTTCAGGCACTCCTTCCTGTCCTTCCCACTCCCTGTTTTTTTTTTGTACTTCCTAAAGGCAGCTCTTTTCTTCCTTACCTTTTCCATGACCCCCTTGGTCACCGAGCTAGGCTTCTTTGCCCTAGCCTTCTTGCTCTGGGCCTTGCTGCAGGTGCTGGTTGCCTCCACTATCCCCAGCTTTATTAGCTCCCACCTCTGGTTGGTGGCCATACTGGGTTGAATTCTGACCAGGTACACGTTAAATACTTCCCCCATCCTCCCAAAGTCTGCCCTCCTGAAGTCCTGCACCCTTGTACCAATTTCCATTCTTTCCCTACCCATATTCAGCGTGAACCATACTGAGTGGTGGTCGTTCCCCGCCAGTGGTTCTTCCATCCTCAGTTCCCTCACAAACTCACCATTAGCTGGCATGAGGTCAAGGGTGTTCACTGACCATTTACATCAGGAAGCTGTCCTGGAAGGCATCCAGCAGTACCTGCTCTCTTCTATTCTTGGTTGTTGGGATACTCCAGTCCACTCCTGGTAGGTTGAAGTCCCCCACGATCACCGCATTCCCCTTCTCGCAGGTCCTTCTGATCTGTTCCACTAGTTCCCTTTCTAATTCCTCTGTCTGAGAGGGTGGTCTGTACACCGCTCCCATCCTGAGAGTCCTATTCTTGGAGTCCTGGAATTGAACCCATAGTGACTCTGTTCTGTCCTCTTCCCCTTCCTCCCATACGCACTTCAGACCTTCTCTCACATACAGCACCCTCCCCTTCCAGTCAGTCTATCCCTGCGAAATATCCTGTACCCTGGTATCGAGAGGTCCCAGTCATTGTATCGGGTGCCCCATTTCTAGGTGATGGCAGTCATGTCCACCTCTCCCTCTGCCATGAGAGTGTGCAGCTCCGCAGTTTTCTCCCCTAGGCTCCTAGCATTCAAGGTGATCACCTTCCACCCCTTCACCACCCCCCGCCCTTCCATTTCTAGCATCTCTACTAGTCCATGCCCCAGTCCCTTGTCTGTGCTGTGGGGGAATAAGCTCATGTGGCATCATTCTCATCCTGTGGGCTACACATGCCTCTTGCTCATTGGCCACCACCCCTCGCTCCTAGTTTAACTTCCCATCATCTTCTATGTAAACTTCCAACCTGTTTCAACACTCTGTTTCCCTCCTCTCTCATGTGTAGTCTATCCTTGGCTTAGACTACTGTCCTTCTCCACCCCACCCTCACCAGCCCCTACCCTTTGGCCTGACGCCAGATTCCTAGCCATTTGTTAAATTTCTCTATTCTTCGCTTTCTTTCTGTGCTTGCCTTGGGCACTGGAAGTATCTCTGAAAAAGTTACTGATCTTCCTGCCCCCTCACATAATTGTCCTAGTTCATCAAACCTCCTCTGAACTACATCTACCGTCCTGTCAGCCAGGTTGTTAGTCCCCAAATGTAAAATTAAATGAGGTCTCTCCCTACCAGTTCTAGCATATTTCAGCACAGATTGTTCCACCTTTTCCACTGTCATACCTGGCATGGCCCCCACCCAAATGAGACTATGCCTCTATCCCTTGCTCCCTCACCTGACTCCTCTTAGTATTGAGTCCCAAGCACTAAGATTCCACCCCTTTTTCTCTATGCTTGCTTCCCTTCCTCCCCACCCACCCTCTATTCCTCCTCATCCTCCTGCACAGTAGTTCCTCCTTCCACCCCTGTTGTAATACGCCCTGCAGAACTCCCCCCGCTCCAGTTCTATCCTGACTACTATCCATTCCTCCTCCATGTACCTCCCCACGCTCTTCCTCCCTCCCTTCTAGAACTGCAAAACAATTTTCTGAAGATCCTTCTCTTACGCTTGCTTCCTCCATCCTCATGCTGTTTCGTCCTTTCAACTCCTTGTCTGTTACCACTTCTCCTCTCCTTACCAATTCCTTTCTCCTCTTTACAGTTTTAGTCTGACCTTTGACCTGGGTTTCCCCTACACAGTGCCCCTTGGCTCGGGTCCCCCTGTCTCAGCATCCCCTCCTCTGACCCTGTCTTCCCCTCTGTCTGCCCAAACTGACCTTCCCCCCTCAGCTCCCCTCCTGCCTTCCCCCTCTTTTGGGCGGTAACCCCCTCCAGCCCATCTTGCCTGCCTTAGCTCCTCCTACAGAATCCTCCTTTCATTTTTAAGTTTAAATAATTGGTTGCACACTAAACATCCCCCCACCGCAATGCAATTTTTAAAAAGACTGGCACACTGCAGTTGTAGCAGCCTACCTGCCTTCCCAATTCTCTCTTCACCCACCAACGCCCCCCCCACCCCTCCATCTGAAGGATAACTGGTGCTCCCCTAATCCCCGCCTCTACCATTATTTTCTTTTTTTTTTACTTGTTCTTTTATTCTCCCCACCAGCGCCTCCCACTCTTCGGGAGACACTATGGCCTCTAGTGTCCGCCCTCTTACCTGGAGCCCTGGTGCAGTCCATCCGCCATGTAGCCGTAGCTATATCTCCCAGGCGGGCACGGGGCCGGGCCACCCCCAAAGTCCTTCTTGTTTTCATCGGGATGCTGGTACTGGGTCAGGCAGGGGCATTGGAGAGCGGGGCCTGGTGCTCCGTCTTCCGGGAGCACTTCAGGGTATTTTCCCATTTTCCCTGTAGGCGTGGTGCATGCCCCAACGTCAAGGCATCGCCACCGACGTCACCCACTCCCAATCCCCTTCTATACATTCATGCGCTTGCTATGCCTCCAGCTTCCACCAGAGGCCAGACAGGCACTGAGTGTATGTCCCCCTCCCTCCTGGGAAAGGAGAGCTGTCCCTTGGACACTCAATCCTTTCCCTCCTCTGCCGACCCCGATGGCGGGCTGGTTCCACGAACCGGGTGCGCCTCGTGCGGGTATGGGCGTCCAGTACCTCAACCCTCAGTGCCACCGGGCCGGCCCCGCCTCTACCATTATTACACATTATCTTCCTTTTCTCTATTTTCCTTACCCCCTTATTACCTTTAGATTGTTTGAGCAGCTACCTTTAAAGCTCCAGCCCTCCCTCTTGCACAAAGCTGTTAACTCCTATCTGTCCTTTTCACTTTCACAGTTTCACTATAAGAATAACTAATAGGTCTGAAATAACTGTGCAGAAAACCTAATACCACAGCAGTTTATGCTTTTCACCCTTGAAGCAATCAAAAACAAACATTCTTCAACAATTTTACGCATCACACAAACAAAGCTAGCACCTTTTGAGCAGCCTCCTTTTAGACTCCAGTTTCTCCTTTTCACATACTCAATTGCACTATGATGTTAAGTAATAGAACTGCAATAACTGTGATGAATACCTAATGCCACAGCAGATTATACTTTTCACCCTGGAAGTTATTGAAAACAGTTAAGCAGTCTTATCCAATTTTAAGCACTTCAGTAGTGTGCCTGTAAAACAATCACTCTCCTCCCTCACTTAAATTTGCATACTAAGGCTACCTAACCTATTAACTAACTAATATTATTTTTCCGTTTGGGTGGCACTGACCTGCCACCCAAACAAAAAAAGTATTGTTAAAATCAGAAGTGGCCAACCTTCTGCTAGGGAAAGGCAGTAGATCCTGTTTCCCTAGATCCGAGGGGAAAAGGTCTATACTCAAGGTACTTCCTGACACTAAAGAAAACTGGGGAGTGGTGACCCATACTAGATCTCAGACACTTAAACATACACCTTACAAAGCCAAGGTTCAGGATGGTCACTCTGGCAACTGTTCTCCCCCCACTCAGGCAGGGAGGCTGGTTGGCATAACTAGACCTCAAAGATGCATACTTTCACATTCCTCTTGGGCAATCCCACAGAAAGTATCTCGGGTTCAGATTACCATCAGGTCATTACCAGTTCAGAGCCCTGCCTCTCGGCTTGACCTCTGTCCCAAGAGTGTTCACAAAGTGCTTGGCAGTGGTAGTGGCACATTTGAGAAGGCAGAGCGTGGTAGTGTTTCCTTACCCAGACAATGGGCTAGTCATGGGACAGTCCCCTCAGCAAGTCAGAGATGCTCTAACCCTCACACAAGAGACCCTACAGTCTCTGGGATTCCTGGTAAAAACCTGAAAAAGTCAGTCTTGCAGCCAGTTCAGCTCCTGGAGTTCATAGGATCAGAGCTGGACAAACTACAGGGAAAAGCATTCCTCCCTCAGGGAAGTGTGGACAGTTTGGTGCAGCTGGCAAGCTCCTGCCAGCTGCACACCTCAAGCCAGCAATCTGCAAAGCAGCTACCTGGAAAACTGTCCCACACATTTACTAAGCACTATTGCCTGGACACTCGGGCTAGAAGTGATGCTAGGTTTGGCACAGCAGTACTGCAGATCCTGTTTCCTAAATAGGTTCTATATCTGCCTCCAAAGGTACTGCTTGGGTAGTCTGCATATGTCAGAATACAATAAAGACTTCCTGGTGCTTGAAGAAAAAATTACTTACCATAGTAGTCTTGTTTCTTCTAAGGGAATATTTACTGTATTCTGAGCTCCCACCCTACCTCCCCTACTAGAACCTAGTGGGCACTGTACTCCGGCTGTCCATGTTGTTGTTGAAACCTGTTGTATTGGTTGTTTTGGGCATCTGTGACTTGAGTCTTTAGGATACAACCCTGTTAAAAGGGGGAATTATTGATTAGTCGGTGAATTTGTTTTACTTTAGGATAATATAATTAGGATTTTTTTCATTTATGCTTAGTGAGTATCTAATGGTTGCACAGAATGCACCAGGCGCTGTGGTTTTGAAAACCGATCTCAAGCCTTTCAAGGTTCCACTATTAGCATAAGTTCTATTAACTTATTTCTCTTTGGGGCAGTTGAATGGTGAAGGCTAACTGCACATGTCAGAATACAGTAAAGATTCCCTCAGAAGAAACAAGATTACTACGCAAGTAATTTTTTCTTCAAGACCCAGGAAATGTTTACTGTATTCTGACTAATTTCAGTTAGCCTTCACCATTCAACTGCCCTGGAGAAGAGAGGGTTAAAGAACCTGTGCAAATAGTGGAACGTTAATATGCTTCAGCTCAGTTTTCAGACCACTATTCCTGGTGCATGCTATGCAACTGCCAGATTCTTTACTCCGCCTGCCAAAGTTAAACACCTTGGAGAGCTCTCCTTCAGCATCTTGAAGAAATGTTTATTTAACCAGTTTTCAAGTTACCATTTATTTCTTTTTTAATTTTCAAAGTACTGTCCTTGGTTTACAGATAGACTAGTCTAGGTTTAGCTTCATTGTGGCAATTTTTTTCAGTTCCTTGTCGGTTTCCATAACCTGTAAGGAACTGAAGTGTTTTTCACTTTATCCTGAGGTAAAGTTTACTTGTTTTAGTTTTATTATCTTTAGTAACAGATAGCCAGTTCTCTCTTGGCTCTGTTGCTTTTAAACCAGGATTTTCTCGATTGCTGCTACCGGTCACCGTACTGACCGCAAAAAACAAACAAACAAAAAAAAAACTATTTGATTGAAAGCCTAACAGCTTTATTGTGATCTTTGTGGTTACTACACAGAACCATATTAGGGGGGTTTTAGGTTATGTCACAGAAGCCAAAAAAGAGAACCGGCCCTACTGATTTCCAACACTGCACTTCGTGTGGTGAACCGTTTGCCGATCCACACTTCATGTGTGTTTTGTGCTTGGGGTTTGCACACCTAAAATCAGAGTGTGAAATTTGTAAGAACTTCCCTCAATTGATGCTTGGTAGGCGCTTGAACCGACTGGAGGAGGAGATGTCCGAAAAGGCTGCTGTCTCAGCTGCAGGACAATCTGTTCCTCCCTCAAAAGAAGAACCGAAGGAACCAGAGGGGAAGCCCTCTGACAAGAGTGAAACTTCCTAAACAACTGAACAGGGCACAGAACAAGCCGCTGAACCATCTTCTGCCTCAAAGAAAAAGGAGAGAGAAAAATAGAGATGGAACCATGAGTAAAAACCACATCGGTTCCGACTACTGAAGAGATTGCAAATGTGATCCGCATTATCCAATTGCTTCAGACCAGTTCCCCAGCCCCAGTTTCTTCAGCAAGTTCTGCAACAGCCTCCAGTGCAAACAGTCTACTTCAATGACTGTCGGTTCCTTTGAACCAGAATCCTATTATGAAGATGAGAAGGAGGAGGAGGAAGACTTCAGTGAACCCATTGAACCTGAAGTCTCTCCAGAACAACAGGAGTTTGAATCTCCCCCTTGCCATTCTGAGTATTTTTCTTCCCACTTCTCCTTTATGAAGCAGGTGGCAGAGACCCTGGACCTCCCCACTCAGGAGACCACTGAGGAGGAGGAGGAACCGGACTATATGGAGATGATGGATGTTCCAGCAACAAAAAGGTTAATTCCTATCCACAAATCTCTCAAAAGACAAGTACTTAAGATTTTGCACAGCCCCACTTCTGTCCCTCTTGTGTACAAGAAAGTGGAAAGGAAATGCCTTCTGGCAAAAGGTGGAGCTGAATTCCTGTTCAGTCACCCCAGCCAAGAGGGGGTGGTAAAGGCAGCTGCCTGTGATAAAGCAGGTATATCTTTATTTTCTCACCCACCTTACAAGGATTCCAGGAGAATAGATTCAATGGTCAAGAAGGGACATTTAGGGGCTTCTCTGGCCATTAAGCAAGCCTCTGATATGGCCCATGTCTCCAGATACCAGAACAACCTCTGGAATTCTGTATTAGAATTAGCCAGCAAAGCTCCTCCTCAGCTGGCAGCTGATCTTGCATTGACTGCTAAATGTGGCATTGAAGCATCCAAGTACCAGTTTCACATGGCAATGGATTCTAATGACAATGCTGCCAGGGCAATGGCAACCACAGTGTCCCTGAGGAGGTTCGCTTGGCTTAGGGTCACCAACCTCTCTCAGGACACTCAGACCAAGGCTTTGGACTTCTCTTGTGCACAAACTTCATTGTTTGGGGAAAAAAACAGAAGCTCACATGAAGAAAATTGATGAATACAAATCTGCCTACAAGAGTGCTTCTGCCAAGGAGGAGGCTTCTACTCCTCGGAAGCCCCAAGGCAGGGGTGGTAGGGGAAGGCCCTATGCCAGACTGTTGTATCAAGGCCAGACTTTCCCAGTAAACCAGCAGTAGTGTGGATACTTTAGAGGTAGAGGTAGAGGTAGAAGGGGCACCAGCTGCTGTAGCCCCAGTGCTTAGCCTAGAACTCCTGCAAAGCAGACCCCCTGACATGCTAGTCAGGGACACTGCCCCAGTTCCAGTTTTGAGCAGACTAGCTTACTATTTCCAGGCATGGCAAGTCATCACCACAAACAAGTGCCAAAGTTGAGAACAAGGCTGTTCAAACCTGCAACCCCAGAAGAGAAAACCTTACTGGAATCTGAGGTAGCCAGTCTCTTACTAGAAAGGGCAGTGGAGCCTGTCACTCTCTCTGAGAGGAAAGGGCCTGTATTCAAGATACTTCTTAACTCTAAAGAAAACTGGGGAGTGGCGACCCATACTGGATCTCAGGAATTTAAACGGGCATCTGACAAAACCAAAGTTCAAAATTGTTACTCTGGCAATGATTCTCCCCGCTCTCGGGCAGGGAGACTGGTTGGTTTCCTTAGATCTCAAGGATGCCTACTTTCACATTCTCATCAGGCAATCCCACAGAAAGTATCTCCAGTTCAGAGTATCGTCAGACCATTATAAGTTCAGAGCTCTACCCTTCGACCTGACCTCTGCCCTAAGGGTGTTCACAAAGTGCCTGGCTGTGGTGGTGTCACACTTGAGAATGCAGGGGGTATCAGTATACCCCTTACCTAGATAACTGACTAGTCATGGGCAGTCCCCTTAGCAGGTAAGGAATGCCTTAGCCCTCACACAGGCCACCTTGCAGTCTTTGGGATTCCTGGTTGATCTGAAAAAATCAGTCTTGCAACCAGTTCAACTCCTGGACTTCATAGGAGCAGAATTGGACACACTAAAGGGAAAAGCATTCCTTCCTCAAGGAAGGGTGGACAGCCTGGAGCAGCTGGCAAGTTCCTTCCAGCTCCACACCCCAAGGCCAGCAAGACATTTTCTGCAGTGGTTAGACCATATGGAAGCCTCAATGGCAACGGTGTTAGGAGCCAGGTTCCAAATGAGAGACATACAGTTCCACCTACCGTCCTATTGGTCTCCGAGAAGAGACTCCATGTCAAAGCTGGTTCCAGTCACAAAGGGACCCTGCTTCTGGCACTCCAGTGGTGGCAGGAAAGGGACAACCTCAGAGAAGGTGTTCCATTCCTGCAGCAGTCCCCAACAGTGGTGTTGACAAACAGTGTCTCCTTCCTAGGCTGGAGCGCCCACCTAGGGAGCACAATGCACATGGCTCCAGCAAGAGACACTGCTGCACATCACATAAACCTGCTGGAGCTCAGGGCAGTCTTTCTAGCCCTTTAGTCCTTTGCTGCAATGGTACAGGGCAAAGTTGCACAAATCAGAGCAGATGACACATCCACCATGTAATACATAAACAGTCAAGGTGGCACAAGGACCACCTTGCTGTACACAGAGGCTATGAAAATAAATCAGGAGTCTGGCTTACTCTGTCAGGGTCTTCCTGTCATCAGTCCACCTTCCAGGGAAAGACAACATCCTGGCAGATGCTCTGATCCTGCAGAACCACCACGAGTGGTCTCTGAACAGACAGGTCCTGCAAACTATATTCAGAAGGTTGGGCACCCCAGAGATGGATCTCTTTGCAGCCCCAGACAGTCACCAGTTGCCACAGTTTTGTTGCAGGCTTCTGGCAGTTGGCACAGTGCCACTGGATGCACTAATATTGGATTGGACGGGGAAGTTCCTTTATGCCTTCCCTCTGTTGCTCAGGGTGCTGAACAAGCTCAGATTCCAGCCAGCAATAATGATCCTCATAGCTCCAGATTTGGCCAGGCAGCCTTGGTACTCCCTGATCTTGTACCTGTCAATCTCCAGACTGATTTGCCTCCCCAGGAGGCGCAGCCTGCTGACACCCTCCCAGGGCAGAATCCTGTACCCCAGCCTCAAGTCCCTCAGGCTCATAAGGACCTAGAATATGCTAACTTGCACCTCTCTGAAGAGGTCCTGGAGGTCCTTAGAGTCTCTAGGAAGCCCTGTACGAGGAAGACTAACACTTCCAAGTGGAAGAGATTTTCCATTTGGTGCCAGCAAACGTCCATGGATCTGCATCAGGCTGGGCTGCTAGTAATGCTGGATTATTTGGCCCATCTTCATTCCCTTAGCCTTAAGCCATCTACCCTCAGGGTGCACCTGGCAGCTGTCTGCTCATCTTTCAGCAGGTAAGGGCTCCTCCCTAGCTTCCAATCTGAGTGTCAGGAAGTTTTTTTAAATGGTTGCTGCACTTGCACCCTCCACACAAGGAGCCAACTCCACCCTGGGATCTGAATACATGCATTGCACAGCTAATGCAACCCCCATTTGAGTCCATATCTTCAGCAGATTTATTTGAATTTTGATGACCAGGCAGGTCAACTGAGATAAAGTCCCTTTTTCAGTGACGACCCGAGGAATAAAGCATTCCAAGAACAAAACATAATACAATAATAACATAGAATAGTACAGTGAGTCACAATATATAGTTAAGCCATAGGTAAATAACAGTACCCGAGTAGGCAATAACCAAAGGATTCAGGATTACAGGCAGTTTAACATTTTATGCCATGTGCAGGGACATTTATGCCATTCACATACCAGATGTCAATTTAAACAGCAAGATGACTAAGAATAGCCAGATTCAACTGCATTTGGTTAGAGACATGGGGTTCAGGTTACAGTAAGATGTAATTCTAGGTAGAGGATGAGTGAGAAGTGGGGAGAACAGCTTGTCTTTGAGATAGGAGAGAAGGGAGGCTGTTTGTGACCGTTGCGGAGATTGAGAGAGATGCGTAACATTAGTCACATGTGGCCTTACTTGTTAATAAGTTACCTCTGCATTGGGGGGGGGGGTTGAAGAACTCATCCTTGTAGAGTTTTTTTGAATTGGTTAATGGTTTTGCAGGAAAGTAGAGGGTGGGGCAAATTGTTCCAAATTCTGAGGGCGGTGACAGCGTAGGATCTTTGGCCTATCTTTAGCCTGACCTTCGGGAGCTCCAGTAATGGTAGGCTAAAAGATCTTGGTACATGGGGGTAGGTTTTAGGGATAGCAGGCCCATCAGACTGGGAGGGGGGCTGATGAATCAACTTAAAGGTTCTCAAGTATGTGATGTGGGAAATGATCTTCTTAGTAGCAATCAATTCAGCCAGGAGGATTAGTGAGCTCCTGGCTTTGTGCATGGAGCCAGACTACATTGCAGTCCATAGGGACAAGGTAGTCCTCAGAACCAACAGGAGGTTCCTCCCCAAAGTGGTATTTGACTTGCACCTCAACCAGTCTATTTCCCTGCCTGTCTTTTTCACTGATCATACCAGCTCAGGGGAACACAGGCTGCATAGCCTAGATGTCAAGAGGGCTATCAGCTGCTATTTGGATTGTACAAATGGCCATAGGCAAGAGAATACTCGGTTCTTCTTTACCTATGGAGAAGTGGGGAAGGGCAGATCAGCCTCAGAAAGGACTATTGCATGAGGAGTCACATGATGCTGAGGAAGGGATAGGATGTGTTCGTCGGAGCTCCGTTCCTTCACCGACTTAAATCAGCACAAACACCCGATAACTTTTATTTGCTGAAGCTGACTTGTAAAAATTATCGTAACTAGAAAGACGCAACGGTTGTTCTGAGGGCAGATGGAGACGAGCTCACCTCTAAGTATATCAAGTCAGCCGTGGAGGCCATACAAGAATCGGAGGTCAAGGGCCCTCACCGCAGCTCCTCTCCCCAGTCATTTCCAGAGGAGCTCTCGTCCTCACATATATATTCAGAACTTACTACTATTAAGGAGGCTCTGCTGAAATTAATTGAGGATGTAGCTGATTTTAAACCAGCACTCGCTCAATTAGCCCGAAGAGTGACTGACATGGAAACTGGAGTAGCTTCGGTGGAGCGAAAACAGGACAAGATGGAGCCCATGGTGGTGGAGCTTAAAAGGAGCCTTTCTAAACTAGAGAATCGTTTGGATGATCTCAAGGGGAGAAACAGGAGGAATAATTTGGTGCTGTTGGGTCTTCCCAAGGGCGAAGAGAGCCCCAACACCATACAATTTCTTCAACAGTTTTGGAAAAAGACAGTGGGCCCTTCTCCCAATGGTCCAGAATTTGTCATTGAGTGTGCACACAGATCACTCAGGGCTAAACCTTCCTCGGCTGACCCGCCTAGGCCGATCATCTTTAAATTGCTTAATTATTTGGATCGAATTCATTCACAAGGAAGCCAGGAAGTTATTGGCTATTCTCTGGGAGGGTAAAAGTTGAGATTGGTACCAGATCTAATGTTAAAACCCACCGATTCTACGTGCCTCTTTTATAACATCGAAGTTGTAGACTGTGGTGCCATCGACTTTATATCCTGCCCAATTGGAGGTTTCCTTCTGAAGAAGCCAAGCGCTCGATTCGGTGGAGGAAGCCTTGAAGACGCCAAGTAAGAAGTCACCCCGATTTATTTTCCAAATGAGAAGGGAGTAGCTTATTTGAGCACTTGGGACAAAAAAGAGACAGTAAGATATGCTAAACTGAGATGAGATAGCCCAGTAGCATGCTGTCTAATCGTCCCTGCGCTTCCCTTTTTTTTTTTGCCTGGCAAGGAGCATAGAAGATTATCACCATCAAGAAACATAAAGCACGAATTCGGAGTCAACATGTTATGGCAGTTTAAAGTTTATCTTCCTCTTAACTTTACCTAGCGTTGGTCTGTGAGGGAGCTCTTGTGTTACTTGTTGCTTATTTTATCCACTAGATGGTGGCAAAGCGATATGTTATTAATAGGCAACTCAGTCATTGCCAGTGACATTAAGACTATATTAAAATAGTGCCTTAATTTTCTGCCTTTTAAGGATATGCTAAAAAAGATTACAGTCCAGTGTTGTGTACTGTTCAATGACTACTCCAGTTGGAAAGCTTTTTAGTTTACTAATTTCCTCATTTTATAGGGGAAGCTAGGCATTTAGTATTTGACGATTTACAGAACCTTCAATGCTCCCACACTTAGAGGGGGGATTGCTGTACATTATTTAAGAGAAGGAGGGTGTGAAAGTTTATTTACTAACTGCTTTTTTCAATAGGTAGGTTGAGGATAGGACACTGCTCTCCCTTTAAGAGTATCATGGTCCAGGTTTTAGGGGGTGGGCTTAGGGCCCGAGGGACTAGGATTGTAAATAGTTTAACTGTTTTTCCACCCTTTCTTGCTTTAGTTTATTTAGGGGACAAAGTATGGGTAGATCCTTTTTTGGGAGGGAAGGGGGGGGTGGCAGCACAGCCCTTCAAAGCATCTGCACTATGTGGTACAACCATCCTATAATGTATGATTAACACCCTGAATATTCTTTCTTGGAATATTAAGGGGGGGGGGGGAAGGATAATAGCAAGAAATATGTTATATTAAATCACCTTGCTAAATTTGACCCTATGATAGTGTTCCTCCAGGAAACACACTTGCTTCCAGAACAGATAAAGTTCCTTAAAAAGCGCTGGGTGGGACAGGCCTTTGGAGCGGGGTTCAACCCTCGTAAGCGGGGCGTAACCCTGATGATAGCAAAAGGATTACCCTTTACTCCAGTCGATACTGTTAGTGATCCAGAGGGAAGGTTTATTTTTGTTTTTGGTAAACTGGGGAACTCTGACATAGTATTAGGGTCAATTTATGGCCCCAATGTAGAAGCCCCTTCTTTTTTCACCCACCTAGCCTCGGTATTGGCTCCTTTTCTCCAATACCCAATTATAATTGGAGGTGATTGGAATTTAGTTCAAGCAAGTGATCTGGATCGTACATATCACAGAGGGGTGGGATCTTCTTCAGCTCAGAAGGCCTTAGGGGAATTTATTTCCTCACTAGGTCTAATAGATCCATGGAGACTATCCTACCCGTCAACTAGAGATTTTACCTTTTACTTCCCAGTGCATAAAAGCTATTCTAGCATTGTTTACTTTCTGGTTAGTCAACAGTTAATCCCCTGTATCATTGATTCGCAAATTCATGCTCGGGTAATTTCTGACCATTCCTTAATTGCAGTCCAACTAGATCTACTCAACGTTCCTTTCAGGCCTGATACATGGTCGTTAAATAATAATTTGTTAAAAGATAAACAAATAATTTCTAGATTACAACAATTCTTGCAGGACTCCATTCAGGTTAGTTATAACTCAATCCCTGCGGTGGATCTGGTCTGGGCAGCTTTAAAAGCTACATGGAGGGGGGAATTTATACACACTGCTATGGTATTAAAAAAGAAAAAATTACACCAAACTAATCTATGTCTGCAGACAATTAGAAATTTGAAGTTAAAGGATCGGACAACCTTTTGTTTGCAGAAGAACAAGAACTTATTAGGCTAAGAGCCCACTATGCAAGTATTTTATTGGAGAAAGTAGAAAGATCTGCATCCTTAATAAAAGCTTCATATATTGGCCAGGGCAGCAAAGCGAGTAAATTATTAGCTTGGCAATTAAAGCAACGGACAGCATCAAACTGGACTGCAGCCATTAAACACCCACACTCAGGCTCTTTGGTGTCTTAACCTACCAGAGATGTTAACTCTTTTTAGAGAGTATTATCAATCATTATACTCCCCTTACTCTTTAACTGACGCCCAATATGAGGCAATGTCAGCTTTTTTTAATCAGAACAGACTTGCCTACCCTATCAGGAGATAACCAGACCCATCTGACGGCACAAATCACTGTAGAAGAAATCTTGGCAGTGACTGATTCTTTAAAACCGGACAAGGCACCTGGCCCAGATGGCTTTACGGGCCTGTTCTATAAAACTTTTAAAAGGCATCTCCTTCCCTTGTTGTTACAGCTTTATACTTACTAGGGATCTTTCCCAGTCAAGGACCCTTCACTATTTGAAGCGAGAATAATTCTCCTTCCCAAACCAGGGAAGGATCCTACTGTGATTGGTAATTACCACCCTATTTCCTTGCTTAACATTGACATTAAAATCTACGCAAAAATTCTGGCCAACAGGCTTCCAGGAGTGTGGACGAGTCTGATAGGCCCTGAACAGGCAGGGTTTGTGGCGGGGCGCACCTCATCAGACCATTTTAGGAAATTACATCACCTTGTTTCTGCATCCAGGGACCCCAAGCTTGAAGCTATCTTTGTGTCCCTGGATGCAGAAAAAGCATTTGATAGGGTGGAGTGGACGTACTTGTTTGTGGCCCTTTCCAAATTCGGTATTCCACAGCCTTTTACTGACCAGATTCAAGTCTTGTATCGTTGTCCATCAGCAAGGTTACTGTGTAATAATCACCTTTCGGACCCCTTTCCACTCTGCCGTGGCACTCGGCAGGGATGCCCTCTCTCTCCCTACTTGTTTAACTTGTATATAGAGCCTTTAACTAGAGTTCTCAACCTAGAACAAGGGATAAGGGGCATGCAATTGGAACATTTGGAACTTAAGTTATCTCTGTTCGCAGATGCTTTACTTCTGCATATTTCTAATAGCAAGAAATCCCTCCCGCATGCCCTCCATGTTATATCACAATTTAGTGAGTTTTCAGGATACAAGCTCAACAAAAATAAAACTATGGTATATTCCCTGTCCCCTCTAGTTACGAGGGACCAAACTGAAAGAATGGGTCTCCAATGGGAAAAAGAAAATCCAACTTACTTAGGCGTCAAAATTACTAAAGAGACTAATAAACTTAAGGATCTTAATTTGGACCCCTTGATAAAAATGACAAAGAAAGATTTGGCCAGGTGGAAGACTCTACCGTTATCTTTTTGGGGGCGGTCAAATGTTTTGAAAATGGCAATTTTGCCCAGGTTTTTATACCCCCTAAATAATCTTAATATATCTCTTCCTAAATCCTTCTTTTCGTCTCTCCAAAGAATATGCTCAGATTTTCTCTGGAATGGGAAGTCTCCGCGAAGGGCTTATGGGAAACTTACTCACCCTAGGGCATCAGGGGGGTTACAGTTACCAGATTTTTGTTTATTATTTGGCAATTCATGCTAACAGATTTCTGCACTGGTTTACTTCTAAGTCAGATGTTCCAGAAAGTCCCTCATGGTTACAGTTGGATAGTCGGCAAGCAAACTCCTGCAATCTTGCCTTGGTTGCATTGTTGTATAACCCTTGGTCAAATATCCCATTAAAGCTCAGAGATTTCCCAATCGAGTGGGATGTGAAAGCCTCAAAACAATTATGTGCTTTGCTACGGATTCACCCCATAAAGGATTTGAGGCAACCTTTGCTAAATAACCCAAACCTAAAAATAGCTAATAATACTGTAAATACCCAACTCTGGGGATCCCACTTTGATTTATGTTTAAAAGATTTAATTTCAGAGAACTCACTTTATTCTGCCTCTACTTTACAAAATAAGTATAACATTCCTCCTAAATCCCTTTTTCAACTAATTCAAATGCGCCATTGTATTAAACATTTTCTGGGCAATCCACCATGGTCGGATCAAGTGGGGAAAGTGTTAACTACTCTTTGGGAATCGACCAAAGGTCATAAGTCAATTGCTAAATTGTACAAAGGGATTATAATTCAGGCTTGGAAGAACTCTTCCCCCATAGCTTATTATTGGAAAAACAATCTTACCAAGAATTTTCCTGACAACATATGGAAAACAATGTGGACCGAATTTTGTTCTAATTAAGCAAGACCGACTGAGGAACATTCAGTTCAACATTCTACACAATATATATTATACACCTAGTAAATTATTTCGTATGGGCAGGTTGTCCTCCGTGGAATGCAAGGATTGTGGATCCAACTATGCTGCACTACACCATAAGCTTTGATCGTGCCCCAAGATAGCAAAATTTTGGGATACGATCAAAAAATGCATAGCACCCTTTCTAAGAATTGCTTCCTACTTCGAGGAGGATACCTGCCTTTTACAAATGTATTCATCTATTCACACACTTTTTCAAAAAGTTAAATTTGCTTTGGTTTCCATGGTTACAAAGTTGTTAATTCTAAGGCATTGGAAAGAGGAATGGGAATCCTCTTTTGGAGAATGGTGGGCTGAATTTCTTACCGCTCTAAATGCAGAAAGATGTGTGGCTAGGTTCTCTCTCTCCTGGGAGAAATTCCAGCAATGTTGGGGAGAGTTCTTCTCAATTCTTAAAGGCAAATTTGGATATTGAACCAGCTCCCATCTTTTTCCTCCCTTATCTTTTTATAATTTCTTTTATCCCCTCATACATGTATCCCGCCTTGGGTTTTTCTTTTTGTTTGTGTCTCTCATCCTCACGATTATTCTTGATTATTATTGTCTCTTTTCGGTCTCTTTCCTCTTCTTTTTCTCCTCTTTGTTTTCTCTTCTCTAGATGGTTGTGCCTAAACCCCAAGAGGGTCTAATGTATTATACTGCTATCCTTTTATGCGAAGTTGGGTCAAAGGAGGGTGTGTGTGCTCAGGGTGGGATAGGGATGAGTAGGTATATAGAATTTTTATTTTATTTTTTTTATTTTTTATTTTCTTTCAGTTTATGGTTATGGGGCATGAAATATTTATTTGTTTGCTTAGTTATAAGGTGGAAATTGTTATTTTTTTTCCTGTACATGATAAAAACCTGTATTAAAATAAAGTTATTTGCAAAAAAAAAAAAAGGACTATTGCATGCTGGATTGTGGCCTGTATTCAGTATTGCTATGGAAAGCTGGACAAGGAACCCCCAGTGGGTCTCCGAGCCAACTCCACCGGGGTACAGCTGCTTCTAAAGCAGCTGCAAGAGACATTCCTTTGCTAGAAATTTGCAAAGCAGCCACCTGGAAAACTGTTCACGCCTTTACTAAACACTGTTGTTTGAACACCCAGGCTAGAAGTTATGCCAGGTTTGGCCCAGCAGTACTGCAGAGCTTGTTTCCAAAGTAGGTTCTATGCCCATCTCCAAAGGTACTGCCTGGCAGTCCGAATTAGTCAGAATACAGTAAAGATTTCCTGGGGCTTGAAGAAAAAATAACTTACCATAGTAATCTTGTTTCTTCCAAGGGAATCTTTACTGTATTCAATCTGAGCTTATACCCTAGCTCCCCTATTAGAACCTGGGGGACACTGCACTCCAGCTATTCATGTTGTGTTGTTGCTATTGAAACTTGTTGAGTTGGTTGTCCTTGGGCATCTGTGACTTGAGTCTTTTCAGATGTCACTATTTAATGGGAGGATTGACTATTAGTGGGTGGATTGGTTATTTAGGATAGCATATATAGTACATATATTTTTGTACATACTTCGTAAGAATCTGGCAGTTGCACAGAATGCACCAGGGACAGTAGCTTGAAAACCGAGCTTGAACCTATCAGTATTCCACTATTTGCATAGGTTCTTTAACCCTCTTCTCCAGGGCATGGTGAAGGCTAACTGCATTAGTCTGAATACAATAAATATTCTCTTGGAAGAAACAAGATTACTATGGTAAGTCATTTTCACTTCCCTGCCCCCAGACCAGGAATCCCACCGTTTGGACCTCTTTGGCAAACGGATGTTTGCTTCCTCAACTCTTGCCATCCAGGCCCTTAACTGCCTTGGCCACTTGCTACAGTATCAAAACTTTCTGTGGGACACGGTCCAGAAGGTTGTCTTCCCCATCTCCAAAGGGGATCCTAGGTCAGAGTTTCAGGATCACCTCAAAGTGGTCACCGACATCTGTAACCATCTCTTCAGGACTACCTATGATGCTGTGGATGCATCAGCTAGGGCTGATGCCATTGGCGTCTGCCTTCTCCAGTATTCCTGGCTCAGAGTAATCGGGGTTTTTCCAGGATGTGCAGCAGTCCATACTGAACGCCCCCTTCAGGGGCTCCCTGCTGTTCGGGGGTCATGTGGAGGACATACTTGCCATGCTTCAGGCCTCTGGGAAGGCCATACAATCGGTCCACTCCCTTAATCATACCCAGCCCAGGCCTTCTCAGAAGCAGCCCTTTAGTTGCCAGCATAGAAACATAGAAATATAGAATTTGACGGCAGATAAGGATCGCTTGGCCCACCTAGTCTGCCCATTTTCCTACCTAACAGATATGCTGCAGATCCTAGTTAACCAACAGCTTACTTCCTTCTACCCCCCACTAGGACTGTCTTATGCCTGTCCCATGCATTCTTGAATTCCCCCACTGTTCTTAACTCCACAACCTCCTCAGGAGGCTGTTCCATGCATCCACAACCCTCTCTGTGAAAAATACTTCCTCACATTACTTCTGAGCCGTCCCCTATATCTTTAAATTGTGCCCCTTGTTCTTGCATATCTCTTTTTGAAAGATGCTACCCTCTTGGACTTTGTTGATTCCCTTGAGGTACTTGAAAGTTTCTATCATGTCCCTCTCCTTCTTTCCTCAAGGGTGTACATATTAAGCTCCTTTAGTCTTTCTTCGTATGTCTTCTGGTGCAGACCCTGCACCAGTTTGGTTGCCCTCCTCTGGATAGCCTCCACTCTTTCTGTGTCTTTGTGGAGATGGGGTCTCCAGAACTGCACACAGTACTCCAGATGGGGTCTCACCAACTGTCTGTACAGAGGGATAACAACTTCCTGTTTTCTACTATTGATGCCTCTTCCTATTGATCCCAGTATCTCCCCAGCCTTCCTTACTGCCTTCTCACATTGCTTGCCCACCTTTGGGTCATCTGATATAATTACCTCCAGGTCCCTTTCCATTTTTACTGTGGTCAGTATCTCACCCCCCATTGTGTACGCTTCCCCTGGATTTTTGTTTCCCATGTGCATTACCTTGCACTTCTTTGCATTAATCTGAGCTGCCATACATTTGACCATTCCTCCAACCTTGCAAGTCCCTTCTCATCCTTTCCTCCATCTTGTGTATCAACCCTGTTGCAGATCTTTGTGTAGTCCGCAAGAGACATACTTTTCCTTCTAGTTCCTCTGCAATGTCACTATAAAGACATTAAAGGACCAGTCCCAGTACTGAACCCTGCGGTGCCCACTAGTAACCCTCCTTTCTTCACTGTGTACTCCATTTACTACTACCTTTGCGTCCTGTTGTCTAGCCAATTTTTTATCCAGGCTACCACCTTGGGACCCACTCCAAGGCTGGCTAACTTGTGTGTTAATCTTCTGTGTGGGACTCTATCAAATGCCTTGCTAAAATCTAGGTAGGCCATGTCCACAGCCCCTCCCTGGTCTACTACTTTGGTCACCCAGTCAAAGAAATCTATTAGATTTGTCTGACATGACCTTCCCATCGTGAAGCCATGCTGCCTTGGGTCCTGTGCCCCACTGGCCTCTAGGTCAAACAAACTGGTCTGTAGTTTCCTGCCTCTGTCCTGCTCCCACTTTTGTGAAGAGGAATCACATCTGCCCTCCTCCAGTACTTGGGTACCACCCCATCCTCCCATGATTTGTTAAAGAGAGTAGTCAGCGGTGTTACTAGTTTTACCCTTAGTTCTTTTAGAATTCTTGGGTGAATCCCATCAGACCCCATTGCTTTGTCCACCTTCAATTTTATTAGTTCTTTCAGAACCCTTTCTTCTGTAAATGGACTGGTATTGACCCCCGTCTTCAGAGTGTTTCTCTTGTTTGGTTTAGGTACCTGCCCCTCCTCTTCCTTTGTGAATACTGAGCAGAAATATTCGTTCGGTATCCCTCCTTTTTCACTGTCACCCTCTACCACATTCCCTCCCCTTTATTAAGCCTCAGTATCCCTCCTTTGGTCTTTCTTCGCTCCCTAATGTACCTATAAAAGGTCTTATCCCCCTTCTTAACAGAACTGGCTATCCTTTCCTCGGTTTGGGCCTTTGCTATTCTGACTGCCTTCCCAGCCTCTTTCTGCTTTAACTGATAAAGTTCTCTGTCCTGCTCCTTCTGTGTTTTCTTATATTTCCTGAATGCTGTCCTTTTCTCCTTAACCTTACCTGCCACCTCTTTTGAGAACCATAGCGATTTTTTCCTTCGTTGTGTTTTATTGATTTGCTTTACACAAAGGCTTGTTGCCTCTGTGATTGCTGTTTTGATTACTCCCCATTGTTCCTCCACCCATCCTTCTTGCCTGTTACCTAGTGCTTTTCTGAGGCACTCTTTCATTTTCCCAAAGTCAGCCCTCCTAAAGTCCAATACTCTTGCTTTTGTGTGGCTTGATTGTATGGCTGTGTTTATCGTGAACCACACCATTTGGTGGTCACTTGTTCCCAGATGGCTACCCACTTCTAAATCTGAGATTCTTTCTCCATCCCCATTTGAGAGTACCAGGTCTAAGATTGCTCCCTCCCAAGTGGGTTCCAATACTAGCTGTCTGAGGCATGCCCCCTGTAGGGCATCAAGAATGACCCTGCTCTTGGATGTGCCTGCAGCAAAGGTGCTCCAGCTAACATCTGGCATATTCAGGTCCCCATCAACAATATTTCCCCTTTCTGCCATTCTAAGAAGCCTTCTATCATTTCTTGTCCATCCCCCCTGGATGGAGGTCTGTATACAACCCCCATGCGGATTGTGGTGCCATTCCTGTCTCCAGGGTATGACCAGTGCCTCATCTGGTCCCTGTTTACTCTGTAGTTCTGTTGCTTTGATCCCTTCCTTTACATAGAGAGCTACTCCTCCTCCTCTTTTACCCTCCCTGTCCCTCCTGTAGAGTGTGTATCCTGGTATGTTGACATCCCAGTCATGGTTCTCAGTGTACCATGTTTCGGTGACTGCCACAATATCCAGGCAACCCTCTTCCATCAAGGCCACTAGTTCAGGGAGCTTGTTACACAGACTACAGGCATTGGTACTCATCACCCTCCACTTTTTGATAGCCATATCCCTTTTAGCCCCATTCTTGTCCTTACTGCCTTTGCCTTTTTTTACATTTACCTCTGTTCTGCTCCCTAATAACTTCTCTACCTTGGTGTTTACCTCACTAATCACCATGTTTTGTGGGGGGAGGCTGGGATTTCCCTGCTCCTTTTCAGTGCCTCCCCCCTTGGCTAGTTTAAATGCTAGCCAATGAAGCATTTAAACCTCTCACGTGGGATCTGGTCCCCCGGACAGATGCAGACCATCGCACCAGTATAGGTCTGCATCCCTCCCGAGTAGCTCCCAGTCCCCAATGAAGCCAAAACCATGAGCTCCACACCAGTTTTTCAACCACTCATTGAATTCCCGGTGAGGATTGTCTTGCATCTCCCTTGCCATAGACAGGCAGCACCTCCGAGAAGGTTACTGTATGCGCTACTTGTCTAAGGCCCCTCCCCAACTCTACAGACTCCTCTTGCACTGCTCTGATCCTATTCCTAGCCAGGTCATTTGTCCCTAGGTGGACAATGACATCCAGCTCCCTCCCTCGTGCAGCTCCTCCCAAGATCCTGAGGATTCGCTTCCTGTCCCTCCAAGCCATGGCGCCAGGAAGGTACTTTACCTCCCTCTCCCCTTCATCCCCCATTTCTACCCCCCTAATGATCGAGTCTCCGACCAGGAGTTGTTTCCTTCCCCTGTGGGGTCCCATGCCACCCTCCTGTGGGTCTCCTTTGTAAAGGTTCCCAGCATCCTCCTTGGTCTCCACTGCAGGTGCCTCCATAGAGGAACCACTATCCACCAGAAGAGCAGATGGTTGTGGAGAGGTACAGCTGGAGGAATGCAACTCTGTTCCACCACCCTCTCCTCCCTCCTGAGCCCACCCTGGTCCAGCCTCTCTCTTTCTTGGCAACCTCTGAGGTAGTGGCATTGGCCTGGTGGTCCCTGGGTGGGGAGGAGGTTTCATGAATCCTAGCTAGGTCAGCCTGGAGCAGGGCAACCTCTCTCTCAGACCAGAGATGCCTGCAAATAGGGCAGCATCGCAGCCTCCAGAATGTTTCCCAGAACACTGCCGCCCCACAGCCATTGCACTGCACCGCTCCTATCATGTCTTATTTTGTGTCCCCTCTACTGTTTCTCTGTATGCTTACTCTTTTTTCTCCTTACAGCTCTCACCCTTCCTGTTCTGGGACAGCAACTTCCTATCTTACTTACTTGCAGCTGCCTGAAACAAATGTACCTGGGCCATCCGCAAGGCTAAGGCTGATCACTATAAGGCCTCACTCACCTCGTCCTGGGGGAATGCCAGAACCTTCTGGGACAATATAAAACAACTGAATGGGGGCACACGTCCTCCCCCACCCTCCCAAATCAACATTGATGGCTCTATCGCTACAGACCCAGCCCACATTGCCAACTACCTCAATAAATCCTTCACTGACCTTAGCCCTGTCCTCCCGAGCAACTTTTTTGATGCCCTCCCCTACCTGGCCCTATCCTCACACACCCTTGGTTCCACTTATACCGGGTTAGTGCCCATGAAGTCAGACCGTACCTGATCAAGGCCTTAAAAAGCAATACTACTGGCAGTGACTCCATGGACCCCAGTCTCCTTCATCAGGTTCTGGATCTGGTAATTGTCCCAATCACCAGCCTCTTCAATAAATCTCTCTGCTTGGGGCAGTTTCCCTCAGCCTGGAAAATTGCTACAGTCACCTCCATACACAAGGGTGGTGATAGGTCCCTATCTGTTAATTACCAGCCAATCTCTATCCTCTCATCTCTCTCAAAAGCCTTAGAAAAGATAGTGTCCACCCAAATCTCAGAGTATCTAACCAAATACAGCATCCTCTGCCCGGAACAGCACGGCTTCCGTGCTGGTCACAGTACTAATACTGCCCTCTTTGAGTTTTCTAACTTTCTTCACTCTTCTCTGGACTCTGGCTCTCTAGCTGGTGCAGTGTTCATTGACTTATCAAAAGCCTTCGATACTGTTTCCCATCCCCTCCTGCTGGATGCCCTCAGCCACACAGACTTTGCCACTGGGCCAGTCTCCTGGTGCTCCAGCTACCTGTCTGCCCGCTCCCAGTGTGTTAAAATCAATGGGACACTCTCAAGCTCCTGCCATATCTGCTCTGGTGTTCCCCAGGGCTCCATTCTTGGGCCCTTACTCTCTTCCCTATATCTCAATTCCCTGCCAGATGCATGTGCTGGTAAACTCTTCCTTTATGCAGACAATGCCGTTATCTTTGCCTCCGACCGTAACGCTATCACCCTCTAGGACTCCTTGCAATCTTCTTATAATGCCGCTGAAGCCTGGTTTAAAGAGCACAGACTTGTAATAAATCTTAAGAAAACTAAAACCATGCTCTTTGCCCACCCCCAAAACAAAGCTAGTAATTTTCCACTTCAGGTCTTCGCCAGTTCCAAGTTCCCACTCGAGCAAGTCTACCTGTACAAGTACCTTGGGATATCCTTCGACCCTGCCCTCACATTCCATGCCCTGGCCTCAGCCTCCAGTATTCAGCTGGGTATGCTTTACCGCCACAAAAACTGTCTCCCCCCTGACGCCCTTCGACTCGCGGTCACGTCCTCTATACTATCCTTAGTAGACTATGGTTTGCCAGTTTATGGGGCTGCTGACCAGACTTCCCTAAACAAAATCCACCTCACTTTAAGTAAAGCTTGTAGGTTAATCACCGGGTCTCCCAGACTAACACATACTTGCCATTTATATGCCCAGGCTAATCTTCTCAATCTAGATGAACGTCTCAGATACCAAACCTGCTTCCTAACTAAAAAAAAACTCTCCTTGGTCTGTCCCCACCTGGGTTGACTGGCTCTATCCACCAAGCAAACTGACTATTACTAACTCGAACCTCCTGCAAAACCTCACTGTCAGTACCGAGGGCAAGAACCTCATGAGGACAAAGGGCTTTCTGTTACAGAGCCCCATCCTGGTATAACACCCTCCCCACCAGTATCGCTAACGCTCCCACAATCTCTCGTTTTAAAACCTCCCTTCATAATCACCTACTCACCTCGTGTGGCTCTGGCTGTTTCTAAGTTTACTCCTGCTCAATTGCTCTGACAAAACTCCCTGAGTGGCTGCACCCTACCTATTCCTATCACTATCTGTGGTCTTTTCTCCTCTCTGTATGTCTCAACAATGCGTATTACTGTATAGTCCACCACTGTTTGCCTGATGTACAAATTATTCTGAACCTACTTATGCTCTGTTCGAACCTGTATCCGTGAAATTGTAACCATTTCTATGTCCTCATGTTTCTCCATATTTTGTACCCTGCTATATTGGAATAAGCTTGTCTGTACTGTTTTGTCCTCTCTGTGACGAGGTACCTTTGTAAATGAGCCTCTGGCTCAAAGGTTGTAAACTGATGTTCAATAAATAAATACATACATATCTTCTTCAGTAGTCTCCTTCTTCCTTGCTCAATGTCAGACCACTAGCAGCTGGGGGAGAGTGAGCTACTTTTTTCCTTTAGGGTTGACAAAACCAATGTTTCTTTATGATCCTTCCCTTCCTACTGCCAAACAGAAAGTTCCTGTTGACAGTCAAATCCAGTGGCTATAAAAGTAGAACTGGCTTAGGTTGGGTGGGTGAAGGGGTGGGATGGAAGGCAATTAGTAAGAAAAAAAGCTAGCAACAGGAAGCAACAGAACCGGGTGGCTAGCTAGAACCCAGGGCAAATGCAAAACCATGGTGCCTGCCCTGCCTACCCCAGCTGCCTCGGCTAGCCAAATCCCCAGAAGGGGTCCAGCAGCTCCCCTGACTTGGCCCCCCTCCTCTTGACTCCTTGCCTGACCCCCTTCCTCGGTTGGAGCAGGAGGTGGTGACAGGGGGTCATTCTCCCTCCACCTTCCCAAGTGGAGTGAGATCACAACAGACAGCTGGGTACTTCAGTTAATCAAGCAGGGTCATTCTCTAGAGTTCATGGAATGGCCTCCAGACAACCCTCCCACCAGTCTCTATGTCCCCCTAATATAGGAGGAAATCCATGCCCTTCTGCGAAAGCAGACTACAAAGCCAGTCCCTGTATCCCAGCAAGGGTAGGGGTGCTACTCTAATTTCGTTCTTGTCCTCAAGTGCACAGGAGATCTTAAGCCAATCCTGGACCTCCATGAACTAAATATGTCCATACAGTACAAGAAGCTCAGTATGGTCACACTGCAGGGCCTTCTCCCCCGACACAACCCTGAGGAGGTGCGCAAGCGTGAAACTGGAAGGGTCATTTTTTCTTTGTGGTAGCTCCTGTTGCTTTTACCTGTACTTTGCTTCTGTATAATTAAATTGTTTCGCCCTTTTGACTGCATATCCTGGTGACTGTGGCGTCTTTTTTATTGCTCCATCCTATTACATCAGGGGACTGGATCTGTTCCCTGGACATGCAGGATGCGTATCTCCACATCAAAATATGTGCATCCCACAGATTCTTCCTGCGTTTCCACATCAAGGAACTCACTTTGTTTTGGGCACTCCCTTATGGCTTGTCCTCAGCCCTCAGGGTTTTCACCAAGTGCCTAGCAATGTTAATAGCTGTCCTCCAGCACCAGGGATTTTATGTTTTTCCCCTACCTGGACAATTGGCTCTTAGTAGCCCCATTCTTGAGCACCTCCTGCTAACCCTGGAACATACCCTGGCCATTTTCAGGACAGGTGAGCATCAATCAAGTTGTTCCTTTCACCCTCCCAGTGCCTTCAGTATATTGGAACAGTCCAGGACACAGCTCAGTATATGGTCTTCCTCCCCCAGGACCGAAACATAGAAACCTAGACTTTGACGGCAGATAAGGACCACTTGGCCCACCCAGTCTGCCCATTTCCCTACCTATTTAATAAGTTGCAGATCCTAGTTAACCAACAGCCTACTTCTTCCTACCCCTCCACCAGAATTGCCTTATGTCTGTCCCATGCATTCTTGAATTCCTCCACTCTTTTTGACCCCATGACCTCCTCAGGAAGGCCATTCCATGCATCGACCACCCTTTCCGTGAAACAATACTTTCTCACATTGCCCCTGAGTCATCCCCTCTCTGTCTTCAAATTGTGCCCCCTTGTTCTTGCACATCTTTTTTTTCTGAAAGGTGCTACACTCTTGGACTTTGTTGATTCCCTTGAGGTACTTGAAAGTTTCTGTCATGTCCCCCCCCCCTTCCCTCAAGGATATACATATTAAGCTCCTTTAGCCTCTCTTCGTATGGCTTCTGGTGCAAACACTGCACCATTTTAGTTTCCTCTCTCTGGACTGCCTCCATCCTGTCCATGTCCTTATGGAGATGGGGCTCCAGAACTGCATGCAGTACTCCAGATAGGGTCTCATCAACTGTCTGTACAGAGGTATAACAACTTTGTTTTCTACTGGTGATGCCTCTCCCTATGCATTCCAGCATCCCCTCAGTCCTACTTACTGCCTTCACACATTGCTTGCCTACCTTATGGTCATCTGATATGACCACCCCAGGTCCCTTTCCATTTTTGTTGTTGTTAGTACCTCCTCCCCCACGCAAATTGTGTACTCTTCCCTTGGGTTTTTGTTTCCCAGGTGCATTACTTTGCACTTCTTTGCATTGAATCTAAGCTACCATACTTTTTACCATTCCTCCAACCTTGCCAAGTCCAAAAAAGGTCAGACCACTTGACGGAGCTAGCCAAGCTTCTATACTTCTCTCATCATGTCCCTACCCATTTGTTCCTACACCTCGTGGATCATATGGTGGCCACCATAATGACAGTCTCTCTAGCCAGGCTGCACACGAGTCCATCATTGGACATTCAGAGTTCAGTGGGATCAGCGTACAGACAATCTCGACCAGATGGACATGGTCTTGGACCCCATAAAGAGGGTTCTGTTGTGGTGGCTGGAGCCCAACAACCTCCTCAAGGGGGGGTGCCCCTTCCTTATTCCCCCTCCTCAGCAAATCCTGACCATGGATGCATCCAACTGAGGATGGGGGGCTCTTCTTGGGGCACACCAGACCCAAGGGCTGTGGTCAGCAGCCGAAGGACATCTGCACAAAAATGTTCTAAAGATGTGGGCCATTCTTAATGCCCTTCAGGCCTTCCAAACCCAGCTGTCCCCAGGCCCGCTGCTGATCCAGACAGATACCAGTGCGGTCCACTACATCAACAAGCATGGGGGAACCCACTCTTATTCCCTGTGTCGGGAGGCAATGCGAGTATGGTATTGGGCACCAGACCACGGCCTTCATCTGCCAGCTGTGCATGTTCCCAGCATGCAAAACATCTTGGCAGACAGCTTAAGCCAGTCTCAGTCTCAGGTGCATGAGTGGAAGCTACTGCCCTCCGTAGTGAAAGATCTGTTGAACTTCTGGGGTCTTCCAGAGTTGGACCTGTTTGTGTCCCCACTCAACACAAAATTTCTGCTTTTCTGCTCACTAGCTCAGGACCTGGCATTTTCTGGTGAGATGCATTGTCCCTCTCCTAGAAAGGGAGGTTTCTGTGTGCCTTTCCTCCCTTTCCTCTTCTTAAGTGAGTTCTTATCAAGCTGCAGATGGAGGGGGCAACAGTGATCCTCATTGCCCCTTTTTAGCCTCACCAGATATGGTTCCCTCTGCTTCAGCAACTGGAAGTGGAACCCCCAGTACTTCTGCCCCTGTGCACAGGCTTACTCTCCCAGGAACAGGACACCCTGGTCCATCCAAACTTCAGGTCACTCCATCTTCATACATGGCACCTGATGACGTAGCCATTTCTTGCTTTGGGGTTCCTCCAAGGTGGCAGAGGTCTTGGTGGTGGCTCACAAGCCCTCCACGAGAGCCAGGTACTTCATGAAGTGGAAGGAATTTATCATCTGGCTGTTTCATACAGCCTGGATCCCTTCACATGCCCCACCAGTCAGGTGCTGAAGTACCTGCTGTCCCTTTCAGATGCAGGCCTAAAGTATTCATCAATTGAGGTGCATTTGTCTGCCATCTCTGCATATCATGTACCTGCTGATGGGCCTTCCGTGGCCCAGCTTGATGTGGCCAGTACCTTCTTAAGAGATTTTCTACATTTGAAATCCCAAATCCGAAACCCTGTCCAGGCTTGGGACCTCAATTTTGCGATGGAAAAGTTACCCTGCCTCATCCTGCCTCCTTTTGAACCAGCCGCTAGCTCTGAGCTACACTATCTGTCTTGGAAATCATTATTTTTAGTTGCTGTCACTTATGCTGTGAGGATTTCTAAGCTTTGTACCCTTATGTGTAAGCAGCCTTATTTGGGTTTTCACAAAGACATGGTGTCTTTACATACTAATCCTCGATTTCTCTCTAAAGTGGTTTCTGAGTTTACTTTGTGTGGTCCTAGTGCCTGACAGTGGAGTGCTACCTGTGATAGCCTGCTGCAAGAGATCCCCTCAAAAATCTACTCTTACGGTAAGATTTTAAGTAACTGTACTTTTTAAACGCAGTGATATATGATATACTGTAGGTATACAAGGCTTAGATGGTTGTTCACAAAGGGAAAATTTCACAGGGAAAGAAATCTGACAGTTGTATATAGAATATAAGGCATTCAGGAAAAATAGCAAAGAATACAAAGTAGATATAGGTTAATTTGTTCAAAAGTTGTCAGAATTCACGGGGTGATATCCCCTGCTTTTAATAACCAGACATATGACAGCATGAGTAAATGTAGATTAGCTACAAGAGCAGACCCCAGTGTATAATTGTTTGAGTGCCTTAAAGGTGCTAGGTCTAACCACTGAGGCGAGTTTTAGTGAAACTTGCACAGAGTTCCATATTGTGGGGATGAAGCAACTAATTGCCATTTTTCCCAGTTGAGTAGCATGTTTTGAAATTTATTTATTTATTGAAATGTTTCACCAGGAAGGGCACACTGAACAACAAGTTGCTCATCTCACGGTACGTCCTGGGGGAAAGGGTACAAGGGAAAGCATACATACAGTCCAACAGTAATTCAAATTATCCAACAGATCAAACAGTGATTCAAATATATAATGGAGGTGTGCACAGTGTATGTATAGCTGTAGATTACATGAGAATAAAATTGGTGTACAGTAGTAAGTGAAACAAGGAAACGATAATACAAAAAAATACCACTTCTCAAAAGAAGTGCAACTGTTGGAGTACACGCTTAATCTGAGTGGGATGTAGCATAAAACCAGCTTGAGAATGGGCAGGACAAGGGTAAGTGAGTAATTGGGGGGGGTAGAGAGGGGAGGGGTAAGGTGTAAGTATAGAGAGGGGCAAAGGGGAGCGGCAGGGGACAGCTGGGCACTGTATTAAGGTTGGATAACAGTACAGGAATTGGTTGGAGCGGAGTAAGGAAAGGAGGAGCTTGGGGGTAGCAGCAGTATGGTAGGGATTAGTTACAGGTGCAATTTACTGAGAGGAAGTTATGTAGGGCTGTAGAGTTGGAGTAGTGAGAGGATGAGAGGTGGATTGGGGGGGGAAGAGTTCCATAGTTTAGGGAAGCTATGCGAAAAAGCCATCTGGCCTGCAGTGGTCAGACAACGAAGGATTGCCATTAGGCAGGAGTCAAAAGATCTAAGGGTTATGAGCAGGAGGGGCCGGGTGAGAAGTAAGAAAGCAAGATATGAGGGGAGAGTACCAAACCAAAATTTAGACACAAATTTTGCACAATGGAAGTGGCGTCAATTTTCTAAAGATGGAAATGCCACGGAGTGGTAGAGGTTACAGTGGTGGGTGAAAGGAGGGTGTCCAGAGCAAAGCGACAGAAGGAATTATATAGGGTGTCCAATCTGGATAAGGAGGACTTGGGAGCAGCACTGTAAACCACATCACAGTAGTCAAAGAAATATAGGTAGGATAATTTTCTGGAAAAGTTCACATCCGGCCGGTAGCGGAAGGCTACTGTGGTTCCTATATAATGTGCTGAGCTTGGGGCGCAGCTTTTTCAGGATAACATCAGCTTGACCAAAGAAGGTGATGTGTGGGTCAAGCCACACCCCAAGGTACCTAAAGCATAAGGTGTCTTCAAGGACTGTCCTGTCAAGGGTATGGAAGGATGGGAGGGAAGAGAGCCTGGAGAGTCTCTGCCTAGTACCAAAGGTAATTGAGACTGTCTTCTTGGCATTGAGAGAGGGTTGATGGGAGCGAAACCAATAGTATGTGCTGTAATTATGTTTTCTAAGGGAGTAGCTACTGTATGATATGGAGTAGTTCAGGGATATAGCCTGGGAGATGTTTTAGGAGTACTTTGTATGTCCATGTAGTCTGTAAATCTAAAAACTGAGTTCCATATCACCAGAACCTGATGCTAGCCAGCACTAGACTCAGACTCTGTCTAGTGTAGAATCCATGTCTCTTGGTGCATGACTGCCCAGTTGGCAAACCTCTTCACCTGCGTGTCTTTGCCAGGCTCTGCCAAAAGTGCAAACCTGTTGAGGTTGGTGAAAGAAAGAGAAAAAAAAGAAACTGGGTGGGAAAGGAAGGTAGAGTCTAAGTGCTTTAAAAATAGGTTATTTAGTTCTTAAAATCACATGTATTGGAATTAAGGACTATGTTATTGACTGGTGGATGCATCGCATCATTATGTATTGATTAATTTTGTGTTTTAGTGTTTTTCACAGCTGGGTTCATTTTATTATCGCAGTGATGCACTCCATGGCAAGGGTTGTTGTGGAATTTTCCCATTTCCTATGTGATTTAAGGCACATGTCTGCACCTCATGTCACACCAGAACAGGAGGCACAGGTAACTTTCCCACTGACTAACACTCAGTGATATCTTATTGCTTAAACATCTACTATTAGTCCCACTCCTAGATCTCCTGGTGGCAAGTCTATCTGGACCTTTCCCACGGGCCCCATAGTCTGGCATACCACCTCAGCAGTAGTGAGGGAACTCCTTCCTCTTCCTGAGCGTGGCCTAGATGGTAGCACATCCCCCACAGGACCATAAGGTTGTGGGTTCTCATCCCACACTGGGATTGGACTCGTACCTAATACTAGGGGGGGTGCTGTACTGTTGGGGGTGTGCTGTCTTTTGGATGAAACGTTAAACTGAGGTCCCTTATACCCATCCTGGTGCTGTCCTGGTGGATGTCCAGGTGGAAGTAAAAGAACCCAAGGCATTCTTTGCAAAGAGCAGGGGACATTCCCGGTGCTTTGGCCAATATTCCCCTTCCCATAAAACCAGTGTAACCCCTAGATGGCGCTATCCCAGGGGCTACTACCCCTGCCTGATTTGCCACTAACAGGTTGAGGGCCTGGATCCAATGGCGGTGCCTCCACCCAGAGGTCAGGGTTGCAATAGTTAAACTAACTTGGTCACAGCCCTCTGGGACACTGCAACCCCCCTTTCTTCCCACTAGTGGCCCACACGATATATCAGAATTACCTTCACAGTACACACTTACCCCCAGGTCTGGTTCCGGCACTGGGACCTCCTGTGAAATGAGATACAGTGCAACAATCACAGTACAGTACTTTAACATAGACAAATACCTCAGGCAGTATAACTTTGCTGAAACAAGCAGCTCTGATTTATTTGGGGGATATAACAAGGACAGGGGAATCAGGTTAATTAGCTTATCACTCTAATAATCTACCTATGGCTCTGTGCACAGGCCTATCCCTATCAGTTACTGTCCTGGGTACCCAAGCCCTAGTGGCTAGTCCAAACCGTGGCAGCTGGTAGGGCCCTTTCACACAGAGAAAAGGAGAATTAAACAGTCAGCAGTACAGTAATTTCATTTGGATTTAATGTGGCAATTCAACAGGGAAGCGACCCTGAATTAGTACTCACGACCTCCAAATAAGATAGGGTCCTTCAATGTCAGCAGGGCTCACTTGAGGTACACAAACCTCTTCACACATCCATATAAAAGAAAGCACTATACCAGGCAGGCTGCATCTGTATCCCGATCGCAATTACTGCACAATACCGGAGAACACACAGCAGATTCAGTTCCTGACAGACCCGAGTGCAATTTTCAGCAATTCTTCCAGTCTTCTACAGGGTGAGCCTGGTTTCTACTCTTCAGAGATCCTTTGATTCTTTTCACAGGACGGATTCAGTCCTAACAAGCTGTTACACAAGCTGCAGACCGAACTCTGGGCCTTACACACGTTTTTGACTAAAACTGCACACTGAAAAGCACAGGGCTCCTTCCTTCTTCACTGCCAAAGCTCAGCTCAAACTCCAACCGACAAAACTGGGCACTTCCTTTGAGTTCCTCCCAGTTCTTGACTGGATTGGCTGTCACTCACAATAGACTGCTGCTGTTGGTCCAAAGGCACTGAAGTCTAAACTACATCTCCCAGAGTCACTGCCTATACAATCCTCTTGTGGCTGGCTCAGATTATGAGTCCAAGTTCTGATTCGTCCAAGGCACCATTTTAGAGCTAGCTTACCCCACACTGATTGGTCCAGTTCAGCAGTTCAAAACTAGAATGGGAACTAGCAGACACAGTTCTGACTGCAAAGAAAGCAGGTTAGACAAACTGTAATTTCATTATTACTCTAAATAATTTCTGGCAAACAGTTACATCTTTCAGATAGGTTCCCTTTGCACTCCTAGTGACTCAAAATGAAGTGAATTGGCAGCAGCTTGAGTGGTACTCAATCAAAGAAACACACAGTCCCCCATACAAACTAATTATGTCTGCAAGCAGACAGCTCTTAAAGAGACAGTACCAGAGGTTCTAAAACACTCACTGATAAATGGCTTAAATGCCAAACACCATTCAGGCTTGGAGCATTCAAGCAAGCTCCTGGAAGTCTTTTAGGAACCCCCATTTGCAGGGTGTTACACCCTTCCTGGCCTGGGAAAGCTTGGCGTCCACGTCAAGCAAGTACCCATAAGTTTCAACTGCAACCACATACATTTGCATTAGGCTCCACATGTAATCATCAGTCAATATATCATTTTACCAAGAACACATTTCTGAAACATTGCAGTACGCCACTCTTTACACAGTATTACATACACATTGTACCATAACTCAAGTTATTACCTCTTGTACATGAAACCTGAAGAGAGGGGCCCTTCCCTATCAGTTACCTTGGGGCTGGATGGGGCAAGGGCACCATACTTAGAGGGCAACACAAGTAACTTGAGTTAGCACTGATGCTCAGTTTGGGCAATGAGCTCGGGACACATACACCTTTATGGACAACATTGAGAGGCAAGTCCACAGGCCTCCCAAGTGAATCATAACTGAGGTGCACCACAGGCTTTACAGCTCGACCAGTCTTTCTAGGGGAACTGTTATAGTCTCTGCACTCTGAGCCTCGTTTTCAGCATTGTCCTCACTTGTCAGGAGTCTCCATGGGGTAGAGAGGCTAGAACTTGGGGCACTTTCAGCTCCAGGAGTTACAGTTTCTGAGTCCACAACATTTGGCTCGCATGGAGCATTTCGGACACTGGCAGTGGACTGTCAGGGCACTCAAAATACTCTTCTTGTTCGGTGTATCACCAGTCTGCCCCAATCTATAATTTTCCTCCCTGAAAGCTCAAACAGTTCAACCATGCACAATGATTCCATTTCATCTGATCTGATGCTTTGCACTTCACTTTCTGGGAGCATTGGCTCCAGGGATGAAGCTGGGGCTTAGACAGTCCAGAAGGCCCAGCTTTGTCTCCAGTATTGACTAGGGATTGCCCCGAAACAATTGACTCAGTTCTAAGAAGGATAGTATTCAAAGTCACTCTCACTTTCTTCCGATATGGACTGACAGTCATGCTCAACTGGGACTTGTGGAGAGAACACTTTAACTTTGCTTCTGTAGGTGCAGACTTTCTTGATCTTTTCTTAGCAGCAGCTCTAGTCACTGGTCCAGAGGGGCATCTTCTAGGGGCTCAGACTCAATTAAGATTTGTCCAATGGGCAGTAAATGATTTCTATGCATTGTTTTACATCTTTTGAATTATTCTCAGGCCTTACTTTGTACACTGGCAGATCATCTAGTTTGCCCACTACAATGTGAGGGAGATGGTGCCATCTGTCAGCAATCTTGTGCTTGCCATGCAGTCCCAGATTTCTTAGCAATACCGATCTCCCTCCTGGAGTTCCTGTGCTCACCTTTTTATCATACCTTTCTTTGTTGGCCAGATTTCTTTTGGCAGCCATGGTTTGAGCCAGTTGGTACGCATGAGTTAGCTGGGCCTTTAACTTTGCACATACTGTAAATAGTTGTCAGCTTGAACCCCATCAGGAGAGACCCCAAAACACACATCTACTGGTAGTCGAGCTTCTCTTCCAAACATCAGGCGTGGGGAGAATCCAGAGCATCACTTTTGGTGCAGTTATAAGCATGTACCAGGCGCTAATTTGTTGGCTCCATCTAGGCTTGTCCTTTGGGTGCAGGGTGCCTAGCATATCTAGCAAAGTGCGGTTGAAACGTTCAGGCTGTGGGTCCCCTGGGGGTGGTAAGGAGTGGTTCTGGACTTTCGCACTCCCCACAGAGAAAGCATCTCTTTGATCAGGACGACTCTCAAAGTCTCTCCCTTGATCAGAATGGATTCTTTGTGAGCCCCATAGTGAACAAAAAGTTTTCTACAAGTACTTTGGCCACAGTGGATGCTTTCTGGTCTTTGGTGGGAAAGCTTGGGCATATCTCGTGAAATGGTCAGTGACCACCAGCACATTACTGATATTTCTTTGATCTGACTCCAAACTCAGAAAATCAATACAGACCAGCTCCATGGGTGCACTGGTGGTGATGTTAATCAAGGGGGCAGCCCTCTGGGGCAAAGCTCCTCTGTAAGCAGCGACTACAAGTTCGAATGTGTTGCTCCACATCAGCCCCATCTTAGGCCAATAGAATCTGGATCTCACCAAGTCAAGTGTTCTGTCTATACCAAGGTGCCCCATGGGTTGTGCAAGGACCTCAGTACTGAGTCTCGAAGGCAGTGGGCAGCACTAGTTGTTGTTTGTCTACTTGTCCCCCTGTCTACTGTTTCTCTGTATAACAGTTTATTGATCAGTTTCAACTTAGGACCTTCTTTGTATAACAGTGCAGTTCTCAAATCAGTGGGCGTAATTTGGACACATCTTTTCCTGCATAGAGGGCTTCTAAAGCTGCTTTGATCATGGGATCGGCGGGATTGAGCCCCGAATACTGTCATTGTCCAGCTGAGGCAGTGCACCAATGTCTATTTGCAGAAAAGTGGCAATAAAGCAGCAGGTATGCAATTCTCAGAGGTCCCAAGCAATCCACCATGCAGTCCACTCGTCCGTGGACATTGTTCCTCCCTGTCAAACTTCCGGCAGAGTGCCCGAATGTCAGGTTCTGCTAATCGGACCCAATCATTCTGGGAACAGGCCTCCGGGAGAGAGCATCAGCATCTATGTGGTTCAGACCTGCTCGGTATTCAGAGCATAGTCATATGTAGATAATGCAGAAAGCCACCTATGGCCAGTGGCATCCAACTTAGCTGAGGTCTGCACATAGGTCAAAGGATTATTGTCGTTTTACTAGTATTTTAGCCCCATACAAGTACTCATGGAATTGGTCAACAATAGCCCACTTCAAAGCTAGGAACTCTAACTTATGTACAGGATAGTTCTTTTCGGATGGGGTCAGGCTTCTACTGGCAAAGGCCACTGGTCTCAGGCCATTCTAGTGCTCTTGGTACAACACAGCCCCAACCCTTGCAAGCTAGCATCAGTGTGCAGGACGTAAGGTTTTCTTGGATCGGCATAGGCCAGCACTGGAGCATGGGTAAGTTGATATATGATCTCATGAAAGCAGTCTCACAATCAGGAGTCCAGCGGGCCTCAAATACTTCACTGGATGAAAATACACTCTTTCAGTCTTGAGGACGCTGACTTTTGGTATTTTTGTGGGTTGGGGATACCTTGAGTAAGGTTAAGTAAAGGCGGATCACTCTTGAATAGTCCTTGATGAGGCGCCGATAATAACCACAGAATCCCAGGAATCTTTGCAGTTCTTTTAGATTTTTGGGCTGTGGCCAGGTAGTCAAGGCCTCAACTTTACTTTGGTCGGTCTCTATTCCCTCGGTGGATACTATGTGTCCACATACTTTACTGATGTTTGAAGAATTGACACTTATCAATGGACAGTTTAAGGCCAAAGTCCTCCAGTCGGTCCAATACCTTAAATAATCTGCTCTCATGTTCCTCCAGTGAGCTGCCAAACACAATAACATCATCTAGGTATACCAGGCACTCTAGTAAGTTCATGTCCCCACTGCACGCTCCATCAATCGTTGAAAAGTGGCTGGGGCACCTGAAATCCCTTGAGGCATCCTCATGAATTCATAGATAGCCATGCGGACAGATAAGGCCGTCTTCTCACGGTCCTCTGGGGCCATCGGGATCTGGTAGTACCCACTGCGGAGATCCAGCACAGAGAACCACTTGCTCCCGTTTAGGCAGTCAAAGCATCCTGAATGCGGGCATTGTGTACTGATCAGGGATAGTCCGCCGTTTAAGGTGCGATAATCCACACACATCCTTACTGTTCCATTCTTTTCCTCACTACCACAATGGGGAAGCATAAGGGCTTCTGATTCTTGTATTACACCAGCAGCTAACATCTCTTGCAGATGCCGTCTCACATCATCTATGTCAGCAGGTGCCAGGCGTCGAGACCTCTCACGAAATGGTCTTTCGTCATGCAGCCGGATATTGTGCTTAGCTCCTTGCACGCATCCTACATCCCATTCCTTTAAAGAAAACACCTGGTCTCTCTGGGCAAGCTTCTCACTGATCCTCACTTTCCATTCAGCTGGCAACGGGGAGTCGCCGAAATCAAACAAGTCAGGCGTTACTCTGTCATTCTTCCTTGAACTCTTGCTGCTGGTAGCACTGCAGTGTCTGCACAATGCACATTAGCCAGGATGCAACCTCTGTTTACGCGAATGTCTCTTTCAGACACATTATGAACTTGGACCATTACCCTTCTGGCATAAGCATGGGCTCTAGCGGGCAAAATACTAGGCTTGACCAGCAGTCCCTCTGGCAATTTTCCATCGCCTGGTGCATCCAACATTAATATTTTATTCTTAACATCCTTTCTGATACGGACCTCTCCCTGTAAGGTACACTGGGCATTTGGCGCCAGGATCAGAGACTCAGGATCCTTCTTCCATACAATTCCGACCGGTTCCTCTGGTTCTGTTTTTTCAGCATCTCTCTGTGCCTCATAGGCCTTCTTAATTAAAGCCGGAACTCTTAAAGCTCTACTAGTCTTTGACCCCTGTTTTTCATAACACAACTGTGCCAGCCTTCCGAACATATGAGCATTTGTTCCAATCAACAAAGGGACACCATCATACAGTCCAGTGGGGGGACACACTAAGGCTAGGGTCTCTACTTGTTCGGCCACTCCAGCCACGGAGGTGGGGAAAGACAGCCAAATTCGGATATACCCGGAATAGGGGTAGGCCTTCTCACTTAACCCCCATACATGCAGTCCTTCTAATGGTTGTAAGGGTACGTCTGACAAATGCTTCTGATACCAATCCTGGAACATAATTGTCACTTGGGAGCCACTGTCTAATACAGCTCTTGTAGACACTCCATTCACCTTTACAGTGGTCTCCATGGAGGGACCCACTATTCTGGACCAGTCTGGAGAGGCGGTAGTGGGGGCCTGGGCAACTGACCTTGCCACAAAAGGACGTGAATTAGCATTTTTGGTGCCCTCACTGGGATCATGTCGTGCACCTCTCAACCACTGATTTCTTCTCCGAAGCTCTCCTTGTAGCCTATATGCAACTTTGTCAGTGTCTTTTGGGGACTGGCATTCCCTTTTCATGTGCCCATCTTTCCCACAATTATAGCAAAACATACTTTCTGGAGTTTGAGCTGGCCGAGGCGCCACACTGGGAGCCAGGGTGGGGTATTACTAACTGGAAACCTGGGTGCCATCTCTGTCTGCGGCGTGATAAGCATTTGGAGACATCTCGTCAGTTTCTCCACTTCCATGGTCAAGGAACTGAGTTTGGAGCTATTATCAGCAGGGAGATACATGGGTGGGTACCCCACCCCCATAGCAGATGCAGTCGGATATAGGTCAGGGCCCTGCACTTTGCAGGCGTGGCCTTCATAAAGGACTGTTTTGAATTCCCGGATCTCTCTCAACAGTTCGCCCCATTGTGGCATATCTTTTTCCTTGTCAGAGCACTCATTGACTGTCAACCTCTGCCCCTGAACTTCACTTGATGGGTCACCCTCAGTCACTCGGGTCTAGCCACAGCTGTTGGTGCAGGTACCTCCCAGGTCGCCTTTTCTCAACTCCTCGAATTTCTCTCATTAACTCATCATAGGAGGGTGGGGATTCCAGTCGATTTGCCAGGCGTAACTGAAGCAACAGCAGTTCTGAGAAGGGGCAGACTTAAGGATTCTGTCCAGTCTGGTTCGGTCCAGTTCAATCGCTGGCAACTACCCTTTCTGAGGCATTCTTCCAACAATTTTTCCAGCCGAGAACATACACAGACAACAACTCCCCTTGGTACTGTTGTGCATTTCTTACTCTCCACCATAGGTCCTCATCAGAATCTGGGCTCCCATACACATTCTCCAAGGCCTCAAGATAGGCCTGTGCAGTCGCTTCAGGGTTACTGGCCCGTTTAGCACGGATGGTAGCTCAGGGCAGGACCTCGGAGGCTCTCACTAACCCTCTTTCGCTTTTTCGCCTTCTGAGCATTGCTATTCTAGCACTTGGGGCAACATAGTCTATCCAGGTCTCCCAGTCATCCTCCCTTGGGGGTGGGAGGGTGCCAGAGAAGATCCTCAACCTTCGGTAAGAGTCGTGACTAACGGCAGGTGCAGAAATAGGAGTCTGCATTGGTTCAGCCACCATTACGGGCACTGGAGCAGGAGAGGGTGTTGGGGAGAACACCCCAGGTGACAAGAATAGTTCTTCAAGTCCTCCACAGTTTTCCCCTCTCAGCAACCATTCAGCAAATTTCTCCTCAAAAGTTTCAGATAGTGGTGAGGGCTGATTCCCCGGGTCTTTACTGTCCTTAGTTATCACTCTCCAAGCAGTGAGGGCTCCTCTGGGGTAATGGTCTGTGGCACTTTGGAGCTATCTATGGATCCTTAAACTCTACTAGGGCCAGGAAAGTGTGGGTGAGCAGATTAGCATGCCGACCCACCACCACAGGGTTTTGTAAACCTTCCACCTTGGAAAGTACTCCTGCACAGTGTCCGTATTGATACCCAGGGGATGTCCAGGATAAGCATAGCATTTTGGGGGTCGATCTCCTCCCCAGTACACCACTCCACCAGCCGGTGCACAGCCACTTCTGTCGGGGTACCATTTTTTTCTTAACAGGGTTCAGAATATGGCCACCAGAGGACACACAATCCCAGCGGTGAGCCTCCAAGATGTAACCCCAGATGGCGCTTATCCCAGGGGCTACTACCCCTGCCTGATTTGCTACTAACAGGTTGAGGGGCCTGGATCCAATGGCGGGTGCCTCCACCCAGAGGTCAGGGTTTGCAATAGTTAAACTAACTTGGTCACAGCCTCTGGGACACTGCAACCCCTTTCTTCCCACTAGTGGCCTCACGATATATCAGAATTACCTTCACAGTACACACTTACCCCCAGGTCTGGTTCCGCACTGGGACCTCCTGAGAAATGAGATACAGTGCAACAATCACAGTACAGTACTTTAACATAGACAAATACCTCAGGCAGTATAACTTTGCTGAAACAAGCAGCTCTGATTTATTTAGGGGATATAACAAGGACAGGGGAAATCAGGTTAATTAGCTTATCACTCTAATAATTCATCTATGGCTGTGCACAGGCCTATCCTATCAGTTACTGTCCCTGGGTACCCAAGCCCAGTGGCTAGTCCAAACCGTGGCAGCTGGTAGGGCCCTTTCACACAGAGAAAAGGAGAATTAAACAGTCAGCAGTACAGTAATTTTACTTGATTTAATGTGGAATCCAACAGGGAGCGACTCTGAATTAGTACTCACGACCTCCAAATAAGATAGGGTCCTTCAATGTCAGCAGGGCTCACTTGAGGTACGCACAAACCTCTTCACACATCCATATAAAAGAAAGCACTATACCAGGCAGGCTGCATCTGTATCCCGATCGCACTACTGCACAATACCCGGAGAACACACAGCAGATTCAGTTCCTGACAGACCGAAGTGCAATTTTCAGCAATTCTTCCAGTCTTCTACAGGGTGAGCCTGGTTTCTACTCTCAGAGATCCTTTGATTCTTTTCACAGGACGGATTCAGTCCTAACAAGCTGTTACACAAGCTGCAGACCGGAACTCTGGGCCTTACACACGTTTTGACTAAAACTGCACACTGAAAAGCACAGGCTCCTTCCTTCTTCACTGCCAAAGCTCAGCTCAAACTCCAACCCACAAAACTGGGCACTTCCTTTGAGTTCCTCCCAGTTCTTGACTGGATTGGCTGTCACTCACAATAGACTGCTGCTGTTGGTCCAAAAGGCACTGAAGTCTAAACTACATCTCCCAGAGTCACTGCCTATACAATCCTCTTGTGGCTGGCTCAGATTATGAGTCCAAGTTCTGATTCGTCCAAGGCACCATTTTAGAGCTAACTACCCCACACTGATTGGTCCAGTTCAGCAGTTCAAAACTAGAATGGAACTAGCAGACACAGTTCTGACTGCAAAGAAAGCAGGTTAGACAAACTGTAATTTCATTATTACTCTAAATAATTTCTGGCAAACAGTTACATCTTTCAGATAGGTTCCCTTTGCACCCTAGTGACTGCAAAATGAAGTGAATTGGCAGCAGCTTGAGTGGTACTCAATCAAAGAAACACACAGTCCCCTATACAGTTAATTATGTCTGCAAGCAGACAGCTCTTAAAGAGACAGTACCAGAGGTTCTAAAACACTCACTGATAAATGGCTTAAATGCCAAACACCATTCAGGCTTGGAGCATTCAAGCAAGCTCCTGAAGTCTTTGGGAACCCTCATTTGCAGGGGTGTTACACCCTTCCTGGCTTTGGGAAAGCTTGACGTCGCGTCAAGCAAGTACTTATAAGTTTCAACTGCAACCATACATACATTTGCATTAGGCTCAGAGCATGTAATCATCAGTCAATATATCATTTTACCAAGAACACATTTCTGAAACATTGCAGTACGTCACTCTTTACACAGTATTACATACACATTGTACCATAACCAAGTTATTACCTCTTGTACATGAAACCTGAAGAGAGGGGCCCTTCCCTATCAGTTACCTTAGGGCTGGATGGGGCAAGGCACCATACTTAGAGGGCAACACAAGTAACTTGAGTTAGCACTGATGCTCAGTTTGAGCAATGAGCTCGGGACACATACACTCCTTTTATGGACAAACATTGAGAGGCAAGTCCACAGGCCTCCCAAGTGAATCATAACTGAGGTGCACCACAGGCTTTACAGCTCGACCAGTCTTTCTAGGGGGAACTGTTATAGTCTCTGCACTCTGAGCCTCGTTTTCAGCATTGTCCTCACTTGTCAGGGGAGTCTCCATGGGGGTAGAGAGGCTAGAACTTGGGGCACTTTCAGCTCCAGGAGTTACAGTTTCTGAGTCCACAACATTTGGCTCGCATGGAGAGCTTTCGGACACTAGCAGTGGACTGTCAGGGCACTCAAAATACTCTTCTACTGGTTGTATCACCAGTCTGCCCCAATCTATAATTTTCCTCCTGAAAGCTCAAAACAGTTCAACCATGCACAATGATTCCATTTCATCTGATCTGATGCTTTGCACTTCACTTTCTGGGAACATTGGCTCCAGGGATGAAGCTGGAGGGCTTAGACAGTCCAGAAGGCCAGCTTTGTCTCCAGTATTGACTAGGGATTGCCCTCAAACAATTGACTCCAGTTCGTAAGAAGGATAGTATTCAAAGTCACTCTCACTTTCTTCCGATATGGACTGACAGTCATGCTCAACTGGGACTTGTGGAGGGGAACACTTTAACTTTGCTTCTGTAGTGCAGACTTTCTTGATCTTTTCTTAGCAGCAGCTCTAGTCACTGGTCCAGAGGGGCATCTTCTAGGGCTCAGACTCAATTAAGATTTGTCCAATGGGCAGTAAATGATTTCTATGCATTGTTTTTACATCTTTTGAATTATTCTCAGGCCTTACTTTGTACACTGGCAGATCATCTAGTTTGCCCACTACAATGTGAGGGAGATGGTGCCATCTGTCAGCAATCTTGTGCTTGCCATGCAGTCCCAGATTTCTTAGCAATACCCGATCTCCCTCCTGGAGTTCCTGTGATTTCACCTTTATCATACCTTTCTTTGTTGGCCAGATTTCTTTGGCAGCCATGGTTTGAGCCAGTTGGTACGCATGAGTTAGCTGGGCCTTTAACTTTTGCACATACTGTAAATAGTTGTCAGCTTGAACCCCATCAGGAGAGACCCCAAAACACACATCTACTGGTAGTCGAGCTTCTCCAAACATCAGGCGGTAGGGGAGAATCCAGAGGCATCACTTTTGGTGCAGTTATAAGCATGTACCAGGGCGCTAATTTGTTGGCTCCATCTAGGCTTGTCCTTTGGGTGCAGGGTGCCTAGCATATCTAGCAAAGTGCGGGTTGAAATGCTCAGGTTGTGGGTCCCCTGGGGTGATAGGAGTGGTTCTGGACTTCCCCCTCACAGAGAAAGCATCTCTTGATCAGACGACTCTCAAAGTCTCTCCCTTGATCAGAATGGATTCTTTGTGGAGCCCCATAGTGAAAAAAAGTTTTCTACAAGTACTTTGTGCCACAGTGGATGCTTTCTGGTCTTTGGTGGGGAAAGCTTGGGCATATCTCGTGAAATGGTCAGTGACCACCAGCACAATACTGATATTTCTTTGATCTGACTCCAAACTCAGAAAATCAATACAGACCAGCTCCATGGGTGCACTGGTGGTGATGTTAACAAGGGGCAGCCCTCTGGGGCAAAGCTTTCCTCTGTAAGCAGCGACTACAAGTTCGAATGTGTTGCTCCACATCAGCCCCATCTTAGGCCAATAGAATCTGGATCTCACCAAGTCAAGTGTTCTGTCTATACCAAGGTGCCCCATGTGGTTGTGCAAGGACCTCAGTACTGAGTCTCGAAGGCAGTGGCAGCGCACTAGTTGTTGTTCTACTTGTCCCCTCTGTCTACTGTTTCTCTGTATAACAGTTTATTGATCAGTTTCAACTTAGGACCTTCTTTGGTATAACAGTGCAGTTCTCAAATCAGTGGAGCGTAATTTGGACACATCTTTTCCTGCATAGAGGGCTTCTAAAGCTGCTTTGATCATGGGATCGCGGATTGAGCCCGCGAATACTGTCATTGTCCAGCTGAGGCAGTGCACCAATGTCTATTGCAGAAAAGTGGCATAAGCAGCAGGTATGCAATTCTCAGAGGGTCCCAAGCAATCCACCATGCAGTCCACTGCGTCCGTGGACATTTGTTCCTCCCTGTCAAACTTCCGGTAGAGTGCCGAATGTCAGGTTCTGCCAATCGGACCCAATCATTCTGGGGAACAGGCCTCGGGAGAGAGCATCAGCATCTATGTGGTTCAGACCTGCTCGGTATTCGAGAGCATAGTCATATGTAGATAATGCAGAAAGCCACCTATGGCACAGTGGCATCCAACTTAGCTGAGGTCTGCATAGGTCAAGGATTATTGTCAGTTTTACTAGTATTTTAGCCCCATACAAGTACTCATGGAATTGGTCAACAATAGCCCACTTCAAAGCTAGGAACTCTAACTTATGTACAGGATAGTTCTTTTCGGATGGGTCAGGCTTCTACTGGCAAAGGCCACTGGTCTCAGGCCATTCTCGTGCTCTTGGTACAACACAGCCCCCAACCCTTGCAAGCTAGCATCAGTGTGCAGGACGTAAGGTTTTCTTGGATCGGCATAGGCCAGCACTGGAGCATGGGTAAGTTGATATATGATCTCATGAAAAGCAGTCTCACAATCAGAGTCCAGCGGGCCCCAAATACTTCACTCGGATGAAAATACACTCTTTCAGTCTTGAGGACGCTTGACTTTTGGTATTTTTGTGGGTTGGGGATACCTTGAGTAAGGTTAAGTAAAGGCGGATCACTCTGAATAGTCCTTGATGAGCGCTCGATAATAACCACAGAATCCCAGGAATCTTTGCAGTTCTTTTAGATTTTGGGCCATGGCCAGGTGGTCAAGGCCTCAACTTTACTTGGGTCGGTCTCTATTCCTCGGTGGATACTATGTGTCCCACATACTTTACTGATGTTTGAAAGAATTGACACTTATCAATGGACAGTTTAAGGCCAAAGTCCTCCAGTCGGTCCAATACCTTAAATAATCTGCTCTCATGTTCCTCCAGTGAGCTGCCAAACACAATAACATCATCTAGGTATACCAGGCACTCTAGTAAGTTCATGTCCCCACTGCACGCTCCATCAATCGTTGAAAAGTGGCTGGGGCACCTGAAACTCTTTGAGGCATCCCTCATGAATTCATAGAAGCCAAGCGGACAGATAAAGGCCGCCTTCTCACGGTCCTCTGGGGCCATCGGGATCTGGTAGTACCCACTGCGGAGATCCAGCACAGAGAACCACTGCTCCCGTTTAGGCAGTCCAAAGCATCCTGAATGCGGGGCATTGTGTACTGATCAGGATAGTCCGCCGGTTTAAGGTGCGATAATCCACACATCCTTACTGTTCCATTCTTTTCCTCACTACCACAATGGGGAAGCATAAGGGCTTCTGATTCTTGTATTACACCAGCAGCTAACATCTCTTGCAGATGCCGTCCTCACATCATCTATGTCTAGCAGGTGCTAGAGCGTCGAGACCTCTCACTAAATGGTCTTTCGTCATGCAGCCGGATATTGTGCTTAGCTCCTTGCACGCATCCTACATCCCATTCCTTTAAAGAAAACACCTGGTCTCTCTGGGCAAGCTTCTCACTGATCCTCACTTTCCATTCAGCTGGCAGCGGAGTGCCAAATCAAACAAGTCAGGCGTTACTCTGTCATTCTTCCTTGAACTCTTGCTGCTGGGTAGCACTGCAGTGTCTGCACAATGCACATTAGCCAGGATGCAACCTCTGTTTACGCGAATGTCTCTTTCAGACACATTATGAACTTGGACCATTACCTTCTGGCATAAGCATGGGCTCTAGCGGGCAAAATACTAGGCTTGACCAGCAGTCCCTCTGGCAATTTTCCATCGCCTGGTGCATCCAACATTAATATTTTATTCTTAACATCCTTTCTGATACGGACCTCTCCTGTAGGTACACTGGGCATTTGGGCCAGGATCAGAGACTCAGGATCCTTCTTCCATACAATTCCAACCGGTTCCTCTGGTTCTGTTTTTCAGCATCTCTCTGTGCCTCATAGGCCTTCTTAATTAAAGCCGAACTCTTAAAGCTCTACTAGTCTTTGACCCCTGTTTTTCATAACACAACTGTGCCAGCCTTCGAACATATGAGCATTTGTTCCAATCAACAAAGGGACACCATCATACAGTCCAGTGGGGGACACACTAAGGCTAGGGTCTCTACTTGTTCGGCCACTCCAGCCACGGAGGTGGGAAAGACAGCCAAATTCGATATACCCGAATAGGGGTAGGCCTTCTCACTTAACCCCATACATGCAGTCCTTCTAATGGTTGTAAGGGTACGCTCTGACAAATGCTTCTGATACCAATCCTGGAACATAATTGTCACTTGGGAGCCACTGTCTAATACAGCTCTTGTAGACACTCCATTCACCTTTTACAGTGGTCTCCATGGAGGGACCCACTATTCTGGACCAGTCTGAGAGGCGGTAGTGGGGGCCTGGGCAACTGACCTTGCCACAAAAGGACGTGAATTAGCATTTTGGTGCCTCACTGGATCATGTCGCAACCTCTTAACCACTGATTTCTTCTCCCAAGCTCTCCTTGTAGCCTATATGCAACTTTGTCAGTGTCTTTTGGGGACGGCATTCCCTTTCATGTGCCCATCTTTCCCACAATTATAGCAAAACATACTTTCTGGAGTTTGAGCTGGCTGGCCCACACTGGGAGCCAGGGTGGGGGTATTACTAACTGGAAACCTGGTGCCATCTCTGTCTGCGGTGATAAGCATTTGGAGACATCTCGTCAGTTTCTCCACTTCCATGGTCAAGGAACTGAGTTTGGAGCTGTTATCAGCAGGAGATACATGGTGGGTTCCCCACCCCCCATAGCAGATGCAGTCGGATATAGGTCAGGGCCTGCGATTGTGTATGGCCTTCATAAAGGGACTGTTTTTGAATTCCCGGATCTCTCTCAACAGTTCGCCCCATTGTGGCATATCTTTTCCTTGTCAGAGCACTCATTGACTGTCAACCTCTGCCCTGAACTTCACTTGATGGGTCACCCTCAGTCACTCGGTCGTAGCCACAGCTGTTGGTGCAGGCCTCCCGAGGTCGCCTTTTCTCAACTCCTCGAATTTCTCTCATTAACTCATCATAGGAGGGTGGGGATTCCAGTCGATTTGCCAGGCTTAACTGAAGCAACAGCAGTTCTGAGAAGGGGCAGACTTAAGGATTCTGTCCAGTCTGGTTCGGTCCAGTTCAATCGCTGGCAAACTACCCTTTCTGAGGCATTCTTGCAACAATTTTTCCAGCCGAGAGACATACACAGACAACAACTCCTTGGTACTGTTGTGCATTTCTTACTCTCCACCATAGGTCCTCATCAGAATCTGGGTCTCATACACATTCTCCAAGGCCTCAAGATAGGCCTGTGCAGTCGCCTAGGGTTACTGGCCTGCTTAGCACGGATGGTAGCCAGGGCAGGACCCTCGAGGCTCTCACTAACCCTCTTCGCCATTTCTGAGCATTGCCATTCTAGCACTTGGGGGCAACATAGTCTATCCAGGTCTCCCAGTCATCCTCCCTTGGGGGTGGGGAGGTGCCAGAGAAGATCCTCAACCTTCGTAAGAGTCGTGACTAACGGCAGGTGCAGAAATAGGAGTCTGCATTGGTTCAGCCACCATTACGGCACTGGAGCAGGAGAGGGTGTTGGGGAGGAACACCCCAGGTGACAAGAATAGTTTCTTCAAGTCCTCCACAGTTTTCCCTCTCCCAGCAACCATTCAGCAAATTTCTCCTCAAAGTTTCAGATAGTGGTGGGGGCTGATTCCCCGGTCTTTACTGTCCTTAGTTATCACTCTCCAAGCAGTGAGGGCTCCCTCTGGGGTAATGGTCTGTGGCACTTTGGAGCTATCTATGGGATCCTTAAACTCTACTAGGGCCAGGAAAGTGTGGGTGAGCAGATTAGCATGCCGACCACCACCACAGGGTTTTGTAAACCTTCCACCTTGGAAAGTACTCCTGCACAGTGTCCGTATTGATACCCAGGGGATGTCCAGGATAAGCATAGCATTTTGGGGGTCGATCTCCTCCCCAGTACACCACTCCACCAGCCGGTGCACAGCCACTTCTGTCGGGTACCCATTTTTTCTTAACAGTGGTTCGAGAATATGGCCACTAGAGGACACACAATCCCAGCGGTGAGCCTCCAAGATGTAACCCTAGATGGCGCTATCCCAGGGGCTACTACCCTGCCTGATTTGCCACTAACAGGTTGAGGGGCCTGGATCCAATGGCGGTGCCTCCACCCAGAGGTCAGGGTTTGCAATAGTTAAACTAACTTGGTCACAGCCCTCTGGGACACTGCAACCCCTTTCTTCCCACTAGTGGCCCACACATATCAGAATTACCTTCACAGTACACACTACTCCCCAGGTCTGGTTCCGCACTGGGACCTCCTGTGAAATGAGATACAGTGCAACAATCACAGTACAGTACTTTAACATAGACAAATACCTCAGGCAGTATAACTTTGCTGAAACAAGCAGCTCTGATTTATTTAGGGGATATAACAAGGACAGGGGAAATCAGGTTAATTAGCTTATCACTCTAATAATCTACTCTATGGCTCTGTGCACAGGCCTATCCCTATCAGTTACTGTCCCTGGGTACCCAAGCCCTAGTGGCTAGTCCAAACCGTGGCAGCTGGTAGGGCCCTTTCACACAGAGAAAAGGAGAATTAAACAGTCAGCAGTACAGTAATTTCATTTGGATTTAATGTGGCAATTCAACAGGGAGCGACCCTGAATTAGTACTCACGACCTCCAAATAAGATAGGGTCCTTCAATGTCAGCAGGGCTCACTTGAGGTACACAAACCTCTTCACACATCCATATAAAAGAAAGCACTATACCAGGCAGGCTGCATCTGTATCCCGATCGCATTACTGCACAATACCCGGAGAACACACAGCAGATTCAGTTCCTGACAGACCGAGTGCAATTTTCAGCAATTCTTCCAGTCTTCTACAGGGTGAGCCTGGTTTCTACTCTTCAGAGATCCTTTGATTCTTTCACAGGACGGATTCAGTCCTAACAAGCTGTTACACAAGCTGCAGACCGAACTCTGGGCCTTACACACGCTTTTTTGACTAAAACTGCACACTGAAAAGCACAGGGCTCCTTCCTTCTTCACTGCCAAAGCTCAGCTCAAACTCCAACCGACAAAACTGGGCACTTCCTTTGAGTTCCTCCCAGTTCTTGACTGGATTGGCTGTCACTCACAATAGACTGCTGCTGTTGGTCCAAAAGGCACTGAAGTCTAAACTACATCTCCCAGAGTCACTGCCAATACAATCCTCTTGTGGCTGGCTCAGATTATGAGTCCAAGTTCTGATTCGTCCAAGGCACCATTTAGAGCTAGCTTACCCCACACTGATTGGTCCAGTTCAGCAGTTCAAAACTAGAATGGGGAACTAGCAGACACAGTTCTGACTGCAAAGAAAGCAGGTTAGACAAACTGTAATTTCATTATTACTCTAAATAATTTCTGGCAAACAGTTACATCTTTCAGATAGGTTCCTTTGCACTCCTAGTGACTGCAAAATGAAGTGAATTGGCAGCAGCTTGAGTGGTACTCAATCAAAGAAACACACAGTCCCCCATACAAACTAATTATGTCTGCAAGCAGACAGCTCTTAAAGAGACAGTACCAGAGGTTCTAAAAACACTCACTGATAAATGGCTTAAATGCCAAACACCATTCAGGCTTGGAGCATTCAAGCAAGCTCCTGGAAGTCTTTTGGGAACCCCCATTTGCAGGGGTGTTACACCAGTTTATGCAATTGTCCAGGCTGTGTGTGGGTGTTGATGTGCAATATGGACACCACTACACATTCAGTCACTTCACTACCAGTCTAGCATTTCTTGTAAAGCACTTTGGGATACATTGTGTATGTAAAGCGCTACATAAATGCTGATTCTTCTTCCCGTGGAATGCCGAATCTCCCCAGCTGCCCTCCAGTGGTCATGACTCATGAGGGCCAACAGGATTTCCTGCCCTCCCCCGAGCCCCACAGAATGCCAAATCTCCCCAGCTGCCCTCTGGAGGTTGTGAGGGCCAGCAGGATCTCCTGCCCTCCCCCGAGCCCCGTGGAATGCCGTGTCTTCCCAGGTACAGAGCTACTGGCCAAGGCAGAGCACCAACTTCTTTGTCTGCGCTGCGTGAGACAGGACTTTGGCGCCTTTTTTCCCCAAACTGGAGACCCTTGCTGTAACTGTCGGCAGAGCAACACAGATTGTTTTTCTCTCCTACCTGCCATCAGTAATGCTGTATTTAAAGACGATTTGTTGGGAACTTTAAGAACCTGCCTTCTCTAATGCTGAATTGAAGTGTAATTTATAGTGAACTTTAAGATGAATTTTAAACTTTGCTCGCGTTTGAATTTTTGCCATTGCTGTAATTAACACTGCTTGAAGGGAGCTTTTATAGTTTATGTGCTGAAGTTAATTCAGTATTGTGCACTACATGCTGTATTTTAACCCTAATGGAAAGGAGCATGAAGTCTTAGTGCAGCTTTAAAAAGCCCAAGTTAACGTTGCACAACATGCTGTATTTTTTCATTATTGGAAGCAAGCATCAAGGTTTAGTGCAGCTTTAAAAGCCCAAGTTAAAATTAATTTGCTCTACATGCAGTTTTAAATCTGCTCCTGTAACTTCAGTGCTACTTCGGATTCAGTTTAGGAGTAACATATAAGTTAACAATCCAAGCTAACCCGACTTAGATAGCCTCCTGTTTGCATGATAATTTCTTTCTGCCTGATTAGCCAGCTTCTCCTTCTCCCTACCTTACAGTTGGTCCCTCCTTCACCCTACCTTATTTAATCCTGTCCATTTTCTTCTCTCCCTAGCTGCCCTCCGGTGGTCATGAGGGCCAGCAGGATCTCCTGCCCTCCCCCGAGCCACGTGTAACGTTGTATCTCCCCAGGTATGGAGCTACTGGCCAAGGCCGAGCACCAGCTTAGGCTATCCCACGTGACCACCAGAACCAATCGGCCCACTTTTCCCTTAGCAGAATATCATCATTTATTTATTTATTTGGCTGTTCGGAATTACAATCCTTTGAGTCAGACTCCTTTACAAAGGCTCCACGTCAATTACAGAGAAGATACAGTGCATATAACAGACTGAAACAGGTGTTTAAGACAGGTACAGTTCATATACATATTGTGCAGACTGTTACATTGTATACAACAACAAGGTCTAGAATCATAGCATTAGAGACATTGCTAGGTACTATCTTAGGTTCAGATTTGTGCAGACTGTGTTACATTGTATACAACACCATGGCATAGAATTATAACATTAGAGGCATTGCTAGGTACTGTCATAACATTAGAGGGATTGCTAGGTACTATCTTGGGTTCAGATTTGGGGGGAGGGATGGCAGGGCATAGGGCAGGCCATGGTTCAGAGCCATGGCACGTGAGTTATGGTGGCTCAGGGGAGGGCTTGGGGATGGGTGAGGAAAAAGGATAGGGTAGCACATAGCTCAGGTGGAAGTCAGAGGCTGGACAGAGTCCATTGTTAGAAAAATGGGCAAGAAGAGAGAACGGGGGGGACGGAGGAGGGTTAGGCGTCCATATTTCGGCCAGAGGGAATAAGGCCGGAGAGTAGGACAAAGTAGTTGTCCTGGGTAGAGGAAGTTGGGGACAGGTGCAGGACAGTGAGGCTTGAAGGTGGGAGTGCAATAGAAATTTAAAGTGGCCAAGCTTGGGTTCCTCGGCAATGTATTTTGGGAGTGAGTTAATCCAAGCTGGGGCACAGTGGAGAAAGGAGTGCTGTCACAGGAGGCTTTTTTTGCCTTGGCACCTGATACCATTGTGCAGAGATAGGACACTTGGTTGGAGTGCCATGAGTTTGTTCAGGATGCTGCATATACCTGGGAACATCCTTCTCCCCTCCTTTCACTTGGGGTTGATGGCCTTAAATGTCTCCTCCCCAAGCAACTCCTCGCTTACCTCCCAGCAATCTTCTGCTCGCCGCAAGTTACAGTGGGCCATGCTGAACTCTAAACAACTATTGACTCTACTGCTCCTCCTAGCCAGGGATGTTGAGCTAAACCCTGGTCCAACCCTCCCCACCTGCCACTTCCCCCCACCCATACTCTCCAATTACCAAGGGACTTCAGAATCACGCACCTAAATATATGCAGCATCTTGAACAAACTCACGGTACTCCAACCAAGCGTCCTATCTCTGCACCCTGATATTCTAATCATTACTGAAACCTGGCTGAAGCCCCACAACCTGGATGCAGAATTCTCTATCCCTGGCTACTCCCTCATTTGGCAGGACCGCAGGGATAAAAAAAAAAAAGGGTGGGGGCACTGCCATATTCATCTCCTCCAAGCTCCAGTTCACCCCAGTCCTGCTTTCTGTGCCCACGCTGTCTGTAGACTCTCTGTCAATCAAAATCTCACTCTCTCATTCAACTCCCTTATACGTAGCAGGGTCCTACTGCTCCCAAGATACCCTGCTGACCACTGTTTTGGACCACTTGGGCACCCTAAAATCACTCACGTCTAGGGGTGAGCTTCATATTCTTGGAGACTTCAACCTAAGCTGGCTCTCCAATGCTAGCTCCAAACTCCGTAGCCAAGTGAATGCTCTAAACCTGTCCCAACAAATAACTGAACCCACTCACCTGAACCACAAATCCCAGAACCATTAGCTCTTGGACTGGGACCTAACCTCTCACCCCCATCGTATTCTTGACACTGGACTCCTTCCGGGCTCTCCTCAGCGATCACTATATGATCTACATGGTACGGAAAATATCCAGACGTAAGGCTTCTCTCCCCCCCCCCCCAATACTCCACTCACCAAGTCCTATAAATCCCTTTACCTGACAGTGCTCCTAACTTACCTCAATGTTGATTGGTCCTTCATCCCACGGGCACCCTTCGACTCCACCCTAAAATTCTTCATGTCTAGATTCCTTGCTGTCTGGGACTACTATATGCCACTCAGAAGGGTAAGGGGTGCCCACCTGCCCTGGGTCACCGCCGATCTCATAGATGAACTTAGAGTCCGGGACCGAGCCTGGAAAACTTACAAGGTAACAGGAACCCAAGCGGCACTACAACACTACCGCACACTTCAGAATGCCTGCACTAGGCTTACCCATCAGGCCAAAACTAACTACTTCAAGGCCTCCTTCCACACCAACTTTAACCACCCAGTTAAGTTTTGGAAGTCAATCAAATCTCTCTTCTCCCCTCTGGCACAACCCCCTACACCAGCCCTCAACATAGCAGGCACCATTGTCACTGAAGAGTGCTGTGACCACTGAGTTTAACACCTTTTTCACAAGCTGCACGTCCTCTCTCTTGTCCATTCTTCCGCACCACTCCATGCAGTCACCCTCTTCCATCCCACCCCCCTCTCCGGCCTCCCACTTCTCTTTTCACCAAGTTTCCTCTACAGAAGTTCTAAAAGCCCTATGGTCACTCAATCCCTCCAAAGGTAAATGCCTCTCTGGACTTGACTCCAAAATGCTCCACCTATCTGCCACAGCCATTGCCAGCCTGCTGGCTGCTCTCTTTAACCTCTCATTCATGCTTGCATCTATCTCATCTGATTGGAAACATGCTACAGTCATCCCCCTCCATAAAGCCGGCGATCCCTCCTCCCCAAGTAACTACTGCCCCAATCTCACTTCTCATCTTAACCAAAATACAGGAGCACCTCATGCTCTCTCAGCTCTCCTTTTCTTGACTCCTCCTCCTTCACTCCTTACCAGGCTGGATTTAGGAAATCGCACTCCACCATCCCCTCTTCTAAGATTTGCCGATACCATCCTCACAGGAATGGATAACGGGTGCATCACCTCGGCTATCTTCGTCAACCTTGCAAAGGCCTTCGACACGGTCTCACATGCCCTTCTACTATTCAAGCTCTACCTTGCTAGACTATCGGGATCTGCCACCAGCTGGTTCCGTTCCTACCTGGCAGGCAGGTCCCAATCAGTCCGAATTGGCTCTAATTCTTCCACCACCCTCCCTGTCACTAGAGGGGTCCCCCAAGGCTCGGTCCTTGGCCCAATGTTGTTTTCAATCTTCCTAAACGATCTGCCCTCAGTCTGCCCACACACGTCCATTCACATGTATGCAGACAATACAGTACTGTATGCCTCGGGTCCATCCTCCTCTGAAGTGACCACGAGACTCTAGCAGGAGTTCAACAATGTCCAACTCTGGTTTTGTTCTAATCAGATTTTTCTGAACTCTAAGAAAACTGTCTCTCTAACTTTTGGCATGAGGTCGAAACTCTCCCAACTTCCCTTTACCCCATTTTCCACACCACTGCTGGTACCACCCTGGAGGCTTATTCATCCTTCAGATACCTTAGGCTCTGGCTAGACCAGCACCTTGACTTCACTGCACATATCGATGCGACCCTCAAGAAACTGTGCCCCATGATGGGTGCCTTATATGCAAACACTGGTTGCATCCTTCTGTCACTGCGCAAGGCAAGTGTACAAAAAATTATTCTCCTAATACTGGACTACGGGGATGTAGTCTATGGTGCTGCCCCCACGTCCTCCCTAGCCAGACTTGATCCTCTCTTCCACTCTTTCTGTCGCTTCATCCTGGACTTCTCTCCCACAATCCATCACTGCGACCTCTACAGGTCCTTAGACATCCCATCTCTCCAGGATCGGAGACTGACCCACTATGCCAGGACAACAGTGAAATTCTGGACACAGTCCTTCCCCCCCTTACCTCGCGGAAGCCCTAGCAGCTCTTCCCCCACCTGCATACTCACTCAGGAACATAGACTCCCAGCTTCTCTGTCTAATAGAAACATAGACTTTGATGGCAGATAAGGATCACTTGGCCCACCTAGTCTGCCCATTTCCCTACCTACAGGATAAGCTGCAGATCCTAGTTAACCAACAGCCTGTTTCTTCCTACCCCCCACAAGAATTATCTTATGTTTGTCCTATGCATTCTTGAATTCTACCACAGTTTTAGACCCCACAACCTCCTCAGGAAGACTGTTCCATGCATCCACCACCCTCTCTGTGAAAAAATACTTCCTCACATTGCCCCTGAGCCATCCCCCCCATCTTCAAATTGTGTCCCCTTGTTCTTGCACATCTCTTTTTCTGAAAGATGCTACCCTCTTGGACTTTGTTGATTCCACTGAGGTACTTAAAAGTTTCTATCATGTCCCCCCTCTCCCTCCTTTTCTCAAGGGTATACATAATAATCTCATTTAGTCTCTCCTCATATGGCTTCTCTTGCAGACCCTGCACCATATTAGTTGCCCTCCTATGTCCACTGCTACAGGACAGGCTGCCTTCAAATACCGCATGCCTAAATTATGGAACTCCTGGCCGGTAGACCTTGGGCACTCCACCAACACACATCATCTCAACTCCCTCCTTAAGACGCACTTCTCCTCCAGCTGCACATACAGCTAGCACCACTGAGGGCCTAGGGTCACATTCCTCACCAATTCCTGCCCAATCTGCTGTGAAGCACTGCTCCATACTTGTGCTCACTGACCCCTATCCATGCTGAATCCCAGTGTTTACTATGTTATAACATAGTTCTGTGTTTAGTACTATGTATGTAATCGCCTCAACCAGTGGTTTAGAACACTTGTACCCACTGCGTCCTCTGCTTATGTATTCTCTGTTGTATATTCTATGACAGGGCAAGACCAAGTTTAAACCTACTGTATCTATATTCTATTCTATTTCAACAGTATATTCTACTGTACTTTTCATGCATTTCTTATGTATTCCTACTGTAAATTCTCCACTCCACCCTCTCCTAGAGTGCATCTGGAATAGAGTGGTACCCTGCTCAGTATGCCTTCCTGGTAAAACTCTTAAATAAATGACAATGCCACCCCAGCAGTAGTGAGGCAACTCCTTCCTCTGATGACAGTGCTAACAACTTTCACATTGTCATCACCAACAAGCACCATATGATCTGGTGTGCCACTGAGAACACAGAGCACACAGAGATAGTATCAGTTAATGAAGACTCCTCACGTGCAATGTAATGCCGTACATTCAATATCTTTTAATGTTTAGGATTTTTGATGCATAACTTTTTTGTTTTGGGGGGTATGCTTGTGTAACTTGAAAATCAGTGTAGACACAAAGTATAGAAAGTGGCATGCATGTAAAGCAGAGACTACATGGACGTATACAGTATGTCTTGAGGTCAGCGATGAATAGTAACTATTATGGTAGCTCACACTGGGCTGTAGCTGTCTTGGTGGGATTTGCAGGCTCTGTCACAACACCACAAACAGCAATTCATAGCAGATGCATGCCAACAGCACCTGCAACTAGTAAGTGATAATAATTCATATTTATTGCTGACCTTAAGACTTTCTTACCCCCTATTTGTGGTCAGCTTGCACTATGGCAATTACTGTATTTGTAGATGAAATAGCTTTGCTTAATTCTGGAAGCCAAACCAAATGTATGGGTTTAAAGCCAAACGGAAGTTGCCAATGGCCTATTTCTCTAACCCTTAGTGATAAGATTGTTTATAATACAGAATGGCCATACTTGTGCACAGCCAGTTAAATGTGTTGACTGGCTGCAGCTAATTATTTGTTTGACTAAATACTATTAAAATTATTTTTCTATCAGGGCCTGTAGCCGATGATTCAAGCTTAAACTTTGTCCAGAGGCAGTGAGTAGAGTAGAAGACCATATTTCTCAATTATCTGAAGGAAGTGGGAATTTGATAGAAAGGCCTTTGAATTTGCAGCATCATATACAACATGCACTTTGCATACTTGCCTTTGCGGTGCAAAGTGTGTGTGTGTGTCTCTCTCTCTCTCTTTCTCTCTCTCTCACAGGAGCTCCCTCTGTGTCTATGTGGCCCACATACCTTGAGGTAGATGACAGAGCCACAGCCACACAGACACCGCTCACAACACTTCACTGACATTGACTTTCCCAAGCAGTGCTGCTATAGGGGAAAAGAGACACACACACTTAATTTCTTCAACGCACGCAACAGCTGAGTCTCTGCCTGTGTCCCTCTCTCTTGCTGTCCTCCTCCTCCTCTCTCTCTCTTGCTCCCTCAGCCAGTGGAAGCTTTCCCCTGCTGGGGCCCCATGCAAAACTCAATGGTGGGTGCAGTGGGGCTATTCCCTCCCAGCCGTAAGGGTAAATCACCACCATCCTTTTTTTTTTTTTTCTCCTCTCCCTTGTCCCTAAGAGCTCCCCTGTATTCTGCTGGGTGCCAGAGTTGGTGAATCATCACAAGCCAACAAGTCTCTCACTTGATTATGTCCACTGTGATACAGTAGAGTCACAGCATGCAATCTTCAGCTATTGCACACCAGAGAGACCAGCATTATACATCTGAAACCTTTCAGGATCTGATTTGATCTGCATACCATGAGTACTGAATCAGACCTTTGTCCCAGTCCTTTTAGTTAGATAGTTAAGGCAGGACTGGACTGTTTATTTTAGGAGTGCCCAGGTAGAAGACCTGCATTTTGGCCATTTGGCCTTGTTTTGGATTACAAATAGTGATCCCTTTAATTTTAAACTTAATAACTGTGCAGGCAAAATACCCACATCTACATCAAACATTGGGCATATGATGATTCAACAATTGTGTTACCCAGTAGAATACAAGGGTCTCTTGGGGACTGTGGGGATGGTATAATTGCTGTGCCTGTTAGCTGGGACTGTGAAGGACTGACAGGAATGATGGAGGGGGTGGAGAGGGGATTGCAGGAATTGCCAATTGTTTATTTTTTTAACCTTTCCCTTTCCTTCCCTAGAGCCTTGTTCCTGCCTTCCCTAATAAACCTTATCCCATATCCCTTGTTGTGTTTTACTCCTGTGTGCTGCTTTCTATTGCTTGGTCATTGTGTTATTGCATTGTGTAGTGGGACTATGTGGGGCTGTTAAATCACAGCATAGGGGTGGCAGAATAGCCTAGACATTAGAGTTACTGAGCTGTGAATGAGCTTGATACGTCCAGCAGAATAGGGTTTATTTATTCATTTGGTAATCGGGTTGGTGCACTGATCCAAAGACCTTTTTTAGGCATGGCCCGATCCAGAAACTGGCACATGCGATGTCGAAATACAGTGAGAGATCAGCATGCATCATACAGTGAACATAACAGTGGAGGTCAAACTAACAGAGAAAATATAAGGTAAACAGTACAGTAGCACCTGAGATGGACGCCTGAATCAAGGCGTTATCCACAATGGCGATGCGATGTGAGCTAAAGCCCAAGGGGGCAGGAAGGGCGACCGGATGTGGTGGGCAACCATAACAACAGGATGTTGCTGTATGTACATGCATGGGGAAGCACGGTGGAGTGTGGTCTGGGAGGAAGCAGAGGAGATGTGGGGTGCGCTGTGGTTGGCTGCCGAGCTGCGCCGTGGCATCGGGGTTGGCCTCCACTATGGCGCGTGCATGGCTTGGGTCTGGGTCCAGCGCTACTGCATTTTTGTTGTGCCCGCCCAAAACTTGTTTTTTTTTGTTTTTTGGCTTTTGCTCCCCTGACATGTACCCCTCTGGGTTGAGAGAATCTTTAAGTGAGAGGTGCAGGAGGTGAAAACTTGTGTGGGGAGGATGTAGAGTACACCCCACAGAAAGCAAAAAATTTAAATCTCCCCAGCGCTGTTCTTCTGTATGCCGGGATGTCAGGGTAGCAAAATTGTTTTCGCCACCCTGACGTCACGATAATGCGAGTCACCGTTTAGCGCTCACCATTATCACATAGAACCAAACCGTGCTAGGTACATTGGCAATTGAGCAAACAAGGTATATAACATTTGGGTAAACAAGGTAAGGTTGAATCATCATTCAACAAAAGGAATAACAATAGTACTCAGGGTGGGAGAGGAGAGGAGAGCGGAGCACTAAAGCACTAGATTTGATACCCACAACCTCCTCTTTCATACTGTGTGACCCTGAGTAAGTCACTTAACCTTCCTAGTGTCCTTGGGTTGCCCCTGAAAACAAGCCCTGGGCCTGGTGAGACTTATCTTGTCACCAAAAGAATAGTTACAGAACAGACTGACTTGATAACATTGTTCTAGTACTGACATTTGGAACTGCATGGCATAGCAGAGCATTCATTTATCAAACAGGGCTCATACACGTATAAACAGGTACTTATTTTGGACCAATAATAGAAAAGAAACCAGAAAAAAATATTCAAGTCATTATACCCTCTGTATGACTGGTTTTGTTCTAATTTATTTTTGAACTACATAACTTGGACACATGGGAGTGCTGACAGCAGTAGACAGTTGAAATTCCTACATGATGACTCCCAGCTTCAAGGCTGAAGAAATTAGCATATGCAAGGATTCGGGGGGAGGGGAGGGGAGTCTGGGTCGACTTCTTACATAGGCTATTTTCTTATATATAAGGCATCCTGTGTCACAGAGGGTAGGCAACTCACTCCCATATGACAGACACTGTTGGAATTCTGCAGTGCCTCTCCCTTGTCTGTGTATGTGCCTCTGTCTTTCCCTAGTCCAACACTACCTTTTGCGGCCACAGGTCAGTTTCAGGACTGGGGAACAAATAGCATTCATAGCAAGCAACTGATAAAATCTCACTTGCTATCCCTGTGGGGGGGGGTTGACTAGAAAGGAACAGCCAGCAGTCCAACAGTGAAAGTGTGGTGGGGGGTTATGTATTCAGATAAGCTCCTGTGAATATCATTGTGCCATCCTGCCCACTTGCCAGTACTTCAGAAACAACTCATTAAACAACCTTTTATAACTCCTGTTAAACTAATAAAACATTTGAACCCTATTTTTACTTTTGAAATGTTGTTTTCTTACTTTTATAAACAAAGCCTGTAATTATGGACCATCAGTTTCTGTCCTGTCTCCTGCTAGCTGTAATATTGCTCTGTCTCCCACATAACACATATGCCTAATTAGCCATGTGCTACTGGGTCAGTATTCAGTCAAAGTAAGGAGATAATGAGTTAACCCCTAGGCTGCTGAAAGAACTAGAATGACTCTATGTGATTGAGCTAGACAGATGCTCATTCTGCAGCCCTGCAAGGGTTAAATGACAGCAGCTTCAGAAGGTTTTTTTTTTGTTGTTGTTTATATCCTGAGAAGTTGGGAGGCTCAATAGCATTCCCCCTTTCTTTAAGACAGAGTAGCAAATAGCAAAAATCAAAGGGGGAGCACACTATTTTGTAGTTGTGGATGGATACTTCCAAAAGTCCAAAAAGGAAGTTCTTTTAGAGATAATGCAAGAGGGTTGCAGGCTCTGCCTACCTGCAGCCCTAAAAAGGAATTAAAAATGCTTAATCTTGTAAACTGGATAGATTGCCTGGAAGAAGGTGAATTTATGTCAAGATCTACTCTTACAATTAAATGTCAAGAACAACAAATACAAATTGCATGGTTGAAATATTTAACAATTAAAAATAAATGTGATAAATACATAATGCCAATAAAGCAAAAACACTCTAATGCATTTTTGGACGTAATGAAAGTTATGTATAAGCATGATATTAAAAACAAAATCAGTATAATGGCATTCTTTCATGAAACTTTTCTCAAAGAATACTAAAAAGCGAAGAAACTTGTACAGAAATATAAAACCAAATGGGGAAAAAGATTTAAAGATCAAGTTGTATAATAATAAATGGAAAAACATTTGAGTTCAAGCTAATAAGTTGTACACTAATGCTAAAAATAAATCCATACACCTCAAGATTATGGATAGTCTATATCACCCCATATAAATTAAGCTATATTGATAAGAATTGCATTCAGACATCTTGGCATACGGTAACTGTAAAGAAAAACAAATTGATCATTATCACTTAATATGGGACTGTCGGGAAATCCTTATATGGTGACAATAAATGAAAACTGAAATAGAGAAAAGTATAAAAATGGATATACCATTTAAACCAGAACTCATTATCCTAAATGATGTACAGAGCCTTGAGATAAGGAAAAAAAAAGAAATTGCACTTGCTACAATGGCCACTAAAAGACTAATACTAGAAAACTGGCACTCCACTAAGCTTCCTGTCTTTGAAATAAACAAATGGAGCAATAATTTTAAAAACACCTTGGCCCGGATATTCAGACTGCACCTGGCAGTGGCGCAAGCTGGAGTGCAGCTCAATTGGGATCCACCGGGGGCTAGGACCAGGTGATATTGAATGGTGATGCACCATGGTGCAGCACCGTTGAATATGCCATGGACAGTGCATGGTGCTGTGGCACTGCGCCAGCGCAAGCCACAGATAGGGAGCATGGGGATGCACCAGCACAAATGCATGGTGCTAGGTGCAGCCCCCACTAAATTCAGCAGAGGGCATGCAAATCGGGCCATAATGATGCAAGGCGCAAATGGGGCCATTTGAGCTATTATGGCCCCATTTGGCTGCTCTTGGAGCAGGCAGCCTTAGCGGACGTGCCTGGCACCCTGCACAGCATGACATGTGCACAGTGAGGGTCCCAGGAATCCTCCCCTATAGCCGTAATCAGGAAAACATCTTAAAACAATTCTCTGGTAGTCTAGTGGTACCTCTCCTATTGCCACGATCACCAGTACAGTAATGTAATATTAAGCACTGGTAGTCTAGTGGACCCTCCCATGTCCCTGATCGCCGTAAATGTAGAATGTCATTCCTGGTAGTCTAGTGGACCCCGAATCCCTGATCGCCAGTAAATTGCTGTAACAAAATTCTCTGGTGATCGGTGGCACTTCCTCCACCCACAGGACCTTGTCCCGCTCCCCCAGTCGCCGACCAGCGCAACTGCAACCTGCCCCATACAGCCCAGTCGCCTGCCGAATGACAGGTACAAAATGGGCTATAATCCCATTGGTGCACAGTGTAGACCAATGGGCTTGGAGGACATACTGTACTAGACAGTCCCAGATATCTAAATGAGGTCATTCACATATTTGAGACTTATCTAGTACAGTATGCTCTGTAAGCCCATACTGTACCTGTCATTTGGCAGGCAGCCGGACAGTATGCAGGCGGGTTGCAGCCGCCCGCTGATGACTGGGCAAAAGAGTCCTGTGTGGGTGGGAGGGGTGGGAGTCCCACTGGATCAGCAGGGAACTCTGTTATGATGATCTATCGGCAATCGGGATGTGGAGGGAGGAAGGTCCACTAGACTACCAGGGTGATGTGGGTGCTTGTGGACGCTGCACTCCCAGATCGGGTACACCAGCTGGCGGTTGCTGTGTTGCACCCCGCACATAGCAAGCCTGCCTGTCGGGTGGCCAGGAGGAGGTCCAACATTTCACGGGTTCAACTTTGAGCCCCCCATGCAGTGCAATGCAGGGTTGTGCCAGCATATGCGCCACACATCCTGGGCTGAATATTGGGATGTGCCACATACGCATGGGCATGCCCCTGCATCTGTGCTGCATACATTAACATTGCGCCCTGGCGCATCAGGATTTGCGCTGTGCCAGGCAGTCTTTTCAATATCCCATCAGTGCGCAATGCAGGGTTGTGCTGGCACAACTCTGTTGCGCCATGCGCAACCCCTTTGAATATTTGGTCCCTTGTATCATGAAAAATTGGATCACATAAATGAGACAGACAATATATGTGACACCTCTTGGAATTAAATCTTAAAAATGCTATCTTCCATTATTGCAAATCTAATATACCCACTGATAAAAGAACCACTAAATGATCCTAATTGTACAGACAGACCACTGTTTGTATGCATTAGTATTAATGGACAGGGAGAATATATTAGAAATGGTTAAACATCTACATACATATATATTATATAAGACATGGGTACATATGTATAAATTCATTGCATAATGATTATGCAAATGAGTCATGTACTAATGGTTATATTTTTACATGTCTTTAATAAAAAATAATTTGGAAAACAAATAGAGTAGTAATCTGTCTTTGCCTCAAATGAATGTTGTTCGCTGTCTTTAATAATCGCAACATGTCTGGATGTGCTCCTGGCTGACAATTTTGATTCTGACACCTGGCTGCTCCTGTGGATGCCAATTGCACTGTTAGTGATGCTGGTCATAGCCCCTTGTCTAAGCAGTCTTGTAGGTAAAGTAATATGTCTGCAGTAGAGGCTGCTACCAGATTTACGTGTTTGGAGGAGCACCATGTGGCAAATACTGTCCATTGTCTGGTGTATGTAGAGGTTGTAGAACCTCTTCCAGATTGTGTCATGTTGTCCATCACCTTGGGATGATATCCAGCCTTTAACAGTTTTTCCCTCTCAGGAGCCAGGTGGTTAGTGTGATGATTTGTGGGTTGGGGGTTGCATTGGCCCTTGCTGTAGTAGGTCTGGGCAGTCCAGTAACCACAAGGTTTGTCTATGGCCATTGCTACAACAGTTGCAAACCATGCTCTTTGAGGCCAGTATGGGTCAATTAGAATCATCGCTGGCCCCGTTTGCCTGATTTTCCTGAGCACCTGTGGTATCGGCAGAATGGGTGGGAAGATGTAGGCCATGGCAAATTGCCAGTCCAGGGATAAGGCATCCAACTCTGATGATTTGCTGTCCCTCAACCTGGAAAAGAATTTCAGCATCTGAGTTTTTACTTAATTGGCCATGACATCTATCTGCACCAGTCCCCAAGCCTTTGTTGATCATTATGAAAACCTGCGGGTGCAGTTGCTTTTCTCTTGGGTGAATTTGTTACCTGCTCAGTCAGTCTGGCATCGTGTTTAGTGTACTTGCAAGGTGAACTGTTAAGATGTGTGAGAGGTGTTTCTGCACCCACAAAAACGCATCGGCTGTTTTAGACATCATCCCTTTGCTTCTAGTTCATCACTGTTTCACTAAATACTGTATGCCACTGTCACTTTGTCTGAGTGGATTAGTATGTTCTTGCCCTTGACCATGGTGCTGAAGTGGATAAGGGCTTGGAACAGTAACCTCATCTCCAGGATGATGATGATTGATAGTTTTGCCTCCGTGGGCAACCATGTACCTTGTTCTTTATGCTGTCCTGTCGAGGCCCGCATCCCTTCAGGCTGGCATGCATGTCGATAGTGTCATTCTGCATGTCCATTGGCACCTTCCTGGTTAAGTTGCTCTGGCTTGTCCACCATTGTAGTGACAATCTTATCTTTGGGCTGATACTGATTGTGGCTGCCAATTCCTATTCCACTTGAGCCCCTTCCTGTATGGTTGTTCATAAGTGGGATTAGGTCAGTGCATGATGCCATGGAGCCTAAGAACTGCAAGACTGTTCCAGTGTGTTTTCTTCAAGTTTTCTGCTTGCAGGATGATGTTCACTCTTTTTTTTCTGATGGCCTCACCTGTCCCTGTCTTGTGTCTATGAGCATTCTCAAATGCTCTGTGACCTGACTGGAAAGCAGACAGCTCTTGGGTCAATGTAAAACCTTGCTGAAAATCTTACTGAGTGCTTGTGCAAACTAGGAGCCCTGTATTAACTGCAGGCAGAGAGTGCTGATTTATGGTGCTATTTTTATGGGTTTTTTAAGAGTCTTTCATTGTGCCTCTTCCACGAATGAGTGTTAAACGCACAGTGTAATTGTAACATTACCTTCAGCTGTGCTAACTGGGTTCGAAGAGCTGAGTGGTTACTTCCACTACACTACACTTTAAAACCAGCCCTGCAGCGAGCAGGGCGCGTGCGGTGCCGCGCGCGGAGACGCGCGTAGAGACACGCATGTCTGCACGTGTCTGCTTTGTCCGCTGAGTCCACGGAGTACAGGGACACAAACGTTCACTTTAAGACATATTTGTAACTAAGTTACAGATCAAAGACTGAAGGATGTCACAAAACAAGGGTAAGCGTGGTGTCAAACTTAAAAGAATTTGTATTAATTGCCAGATGTTTATCGAGGCACCAGCATGCAAGGAGTATATGTGTGATAATTGTGTACTGATAGCTAATTTAAGACTGGAAATTGAAAATCTATCACAAAGATTAGCGACTCAAAAAATAAATCACCTGTCTTGAGAGGTTTATTGATCAAGCTGTACATGACATTACAGTGCCTGAAATTCCAAAATCCATCATTAAAGCTAGAAGTGTGTTAGAAGAGGATAGTTTAAGTCAGGCTAGAGGGGAGGATGTGCCTATCTCACCTGTAGTCAGCACCCCTTGGACAAAACCTACAAAAACACTAAAGAAAGGTAGTATCATCTGCAATGTAAATATTACTCCAGTTCACAATATGTTTGATTGCTTACAAGATAATTTAAACTCTGGAGATGACTTTGAACATGAACAGGCCGGGACTAATAATTCAAACACATTGATACCTGAAAAAACTCTAATCAAAGACATACTAGTCATAGGAGATTCAATTATCAGAGGGATGGATACTGTGGTTTGTGAGGGTAGAAAAGCCAGCACTACTGTTTGCACCCTGCCAGGAGCCAAAGCAAGTGATGTGTCAACCTTATTAGATGGGTTGATGGAAAATACAAAGAACCCTCTAGTCTTAGTACACATTGGTATTAATGATGTTTACAAAACTAGCCAGAATGCATTTCACAATAAAATAACTGACATAGTAACAAGGATCAAACAAAAAGGAGGAGATTTAATATTTTCTGGTATTTTACCAGCACATGGGTATTCAAGCTATAAAAATAGAGCAATTATGTTGGCAAACGACTGGTTAAGGACCTTTTGCTTAAGTAACAATCGGGGTTTTATGGATAATTCCATAACGTTTTGCAACAAATCCTTATTTAAACCTGATGGCTTGCATCTTACTTTAACAGGTTCAAGGATTTTAGGCAGAAAATTGAATAAAGTGATTGCTTTTCATTTAAACTGGTACAAGGGGGGCAGTCCACGTCAGTAAAGCACCCAATCATAAACACATTACAGGACAATATCAAGATTATGGGATGGAAAACTTTACTCATAAATTCTAGAAGTCGCACAAACAAATATGAAGAACTTAAAATTCTCTTGTCTTCACATGATATCCATATAGCATGTATTACTGAAACATGGTGGGATAATAATTATTCCTGGGAGAAATCAATACCTGGTTATAACCTTTTCCATAAATCTAGATTTTACAGAAAAGGTGGGGGCATTGCAATATACGTACATCATTCCATCAAATGCATGCAATTGCCTTACGACAACCTTGAAGCTGAAACTATCTGCCTCAAGTTAATACCGTCTAGCGGCCCTAAAGTTATAATTGGCCTTTATTATAGACCTCCATCTAATACACATGAGAAATATGTTATTTTTCTTGATTTGCTTGCTAACCTGAACCCAGAGGATAATATAATTGTGTTGGGAGACTTCAATCTCCCTGGTATTGACTGGAAGTCTTTAAAGACGGGTAACAAAACTGAACAACTATATTTGGATGCATTCGAACAGCTGGGTTTAGATCAATTAGTACATGAAAACACTAGAGGAAATAATGTTCTGGACCTTATATTGACAAACACAAGTGATTTGATTAACAAGATACAAATTCGACCACCTCTGGATAATAGCGACCATTCTAAAGTCCAATGTACAATAGGAGCAGTGGAGCAGACTCATAATTCATGTACCAAATTTGAAGGAGCAATTAAATTAAATTTAGCAAACGCAAACTTCATGAGTTTTGGGCAAGATCTGGCATTGTGGGAATGGTTTGAGGCTTTTGATGGTAAAAACTCTGAGGACATGTGGTCTGTGTTCCTTAACCAGTTTAATCAGTTAATTAACAAATATATTCCAACCATTAAATCTAAACAAATGAATGGTAAAAAATCTAATCCTAGATGGTTAAACAAACAAATTAAATGTTTAATCAATAAAAAGGACAGACTATTCAAGAAATATATGAAAGATAAAACACAGAAGAATTATTTAGCATATAATAAACATGCTAAATTACTCAAGTCATCTATTAAAAAAGCAAAAGCCCAGCAAGAATTTACCTTGGCCAACAAAATTAAACATAATAAAAAATATTTTTTTGCTCATATCAATAGTAAAAAGATTCATCATGCATTACTGGGACCTTTTAAAGACAATAATGGTGGTCTACTTAATGAACAAGAAACAGTCAACATACAAAACAATTATTTTTGTTCTATTTTTAATCCCGGTAATACACCTCTTACTTTTGACACTTTAACTCCCTTAGTTGAAAATATTAAAATAACATCCACAGAGGTAAAGAACAGATTAAGTAAACTAGACATCAATAAATCCCCAGGCCCAGATAATATTCACGCTAGAATTTTACAACAACTTGCTGATCATCTGGCAGAACCACTAAGCTTTTTATATCAAGCATCCTTAGATAGAGGCGAAGTCCCTCAAGCCTGGAGAAATGCCTTGGTTGTTCCTCTCCATAAAAAAGGATCAAGATCGGACCCAGCCAATTTTAGGCCTATTAGTCTGACATCACTATTAGCTAAAGTTATGGAGGGTATTTTAAAGGATATTATAGTTGATTATATAACAACAAACAAATTATCTGATCCTGTGCAACATGGCTTTATTAAATCTAGATCATGTCAAACAAAGTTATTATCCTTTTATGGAAATGTTAACGAAAAATTGGACAAGGGCAAACCGGTGGATGTGGTTTTTATGGATTTTGCAAAGGCGTTCGATAAATTACCTCACGAGGAATTAATACAAACTCTGATTAAAACTGGAATTAACAACAAAATTATTATTGGATAGCTAAATGGCTGACGGGTAGAAAGCAGAGAGTGGTGGTTGGGGGTGTGAAGTCTGATTGGTCTGAGGTCACTAGTGGTGTGCCTCAGGGTTCGGTGTTGGGACCATGCCTCTTCAACATCTACATTTCATCATTACAGCTCAGTAACCCTCATATATGGATTTCTAAGTTTGCTGATGATTGCACACTGGGAACATCTGTGACTTCAACAACAGAGGCACTTTCCCTGCAACAGGCCATAAATGAAATTTATGAGTGGACTAGAACTTCCAAACTGGAACTCAATATTTCCAAATATAAAATCATGCATATGGGTCGTAACAACAATAAACATATTAGAAACTTTAGATCTGGATCTGGTTGAAGATGCTCCATTTTTGGGGGTATTGTCAAGAAAACAGTAAATTCCTTTTAGTCTTTCCTGTTGTAGGACCTCTGTTAATGCTTTGCTGTTGATTAGTTGTTGGATGATCTGTCGCACCTGTTAAGGTTGCACTTTCCTTTATGAGATGGACAATATTACAAACCTGCTGTATATGGGTAGGTCTGTTAGTTCTATGGCATAACCCTTGTTGACAGTTTCTAAGACCCACTTGTCCACCGTCATCCTCCCGCATCTGTAGGCGAATTGTAACTGTCATGCTTCTATGGGATGGTGGGTGAGGTTGATTGCCTATGTGCCATAAACATTGCGTAGCCTGTTTGGTTTGATAGCTGTTGTTGAAGTGCCCTCTGTTAGCTGAACTGCAGCTGCAAGATCTGCTATTGCTGGTATAGCTGCTAGTGTTTTGTGTGGGGCAAAAATTGTAGTTCTTGCTGCCATGATAGGGTTGTTACCTATCCCTGTAAATTTTGCTTCTCAGACATTGTGCCTGGCTAGTAGGAAGAACCTGGCTTTTCTTCCTGTTCATTTGTTTTCGTGTCACCTTTAGATATCTCACCAGACCTTTGCCGAATGCAGGTGTGCCCTTGAATGGAAGCATGTTTAGCATTGTTTTTGACTCGTCTGCATCCCAGACCTTGAGCCATAACGCTTTTCTGGCCCTATTTGTTAGTGACGCTGCCCTAGCATTCACTCATAGTAAATTAATTGTTATATAAGACACATATTTGGTCATCTATGTGGCTTGTGTCATCAGTATGGATTCCGGTGAGTTGGGGGTAAGAGCATTTTGTATGTCCTGCATCCAGGTCAGTTGCGCACCTGTTTTTATTTTTTATTGCATTTTGGGTGACCCAGGTTAGACGATGCATTTTCTTATACAGATTTGAATCTTCATCAGAGAGCCATATTGACACAAAAGATAACAGAGCGTATCTATTACATAGAAAGTTTATATGTTATTAATAGTACATTGCTCCACAATATATATATACATATTACTATTTCAGGATACTTTGGGGGGGGGAGAGTCCCTTCAATTATTTAATTTTAAATTTAAGTATGCTTTCCCACCATGGAGAGACAGAGGTCATTAGATGGGTACAGTTGGCATCTTCCCAGGGGGGTGGGGGCATGGAACGGGCTGGAGTGGAAATTTTTGTATGGGAGTAGAAACGTAATTCTTAGTGTCTGGATCTAAGGGATTTTCAGGGAATGATGTCTGGATGGTGATGGGATATGTGAATAAACTAAGGGGTCCATCTGCTCATCAGTACCACCAATGTGTTTTGTAACTTAGCTGTTAGACTTTCCATTTTGTATATTTCATATACCGGATTCTCCCAGTCAGCTATATTAGGGGCTTCTACTCTTAACCATAGTCTAGTGAGTACCTTTTTAGCTGCTCCTGGGAGGATATTGAGTAGGTGTATTTGGTGGGCATTTCTGAAATGTCTTGGAAGATGTAACAGGAGAGCCATCTCGGAATTAGGGGGCCTAGAGTGGGGAAGTGGGCTTGCAGTTGTCCATCTACTTTTTACCAAAAGAGGTGTAGGACTGGGCACAGCCATAATATATGGGAGTGCGTTGCTACCTCCTCTTCACAACCTCTTCAGTAGGAGGAATCACCTAAGGGAGAGTATTTTGCTGTAATTTGTTGGGCTCGGAAGTACCTTACTGCTATCTTCTAGGAGAATTCTCTCCAGGTATAAGAAGTAGTAGTTTTGTGTTGTCTATGCCATATCCAAGTCCAGTCTTTCGGTGTTAGATTTAACACTAGTTCTGGTTCCCAATTAATTATTATATTGTCCATGTCATTAGGGGAATTACTAATCAGTACTTTATATAATCTTGAGATAAGGTGGTGATGTGTAAAGACACTATGTAGTTGTGTAAGTAATATGCTTAACAGGGTGGGGGGGAGTAATCAGGAACATCCGTTCTCATGGCTGTCCCCAAGAATTCTTATTTGTAAGCAGCAAAATAAAAGTGTCTTTGGGGAAGAGAACTTGGTTTGTAATTGATTAAAAAGTTTAAAGATTCCTCCCTTGTAGAATTGATGTGTGTATCAGCCCCTGTGAGTTCCATCTTTGGAATGCTGAATCTATTCTGGATGGTATAAAAGTTGGGTCCTGCACTGGGATTCCCGTCCATTTGGCCAAGTAATGATTTTCAGGGAGTTTAAGAAATCTCTCCCATTCCTTAAGCCATGCCTTTGTAAAAAAAAGGAAATTTGCCTTATTTGGGTGGATGTTTGAGGTTGGAACACCATATTTTTGTTTAATGGTAGATTAGATAGTACTTATTCTGTAGAGAGCCATGGTGGGGCCTGACTCGAGGGGAGTAACCATTTTGCTATGTGTGTGATTACTGTTGCCACTGAGTATTTGCAAAAATCGGGTAAGGCAAGTCCTCCTCTGTCTTTGGGTAATTGCAGTTTAGTTAAAGAAATACAAAGTTTTCCCCCTCCCCACAGATACTCACTAATAACCTTGTCCCATTTTGTTATTTAATGTTTCGGGAAGGGGAAGAGGTATGCATTGCATTAAATATAGTAATTTCAGCAAAATATTCATTTGAATAGAATGTACTGTATGTGTAATGGAGATTGGTAAATGAGTAGATCGTTTGAGATCAGATTTTACCTTGATGAAAAGTGGGTCATAATTTAGTGCCCAGATATTTGATAGGGTAGGAGATAGCTTAATTCCTAAGTAGGTAATATGTTGGCAGTGCCATTTATAGTGATATTTCTCAAACAGGGTTTGAGGAGGGGTGTAGTGCATTAATAACACCTCTGATTTGTCTTGGTTAATTTTATATCCTGTTAATTGTTCAAATTTAGGTGGGATTGTATTCAAAGTGGTTATTGATGTCTCAGGGTTAGTTATATACAGAAAATCATCCGCATAATATGCCAGTTTATGTTGAATTTGGTTAATTGTGTAGCCAGTTATTTGATTGTTTTGTCTTAAGAATTGTGCTATTGGCTCTGCATAAAAGGTGAAGAGGTATGGGGACAAAGGGCAGCCTTGGCATGTGCCTCTACATAACTAAAAGTGGGAAGAATATGAGCCATTTATTTTAACCACTGCCTGTGGGCATTGATAAATTCCCCCTATAAGATCCAAGAACTGCTGTGGGAAATCAAATTTGGTTAGGGGGGAATATAAGTAGTCCCAAGATACCCGGTCAAATGCTTTTTGGGCACCTAAGCTCAGTATCAGGAGGGGGTTATGATTTATTTTTGCATGATTAATAAGGTAGAGCGTCGGTTTGATATTATCCATAGTTTGGCGAGTTTTAATAAATCCTGATTGATCAGGGTGGATTAAGGTGAGTAGGATGTCATCTAATCTATGTGCTATGATGCTTGTATACATTGTATAACCCTGATTGAGTAATGATATGGGGTGAAAAGAATCACACAAATGTGGGGGTTTCTGTGGTTTCAAGATGGCCGAAATGGCTGCTTGATTACAGGACATTGGAAACATGGAGGAGAAATGGCTGTTTTGTAGTGTCTCTAATAAAGGAGACTTAATTAAGCCCCAGGTTCCCTTATAAAATTGCACTCCATAACCATCTTGGCCAGGGCTTTTTCCATTTTTAAAATACTGGATTGTGCCTTGTAATTCTTGGAGCGTAATGGGGAGATTATTTTTTGTTTTTGGGTGGGGTTTAAGGTTAGTAATTTTAGATGTGATAGGAAATCATCTATTTGTTGATCGGGGAGTTGGTGCTTAATACAATTTTTGATAGTATTACTCAAAAGTTTCTAAAATTCGGTGTGTAGAATATTGAAATTGTCCAGTAATTGGGTCTTTAATTTTGGTGACAGTGGCCTGCTGGGTGCTTCCGTAGTCTATATGCCAGTGTGCCTTCTTCGTAGAATCTCTGACGTAACCACATCAGGGCCTATTCTGTACGGGTTGTTAAAAGCTTATGGATTGCCTGCTGGGTTTGTACTAATTGGTAAGTTACAGCTAGATCTCCCTCCATATGTTCGTCTTGAAGGGTTTTAAGCTGTTACTGTAGTTCCCTCAATCTAGCTTCCCTTTACTGTTTTTTCCTTGCTGCGTATGTAATATGTCCCCGAAGGACAACTTTAAGTGTGTCCCATAGTAACTGTGGGGAAGTTTGGTGGGGAGGGGGGGTGTTGAACAAAATCTCAGGGATTTAGCTTGTTAATAAATCTTGAAACTCGGGGTCTCTGAGCAGGGAGGGATTAAAGCACCGAAAGGTGTTTTTTCCTTTCTTGAGTGATCTCTAATTCAAGGGAGATTAAGGAGCATGATCTGAAAGGTATATATTCATGATCTCCGTTCGGTGGATGAGCTCCTTATGTTCTCCACTGATGCAGAGGTAATCAAGCCTTGAGTAATGCCTATGAGCATACCAGTAATATGAGAATTTTCTCTGACATGGATGTGAGCAATGCCATGTATCCACTATGCCCAGATCTCTGATCACGCAGCGGAGATGTTTTGCCCAGTGGTTTGTGCTGGTGGGGGCGGGCTGCTAAGGTATCAAAGGAGGATTCAATACAGTTCAAATCTCCTCCAGTAATTAACATTCCTTTCTTATGTGTGAGGATACTATCCATTAGTTGTTGTATACAGGACGCATCACTCTGGGGGGGGGGATATAGACACTGCACACAGTCGGGGCTTGGCTGTATAGCGTAACTGAAGTTTAAAGCTAGTCTACCTTCCTTGTCAGTATATTGATCTAGGAGCTGAAATTGAGAAGATTAAGGGATTAGTATCACTACATCCCGTTTCCTCCCCCTTTGATAGGTTGATTCTACCAAGGGTGAAAATCCCAATTTTAACAATTTCTGGTGTTCTGCCGATAACAGATGGGTCTCCTGAAGATCGGGTTTAAGTTTCTTTAAGGCCTGAATTGTTCTATATCGTTTAATGGGTCCACTCGGCCCGTTCACGTTGTGATATTTTCTTGAAAGGTATGTTCATGTTATTGGCTTTCTTTTTCTTTTCCTTTCTGGAATCCTCCTCCCCCCTCTATTACAAAGCATATCTACAGTACTAAGCATATTGTTTATATCCTGAATAGTTAAGTTATCTATGATCCTGCAATGGTAAGGACAATCTTCCCTTTCTGTGTCTTGTAAGTTATGAAATGAGGGAAGGGGCATGAAATAGGAATTATAAATCTGGGCAAACAATGCCTTTAAACAATGTAACTTTGACCAACTGGGCCTACTCGTATCTGATATTAACCATAAAGTTAGTTGAGTAGATGTGTAGACTTCCATAGCCAGGTACCTTACTAGGTGCTCTAGCATGGGCAGTAGAAAAAACTGCCATGTAGGGATTTTCTCCTAATCCAGGGAAAAATACCTTTGGAGTAACTCTTGACCCAAAATCAGTGGTGGGAAGGGAAAATAAGTTGGGGGAAAAAATGCAGGTAAGAGAACTTAGAAAAAATAGAAATAAATATGTGGGAATGGCGAAGAAAAGGTGCTCTTCACCTTCCATTTAACCGCCCATTCTTCCGCTCGTCCCCCCGTCCTTAACTTAGAAGGGGGATAACAGAGGAGGTCAGCATGAATTAACTAGTCTAGTTGCAAAGTTAAATATCCCATTAATTGAACCAGTATGGACTCTGTAAGTAAATTAACCAAGAATTATCTATCTAGGGCCAGATATTCATACTTGCGTCCAAGGAATGTGCAAGTATGGTGCAGCGCAATGCATATGCGCTTTGGGGGGAATGGACGCCATATTCAGAAGATGCACCCCCAAAATGCACTGGCGCAACCAGTCTGAATATGACAAAGATGCACCACGGTGCAACCATGAATGCGTGGCAGCAGGCCAGAACACACAACCCAGTGGACTGAGCAAGGGAAAGAGGCCACAGGGACACAGAGGCAAAGGAGGCACAGGGGCAGAGGGCCACAGTACCTCACCAGGAGGGCACAGTACATAGATACATACATAGATACATAGACAGTGTCGGCAGATAAGGGCCTATGGCCCACCCAGTCTGCCCATTTGAGCTTGTAAGTTCAGTTTATGTTTTCCAAGAAGTCTGTTGCCCCTTACCCCGACCTCCAGAATTCCTTTATGTCTATCCCATGCATTCTTAAATCCCGTGATTGTTTCAGCCCCCACCACTTCCTCTGACAGGGTGTTCCACTTGTCCACCATCCATTCTGTGAAGAAATTCTTCTTCACGTTTCCTCAGAATCGTCCTCCCTCCAACTTCATCCCATGCCCTCTAGTCCTGGAACATCTTTTTCACTTAAAAATAGTGTATTCCTGCACCCTGTTCCTCCCTGTAAGATACTTGTATATCTCTATCATATCCCCTCTCTCCCTCCTCTCCTCCAGGGAGTACATGTTCAGTTCCTTCAACCTGTCCTCATAGGACTTGTGATGCAATCCATGCACCATCTTTGTTGCCCTCCTCTGAACCTTCTCTACCCTGTCTATGTCCTTACGTAGGTAAGGTCTCCAGAACTGTACAGTGTACTCCAGGTGGGGCCTCACTTGTGTCTTGTATAGTGGAATTATGACCTCCCTTTTCCTGCTGGTGATGCCACTGCCTATGCATCCCAGCATCCTATTTGCTTTACCTGCTGCCTTGTCACAGTGCAGTGATGCACAGTCCCTGAGGCAACACAGGGCACCATGGGACAGTGCACACAGGACTCCAGCCCACCGACTGTGGCACAAGTACCAGGCCAACACAACAGAACCAGTGGCACACCAACAGCACACCCACGCATGTTACCCACGAGGCAGTGCCGTAGGTGCAGTGGCTGTGGTGCCAGGAGAATACACAAACACAGAGGGCGGTACTCCATGGACAGCAGAGGCACAGACGACCCAGGGGCACACAGTCCACCACCCGGAGTGGGGTGTAGCACAGCACTTTACTGTGGGCCACACCGGGGCCAGGTGGCATGACAGGTGAACAGAAGGGCCGGCTGAAAAGGGCCCAAGGTGCAGATACAGGCCACTGCAAGACACACGACACAGGACCATGCACAGGACAGACACTGGGCACATGCTCAGGGCACACATGCGCAGTGGCCCAAGGAGACAGCGGCTGGACACCAGGGACATGGCGTGTGGTGTCCTGCATCTGATCCATGGCCAATCACAGCACAACAGACACCTGCAGCATGGCTCCACGCGCCAGCTGCAAAGGAAACACAGACACAGTGATGTAGCAATAAAAAGGCTTTAACACAAACAGAAGTGTGGGCCAACATGGCAGTTATACAAAACATACAACCAGGTACAGGAGAGGGTCACAGGATGTGGGGGATAGGGTCCAGGGGCTATACAGTAGTTTGTGGGATGGGCAGGGCAACAGGGGAGGGCAGAACAAAAACGGGCTATGTACAGGGTGCTGTAGCTAATGCTGGGCATGTTCTGCCACCACCAGCTGGTGGGCCTCCCTCATTATGGCAGCTGTGTCTCGTAGTAACCACAACACCAGTTCTGCCAGGTGACACTGCTGCACCAGGATACTCCCTAATGCATGGACAACTCTTCCATTCCTTCTCCCGGCCGGAATCCTGGGACCACCTAGGAGAAGGGACAGAATAGGCAATGAGCAACATGCTGAAAGGATACCCAGACCACCCACAGTGTGCACTGGACAGCGGGGGCACACACCAGCAGACGGACCACACAGGGACCGTGCATGCAGGGCCGCACCAGCCAACCACACAGCACACCACATTGGTGCACACAGGGCTGTGCAGTGGTCGCATCGACACACAGGCAAGGTACATGATGTGGACCACAGACACCCATGTGTGCACACATGGTGGATACCACATGCACACACCCCCTGGGCAGCACAGTGGACACTGTCACAGTGTACGCACAAGCAATGCAACACCGGCGTGCCCCCCAGACACTACGGCCACCACGGCAGTGTCCACACATGGCCATGGTGACAGTATCCAAACCTGCTGCCAACAGAGGCCCTTAGATACGCAGTACTGTCATATGAACATGCCTGCCTTGCCACCACCGTCATGATGGCCCAGCTGCTGCTCCACTACTGGCGCCTTGCGCCATGGCTGCCCTGGCCCTCCTGTGATCCTCTGGCCCTGTGGAAGGTAATGAGAGGTGGACATAAGTGAACAGGCCAGCACAGACAGATCCACCCCACAGCCCGCATGACGCAGGGTGGGACAACGCCCACCCTGTGGCCCTGGTGCCTGCATGGCTTCAACATGCACAGCAGCACTGTGTGTGACAGCCATGCGGGACACGCAGTGACCGCCAGGACTGTGCAGCCCTTCCCTGGCAGTGGCATACTCTGCGCAATCAAACACCTATGACAGTCATGTCCTGTAAAGACAGACACATGCGCATACTAACTTGACTGTGGCACAGCCCCACGCTGAACATATGCCTGCAGGTGCCGCAGTCTTGTCAGGGTCCCTGCATCGCAGGTCACTATACTTGTGCCTGCACTGTTGGGCAGTCCGCTGCACCCCTGTGCACCGCTCCAGGTTTGTAGCCACACGTTCCCATATAGCACTTCATGGCTGCTGCAGAGAGGGACCTGCCCAAACAGATGGGCTTCATAGGGCTGAACAAGTGCAACGAGGTTGCACATCTCAACCTCTCCCCAGTTTAATGTATGATGGGCAGCGCTGTTCTGCACTATGGTACAGCTGTCGTATGTATGTGAGTGGCGGTCTGGCCTACATAGCCTGCACGTGTTGGATCATGCTGTCATTGCACAATTGGGTATCATTTTGCAGTGTCACAAAGCACATGGATGCGCAATTGGAGTGCGCCATAGGGTCCATCATGCAGCACTGCGCATGCACACATTGCCATGGCCTGGCAGGTGACCAGGGTCATGTTCGCAACCCAGAGGGCACAGGGCGTGACCCCGCAGGTACCTGGCATGTGTGGCATGCGGCCCTACACATCATGGGCATATGAGTAATAGGCATGTGCACCATGACGCGTGCGCATGTGCAATAGGCTCCCAGCACCACATGCGCACTGGGTGCACAACACGCAATACAGACAGTCAAGCGATAGGCCTGTGCAGTGGTGTGCACACATGCGCACTGCAGGACCTTGCATGCATGGAACTTGTGCCGCACAATTGCTCCAGTGCAATATATTTGAGCACAGCGCAATAATGCAATATTCAATTGCCATATGTAAATCGCCTACTGAGTATATGCACGGGCACAATGGGGAGCATTAGCATATCATTACCATTGCACACTGGCTCATTAGCATGCATTGCACCTTATAAGCACCAGGACACTGCACAGGCAAGGAGCTGTATTGCAGTCTGTATGGTAAGGGAAAGCTAGAGATGGGCCTTGCAGTCCTTATCTGCTGTCAACTTCTATGTTTCTATGGACAGGCCAGGAGGAACACTGTAACAGACTTCTGACATGTGTCATGCAGCCACTGACCAACTGTGTCATCACTGTCCACACGTAGCAGAATGTCCAAGCATGAGGAAGAGAAGGATAATGGGCCTGCTCGCAAGGGCAGGCCTAATTTCACAAAAGAGGAGCAGCAGGCCCTGTTTGAGGCCTACCTCAACAGGGAGGACCTGCTGAGTGGCGCCATGGGGACGTCATAGGAGCGGTCCACCAACTGGGAAGCAGTGGCCACATACATGAATGCCCATGGCAGACACCAGCATAGCGCCCAGGAGTGCCGTAAGAAGGTGGGCACAGACAGGTGTCGCATAAAGGAGAAGGTGGCAGCCATCAGGGCAACCTGCTACAGGACCAGCGACAGACCATCCACCGCACCATCACTGATGTCCACTGTGAAGCTGGTGGTGACCATCATCAGTCATGCTGCCATAGAGGGCATTCCTGGAGGTGGTTTCAGATGGATGGCAACCCCTCACAGCACGGTGATGCTGGCAACGCCATGCTTGGGTGGCAGGTATGGGCGTTACCATGCAGGTGGGCCTGCAGCTGTGCTGCATGGCACATGCATGTGCTGCATGCAGCCATGCATGGTGCACTGGTGGCTGGCAGCCGCAGCAGCGTTCACCCCTGGCTGCAGGCACCACCAGAATGGGAGGTACAGCAATGCTGACTCTGTGTTCCTCTTTTCCAGCACCATCACATCTCTGCGGAATGGTCCAGGAGGAGGTGGAGGATGCTGCTGACATGGGGCCAGAAGAGGTGGTTCCATCAGCATCCACTAGCATCTGTGGCAGGGACCAGCCACACCGTGGCAGTGAGAGGCTGTTGGATGCCCTGGGGCTGGAGTCGGACAATGCGCTGTCAGAGCTCCTGCTGGGTGACAGCCTGTGTTCTGTGCAGGCAACCAGCTGGGTGGCATGTCCGATTCCAATGATGTCAACTCTGATCCTGGACAGTGCAGGGCATGTGCCAGCCACAGTCCAGGGACTGGCACAGGCACCATCGGGGCCCGGTGCCATGTCTTCAGCTGTGCAGCCACCCCCTGTCCACATCAGCTCAGTGTTGTGCCTTGCAGTCTCTGTGCCTGGTGAAGGGGGGGGCTGTTGCGGACGTGGCGGCACTGGGCACTAATCAGCAGATGGTTAGGCAGTGGTGGCAGGATGCGGTTACCACCAGGCAGCATGCCACAGGGGCCACTGCCGGTGCATCCTTGAGACATTACCCCCTGTGTGGTCCCCTGTGCAGCATCCACCTGAGCGGGGTGCTGAACAGTGTGTCACGGCACCCACAGCTGGTCAGTGTCGAGGCCAGGATGTGCCAGATGCCAACCAGCTGGCAGAGCACACTTAGCTGCTGTGGGCATCCATGGAGAACCAGGCACTGCTTGCCATGGCGATCCATGCAATGTGGGCAGAGGTGCATCAGCCAGCCAAGCGTCAGGACAGTGGGCGTGTGTAGCTTATCGATGAGCTCTGCCAGCTGCGGGAGGCCACGACAGCAGCACTGGACTGTATGACTGGTACCAATGTGGCTGGGTTTGCATCGCTGGCAGCCACTGGGACTGGCCGTGCACATAGGACCCCTCATAGTGCATTGTCAGCTCCATGGTCCTGGCATCTAGCAACCCCTGCACTGAGGATCTCAGGTTCCGATGTGGCCATCCCTGACACCCCCAGCGCTGGCATCTTTGGCCTGCTCTGCACCCCAGTGAGAGCACAGTCACATTCTCAGACCTCCACTCCTGCAAGTGTGTTGGACATTCCCCCGTTGGCAGTTGAACATCCTGCACCTGCTGATTGGCCTGGGCACGTGGCCACCCACGTGGCCATGGCACCGTGCAGCTGCCCTGATGTGTGTGCTGCCCTACCCTGCTGTCCGCTGCCCAGTGCACACTTGGGTGGTGGTGGTGCCCCATGCATGTGCTGGTGTGTGTGTGGTGTGGCGCACGCTCCCTGTGTGTCCTTGCTGGGCTGCTGGGCCTTGTATCATGGGTGTGATGAGAGCAGGTCCACGCCAGCTGTGCCTGTGCACTGGTGTCCTGTGTCTGATCCATGCCATGTCCTGCAGCCCATGTGTCTGTGCCTATGCTGTGTGCATTCAGTATGCATGCTGTGTGTGCTGTGTTCCTGCTTGCAGCCCTGTGTGTCCATTCAGCCCTGTGTGTGGGATGGGTGTACGTGCAGCCCCTACATGCGTGTTGTACCACTTACCTTCGGTCTCCATAATGCTCTTGTGTGATGGTGCCCCTGTTCCTTCGCACCTCTGCAGCCAGCCTGGGGTACTACCTACACATGGGTGATTGCACACCCCCCTCTGGCCCATCTTCACCATCCTGCCCACTGCTATCAGCCTCATCCACCTGGACAGCTATCCCATGGTCAATGGCCATGATGTGCAGCATGCAGCAGGCCAGGAATAGGCCACAGGCTTTCGATGGGCTATATTATAAGGCACCACCTGACCTGTCTAGGCAACGGAACTGCATCTTCAGCATGCCAAAGACACACTCGATGAGACTGCACATTGCGGCGAGTGCCTCATTGTACCTCTCCGCAGGGGAGGACGGTCACCAGTAGAGGGTGAGCAGCCAGGGCCATAGTGAGTACTCGTTGTCACCTATGTGGGGAGACAGTATGGTTAGCTCTGTGCTGTACTGGATCCACCCCGGACCCTGCTTCCCACTGCCCCCTGTGCCCCACCCCGCCTGTGTCTTCATCTTTCCCCCCTAGCCATGCTGCACTCTTCTCCATCCCTGTGCCTTGCTCACTTAACAGGTGCCCCATGGAGATGTCCCCAGGCTTGAATCTCTGGCACAGTATTGAACTGTGCCAGATGTAGGTGTCGTATGCACTCCCGGGATGTGTTACGCAGACACTGATGATGTGTCCTGTAGCATTGCACACCACCTGGCAGTTTATCAAGGGATACCCCTTGCAGTTTATGTATGCTGCTCCCTCAGAGCCAGATGGTGTGCATATGGCCATGTGGGTGCAGTCTACGGCCCCCATCACACATGGCATTCGTGCCACCCTGTGGAAGTCCTGCATGTTTGTTGTACACTCTCCTTATGTGCTTGGGACTCATACAAACTCTGAAGCATGTGGCAGCAGAATGTTGAGGAACTGTGTGAAGAGGTGGGACGTGGCCAACTGGGTGATCCCTGTGGTGGCACCCATTGATCTCTGGAAGGTGTCTGTGGCAAGCAAGCACACCACTGCTGTCACATTGTTCTCCACAGACTTGGCATGACTCCATCTGGTGGGTTCTTGCAGCTCATCATTGCACAACTCACAGATCTGCCTCAGAATTGCCCTGTGAGGTAGTACCTGCCCACGATCTCCACATCACTATAGTCCTCAGCCATAAGGCGGGCACGGTACCATCTGTGTTGGGCATACTGCCAATGGGCCCTTTGTCTGCCACATTGCTGTACTTCCCACCTCCTCACACCCCTCATTACCTCCTCCATGAGAAATGGTGATGCATCCATCATTCAGGGTTGCGCATCTGCTGTGTCTGTATTTGAGCCTGTTTTTATAGGCTCAAGTCCACCTGGTGCATCCTCTGTTTTGCTCCTGACTCGCACCATGGTTCTGGATTGAATATGCCATTGTGCCACACATTCATGGGAACACCCCCTTGCACTTTCGCTGCATGCATTACATTTGTGCCATGGCTCAATGGTACTTGCGCTGCACAGCCACACTGGTTGAATATCGCTCTGCGGCACACTTGTGTAGCTGCGCCATGTGAAACTGCTCTGAATATCTGGCCCCTAGTGTACTGCTAGTCCTAAAAGAGCAATAGAAAAAAAAGCTTGGATTTCCTCTCAATAGGACCTGAGTTCCAAGTGAATCTCAGTTCGGATTACTGTCTAGTCTGAATGAGTGAGTGTATATAAATTCCTCTTCAGTAGATCTTCCTTAAATAAATTTGCTCTCTCCCAGTCCATAGGAGAGATTATTAAGATCCAGGTAGTGTGTGGATATTGAGGATTTAGCAGATAGTTATACTGCAGGTGAGGAATTTCTTTCAGAATCCGCAAGTGGACATTCCAGATGTGCCCCTTGGGCATCCCCTGACCCATTCCGGCACACCCAGTTTGTGTACTTGTTATGTATATTGCTGTGGTTGCTCACCTGGAGCCCAGGGTGGCCAGCTCAGAGTTTTTCTTGAAAATGTCCTCTAACTTCCTGTCCACAGGATCTTTGAGGCCAGATATTCCTTCAGATGATAACACCGTTTTCTTATTCAGCTTCGCTATCTGAGGGTCTGCCGTCGGTGTGGTGCACCACATCTTTAGTTTCTCCTCCTCTAGTGGATACATTAACCCCCAGAAATCCCTCACTATTGCTTCACAACTGCAATCAATCTGTTGGATTGAGCGGCCCGGAGCCTAGAACTTTATGTTAATTGGAGAATCTTAGAATGAAATTCAAAACCACGCTGTGGTCATGCTCTCCCCTGCTTCCTAATGGCAGATTTATTTCTCCACCTGAGAGGAAGCATGGCCCTGAAGTCGGCCTTCAAAGTGCCTAAGTTTCTGGTGTGCGTGTATTTTTTTTTTTTCAGTTTTGTGTTTCTTTGTTAGTTTTCAATACTCTGTGTTAATTTGGGATATTTCATTTAGTTGATGTTTGTTTTTCTCCATTCCCTTGCAGTTCCTGGGAACCATAAATCCTTTCTTTAAATACAGTTACCGATTTGTGGAACTGCAGTTTTAAACCCCTTTTTGTACGTTTTTATTTTAATCTTTGCCTTTTATTTTCAGTGGTACTGATTTCTTTAATCACCTCTTGACAGTTTTTCTTTTTTTCTCCCTGTTCCCTGTGGGAACTAAACTGCTAACTTTTGCCCATTTTTACTCTGAAATTGGGTCTTTTTATTTAAAGAAGTAAATTAGTCACGGTTCCTGTCTTTGGTGGAAAATGAATCACTAACACCTGGAACTGCACCTACATTTTTTTTTCTGGGCTACCAATGATTGGCAAGGCTGGCAAGTTGAAGGAAAGGACAGGACCAATTAGGTTTTAAAAATTGTACACGGTGCTTTAACCTCCTGGCTAAGCCAGACTGCCACAAGTTGTGTTATGCCTTTTTGGGTCCTGATCACAGTTTTTCCAGCTATGAGCTTTGCATCAGGTTTTGTCCCAAAACATTAAAAAAGAGAGCCAAAAAACATGAGGAAATTATTCCCTCACTGCCAGCCTCCTCTTCACAACCTGGCTCTGGGGACAGTCAGGTTCCACAACAGCAGAAAAAGGACAAAGCTGCTAAAGGAGACTTGGAGGTCAGGGTGTCGGACGAGGAGACCCCTGAGTCCACCAAAACAAAAAGATAGAGCAGCCCATCGGCGCAGCAGTTGGATTTACACTTGACACCAGTGACCCTGGTTCGGGAAAATACTTGGGTCGCTAGAGGGCCGGCCGAAGAGAGAGGGATAGAGCATCCAGAGACTGCTCACCGTCTCTTGGGGGAGGGTGGATTGGGGACCCAGGGCTTGCTGACTCCTGGTGGAGGCTGGGGGTATAGCAATACGTTGGGGTCCCACTGACCAAAGGGGCGTGGGGAATGTCGGCTTATGCCTTGACATTGTGGCACACCACGCCCCTGAAGAGCAAAGCAGAAAAAGTGCTCCATGGTCGACCAGATGGCAGTCGCCAACTCCTGTTGCGGCCGAGCCCCCGATGCAGCCCAGATCCACCTCAGCAGCACCCGGACCAAGTAGCATGTGCTGGACAGCCCCTACCAGCACCTGTCTCCCTCGGAGAAGGGGGACCCTCCCGGCAAAGGGTTACATCTGGGTTACCAAGGGGGGGCTGCAAATATCAGGTGGTGGTGGCTGGCATCGGGGCAGGGGTTCCAAAAGGGACCTAGGTGGCCCGAAGGAGTGGCCGACCTGTACCAAGGGAAGGCAGGGAAAAAAATATCTCCTAAGCAGGCATTGGAGCCTGCCAAGAAAAAGCAGAAAGAAAAACATGCCATTGCCCCTCCAGATGAAGAAGCAAAGGAGACACCAGTGACCAGAAACAATGCCCTTGGCAGAAGACATGGTTAAAGCTTGCAATTCTTCCAGGATTTCCAAACTATGAGCACCTTTATGTCCATACAAGCCTTCCCCCCTCCCGCAGGTTTTCCATAAACTGTAGCAAAGCCTGTGGTGAAGGAGGTTGGTTTCTTATATGAGAAGGAGGAGGAGGATGAGCCCATAAAGTCTGATGGCTCACCAGTTCAGGAATATGGCTTCCCTTCCAGGGCTTCAGAGGAGTTCTCCTCACGTTACTCCTTTTTGAGGCAGATGGCAAGCACCCTCAGTCTTTCTCCTCGGGTGATGGCAGAGGGTGAGGATGAGGTGGAACTTCTGGACATGATGGGCCTAACTCCCACAAAGAGGATGTTCCTGCCATATGCAAGTCTTTGAAAAAGGCCGCTTCAAAAATCTTAGTGGCCCCCACTTCAGCAGCTGGAATAGACAAGACGACAGAAAAGAAATACCTGTTGGATAAGCAGGGCACTGAGTACCTTTACATTCACTCTGACCATGAAGGAGGAGTTCAAACTGCTGCATGTGACAAAGTCAAGGTCCTACTTTCCTGTCAAGACCCAGAGAAGGATTCCAAAAAGACTGCATAACATGGGCAAAAACATTTACACCACAGCCTCCCTTTTGCTGAGACAGGCAGTCTATGTGGCCTATGCAGCTCAGTACCAGAAGGTCCTCTGGACCTCTATAGTGTCCGTGAGTGAAAAGGCTGCTGGTGATCTGGCCCAGGACCTGGCCAGCAAAGCAAAGGCTACTTTGGATGCCAGTAAATACCAGTTTCACATGGCTGTAGATGCCAGTGACACTGCATCTAGGGTACTGGCTTATGCTGTGTCCCTCAGGAGGTTTGCCTGGCTAAGAATTATGAACCTCTCTCAGGACACTCAAACTAAGGCTATGGATTTCCCCTGTGAGGAAGATTCCTTGTTTGGTGACAAAACAGAGGCCTACATGAAAAAGGTAGATGAATGTAAAACCACCTATAAAAATAACACTGAGAAAGAGAAGGCTTTTACTTCCCATAGAACATCTGGAAGGGGAGATGGGGCGGGGTTGTGTCCCCCACACTTATGTGACTTGTGACTAGCCTCCTCAAAGGGGTTTCTTCAGGGGGCGGAGATAAGTGAGGTGCGAAGCAAGCTGAAGTCAGCCCATCTCCCAAGGTGCAAGCAGAGCAGAACCCCTGACAGGTCTGTACAGGTCACCAGCTATTTCCAGTGGGAGAAAGGTTAGCTTACTGTTTCCAGGCCTGGAAAAACATTACCACAGGCAAGTGGGTCCTGGAAATAGTAAGTAAAGGCCTATCCCTGCAGTTTAGAAAGCTTCTAAAACTGCAGGCACACAGGATCTTTCCATATATCCCAGCAAAAAGACTCCTGCTGGAATTGGAGGTCTAAAAGCTGCTGCAGGCCAGCACAATGAAATGAGTTCTCTCCCCTCAGTGGGACAAGGACCTCTACTCCAGGTACTTCCTTACCCACAAGAATAATAAAGAGTGGCAACCCATTTTAGACCTACTGTTTCTGAATAAATACTTGAAAAAAGAAAAGTTCAATCTGCTAACACTGCCTACAGTGATCCCATCTCTGCAGCTGAGACATTGGTTGGGGTCTCTGGATTAGAAGGCTGCCTACTTCCATGTCTCAGTAAGACCTTCCCACAGAAAGTACCTCAGGTTCAGGATGAGGACAGTCACTATCAGTTTGCAGCCCTACCATTCGGCCTACCCTCAGCACCAAGGGTCTTCACAAAGTGCCTGGCAGTGGTTGCAGCTCACTTGTGAAGATAAGGTGTGGTTGTCTTCCCTTACCTGGATGACTGGTTAGTCTCAAGAGGGTCATACCAGGAAGCCAGGACCTCCCTCCAGCACACCCAGTCAACCCTGGAGGATCTGGGGTTCCTGATTAACATCTCAAAGTTTCAGACAGAACCTGGGCAGATGCTGAACGTCATAAGAGCAGGGCTGGATACACTACAAGGAAAAGCTTTCCTCCTTTAGGAGAGAGTGATAAGCCTCACAGAATTCAGTGTCTTTCAAAGTTGGACAACCCAGACCAGCAGGGTTTTTCCTATAGCTAATGGAACACATGACCTCCCCCACAGCTGTGGTTCCAGGTGCAGTATTTCAAATGAGAGATATTCAGTACTACATAGGGTCTCACTAGTCCAAAAGGTGGAACCCTCTGCCAAAGTTTGTACCAGTTACAAAGTGTCTCTTAAGGACACTGGATTGGTGGAGAAGGAGGAGAACCTCACAGAGGGAATTCCCTTCCTCCAACTATCACCCACAGTAGTACTCACTACAGATGCCCCCCTCTTGGGATGGGGGCTCATCCGGAGAACCTCACTGTAAGTGGGTTTGATCCCCACTGAAGTCCCAGGAGCACATTAACTTCCTGAAACTCAGGGCTGTATACCTGGGCAATGTATGCTGTTTCCTCCTACATCAGGGGTCAGTTTGTCCAGACCAGGACACACAATGTCAGCACCATGTACTACATAAACAAACAGAGAGGAATAATATCTTCAAAGCTGTGCACAGAAACAGTGAAGGTCTGGGGCCTAACATACGAGCTATAGGTGCAGCTGTCTGCAGTGCACCAACCAGGAAAGGACAATGTCCTTGCAGATTCCCTCAGTAGAATTAGCCAAGGCATCCAGAAGTGGAGTCTGAACAAGCAAGTGTTGGCAACAGTGTTCAGGAGGTGGGGCACCTGTTTGCCTCTTGGCAAAACTACCACCTTATCCTCTTTTGTTGCAAGCCTCCAGCACTGAGGGCAGTCCAAAACGATACCTTGGTCTTTGTTTGGACAATGAGACTCCTTTATGTATTTCCCTATTTTCATCTCCTTCTGAGCTTGTTTTTGAAGCTCAGAAGGTAGCCTGCAATGATGATTCTGATTGCTGCAGATTGGGCGAGGCAGACCTGGTATTCTGTATTCTTGACCCTGTCCAGCAAACCTCCCTTCACTTTTCCCCTGCGGTACAACCTACTAACCTTGTGTCATGGCAGGATAGCATTTCCAGAGCCCAGCACTCTGTGCCTCAGGGCTTGATACCAGAGGAGTTAGAATACTCTGGGTTAAACCTCTCAGAGGTTTTTAATGTATTGAAAGTTTCCAGAAAGTCAGCCACAAGGAAAACATATGCCTCATAGCGGAAAATTTTTTCTCTGTGGTGCTCTTCCAGGTAGATGAATTCACTCCAGGCCAGTCTGTCCTTCATACTGGACTACCTGGTACACCTACAGTATCTGGGCCTTTGATTTTCTACTCATAAGGTGCATCTGGCAGCAGTCTAAACCTGTGTTTCAGTTGGTAGGGAAAGAACAGTAGCCTTCTTGGCTATTTGCAAAAGGTTAAGGGTCTGACCCACCTGAACCCTCCTTTCAAAGATCCAGTCCCTCCCTGGGACTTGATTCTGTGCATTGCCCAGCTCATAGGTGCCACCTTCGAGCCTATGGCAACTGCTGCTTTGAAATATGTTACCTGGAAAACACTTTCCTTGGTAGCCCTGACCTTAGCCAGGACAGGGAGAAAGCTCCAAGCTCTGTGTACAGATCCTAGTTGCATTATCTTTGATGGGGATACAGTAGTTTTGAGGACCAACATAAAATTTCTCCCTGAAGTGGTTTGAGTTTCATCTCAACCAGACTATTACATTTCCTGTGTTTTTCACTGAATAACACATACCAGGGGCGCAGAGGCTCCATTCCCTGGATGTTGGAGCTTTAAGCTACTACCTGTGTTGAAGTGAATGTCCATTCCACTACAACACAACTGTTTGTTACCTATGGGGATGTAGACCAGGGCAAGTCAGCACCCAGGAGGATCGTTGCTCACTGGATAGTGGCATGCATACAGTTCTATTATGGCAAAACTGGCAAATGTCCACAGGAAAGCCTTAGGGTCCACTCCACAAGATGCACCCCAGCCTCTTTGGCAGCATCTAGAGGTGTTTCCACATAGGAGATTTGTAAAGCAACCTAGAAAACAGTACACACCTTTCCAAAGTACTGCTGTCTAGACATACAGTCCAAAAGGGATGCCAGTTTTGGTAATGCTGTCCTGCAGAACCTTTTCCCTAAATAGGTTCTGTACCCAGCCTTCCAAGATACTGCATTTTATATTAAGATATTAGCACTTAATCTGTTATTTATGTGTTTTGTTACAAATGCAAATTATGTTTTTGGGAATGACTCGAGATCCTACTTTGTCACGTTGTCTGCAGTTTAACTTGTTTATCTGTATTGCTGCATGTATTTGATTTGTTCTGCTTGTATTTTTCATTGTATCCTTGTTCCCGTCTCCCCCAGGACGAATCTGGAAATGAGCATTCATTTGTTCAGTATGTGTTTCCTGGTGAAACGTATAAATAAATAAATACTGCTATGAAGTCTGGACTTGTCAAGCAATAGTCAGGGATTCCTGGGGTTGGAAGAAAAAATTACTCACCATACTAATGTTTCTTGCTAAGGGATCCCTCACTGTGCTTGACAATGCCTTCCCTGCCTCCCTTTCCAGGACCTGTAAAAGGTTCCCTCAACAGCCTGTTCTAAGTAGAGTTAAGCATTTCCTGTTGCTTTTGGCTTACAACTGAAAATTTTGGGATTCTTTTCCTCATTTGACTTCTTTCTTAAAAAATTAGTTTTTTAGATTAGAATTTTTTAGGGGTCACTTACCTAGATATGGTGATCACTGATCCCACAGTCTGAGAAATAAATGTGCCATTACAGGGCAAAGGAAGAGCGGGACCACAGCAGAGTTCTGAATTTCATTCTAAGGTTCTCTAATCAGCATAAAATTCTAGGCTCTGGGCAGCTCAATCCAGCAGACTGATTGCACTTGTCAAGTATAGTGAGGGATCTCGTAGGAAGAAACACCATTACTACGGTGAGTAATTTTTTCTTCTGTCCCAGGAGTGCCTTTTGGGGATCCTGGCAGGTTCTGCTGCCTTCCACTTTGTGATGACCTCGTCAGTGGCCTTGCCCACCAAAAAAGGTGTCATTACGCTTGGCTGATGGTTGTAGTGAAGCTGTCAGATTGGACTGCGGGGGTGGCGGTGCCACTTCAGATTCCACCATGGCCTTGATGGTGCAGGCAATTTCAGGGACATGTTCAGGGAACACATTTTAGCTGTGAGGGACTGTGGGTCCTGTGGTGCCTATGTCCCTGTCTCAGATCATCCTTCTGACTCCTCGTCTGAGTCCTATGAGTCACTGTCTAGGGCTGGGGAGGTTAGGTTTGCAGAGTTGTGTGGATTTCTAATGGGCTTTGGTTCCAATGGAGTGCGACATGAGCCTGTTAGCAATATGGTAGTCATGAATTGTTGCTATGCCTGGATTATTTGTTGATTTTGGAGAGTGATTGTATTAATGTCTGAGGCCTCCCTTCTGGGCTTTCTTATGTGGCACATAATCGTCAGTGATGCTGTCATTGTCTTAGGAATTTAGTTCCTGTTATGTGCCACTGGCACCTTCTGAAGAGAAGACCAACTCGGAAAGTTCCACTGGGTCCTCTGCACATGAAGCACGTGGTGCTGTAAGGCTTGATGATAGCAGGGGGATGCTACAGGTCCTACACCTCTTTTTCCTTGCCATAGTGCCTGAAAAATAGGGAGAGTAGTGTCTTGTGGTCAGCAAGTGATGCCTTTCTTATTCTTAATATGTTAGTAGCATGCACAATGAATGGCCATTTGGTATGCCGTCATAAAGGGAAGCAACCACAGAGCAAATTTTTTCTGTAATTATATTCCATAAATTGCCCGCTGCACCCAACTGGGAATATTCTGTTGTATAGTTTAGGGTGCTGTACTACAAATATGGTCACTGGAAATTATGTAATCCATGTCACTTCTTGTTGTGATCCTGATGTTATCAGCATGGCCCTGGACTACAAACATGGCTGCCAGAAGTGACATGAATCAGATCACTTCGGATTTGGCCTCACTGTATCACATCCTGCTAACCCTCTCCTTCTGAAGTTGCTGCTGCTGAGGGTTTTCCCTTTGTTGGGTCCTACTACAGAGTTTGGGGGCATGTATGGCCATTTACAACCATACCAGAGCTCTGCTGTCCCATCATCAGGTGGAACACACTGTGCATACCAAGAAGGCGCAGGGCTGTTGTGCCAAAGATGGCGGCGGTCTCCTGCACATGCTCAATGTTTTTTAACAGTCCTGCTGCTGAAGTTGACTCATTGCCAATGTGGAAATGTGTGGAGCTTCTCACCAGCAAGAAAAAAGGTAAAACATATCTTTATTTGGTTCAAATGCCATTTTCGGCTCATCTCTTCATATAGCTTGCATCCTTTCCCTGCAGGATGAGTCTGCTTAAGTTGCTTAAGGATGGCTGAAAAAAATAATCCTGTATTGTTGTGTTTAGCTGCTTTCCATACTTTTTGACTGGTGTGGGACTGTGCAGCCTCTGAGATTGGCTGTAATGGTATAACTGCTTGTGGGTCTCACAAGTGAGCCCTGCTGATCAGGGGAGCTCATTACGTGGTAAAGCAATGCACGTAATATGACAGCTGTGTGAATGGTTCACATTCATGCTGAATGAAGCATGAGGAGTGTCTTGACTGAGCAGTTAAAATCATGGGCAGACTCATGCAGGGTTGTTTCACTGTTTCCCTCTGAAGGTCACACCTCCTGGTGCTAGTAGTCTGGCACTTAGACAATAAGAACAAAATGGGGTACTGTAGCATCACATTCTTTTGTAGCCAAAATGACACACCAAGGCACTGCTAACCCTCCCTAGACTGGGTGTCCAGCATGCATGACTACATAGTCTGGGGCTGGTCATGGTTTATATACCAGAAGTATAAACAATGTTATATTTTTTAAGCCCCTTGCAGGGCATTAGGGCATTGGAATTACAGCACCGGGAGAACCACAGCACTAATTTTTGTTTTTTCTGCCCCTTCCCCGAGGTCTGCCTCCCCCAGAGTTGGCATAATTTATTAAGGGTGGTGGGTGCAGGGGGGGGCTAAAAAGAGAGATCTGCGAAATAGAAGGTTGGCACTGTGATGACCGGGTGCACTACCGCTGGTACCTTGACGTGCTGGAACCTTTAAAGCCAGCAAACTAATCTGTTCAAATATATTGGGTCATAAGTCAGTTAATAGATTGCCCTTAGCTTACTCTTCCTGGTGTGCTTTCAGGGTGTAGTATCTGTATATCTTGCATGGAGATGTGAAACAGTGCAGCAGCCTTTTCAGATGTACATATGGAACTGGGCTTGGTAGGCAGGTTCCAGGGGTATGGGTTCGGATTTCAACTCTAGAAGTCACATGTGCATCAACAGCTTATCAGGTGGACCTACAGTATATACTCTATCTGTAAGAAATGGAGTGCCTCAGAGGCTATCTCCCCCCCCCCACATTTTTTTCGAATGATAACTTTGTCGCACCAACCCACCTGAACCTAACCTATCATGGATGACCAGACAGAAATACTGTTTTAAAACCATGCTGCTGATATCCCTTATCAGTTGTCTTCTCCTCATTTAAACTGATGTTTAAAGGACATGATAAAAAAATATGAATTTAAGACCTGCGATTGTTCTCTATTTTTCAATGTGTGTGGCTTCTGCCATTTGAGTTTCTTTTGAGAGTGAGTGTGTGGTGGGGAAAGGATTGTGTACAGGGGATACCTTGGGGAACATACAGCTGTGAAGCACAGCAGGGAGAATGAAGTGTTGAGATTAGGGCTGTGACTAACAAACTGACAAAAAAGCACAAATATTAAGAAGTGATTTATGGGTAGATTATAGTTAATCTAGCCCCTGGAATCACTGACTCGATGTTTACCCTTTAAGCAATCATCTCAGTGGAGAGTGATGTCCCAGAGCTAGAACCTATGCAATCTTTAGAATTTGGAATCTAGGTTCAGACTCTGCATCCACGCTCCACTCTGGCCATTGCTCAGATAAGTTTCACCACCTGAAGAGAGCAGTCACCCTGTAGTGAACTCTGGTAACAACTGGTTCTCTAGTCAAGTTTGTATTTTATAGTTGTATCAAAAAGTGTAGTCAGTTTTTCTCGATTACTCTGTACTGTATTTAAATAGGATTATATGTAAATTAAGGTTTCTCCAGTTCCTGTTTGATTCCCAGGATCCAGAGAATTTCCTACTTGGCTACCATGACTGTTTTTGCTAGTAAATCATGTTCCTTTTAGCTATCCAGTTTACAGAACAGAGCGTTTTCACTTTCTGTTTTAGTCTGTGCCCTTTTACCTTAATCGGTTACAGGAGTCACAATTTGACCTTTGTCGCAGTTTCTTCAGTACAAGAGCCATTTTTGCTCTTGAGCTTTTGTACTGCATCATTTTTGGGAATCGTTTTGACTATTTCAAGATTACTGCCTCATTTTTTGAGAATTGTTTTGACTATTTCAAGGTTCTTTCTAATAGGTATGTTAGAGAGAACTTGCAGACCATCAAATTTAACACATTTTCAGCTCCTGCCAAGGGCAGACTGTCATGAGCTTAAAGTATTTAGGTCCACAACACGACTTTATAAATTGTAAGTCCTATCATATTTTTTGCCCAGAAATCTCATTTAAAAGGATAAAAATTTTAAAAACAAGCATGCCTTCTCAGTCTGCCTCTGTCACCTAAAAATAATAATAAAGGCTATGAGTGTGGTCCCAACAATGGTGGCAAGCACACATCTGAAAGGACCATCTCCTCATGTACAACTGCAGATAATGCAACAAGTGACAAGAGAAGAGAAAGATAATGCTGCACAGCCATCAAAAAGTCTTGGTAAAGGAGGGGGTGGAGCCAACTACCAGACTGAACACATGCATGTTTTGCAGCTCTGGACCAAAACAGCATTTTATCAGGAAAAACTAGTTACTTATACAGCAATCGCAGTCTGTCTTGCTGGATTTGGGTACGGGGAATGAAGCTGTGTAGATTGATACTTAAATTGTCATGACTGTGAGAAATACATGAGGTGGCCAAGCACCTGATGGAGTATGACCAAAACCTGACAAGGCCCAGAGTAGCTCCACGCCGTCAGTTTCCACCCTGACGAACCATGCTGGGCAGCCTACCATTGCAGCTCTACTGCAAGCGATCCAGTCTATGGACGCCAAACTAGAGTCCTTAGTGGACAAAGTTACCACATTGGAGGCGACCGTGAATGGGGTTCAAGGAGAAGCTAAGACTGCCTCCAACTCTAATAAGGCTCTTATATCAGCAGCGGACCTTGTTAAAGAATATTTGGTGCTCCAACTACGCTTGAAGCTCTTAGAGAATTTAGCCCGGGCCACACGTGCGAATGGTGGGAATGCCAGAGAATGCCGGTAAAGAAGATTTTAAAGCTTTTATACAGCGATGGCTAATTGATTACTTGCACTTCTAAGACTTTACAATTAAAAAACATTACCAAATTACTCCCCGGTGGGCTGTTGGAGATGATCCACTTCCTCGGTCCGTGATGATTGTTCTGGCTGATGAAGTTGAACATGATGAGATTACACACACTGCCAGGTGGTCTGAAACCATGGAGTGGCAGGGCAATACTGTTCACCTTTTTCCAGTCCTCAGTTACTCCACCTGGTCCAGAAGGAAGGCTTTTGACAGTCTCAGGCAACAGTTTCATGCATCGGGGGTGCAGCATGCCATGATGCTTCCAGCCAGGTGAAGATCATGTATGGAGGCAAGACCTATGTATACACCAATCCGAAGGATGCTGGTAAACTGGTTACCTGAACTGGCTGTGAGTTCGCCACCAGAGTAGCTGAATTAGAGTCAGAAGACAACTCAAGGATCCTTTCCTGAAGTATGGTCGGTAAGTGATCGGAAGCTGATCTGGAGTGGAAAGAGCCAAATGACTGTTGATGGTCCTGTCATTTAAAGTTTTGCTGAATTATGCTGTCTGAAAAATGTGTATATCTTTGGTTGGACTTACAAATAATAGTTCTTTAGATCGGTGTCCGTTTTAAGCTTGGACACACGTTGTGAAGTTTTCAATTAAAATGGCACCTTCCCGCTACTATGCCTGATCAGAAGATCTCCCTTTTGACACCTCATTATGGCTCCTTATTATTAATGCCATTCCGCTTCTACTGGTCAGCAAAGACTTCGTTTTGCTCTTCGACAGACTGTATTACTCCTGTGTACAGCCGTTGTTTTCTACTAAGCATTATATTAGAGATGGCCAGTAAAATCAGCTTATGTAACTTCTGTTATATTGCTCTGTCATTCAGCAAAGGGATGTTAAAGTTTATACAAAGACTTTTGCTGTTAAAAGTTTACATGTTTGTGGCTAATAGCTGTAACATATGCTACAAATGTCTGATTATCCTACTGTAATTGAGGGCCATTAGTCCACAGCATGAATGGTACAATATTTAGTAGCACTCTAATCAAGGACTGTCCTCATTCTTGCAGTGATGGCTCATCCTGACAGAATTATGGTTAAAGATTAAAGTATTACCCCTCATATGATGTAACAGGATTTAGAATTATACAGTAATAGTGCTAAATTTGTCAAGCACTTTTGTGAGATTCCCTACTTATCCTTCAAAAAAATTAGGGGAAAATAATCCTCTAAAATTCTGTTTGTTATACTTGCATAAAGAGGCCAGCTCCTATTACAGTACTCCAGCACCATCTAGTGAATTTTGAACTAGACTATCAGATAAGTACCTTCTTCTGGTGGCAGTGAACACACTACCAAACAAAAAAAAAGAAATCCCTAACAAAAGGTTTCACAATTCTCAGTAGGTATTTTCAAAAATCCTTAAAGATTCCTTGACTAATTTAGCACTACTACTGTATCAACTCCTATTATTGTATTAGAATTATGTCCATGTGTAATGTATATGATTCTGGATGGATAAACTTGTTTTTATTTGTGCAAACTAATAAAAAACTAAGTTTAAAAAAAGGCTTGGTTAAAGATGCTTCAGATATCGGGGTGTCCGAAATGGATGGCAAAAATACAGCCTTAGAGTAGGCACTGGAAATGATGTCTGCCAAAAAGAAACTGAAACAAAATGTCACTATGACTGCTCCTTCACAGAGAAAGGAACAGACAGATGGCACAGAAAAATGCCCTCATCATAGGACATACCAAAAATATGGCAATTTTTTATAGGTGGTCCAGGCCTTGGGAACTTTGAATAAGATACCTGCCACCTTTCCTCCCCAAGTTCCGGCTCCAATCTATCTGCCTGCAAAGGAAGAGGAAGAATATTATGTGCATATGGAGGAAGGTGACCTCATGGATTTAGAGTGCACACAGAGCAATATTCTGAACCTCCTCCAAGGCAAATTGAGGATTACTCATCTTTTTTCTTCATTTTTTTAGACAAATGGTTGATACCCTCAACACCCCCCACTAGAAACAAAGCAGGATGCTGATTTTATGGATGTGCTGGGAAAAGCTCCACCAAGAAGGATTTACTTCCCATATTTTTCTTCATTGAATTTTTATTCTTGTGAGCAAGTGAGCATAAATGTCCATTTTCATTAGTGACAAGTCCTATATAAAACAATAAAACATAAAAGAATACAAATATCAAATACAATAGTAAAACTGAGTCATATACAAACAGGTCTAGAATTTAGCCAGTCCTTGAGTAAAACTTTAAAGACTTACAGTAGCTGAATTCTTAATCACAGTTGGTAAAGAGTTGTAATACAAAGGAGCACTGTAAAGAAGGGATCTTTGTCTTTTTGAGACATGGAACAATATATTGCCTGAAGGGGAACAGATCTAGTATCATGCACATTTTCATTGCTTTTAAACAACCATGTTTGGCAACAGACCCAAATAGTTTTTTTGCACTAGTACAACCAGATTAAACCTAAACCTGTTCTCTAAAGAAAAACAACCAGAGGAGGCATTAAGAACACAGTGATGAGTGCGTCTGGGTAAATTGGTTAGAAATCTACAGATGCCGTGCTAAGCCACCCATAGTTTGGAAAGGGCACACTCATTAGCCACGGAATAAACTGTAACGCCATAGTGGACTACTAACAAGAGAAGACTGAGCCAAAGGTTTCCTGGATTCAGGGATCAAAAAGTTCTTCATTCTAAATAGAATACCTAATCGCTGATGTATTATGTTAATATCATGTTTTATATATGGTTCAAATTATAAAGTTTAATCTATATAAACACCAAGATACTTAAAGAAATTAAGCTGTTTAGTTGCTTCACCTGTAAGATCATGGTACAACAGATTGAAATCTCTTACTGTCCTGGGCCCTGAAAAAAATCATAAATTTAGTTTTTTAGTGTTCAAAACCATCTTATTGGTGAGAAGCCAGGCTTGAAGTGAATTGAAATCATCTATCACTCACATTATGATTGGAGCTTACTAGGACTATATCATCAGCGTATAAAATAACCTCAGCCCTAATACATGTAGCGGGAATAGAATATAAAAACAGAGAAAAGAAGGGGTCCTAAAATGGACCCTGTGGAATTCCACAACTAATAGGAAGGGGGGACCCGATGTACAACCATCTACTGAAGTAATTTGAGATCTCCCAGAAGGATGAGAAAGCCATTGTATAGCATCCATCTGGGGGGAAATGACAGTCATTTAAAACCTTGACTAACAGTTTATGATAGACAGTCAAAAGCCTTTGTGAGGTCCACAAAAATAGCTGCAGCATAGTGGCCCTTATCAGTGGCATACTAAATGCTCTTAGTGAACCTCGCCAAGGTTGTCAATGTACTATGGGAGGCCCTGAGCCCATTTTTCACAGTTGTAATAATGTTATATTCCTCCAAAAAGGTGGATAGCTGATCAAATATTATTCTTTCTAAGATTTTTGACAATGCTGCCAATAAAGAAATGGGACAGCAGTTAGATACCATTTCCCTACTTCTAACCTTATGCATGGGTTTAACAGTGGTGACTTTCAATTTATCAGAAAATATGCCAAATTTTAAAGAATGATTAAAAAGGAAAGATATTGGTTTTGCCAACTCAGTAGTAACCAATTTAAAAGAAATTTAAAGTCCACCCTATCAAAGCCAATACTGGGCCTCGGATTAAATTTCTTAACATAATCTATTACAGTACTTGGATAAATAATGTGAAAATAGAATTTAGAACAGTTAGAATAATTATCTCCCTCTATACTCCTATTTTCTAACCCCAGGAATTCTTCAATATGATTAACTATTGCAGTCACCCTCCTGTGTTGAACTGCCCTGGAGAAATGGAACTTATGCAAATGATGGAACATCCATTGGCTCATGCCACCATTCAAACTGCTGCCCTTACCAAGTGCTGCATTCCACAATGCTCAGATTGATTATCCACCTGTCTAAGTAAGACACCTCGGAGACCACTCCTCAATGTGACTGAATTATATTTATTTTCATAGAAAAAGTAAACCATTTTATAGTTTATCTGCTGCCCTAATTTTAAATTTTATATTGTTTAGTGCTAGTTTAAGTTTAATTTTAGATCACTTGCGGTTCCTCAGCGGTTCCGCGTAACCATCAAGGAACCGGTGATTTATTTTAATTTATTTCAAATGTATTTACATTTTGTTGTATCTGACTTAAGTCCAGACCTGTTTTGTGTTTTCTGTTGGTTTCAGTAAAAATTTCTGGAAGATAGCAGTTTCTTCCCTGTGAGGAGCTGGCCATTTCACTCTTGTGGCCCTGACAGATACCAAACTTGTTTACTTTACAAATAAAGAAATTTCAGTTCAGGAACTGAACTTAAGTTCCCCTTTTTGTATTTCAAGTGCGGTTGGTTAAGTCTGATAGGCCAAAAAAAGAGAACAGGGACTACTGGTTTTAAAAATTGTCTGAAGTGTGCAGAGGTGTTTGCTAAAGCAGACAAGCACAATTTGTGCTAATTTTTTTTAGGTGCTTCTCACATTCAGGCAGACTGTGAAATTTGCAAAACCTTCTCTGCTAAAACCATTGAAAAAAGATTGGAATGGTTTAAAAAGAAAATGAACACTCCTTCGGTTCTTGGGGACCAGACTGCAGATAAGCCAAGCCTTTCCTCTAAAAGGAAGACCTAAGATCCATAACCGCCCACTACGGGCAAAGGTGAGTCCTCTAAGCCTAAGCACTCTGGGGAACCAACTGGTGACGCGTTCCGGCAAAGAAAAAGCATAAGCAAAAACACACCGCACCTCCTGCTGAAAAATTAAAGGAGCCGCAGCAGTTGTTCAGGCTCTGCAGTGTGCTACAAGCCTTGCAAACTGTGGCTTCACAACGTCTGGTCCCGGTTCCAGTGCAACTGGTATCAGCAGACCCATAGATTCCAGTGTTTGTTCAGTTAACGGGTCTCTTATCTGTTCCATGTTAGGTTCCACATGCACAGGACCCCTCCTACAAAGAATACGAGGAGGAGCAAGACACCTGGGAACCGACAGAACCAGAGGTTTCTCCAGATCAAGAGTTTGAGTCTCCTCCCAGGTTACCGGCTGATTAATAAAAATTAACTATTTTTGAGCGCCTTTCAAATACCAAGGCGCTTTACAGTGTTAAAACATGATTCCATAAAAAACTATTACAATTAGTGAATAAAACAACAATAACAAGTAACAGTTCACTGAAAAGTCTGACTCCACAAAACAGTTTTAAGTGCCTGTTTAAAACCCCCCACGGTCATGCATTCCCAGAGCTGACGGGGCAGAGAATTCCAGAGGGTAGGTGCCGCAAACATAAATGCATGGGCCCCAGAAGATTTCAGAGTAACCCTCAGAATCTCCAGCAACCCCTCATCAGCCGAGCGGAGCTGATGCACAGGGGTGTAGGGAATCGAAAGCTCTTTCAAGTAGTCAGGACCAAGTCCATGTAGGGCTTTGTAGGTCAATAAAACCTACCTTAAATGTGATCCACCACTGAATCAGCAGCCAGTGCAGATTGCACAGCACAGGGGTGATATGTGACCTCCAAGACACCCCTGTCAACAATTGGGCAGCAGCATTCTGCACTAGCTGCAAGCAGTGGATATCAACCCCAGGAAGCCCCAAGTAGAGGGAGTTGCAGTAGTCAAGGTGCGAGGTCACAAAGGCGTGGACCAACATAGGCAGATCACGAGACGGAACAAGGTGTTTGACCCTGGCAATGTTCCTAAGATGATAAAAGGCAGGCTTAACAACTGCTGACACCCGATAACTAAGGGTCAGCCCATCGTCAAGCACCACTACCAGGTCGTGCACCCATTCAGAGGTAAGGATCTGTGCGCCCCCCAGAAATAATCCAGAGGGCTGATCAGTCCTCAACCCCTCTATCCTGTGACCTGGGTCCACAACCATAACCTCTGTCTTTCCTGCGTTCAACTTTAACCAGCTCGAATTCATCCAGTCTTCCATTTCAGAGAGGCAGTTATTAAATACTGAGAGAGCACTAACCTGGTCGGGAGCAAAAGACAGGTAGAGCTGGGTATCCTCAGCATAGCAGTGAAACCTCAGCCCATACCATCTTACAATGTCTCTGAGGGGTAGCATGTACACTGCAAACAACATGGGGGACAACATTGAGCCCTGAGGGAGCCCACGGGACAGAGGCAATGAGTCAGAAGAAAAAATCCCCGACACAACTCTGTGTTCTACCAGTTAGGAAGGATGTAAACCACCCGAGGACTGTACTTGTCGGGCCACAGATGGACCTCAGGCACTCGAGTAGCACCCCGTGGTCTACAGTGCCAAAGGCTGAAGAGAAATCTAGGAGTACCAGAATGGAATGGTTTCTCCGATCTCTCGCCATCAGGAGATCATTGAGCACCCGAACCAGAGCAGTCTCAGTGCTATGCCTCTTACAGAAACCAGACTGGAGAGGTTCATAGACATTATGGATGGTCAAATGGTTCTCCAGTTGAGTTGCCACTACTTTCTCAATAACCTTTCCTATAAAGGGAAGGTTCGAGATAGGTCTGTAGTTGGCTAGTGTCCGGGTCCAACAAAGCTTTCTTTAGAAGGGGTGTCACCACCGCCTCCTTCAGGGAGCTTGGAAACTCACCTGATTCCAAGGAGCACCGGACAATCTAAGCCAGAACCAGGCCAATGATCTCATAACAACCCAAAATTGAGGAAGTTGGGCCAGGATCTAAACCACAGCACGTAGGGTGCACCCCCTGGACAATCCACATAATATCCGCAAACTCTGGTAGGTCAAAGGTACTCCAGGAAGTACAAGGTATAGTGACTGAGCACTGACCAACAGCGTCCCCCATAGAGTGAATCAAGAGGATCTCCGACCTGATGTTGGCCACCTTATTGGCAAAGAATCGAGCAAGCTCATCACACTCCTTTTGTGAAAAAGCTCAGCGAAGCTGCAGACAGGCTGGGTTGCACAACCTATCCACAATTCAGAAGAGTTGAGCTGGTCAGTTCTGAGTGATGGCAATCTCCCTGGACAGGAACTCTGCCTACTTACGGGAGATTGCTGATTGGTAGGACTGATAGTGCTCCACCAAACTAAGATGGTCGGCCACCAGGGCGGATTTCCACCAACGACGTTCTAACCTTCGTCCCAACCGCTGCAACTCCCTCAAGGACCCATCGAACCAAGGGGCCCAAGGGCGAAGTGGAAGGGGACAAACCCAGACAGGAGCAATCGAGTCAAGGGCCATGGAGATGGCCTTATTATAGGCCAGGACCAACGGCTCCAGACCTGAGCTGGCATCAGGAAGCTCCAAGAGATCAATCACCACCACCAGGTCTTCAGTGCTCACATCCCGTAAAGGGTGGTAACTGTCAATCTCCACGCAGCAGACCAACCAAGGGGGGCACAAAAATTGAACCTCACGGTGTAATGATCAGACCAACTGACAGGTTCCACCCCCAAGTCAGAGGCCTCAATCCCCAGGAGGAAAATCAAATCCAGAGAATGACCATGATAATGGGTAGCTGAGGAAACAATCTGTGTGAAGCCCAGTGATGTCATCAACTGGATGAAGTGTTGTCCAAAAGGCGAGAGTTCGACGTCAACCCAAGCATTGAAGTTGCCCAGAACCATCAGTCTGGGCAACTCCAATGCCATGTCAACGGTGAAGTCTGCCACTTCCTGCAGGAATCATTTTTCATCCCCAGGTGGACGGTAGATGAGGGCTATCCTGCAACCCACACCAGCTACCACAGTACATTCAAACATAGAAACATAGAAATATAGAATTTGACGGCAGATAAGGACCGCTTGGCCCACCCAGTCTACCCATTTCCCTACCTACTGGATAAGCTGCAGATCCTAGTTAACCAGCAGCCTACTTCTTCTTACCCCCACCCCCTAGAATTGCCTTATGACTGTCCCATGCATGCTTGAATTCCACCACTGATTTTGACTCCACAACCTCCTCCGGAAGGCCGTTTCATGCATCCACAACCCTCTCTGTGAAAAAATACTTCCTTAAATTTCCTCTGAGCCACCCCCATCTTCAAATTGTGCCCTCTTGTTCTTGCACACCTCTTCTTTTGAAAGATGCTACCCTCTTGGACTTTGTTGATTCCCTTGAGGTACTTGAACGTTTCTATCATGTCCCCCCTCTCCCTCCTTTCCTCGAGGCTATACATATTAAGCTCCTTAAGTCTCTCTTCATATGTCTTCCGGTGCAGACCCTGCACCATTTTAGTTGCCCTCCTCTGGACAGCTTCCATCCTGTCTATGTCTTTGCGGAGATTGGGTCTCCAGAACTGAACACAGTACTCCAGATGGGGTCTCACCAGCTGTCTGTACAGAGGGATAATAACTTCCTGTTTTCTACTGGTGATGCCTCTCCCTATGCATCCCAGTATCCCCCCAGCCCTCCTTGCTGCCCTCTCACATTGCTTGCCCACTTTTAGGTCATCTGATATGACTACCCCCAGGTCCCTTTCCATTTTTGTTGTTGTTAGTATCTCACCCCCCATTGTGTACTCTTCCCCTGGGTTTTTGTTTCCCAGGTGCATTACCTTGCACTTCTTAGCATTGAATCTAAGCTGCCATATATTTGACCATTCCTCTAACCTTTCCAAGTCCCTTCTCATCCTTTCCACCCCACCCTGTGCATCAACTCTGTTGCAGATCTTAGTGTCATCTGCAAAGAGACATACTTTTCCTTCCAGTCCTTCCGCAATGTCGCTTATAAAGACATTGAAGAGGACAGTCCTAATACTGAACCCTGCGGTACCCCACTAGTAACCCTCCTTTCTTCTGAGTGGACTCCATTTACTATTACTCTCTGTGTCCTATTCTCCAGCCAATTCTTTACCCAGGCTGTCATCTTGGGACCCACTCCCAGGCTGGCTAACTTGTATATTAATCTTTTGTGTGGGACTGTGTCAAATGCCTTGCTAAAGTCTAGGTATTAAAGGATAGTAAAGGATTCGGTTTCCTCTACTAGTACACCAGTGAGGCCCATCGGTCTTAAAATAGACCACTACCCCCCCCCCCCATGGTCCAATCTCGGGCGGTGTATCACTGAGTACCCGACTGAAATTGCCACTTCCAAAATGGGGCCAGCATTTTCATCCCGCCAGGTTTCGGTGATGCAAGCCAGATCAGCTGTTCCAACAAAATCCGCAATAATTGCAGTTTTGTTCTTAATAAATCTGGCATTGCATAACACCGCCCAAGTTGGATGGGGTTCATGAGCTGTCCCAGCTACTTGCCCATCAATAAAGATGGTGCCCTTGGGTATGGGGACTAGAAATGGGGCACCACGTTCCAGGCTCCATTTCGCCCCATGGCGTCTCCTAAACCTAACCAACCCTATGCAGGAGATTCACTCATTCATCCTCCAATGTCGATGCCCCCCACCATGCCCACCACCATCCCTCCTACGTGCAATACCCAGTGCATGACTGTGCTGGTAGATAGAAAAAGGCAAAGGAGGAGGGGAAAATGGGTGAAGGGCACAGAGAGAAGAGGACGAATAGCATAAGACGGGGAGGCAGACAGGCACATTCCACAGGCTAATAACCACCAAACTAAACTAAAACTCCACAACAAGAAAATTCTAATTTTCTTGTAGAGTAACTACCCTAAAATAGTCGCAATATACCCAATAAAACAGACGTGTAAATAACCCCCTCAAAACCCTAAATATTCAAAACTTTAAAACAAAACAATAATTTATATAAATTATGTTAACTGTATAAATTCTTCCAGTCAATGAGTTTTAAATTGGTAAAAAACTAAAATAAAATTAATTTTGATGGGGGGCTCTCACCACCCCTACAATAACTTAAGCAGAAACAATATAGCTTTCTCACAGTCACATTTATACAGAATTATATAATGTACAATTTTTTTTTTAAATAAAAAAGAAAAGGCTCTCTCACAGCCGATCCCATCAATAAACTAAAATAAAACTCCTTGATAAGAAAAGGCAGTCCACAGCAGTACTGGACCAAACTTTCCAGGTAAGCACCAACAACAGAGCAATGATACTATTGAGCTTATAAGATCCTTCAATAGGGTTAAATTGCACAACGTATAAACCACCTCAAGGAGGACACAGGGCCACCACCAAATCACTCCATTTAAGAAGTAGGGATAATCCGACCCCCATCAGACAGCCCACCACCTCTCCAGGAAACCCAGGAAGTATTAACCCTATGGCTAATACCCCTGGCCCCCCAAGAAAGACAGGCTGCCCCCAATGACCACTTCAGGGTTAGTTAGATTGGCTAACCCCAATATAGCTGCTATAGTAAAGTTGCCCCAGTACTTCAATAAAGTATTCAGAGGAACCCACATTTAACCTTGTGCCCCCCCCCAACACAGGCCATGGAGCAGAACAAAAAAGACTTCTGGTCGCAGTCTGCAGCAGATGGACAAAAAACAGCAACAACTGAGGGTGCTTAAAGACGGTACACAGTGAATAAATGGATACCCAGAACACCAAAAAGCAGGTAGTCCAAGCACTGGTTTAAGCACTTTCCACACCAGCTTCTGAAAGGCACAGACTGCTTATAGCTAGTACATATCCAATGAAGCGGTATCCCCAGAAAACACAGTACATTACCACACAAATCCAGGAAGTAGTAGAGGGATCACGAATACTCTGTTGAGACCATAACATAACAAATTCCGGCAGCAGGTTCCAATAACCAGTTCAAACGAGGGCTGGATCCAACGCTTACTAGAGGAAAAGCTCCAAGGTAAACCCCACGGCAAATGTCTGTGCCAGCAAACGCCACAGTCGAAAAAAGGCAAACTCCAAAATTCCTAGTAACAGGACTCTGGGCTATCCTTAGAGCAAACGCTGCAGAGTACGGCTGTAAACGCAGCTCTCAGCACCAGCAAAGTGCAAGGTCAAAAGCAACCAGAATCGCATAGTTCAAAAGCATTCAGGCTCCCCAATAACAAAACGCTGAGCTATACCCAGAGCAAAGGCCGCAAAGTACAGCTGTAAATGCGTAGATGCAGCTCTTGACGCCAACAAGGTGCAAAATCAGAGCGGCCAAGTTCACACAGTTCAGGAACATACTCCAACAGTGCTGGAGCAATTCAGCGTAACACTATCCACGAAAATGAAAAACTAAAAAGAATAGCGAAAATCAAATAAAACTAAACCAGACAAAACAAAATTAAAAACAACTATAAAAAAACGACTATCTAGAGGTTAAAATAAAACCGAAGCAGAGCTAAAACAGAGGCTGACCCAGTGTGGTCACCATCTTGGAAATACTCCTCAGCACTCTTGCAATAGCATCATTATTCATCCCATTACACTTCCGTAGAGTAGATGGTAGAAGCCCGTGATCTCTCCACAAATTAAACTGTGGAAGATGAAGAGGAGACAACATTTTTAGACATGGATATGGCACTCACCAAAAGACTACTGCTCCCTATAAACAGATCTTTGAGGAAGCAAGTCATGAAGGTCTTAGACACCCCCAAATTCAGTTTTACCCATACATAAGAATGATGATATCCAGCGCATCCTAGTCCAGGTGAGGAAATCTTGCATAGCCTGGACTTAAAGTAAGTCCTGTCTGTCAACATGGACTGAACAAAAGATGTCAGGTCCCACTATATCCAACTTTTTGTTACCTATGGTGAGGTTGGGGAAACGCAAACCAGCAGCAGAGATCTGTCTCGCTAGATAGCCTCTTGCATTCAGTGAAAAAGCTGGAAACATGCCACCAAGAGGCTTACGGGTGCACTCCACAAGGGGTACCTCTGCCTCTTACATCCTGAAAGGGCATCCCATTGTTAAATATCTGCAAAGCAGCTGCCTGGAAAATGGTACATGCCTTCACAAAGCACTACTGTTTGGACATACAGTCCAGAAGGAATGTCAGCTTTGGAACTGCTGTCTTGCAGAACCTTTTTCCTAATTAGCTCCTGATCCAGCCTCCCCAGGTACTACTACTGATTCTGCATAAAGTGTAAACATTTAAGTGAGTGATTCCTGAAGTTAGAAGAAAAAATTACTCACCAGTAGTAACGTTTCTTCTTAAGGGATCACTCACTATGTTTACACTCCCTAACCCTGCCTTCCCTTCTAGAACTGAAAACAGGTTCACACAAGAATATGTTCCTTTTTTCAGTAAGATTGTTTTCATTACTATTGCAGTTTCTACAACTGTAAGCTTAATGTTATTGTTTTATATGGTAAAATTTCAATAGTCTGCTGCAATTTGGTGTTTAAAACATTTTCAAATTTTTTGTAGTCTTTTAGCTAGTTTGACTAGCCGCTGCTCCACTGTGGCTTGGAAATAGATCTGAGAAATGGCCAGAGTGGAGTGCAGATGCAGCACTTGAACCTACATGCCAAATTCTAAAATTTGCCTAGATTCTATCTGCGAGTCATCACTCTTAACTGAAATTAACTGCATAATGTGTAAACATAGTGAGTGATCCCTTAAGAAGAAACAGCATTACTATGGTGAGTATTTTTTTCTTTACTGCACGTATGCGTGTGTGTGTGTGTGTGTGTGTGTGTGTGTGTGTGTGTGTGTGTAGGGGGCTAGGTAGAATTTGCAACACAATCTGATCCAACGCAGAAAAATGGCAATAATTAACTTTCTAATTATCTAGCACATCTATTCTTAGTTGAGGGTGGGAGAGATTGTTTTCGCATTGATTGGAGGACCTCAACACGCTGATCATGATGCTGCAGAGCAGTTGCCAAAAAAGATAGATCACAGCCTTGCAACTTATGATCTTCAAGGAGATCTTTCATCAGGCCACACCTTTGGAACATATAGCCACCAGGCACTAGGACCATATGAAAACTTTTGCAAGCAGTGAGCAAGAGGCTGCCCACGACAACATCAGGCATCAGTGTATACATAACCGTGGGCGGCCCCTCCTCGTAAGGAACTTCCTGGTGTTGTTCATGGTCATTTTACGAGAGGCATGGCCAGTGATGTAGCTTGTTTTTGAAATGTTTCCACTGCTGAAATCTGTGCAGCTGCCACATGGAGTACTGTCCACACCTTCACTAAGCACTACACTGTGGACACTGTCTCCCATAGATGAACTGGGTTTAGCCTAGCTGTGCTACAAGGCTTATCATAAGCCTATAGGTTCCAGCGGCCCAGACTGTTAGCTTTTGGTACTGCTTGGGACTCATTCCAAAATATAGAAACATAGAATTTGATGGCTGGTAATAACTGCTTGGCCCATACAGTCTGCCTGTTTCTTGCTACCTACGCTAGTACCACAGACTGTACTCAATCTACAGTTTTTTCTCCCTTCCCACCCTCCTGTCTACTATGACTCCCTTGTGCATATATCATGTGTTCTTGAACCCTGCCTCTGTGTTTTCCCCCACCTCCTCTGCTAGAAGGCTGTTTCAGGAATCCACCACTCTTTCTGTGAAGAGGTGCTTCCTCTCATCTCTCCAAATCTACCCCCTCTAGCTTCATAGCATGTCCCCATATTCTTGAGCACTTTTTCTTCTGAAACATACTCCCCTCCTATACCTTATTTATATCTGTGAAGTATTTAAAGGTCTCTATTATATTCCCCCCTCCTCTGTTCCAGGGTATACATATTGAGGTAATTTAGTCTCTCCGTGTAGGGCGTTTGATGCAGACCTTGCACTGTTTTAGTTGCCCTCCTTTGGACTGCCTCCACTCTATTTCCTTCCAGTGGTGGGGTCTTACCAGCGATCTATACAGAGGTAACACCACCTCCCTCTTTCTGCTGATGATACCCCTCCCTGTGCACCCCAGCATCCCACTCACCCTCCCTACTGCCTTGTTACATTGCCTGGCCACTTTTAGGTCATCTGATATCATTACTTCCAGGTCTCTTTCCTGCCTAGTAGCCGTCAGTTGCACTCCACCCATTTTGTACTCCGCCCTGGGTTTCTATGCCCTAAGTGCATTATTTTGCACTTTTTCACATTGAAACCAAGCTGCCATACCCCTGACCACTCCTCTAGTTTTCTCAGTCTATGCTCATCCTTTCTACCACCCCCTTGTATGTCCACCCTATTACAGATTTTGGTGTTATCCACAGAGGCAGACCTTCACTTCCAGCTCCTCTGCAATGTCACTTATTGATTCCTGAGGCACCCTGCTGGTCACCCTCCCTTGGAGTAAACTCTGTTTACCACCATCCTGTGTTGCCTATCCCCTAACCAAGTACTTTTGCTGTTTACCACCTTTGGACTGACTCCTAAGCTACCCAGCTTGCTTACTGGTCTTCCATGTGGAAAGGTGTTGAATGCCTTACTGAAATCAAGGTAAGCCAAGTCCAACACTCCACCCTGATCTAGTTCCTTGGTCACCCAGTCAAAGACATCTATTAGATTACACTTGTTTGGTATTTTGCTGGGCTCCGTTGGACACCCTCTGACTTTATTATGATCTAATAAACCCTTTGTTAGCTGCAGGGAAACATAACCCTTTGGGGAACATCAGGAGATCACTACACCATAACAAAACATACAGTACCCCTCTTACAGATTCTAGGACAAAATAAAGGACAATATAACAAGCAGAAGTCATCATAAAAGTTGCATAAGGCACATTTATTATCCTACTAGCTTGCCTTATAGGACAGTCATTATACTGTACATTGCATACTAATTATGTAACATACGCACCTGGGAGTCTGGAGCTCTCAAACACTGCAGTGTTATGCAGGGTCTGCCTGTGTTTTCCTCCAAGAGGTTATGGGGTGCACGGGGTTTTATACTTTGATAACAGCTAGTCCAGTTAGAGATAACTGGCTTATGTGCATATGATGATCACACTTACTATTATTTCTATTGGTCAGTTTGGGTGGAAGCAGAGTATTCTCAGCTGCCCTTTTGAATGCTACATTTTGTAACATTCTAGTCATAAGAATATGCTTATGTCAATGACATGTTCTTATGCATGACACATTTTGTAATGTATCATCATGCTCTTTGAAAGGTCCATTCATAAATTATTGCTGTGGTTGCACATGACACCTTAGCTGTAAAGGGGGGGCTCCAGGACTTCCTTTGTAGGAAGACATTAGACATTATGGCAGCAGATGGCAGTGCAAGTCTAAACTAGAAAATCATGTGTTGTGGTTTTGTTCTCTACCCTGCAGAATCATATGTAGGGCAAAGGTTGTGCTTTCAGAAGCAGTGTGTTGCATAGCTTGGATCTATTATATGTAAAAGTAAAAATTACCTAGCCTTAGGCGTATGTAAAACCTGTACTAATTACTGTGTGACCCCCCCCATGTATGTGTTCCCATCTCTATATCTGTGTGTGTGTGTCTGTCCGTCTCCCCAGCTCCGTGGTGTAACCTATACATCTGTGTGAGATGTCACCACATTGTCCGTTTGTGTGTGAGATGCCCCACTTATAGATGTGTATATTGTGTGGACTTCAGTACTCCCACTTATTAGACGTGGGTGTTTGTGTAAGTATCCCCATTTATAGATGTGGGCTTGTGAGTATGTAAGACCATCCCATTTATGGCTGTGGGTTATGTACTTGTATATCATCTGCATGGCATCAGCATACAGGTAATCATGACATGCCTTGCACATGTGGTGTGTGTGTGTGTGTGTGTGTGTGTGTATAAATTTGTAGTCAAGACATACCTTGCGTATGTCATGTGTTTGTGGGTGAGCATATTTTTACACACTGTAGTTTGAAATTACACCCCCCCCGTGAAAAAATGCTGCCTTGGGTCTTGTAACCTACCATATTCAAGATATTCCACAGTCCTTTTCTTCAGCAGCAATTCCATTAACATTCCCACCACCGATATCAGGCTGACACCTATATTTGTCATCCACCCTGCTACCACTTTTGTGTAGTGGGACTACATCCGCCCTCCTCCAGTCCTTTGGAACCACTCGTGTTTCCAGTGAGCTGTTAAATGAAACTGTCAGAAGTGCAGCCAGTATTTTCCTGAGCTCCCTCAGTACTCTTGGATATGCCCCATCTGGCCCCATTGCTTTGTCCACCTTCAGATTAGCACCTCCCTTCAGGACTCTTATCTCCAAAAAAGGACTAGCGTCCATCTCCTTCCCTCCAAAGCTTTTGTTACTTTCATGTTACCCCTCCCATTCTCCTTCCTCTGTGAACACTGTGCAAAAGTATTTGTTCAGGATGTCTGCCTTGCTCTGGTCCTCCTCTGCACAGTTCCCCTTCCCTTTTTAATTTTACAATCCCACCCCTGCTCTTCATAATTTCACTTACATACCTGTATAAACCCCACCTCCTGGGTCTGTATGGGTGGCTGTTTGTGTTTGTCTGTAGCTTAGTTTTTTGGGATTTACAAGATTTTCTGCTTGGAGTAACTACACCATTCTTGTTCACTACATCTGTGAAGGTCTCTTGGACTGGATTTCTGCAAAACATCACCACCAGGTATTTGCATTTTCAGTTTAAAATCAACTTTTTGGAAGCTATCCCAAGCAAAGCAGAACACAAGCAACTAAGTCTGACAAATTCAGTGACTCTGGGTCCTGCTTGAACCCACTTTTCCGTCTGACCTTCTCCTGAGGAATCTGTATGTGGGCTTTTAAACAACCTTTTTAAATAACAAAAGGAAGCATAAGGTAAAAGGATTTCACATCCTGCTGTTGTACTTGAGTAAGTGTGCCCCAGGCTATCAATATAATGGGGCAGGGGAGTGCATGCCTGCAAACTCTTGCATAGCCAAAGCCTCTTGTCAAATCCTTGCCTAGCTGTGACCCTGGGTGACCTGTATCATGAATTGTACCAATAGCCCAGGACATCTAAAAACTGTAACTCTGAAAATCTGCAGCCTTCTCTCCAAACTGCCACAATTTCAGGCCTGGGTGGTTCAGATTGATCCTGACGTCATCTCCCTGACAGAAATGTGGCTATCACCAAAGATCCCAGACAAAGCAATTGCCCTTCCTGGATATAACCTGTTCCGGCAGGACTGTACCTCAAAAAGAGGGGGGAGTTGTCTGGTTTACCTCGAGAGTGACATCAAAGGGCAAATACTACCAATTAGCTTCCACACCAAGGAAGCACAGGTTCTAACACTAAAACTTAATATTGGCCAACAAAACAAAGTGCTACTATTACCCACCGTGTACCTGCCTCCTGGGATGCTACTCACTGGCTTCCCACAGCTCTTGAGCCACCTCGAACAGAACAAACTAAACTGAGAACATATAATCTTAAGGGACTTCAACATTAATTGGCAAGCAGAGGATGCAGCGACAGCTAGAGACCAAATAGCTGGACTGTACCTGACCCAAATGGTCACACAACCCACCAGATAAAACTACCGTACAGGAACCAGCACCCTCATCAACTGGCTACTCTCCTGCTGTCCTGAACATATCGCAGAGGTAACTGTCCTACCTGACACCATCAGTGACCACTCCCCTGTACTACTTACCTGGACAAACAAGTTCACCAAGAGTAAGCCTAAGATCACCAGGAACAGATCACTAAGGCCTGGTCAACTAGACTCCTTCAGGCACTACCTAAAAGGGATTGACTGGTCCCCACTGGATAGAGTCAAGGATGGAAACCATAAGCACTGGATTACTTCTGCAGTATTCTTACTAAAGCCTGTGACATCTTTGCTCCTTACAAAACAAAGAAAGCCAGAGGAATCCCAAACCCCTGTCTGTCCAGCCCTCTAATTGAACGCATGCGACTTAGAGATCACCTGTGGCATAGGGCCAAAGCCACCAGGAATCTAGCTGACTCCCAAGCATATAAGGCAGCTAGAAATACCTGCACAAAACTCATACGTGTGGCAAAAGCAGCTTACTACAATGATGACCAAGGAAAGACCTGGGGTAGAGGAAGGGAGGGAGTTCTGGGACTCTGTAAAATCTCTAATGGGTAGATCCTCAAGGGCCCCACCGGACCTTATAGTTACCACCTCTGGTACATTGCAAGACCCAAAGGAAATCGCTGATGCTTTTAATGTTGCATTCACTGACCTCAGCAATGAGTTGCCACCTGAATACCTGAATCACACCCTTGCAGGCCAGCAGCACAACCTCTACACTCCATCACTACAGGATAATGTTACCCCACCATTCCACTTCAGGCAAATCTCCACAGGTGAGACCATCAAATTTATCAAACGGGTCCTTGGTAAGACCAGGATGGGAAGTGTCATGATCGATATGAAGATGGTAGCACTCACATTAAACTAATTTGTGGCACCACTCACCAAGGTATTCAATGCCTCTCTAAGATCTGGCATCTTCCCTGACAGGTGGAAAGTGGCTCTAGTCACACCTGTTTTTAAATCAGGAGACAGAGCTAATTTAGCAAACTTCTGGCCCATCTCGATGTTACCCCCCCCAAAGCACTTGAAAGGGTGGTCTCAGAACAACTAACTGAGTACCTAGAAAAGCATAGCCTTCTCTGCTTGCAACAACATGGATTCTGACAAAACCATTCCACTGTCACCACGCTAGTAGAGTACACCACTCAGCTTTATGGGGCCCTGGATAAAGGGATAGCGGTGGAGTCTATCTTTATAGACCTCACCAAGGCCTTTGACACAGTCAATCACCAACTGCTACTGAAATGTCTCCTCTCTACAGGATTGTCAATGGAATCCGTGGCCTGGTTCCATAATTACCTAACCCATAGATCTTAACGGATCAGGATTGGCAATATGATCTCTGAGCCCAGGGAAGTAAACCTAGGGGTCCCGCAAGGTTCTATCCTCGGTCCTCTCTTATTCAGCCTCTTAATAAATGACATGCCTTCTACCTGTCCTGCACACTCCGTACTCTATGCAGACGATGCTATTATATCCGTCCCAGGGAAAGACCTGGGATCAATTAGCTCTGAACTTCAGCACAATTTTCGTGCATTGGAAGCCTAGTTCACCCAAAATAAACTGCTACTCAACTACCAAAACGACAAAGAGCATGCTCTTCAGCACCCCACAGAACAAGATTCGAGGGTACTCACTGCATATACTTAGTAGCGAAGGAGAAGTACTAGACCAAGTCAATACATTCAAGTACTTAGGGATTCACCTTGATGACACCCTCACCTTCACCACCCATGCTGAGCAACTGGTAAAGTCCACCAACATGAAGCTTGGCATCCTGTACAGACACCGCACCTCAATGACACTGGCTGCCCTGAAACTTGTTACATGCAGTTCAGTTCTCTCAACTGTGGATTATGGTCTTGTCATATATGGGGAAGGCACAGACACAGGCTTAAAAGGGTGAAAACCATCTTCAACAAGGCCTGCCACTTGGTCCTGGGAGTACACAAAATGACTCACTCTTGTGACCTATACAAGGAAACTGGCTGGCTCCCACTCCACCACAGACTCCAATACCAGGCCTGCCTCCTTGTGAAAAAGTCCCTGATGGGGTCCATGCCTAGGGCGACTTCAACCCTCTTTGAGCCTGCACAACCATCTAAATGCACAAGGAGTGCCTCCAGAACTGTTCTAACTGTTCCCTTCAAATGAACCACCCTTAGCCAAAGATCCCTCTCCTACTGTGGGCCTAAATGGTTCAGTGATCTGCCTGCAGACCTTGCCAACTCTCCCAGACTTGGCTACTTTAAAAATGGGCTTCGATCTCTTCTTGCCAGCAAATCTGACTGCCAGTGTTTCTGTTAACACATGGCCTCTGACAGCGGTTTTCACACCCATCAAACGCTACCCTCTCTCACTCCCATCCTCCTGTTGCACAACTGCCCACTTCCCCCTCCCACCGCCTACTACCTCCCCTTGACAAAGCCTCACCTTGGCTGCTAAAACATTCATTTCTGCAGACTGGGAGCACCCCGTCTGAACTGTAACATGATTGTTAAACACTGTACTGCACTTAATTAGTGCTGCATTAATGTTTCCCTGAAAGTGCGGTCCTGTTTCTCCTTACTTCTTGTACCCTGCTTAATGTTGTACCTGCACACTAATACCACTTGTTAGTTGATGTCTTTCTGTTCTGCAATGTTTCATCACCTGTAAATGTCTTGTATTCCTTGTTGACTTGGAGCCTTTGTAAACAAGCCTCCGGCTCAAAGGTATTAATCCGAATATGAAATAAATAAAAATAAGTATCTGAAAAATGTTTTGTCCCCTTTCGTTATCTCTAGGGCTATTCTCTCTTCAGGTTGCACCTTTGCGCTCCTTACTGCTTTTCCTGATTTCCTCTGTTTCTCCCAACACATCTGTCTATCCTCTTCCCTCTGCATCTCCTTATACATTCTGAATGTTACCCTTTTAGCCTTTACCTTTTCAGCCATCTCTTTTGAGAACCATAGCAGTCTCCTTTTCCTCTTGCTTTTGCTCACTTGTTTGAGGCACAGGTTTGTTGCCTTTAGTATGCTCCTTTTTATCTTTACCCACTGTTCCTCCACACCACCCATTTCACCCCAGGTGGCCCCCCTTTGCCTGACACCCCAACGGTGAAACTCGCAAAATTACCGCTACAGCGACAGTCACTGTAATGGTCTGTTTCTGAGTTTCACTTTCCCCCAGTGTCCTGTCCCCTCCCCGAACCAATTCCAACCTGGAGTTGAGAATCCTAAAGTCTGAGGGGTGTGGGGGGCACAGCCCCCCCCAACAGAAAACACTGTGGGCTTGGGCAGCACAGTACCTGCATCGATACTGTGCGGGTGGTTGACAGGTTTACTGTCGACCCAACTTGGTGCTTCCTTTCACCCCCCCCCGCTAGGTCATCCCTGAGGCATTCACCCATCTTTTTAAAATCTGCCCTCCTGAAGTCCAGGACCCTTGCCATTGTGTGTTTCAATTCTGCAGCCATCCTCATATTAAACCACACCATATTGTGATTACTGTTCCCCAATGTGGCCTTCCATCTTGACATTTGCAACACTGTCCCTGTTTGTGAGTACCAAGTCCAGTACTGCCCCATCACGAGTGGGTTCTTACTAGTTGCCTGAGGAATACCCCCCCCCGCAGAGAATCCAGGATGTCCCTACTTCTAGATGAAGCCGCTGCTGAGATGCTTCAGTCTACATCTGGCAGTTTGAAGTCCCCTACCAGCAGCACCTCCCCCTTTTTCTGCCTTCTTGGGAATGGCTTCCACCAGTACCTTAGCTAATTCCTCTCCCTGTGCTGGAGATCTGTAGATCACTCCAGTGCAAATAGTGGCTCCATTCCCCATCTCCATGACTCAGATTTCCTCTGCCTCCCCTTGTATTCCCCGTATCTCAGTTGCTTTATGCTTTCCTTCACATAAGGCACCACCACCCCTCCTTTCCTTCCCAACCGGTCCTTCTGAAACAGAGTATAGCCTGGTATGGCCATGCCCCAGTCATGGTTTTCAGTGCACCATGACATGGTAATGGCCACAATATCCAGACTGTCCTCTGCCATGATGGCTTGTAGGTCCAGAATCATATTTCCTAGACTCCTAACATTTGCACATATGGCCTTCCAAAGGTGTGGCCTGATGAAAGAGATATCTTCGAAGAAGATAGAACAGTTATGTACTTGCAGTAACAGAAGATCTTCGAGAGAATCTCTTTCAACTATTTTTCCAGCCCTCTCACCTGGTATTTCAAGTGCTGGGGTCTCTCCTGGTTCCTTTTGGGGAGATCCTCCACGCATGGGTCTCCAGCAGGGAACCGAGAAGAGGGGTCACCCACATTTATGTATATGCTGATGTCAGACGTCATTGTGGGTGGCCCCTGATTGCTTGCAAAAGTTTCCATGTGGTCCGCATCTATATTTTTAAAAGGTGTGGCCTGATAAGAGATTTTTTTGAAGATCTACTGTTACAGTAAGTAGGTAACTGTTCCTTCATCCTGCCTGTCTGTTTTTTTCACTCCCCCCTTGCTTAATTAGTCTAAATATTAAAATACACTTGACCAAATAAATACAATAATTCAGTTAACATATGGAGTTTTGTTCACGGGATACAGAGTGTTGCTGATAAATTTTAACAGTTGTCCTAAACGGGGTCAGACTGGAATACAGGGGGCCCACCTGGAAAGTGGACATGGGCCTACATGAAAAATTAGTAGGGGGGGTCCACTGTGACTCACTCATATTTGTATTCCACTTAAATTTCATACAATAGCTCTTTGTTTGCAATTTACATTCACTTGCAGTGTCCAAAATACACCATTGAATTAGAAAAATAGATGCTAAAACCAAAGATTTTCAGAGTTTAGATGGTGGCTAAATACCCAACAGAGGAGGCCCACCTGGAAAGTTCCAGGTATCCTTGTGAACCAGTCCAACTCTGGTCCTGAATGTGTCTTACAGTATTTGCTCATAGTTATGTGATGCTAAAAAATATAGTCTCCATGCTACAGAAAAAAAGCAGTGCTGTACTGTATTTACAGTCACTTAGTCACGCTGACCCACCCCAACCTAACATTATCATGGATGACCACACAGAAATATTGTGTAGAAATTTCATTGCTCATGTCATTTATCAGTTGTCATTTCCCCCTTTACACTGATGTTCAAAAGATGAGACAAATTTAAAAAACATGAATTTCAGACCTACAGTTGTTCTTACTGATTAGTGTCGAGGCTTCTGCCATTTAAGTTTCTGTTGACTGTGTGTGGGGTGGGGGGAGGGAACTGTGTATGGTGGGGAGTGCCTTGGAAAACATGCAGCTGTGAAGTTAAGCATGGAGAATGAAGTGTTGAGATTAGGGCTGTGATTAACAAACTGACAAAAAAAACAAATATTTAAAAAAGATATAGGAGTACATCATGGTTATTCTAACCCCAGTAATGGTCAGGATAGTCATAACTTTATGCAGTAAGCCTGGAGGGTTGGACTGCCCAGAGAGGTAGAACACATGCAAATGAGTAGAATTCTTTGCATGTGAGCAACTTTCAAATACTGCCTCTACCAACTGTGGTGTTCTAACCTCTTCAGATTTTCTCTCCGCCTGAAAGTCTGGTTGCTCGGAATGGTCGTCTTACTCTTTTGCGTGAAAGAAGATTCAAAACCATAAGAAGTGTTTTCTATTTCTTTTATTGCCTGTACTGACTGATAGTGAAAATCTTGTTTATTGCTTAAATTAGATATTTTTCCAGTTCCTCGCAGTTCGGGATAACCGTGGGGAACCAGGTTAGTTGTTTTAAGATCTTACTTCGAGAAACCGCTCTTGCAGCAGGTTACACTATTAGGACTAAAGCCGGCAGGCGCCAGGACCCCACATAAAAATTCTAGCTAGCAATATCCAGTGGGGGACCACCCCCAACGTCTGCCCTTCCCCGACATCAGGCATCACATAAAAGGGGCGGTCCCCCAGCATCCCCAGTTCTTTTCCCGTCGTCTACTCGCCAGCATCGGCCTCACGGAAGCCTGCTCTACTCTACGACATGTGAAATCTTCAATCTTCATTTAAAAACTTTACTTCATGTCTGCTTCTTCGACTCCTTCTCCTGACGGATGTCCCTTTAAGTGCCTGCGGCAAGTAGATCCCCTTTGCAGACCATCATTCTGCTTGTGTCTGGCGCCTGGGCCCAGAGCACGACACCCAGGCCTGCTCTATTTGCCAGCAGTTCAATAGCAGGGCCCGAATACACCGCCAAAAGGCCCTTCAGGGAGTCCTTCTCGAGGAGAAACTAAAAAGATGGAGAAAAGACCTTCCTCCAGAGGGAAATCTTCTCATAAGTCTGGCAAGCATCGGGACTCGGACAGAACAAAATCTCCAAGCAGGGCATCAGAGTCCAGGACCAGCTCCAGCTCTGCCCGGTCCAATAGATCTCCTTCCCGGGCTCGCTCCCAGCCTCCCCCGGTAAAGGTAAGGTCTTCAGGGGACTCTTCCACCTCCTTGCCCCCACTCAAGATCTCTCGGGCAAGAGATGCCTCTAAGCCTGCTCCTTCAGAAAGGCATAAAAAGGTCTTTCTCCAAATCAAGAGGTGCATCTGACCAACGCCGGGACACTGACTTCAGGTCCGTCTCCCAACCTCCAAAGAAGACCTCCAAGCTGACGTCCCTTAAGTGGACGACGGAGTCCAAAAAGGCGTCCGGCCCGGCACCCGGAAAACTACCAACCGCTACACCAACACCGGTGGACACCGGCCGTCAGGGGTTCTCAGGCGAAGAGGCTACCGCACCACCAGATGACCAGACAGGCACCACGGAGGACACCGGCTTGCCCAGGGAGCCAGATCCAGTGTTTCCCCGGGACCCGACGCCCGAACCCGACGACAGGCCCACACGGACGCCCGATGACAGGCACACACAGACGCCAGGTCCGTCGTCAGGCATGAACATCCAGGAGGTGAAGGATTTGTTCACCTTCTGGTGGGAAACCATCAAGGAGGACGTGGTTCCCTCTAAGCCTCAGCCTCCTCCACCACCTCCACCTAGGGGTGCCGCAAGTGACAGACCCCCAACCCTCAAGGAGCCTACTCCGCCTCCTCTGGGCCGATCGAGAGATAGGAAACGCACTTCACATTCTCCCTCAGGGCCCCCGAGCCTGAAGCGACCCAGGGGCGGATGTTGATCATCGGGAGATGACTCCAGACCGGATACGTCCAACATCTCCAGGTCTCCATCTCCTTTCAGTCCCCCATCACCAGACCCATGGGACCTCCCAAGGTCATCCCCGGATGATCCCTCCTTCTCGGAAATCATGAGGCACATCCAGGACAATATGTGATGGGAGACCGAAGAGCTAGACCCCGAGAGACCACGCCTTGCCTGTTACCTCAGGCAGAAAGACCTGAAGCCTGTGGTGGTCCCACCTTTGGTGGACACCTTTACGGATGTCACCAAGGCAGCTTGGAAGCATCTGCATTCCACACCGGCTGTTCCAAAGAAGGCTGACCACCTTTACAGGGCTCCTACGGAGCACCAATATTTGGCGCAACAACCCCTGGCCGACTCTCTGGTCATTACTGCATCTCATGACCGGTCCCAGCAGCCTCAACATTTGAGCACCCAGCCTCCAGACCAGGAATCTATGCAATTAGATTCCATGGGAAGATGCATGTATGTGGCTGCTACATGCTCTATTAGGTCTTTGAACTGTCTGACGCACAAGGTGCAATTTCAGAAGGCCCTTTGGGATCAGGGCCAAGACCTACCTAAAGATCTACCGGATGGCGAAAAGAAGGAGGAGCTGCTAAACCTCCTCCAAACTGGGTCTGACGTGGGGACCCAGGTTCTCCGAGCCACTTATGACTCAGCGGACTCTGCAGCCAGGGGAGCAGCTACAGGTGTTTGTCTCCAGAGACACTCATGGCTGAGGGTCTCCGGATTTACCCCGAACTTCCTGAAGAATCTCCTGGACGTCCCTTATAATGGAGTAGTCCTCTTTGGTGAAGAGTCCGAGAAGGTCATCACCTAATTGCAGGACACTGGGAAGGCAGTCAAGACTGTACAAGCTATGTATAGACCAAAATCTGGTTCCTTTCATAGGAACCAGAATCGCTTTCGCAGCCACCAACAAAGGCAACAGCCACGTTCTGGCAAGCAACCCAGGGGCAACTTTGGCCGTAAGAATCAAGCCAGGTTCCCCTCAGGCCAGGGCCCGAAGCACTCAAAAGCAGCCCACGGGGGCCAACACCACCACAGCATGACTCCTTCCCAGCCCTCACCCCTCCTCTGGATCAAAGGATCGAGAAGGTCGGGGGTCGCATCTCTCATCACTTTTCAGGATGGCAGAGGATCACCTGCAACCAGTGGGTGTTGCAGTTGGTCGAAGGAGGCCACTCTATAGAGTTCCTCAATCACCCACCGTCCAGACCTCCCCAGCTCTCCCATTACTTGGGTCAGCATGCTCTGCTTATTCAGCAAGAGATCTTGGCCCTCCTACACAAGGAGGCCATAGAACATGTTCCACTGAACCAGAGAGGAAACGGTTACTATTCACACTTCTTCCTGGTTCCAAAGAGATCAGGGGACTTGTGCCCGATTTTGGATCTCAGTGATCTCAACAATTTTGTGTTGTACAAGCATTTCCACCTGATGACCCTGCCAGGTCTCATTACCATGCTCAAAGAGGGTGCATGGCTGGCGTCGCTGGACATGCAGGACGCTTACCTACATCTCCCGATCGCACTGCCGATTTCTGCGCTTGGAGTTTCTGGGACACCACTACCAGTTTCAAGCCCTTCCTTTCAGACTATCTTCAGCACCTCGGGTGTTCATGAAGTGCATGGCAGTCGAGGCAGCAGCTCTCAGGAGAAGAGGCCACTATGTGTTCCCGTACCTAGATGACTGGGTCCTCATGGCACCCTCATGGGAGGCCCTGATGTCCTCAATACAGGATACCTGTTCCCTCTTCCTAACGCTGGGCATCTCCATCAAGCAGGAGAAGTCGTGCCTTGTTCCATCTCAGAACTTGCACTTTATAGGTGCTGGTCTGGACACAATTAAGGGAAGGGCATTCCTTCCCCAGGACAGGGCGGAACGCATCAGATCCCTCAGAAGGGACATAAAGGAAAAGAAGGTGGTACCAGCTCGCACCGTCCTTTGTCTGCTCGTATACATGGTGGTTGCCATTGCGACGGTTCCCCTAACACGACTCCATATGTGGATTACCCAATGGATGTTGAGAACACAATGGGACCAAAAGCAGGATCATCTGCAGCATCCAGTCCGGATCACGAATGCAGTCATCCGAGACTGCCATTGGTGGCTCGTCCCAGACCACCTCTCGACAGGAGTCCCCTTCACTGCACCACCTCCTTCAGCGACTCTCCCCACAGACACCTCGGGGTCTGGATTGGGAGCTCACCTCAACAGGGTCAGGACTCAAGGCTCCTGGATGTCTCTCGAGTCCCATCTTCACATAAATATTCTGGGAGGTGAGAGCTGTTCTATATGACCTACAGGCATTTCAGATGGAGATTCCGCCGGGTACTCTTCTGGTCCAAACAGACAATACCACGGTGATGTACTATCTCAACAAACAAGGAGGCACTCATTCCTACCCCCTTTGCAGGGAGGCTCAGAGGGTTTGGAACTGGGTATTGCAACACGGCGCTAACATCATTGCAGTACATGTTCCCGGTGTGGACAACACTATCGCGGACAGCCTAAGCTGATCACAGGCCAGGGTCCATGAATGAGAACTGCTTCAGGAAGTCGCAGAGGACCTGTTCCACAGATGGGGACACCAGAATTAGACCTCTTCGCATCCCCATTCAACGCAAAACTGCCCAATTTCTGCCCGCTAGATCCAGGGCCTGGTGTTTTCTGGCAAGACGCGTTGTCCCTCTCTTGGACGGGCAGGTTCCTCTACACTTTCTTGCCCTTTTCTTTGATCTAGAGGGGTTCTATTGAAGATCCGTCAAGAGCAAGCGTGCCTTATTCTAGTAGCACCCTTTTGACCCAGGCAGATTTGGTTCCCTCTCTTACATCAGCTGGCCCAGGAACCTCCGGTGCCTCTGCCATTTTGCTCTCACCTTCTTTTCCAGGAGACAGGCTCCTTAGTCCATACGGATCTTCGGTCTCTGATTCTGTATGCCTGGCTCCTAAGGACATAGCAGTCCTGAGATACGGGGTCTCTCAGGAAGTTGTGGACGTTCTGGCGGCAGCCAGAAAAACCCTCTACTCACGCTACTTATGCCATGAAGTGGTGTAGATTTTGTATTTGGGCTCAGGCTCGAGCATTGACCCTATTGGAGTGTTCCGTAAGGTCTGTTTTAGACTACCTCCTGTTCCTCTTTGAGGCAGGACTTGCCTATTCCTCCATCGAAGTCCATCTATGCGCTATTTAAGCGTACCATTCTCCAATAGGTCACAGGTCTCCAGCTCAACTAGAGGCTTCCCGCACCTTTTTGCACGGCATCCTGCACTTGAGACCTCCCATCAAAGACCCAGTTCCACCTTGGGATCTTCCTTTTGTTCTAGAGCAGCTTACGCTGCCTCCTTTTGAACCAGCCGTGGATTGTGAGCTGTGTCTTCTCGCTTGGAAGACGCTCCTTTTAGTTGCTGTTACTTCTGCCAGAAGAGTTTCTAAACTTCATGCACTCATGTGCAAGGATCCTTATTTGGTTTTTCACAAGGATAGGGTGTCCTTAAGAATAAATCCTGAGTTCCTTCCCAAGGTGGTTTTGGCTGTCACACTCAACCAGGATATAGACCTACTGGTGTATTACCCGAATCACGGTTATAGGGGAGAAGCCCTGTTGCACACTTTGGATGTGCATAGGTGCCTCAGATATTATCTGACCAGAACCAAAGCCCATCAGACTTCAGAGTAGCTCTTTGTTTCCTGCGCACAGAGGATGATCGGTGCTCCTGTCTCCAAACAGTCACTTTCAAGATGGCTGGTAAAGTGCATTATGTTTTGTTATCAGAAGCGCAATAAACCCTCACCAGGACCGGTGAAGGGTCACTCCACTAGAGGGGTGGCTACCTCCTTCACGGTGCTTAAAAATGTTTCCACTTCAGCCATCTGTGCAGCAGTGACCTGGAGCACTGTACACACACTCATCAGGCACTACAATTTGGATATTGCCTCTAGACGCAGAGCTGGTTTCAGCTTGGCGGTCCTTCAGGGACTTTTGTCCTGAAGCCTGGAGTTTTCCTCCTATCCTCCTCCCAATGACAACATGGTCCCTTACTGCTTGAGAATCTGTCCTAATGGTGTAACCTGCTGCAAGAGCTGTTTCTTGAAGTAAGATAGTACAGTTACGTAAGAACTTACCGTAACAGTAGCTCTTCAAGAACAGCTCTTGCGGCAGGTAGTTTCCCTCTCACCTTCCCCTCTGGAGGTTGAGTCTTCTGACCTAGTTTCTAGGCTACAGCGTCTTTCAATGCCCTCTGCAAACCTTCCTTTGGAAGCGGATCCTCTGTCTCCCCTTCAAATGTTATTCTTGGGCCAGGAGTCTCCGGCGGGAGAACTGGGGATGCTGGGGGACCGCCCCCTTTTATGTGATGCCTGATGTCGGGGAGGGGCCGACGTCGGGGGCGGTCCTCCGCTGGATATTGCTAGCTAGAATTTTTCCGTGTGGTCCTGGCACCTGCTGGCTTCAGTCCTAAATGGTGTAACCTGCTGCAAGAGCTGTTCTTGAAGATCTACTCTTACGGTAAGTTCTTACGTAACTGTACTTTATCAGGGTTCTCTGATTAAAGAGCCTTGTATTTTGTTTATTAGTTTAGTTTTTTAGTGTATTTCATTTTTTTTTTTAACTGCTTTCTATCGGTTACAGAACCGCTGAACCAGTTCATCTATCATCTCCTGGGTTCGGTTCCTCTGGTTCCTATCGGTTCCGAAAACGACCGCAAAAAAAAAAAAAGTATAATTAAATAACCTCATTTACTCTTTTATTAGTGGTTAGTGTTTCTTCTCATTTTAGACATTACCATGTCAGAGAAACCCAAAAAGAAAACTGGAGAACCCAGTTTTAAGAATTGCTTAAAATGTGGAGATGCATTTGCTAAGGCAGACACCTTATGTGTGATTTGTCTGGGATTCGAACATCTGAATCAGGATTGTGAAGCATGTAAAACTTTCCCGGAACAAAACATGGAAAAATGCCTTGAAAGGCTAAACAAAAGATTTCCTAGGGGTCCCTCCGGCTCTGACCAGCTGACATCCCAATCTGCTGTGGCTGAACTCACAAGTTTTCTTACCCCTGCCCCTGATACGGGTGAAAAAGGAGCAAAAAGAGGTAAAGAAGCGGCTGACTCTCCGGCTCCCTCAAAGAAACTCTAAGCATGCAGAATCCTCCCCTGCTAAACCTGGGACTTCTGTACAGGTGCCTGCTATGCCCACAGCTCAAGAGATAGCCCAGGCTTTTAAAATTATCCAGGCACAGCAAAATATTGTCCCCCAGCAGCGTGCCCCTACCCAGGGTCCCCAGGTTACAGTGGTGTGTTGCCCTCTTTACAGGAGCAATATTATGAGGAGGAAGATGATCCTTTTCAAGATGAACCAATTCCCCTGGAGGCATCTCCTGAGCAGGATTTTGGTTCTCCTCCCAGGGTGTCGGAGGATTACTCCTCACATTTCACATTTGTAAGGAAAATGGCAGATGCTCTTGATATTACTACCATAGAGCAGATTTAGGATGAGGAGGAAACTGAACATTTAAATATGATGGGTTTATCACCCACAAAAGCTCTCCTCTTGCCAGTGTACAACTTTTCCAAAAAATACACCGTAAAACTTCTACAGACCTCTAATTCTGTTCCTTCTATTGATAGAATAGATAAAAAATATCAGTTGGACAGGACGGGAGCTGATTTATTTTTTTCCCATCCTGACCATCAAGGGGTTATACAGCAGGTAGCATGTGACAAAGCCAGAGTCCCTCTGTCCTCCCACCCTCCAGATAAGGACTCCAGGAAAATGGATAGCATGGCCAAAAAAGGCTATTTATCAGCTTCTTTGGCCATAAGACAGGCTACTTTTCAAGCTTATGCAGCCCAGTAACAAACATCCTTGTGGCAGTCTGTACTGGACATGTCCATGAAAGCCCCCTCACCCTTGTCTGAAGACCTGGCTGAAACTACCAGGTAGGCGGTTAAGTACCAGTTCCAGATGGCTGCTGATTCCAGAGACACTGGAGCCAGATGGATGGCTAACACCGTGGCACAGAGAAGGTTTGCTTGTCTCAGGGCCACTAACCTTACTCCGGATACTCAATTCAAGGCCCTGGATTTTCCTTTAGAGGGAAACTCTTTTTGGGGAATCAACAGTTGCATGCATGAAAAAAGTGGAAGAGTATAAGGCAACCTATAGAAGCAACTCGGCCAAGGAGCATGCTTCTCCCTCCACTAGGCCATATGAAAGGGGGAACAGAGGAAGGTCTTTTATGACCAGACCCTTTTTCAAGCTAGTAGCTGTGCCCCAGTACCAGCAGTATCCGCAACAGGGATACTCTAGGGGTAGGGGGTAGGAGGGGCTCTCAGACCCAACCAAAGCAAAACCCTTGAGGCTCAGGTCGCCTCCTCCCTCCCTGTTGGAGGCAGACTCTCCCACTTCCTCCAGGCTTGGCTAAGCATCACCACAGACAAGTGGGTGCTGGAGGTAGTGGGTCACGGTCTGTCTCTGGACTTCAAATCTTTTTCTCCACAGAAGACCAGGTTTTCTGCTCACCTCCTCCAGCAGAGAGGACATTACTAGAAGCAGAGGTTCAGAAATTGTTACAACTCAGAGCAGTGGAATTAGTCCCTACCACCCTGAGAGGAAAGGGTTTTTACTCCAGATACTTCCTAACAACAAAGAAAAGTGGGGAGTGGCGGCCAATATTGGATCTCAGAGCTTTGAACAAGCATCTGAAAAAAAGTTCAAAATGGTAACTTTGCCTTGAATATTGCCAACAATCCAAAAAGGGGACTGGCATCACTGGACTTGAAAGACGCCTATTTCCACATCCTCATAAAGGAATCTTACAGAAAATATCTCCGATTCAGACTCCATTCAGGCCACAATCAGTTTTCAACTCATCCTTTCAGTCTCTCCTCAGCACCAAGGGTATTCACAAAGTACCTAGTTGCTGTAGTGGCATATCTACAAAGACAGGGAGTGACTGTCTTCCCTTACCTAAACGATTGGCTAGTGGTGGTGGGAAACTCACCAGACCAAGTAAGGAATTCCCTAAGAATCACCCACACTCTTAGAGTCTCCGGGTTGTATAATAAACCAAAAGAAATCTGTTCTAACTCCTGCTCAAACATTGCAGTTTATAGGGGTAGAAATCAACACTTCAGGACAGAGCCTTTTTACCCTTAGACAGGGTGGAAAGTCTTCAGTCAACAGCAAATTCCTTCATCCTGAACAGGTCAAAAACTGCAAGACAGTTTCTGCAGCTACTAGGCCATATGGCTGCATCCACAGGCACAGTGCAATGATCCAGGTTCCATATGAGAGGCATCCAGTTTCACCTCAGGGCTCACTGGAGTCAGAAAAAAAGACCCCTTTTCAAAGCTTATACCAGTGATAAGGGCACTATTAAGAGTCCTCTTGTGGTGGAAACAGGAATCCAATTTAAGACAGGGAGTGCCTTTTCAGAGAAAACCCCTCTCTGGTACTCACAACAGATGCATCCCTACTGGGCTGGGGTGCCCATTTAGGAAAGCACATGACTCGGGGAATCTGGTCAGCAGCAGAATCCCTTCAGCACATAAACTTACTGGAGCTGAGAGCAGTGTTCCTAGCCCTAAAGGAGTTTTCTTCACTGATATTGGGCAGGGTGGTACAGATCAGAACCAACAATACCACCACAATGTATTGAATGAACAAACAAGGAGGCACCAGGTCAGGCCTCCTATGCACAGAGTCTGTGAAAATTTGGACACTGGCATACTCTCTGAAGGTGTCTTTACAGGCAATTCATTAGCCAAGAAAGGACAGCACCTTGGCAGATGCACTAAGCCACATCAACCAGGCCCATCATGAATGGACTCTGAATAAGCAGGTGGTACAAATTATTTTCAGAAGGTGGGGCACTCCAGAGATGGACTTGTTCGAATCCCACCAGAACCACCAGCTACCTCAATATTGCTGCAGACCACCAGCACAGGGCACAATTCCTCTAGCTGCCCTGGTTCTGGATTGTACAGGCAGGCACCTGTATGAATTTCCCCCTTTCCCTCTGGTTTTCAGGGTGTTAATGAAGCTAAAATCCCTCTTAGCATCTCTGATCTTGACAGCTCCAAATTGGCCCAGGCAGCCAAGGTACTCTCTTCTGCTCTCCATGTCTGTCAGCAAACCGATACAATTGCCCCCAGACACAATCTCCTGACTTCCAATCAGGGAACATTGTTGTACCTGAATCTCAAGTCCCTTCATCTCAAAGCATGGCTCTTGAGGAATTAGAGTATGCAGATTTAAATCTTTCTGAAACTGTCCTAAATATTTTAAAGGGTTATAGAAAACCCTCCACACAGAAAACTTATTCTTCCAAATGGAAGAGATTTTCTCTCGGGTGTTCCAGCATGAACCTTATGCCACAAAAGGCTGGAGTTTCGGTCATCCTGGACTATCTCACTCATTTGCACTCACAAGGTTTGCAACCCAGTTCCCTTATGGTTCATTTAGCAGCAGTATCTGCTTACCTTTCTGTGGGGACCAAGGTGTCAGTAGCATCTGATAAATTTCAAAATATTTTTTAAAGGACTGATGTATTTACACCCACCTCACAAGGCACCAGTGCCTGCTTGGGATTTGAATGTGTGTATAGCCAAGCTCATGGGCCCTCCTTTTGAGCCCATGGCTACTGCCCACTTGAAATGCCTTACTTGGAAAATGGTCTTCCTAGTGGCTATTGTTTCTGCAAGGAGAATTAGTGAGCTCCAGGCTCTCTGCATTGACCAACACTATATCTGATTTCACAGAGATAAGGTAGTCCTCAGAACTAACAGTTTCTTCCTAAAGTGGTTTCAGACTTTCATCTGAACCAATCAATCACTCTATCTCTCTTTTTCACAGACCATACCAGTTCTGGTGAAAGAAGATTACACAGTCTGGATGTAAAAAGGGCTATCAGCTATTACATGACAGCAACTAAAGACCATAGGAAGAATAGAAAATGTTTCCTTACATATGGGGATGTAGGAAAGGGTAAACCAGCCTCAAAAAGATCAATTTCTTGGTGGATAGTCCAGTATATTCTGTTCTACAACACTAAGGCACGTAAAAAGCCCCCAACTGGATTGAGGGCGCATTCTACAAGAGGAACTGCTGCTACCCTTGCAGCTGCAAGGGAAGTTCCCTTGGTGGACATTTGCAAAGCAGATACCTGGAAAACAGTACACACCTTTACAAAACACTATAATCTGGATATTTTATCCAGGGGTGATGCTAGTTTGACACAGCAGTCCTGCAGAGCCTGTTTCAAAAAGAAGTTCTGTGCCCACCTTCAGTGGTACTGCTTGGTAGTCTGCATAAAGTTATGACTATCCTGAGCATTACTGGGGTTAGAAGAAAAAATTACTTACCATAGTACTCTTATTTCTACCCAGTGATGCTCAGGTATTCATAACTTCCTCCCCTTCCAGAACTTCAGCCTCTGCACTCCATATGCTGGTGCCACCAAGCCATATTGATTTTGTTGCATTTGTCTGTTTTAATCATTTTTAAACTGGAGTTTTTCAGTGTTCTTCTTTTGGAGTTTTATTTGATGTGGTTTTGTCAAGCGTTATCCTCCCTTTGGAGTTTTTTCTAAATTCTATGCTTTAATTAGGGGACACCCCTCTTTATCGAATATTAGTTACATTAGTTCCTAATGCCTGACTTCCAGGCTTCTCACAAGTCTGAAGAGGTTGGAGCATCACAGTTGGTAGAGGCAGTATTTGAAAGATGCTCACGTGCAAAGAATTCTACTCATTTGCATGTGTTTCATCTCTCCGGGCACTCCAACCCTCCAGGCTTATTGCATAAAGTTATGAATACCTGAGCATCACTGGGAAGAAATAAGATTACTATGGTAAGTATTTTTTTCTTCTTTACTTTGTGTGGTGTGTGTGTGTGGGGGGGGGGGGTTGTTCAGTAGAATTTGCCAAACAATCTAATCCAACACAGGAAAATAGCAATAATTAACTTTCTAATTTTCTAGTGCATCTGTTCTTGGCAGAGGTTGGGAGGACTACAGCAGGCTGATCATAATCATTTCTGTTAGCTTGTCAGTGCTTACCTTTGAACTTCACAAAGCTTCCACCCAGCTAGCCCAGAACAGTGTCATGATCAGCGTGGCTGATTAGTCTGGCACTGTCGAGCCCCTTGCAGGCTGCCTTGCACTGGACCAACAGTAACACACCTTTCAAAGACCACGATCATACCAACATGTTCACTTTGCACAAGGGCAAACCTAAAAAAGGTTCTTCAGTATGGTTTAAATACTCATTTCCATCAGAGAATTTATGTATGTTTACACCCATTTTTTAAATATATTTTTTTTTAAATATTTTGGCATGGTTACTTAAAATGTTCTTAGTTTTAAGTCTGCTTATTTTTTTCCTATTTAGCTATTTACTGTATATGCATTGTAGTTTAGTTAGCTAGTACTGCTCCCTTCTGCTGTTCAGCTCAAATTTGATGTTAGAACACTAGAGGGAGCATCTGCACACAGCAGCATTTAAAGCAGCACTGTAACAAAATTGGGACCCTAACTTTTTTATTATGAAAATGGTGGGCATTTCCAGTTTTATTGGGTGGTAATGTTTTTTAGTTCCATTAAAATCTGAGTATTTTATGAAAGTTTTTAGGTTTTTTTTCTGGAAAAAAAAAGAAAAGATGGCCATCACAGTTGACAGAGAAATAAGATTATAGAGCTGGCAAGGGTTGGGATTGGGAAATTGAAAAAAACTCATTGGGGGCAGCATAGAAGGTAGATAGAAATGCAGATTTGTTGTATATGCCAATATTTGTATTAACTGCAGCTGAAATTAGATTTTTGGAAAAAAAAATTTTCATTACACTGCTGCTTTAAATGGAGTTCTGATTCCACACCACCATTCCAAATCTGAGTCAACAGCTCAGCATGGAGATGATGCAGCTTTTGTATTCTCTCACTACTGGACCCTTAAGAATTGGACTATCAGTACTGGACCCAAAATAAACATCATTAGTACTGTCACAAGCCCACTCCTGTGGGGCGGGATTTCCCTCTGTCTGCATTACAGTGAATCCCTCCTGTGACAGAGGGAGAATGGGGTCCAAGATACTTTCTTTATTTTTTTTTTCTAATTCAGACCAGAGCTTATATTCTTATCCTATTTATACATCACTGTCTTCTTGTAAAGAGAGAAATGCTCATCGTCATTCTTCGGAAAAGGGAGAGGAGAGGGGGAGAAAGTGATTTCCATGCCTGCAGGTCCCAAATAAAGATAAAAATGAGCAGAAAAGAAAATTGTATATAAATGATGAAATACAGAAATGAAAATGGATGTGCAAGGGAGCGGCCATTCAAGCTTCGATTTCTTATTGTTCCCTCAAGAATTTAAGTAGTGGATCCCATATTTTCCTGAATTTTTTGCATTCAGAATTTTGCACATAAAAATTGTTTTCAAGGCTTCCACAGTCTATAACTAAATTAATCCAATTCGTGAAGGTAGAGGAATCCTGTGATTTCCAATTTTGTAAAAACTTTTCTGCATTAATTAATATATCCAATAGTTTTCCTTTATCAATAACTTCTAAAGATATATTCTCAAGTTACCAGAAATATCCACGTCCAAAAAAAATATTCCTGGGTCAAAAGGGAAATTCAAACCCAATGTCTTTGAGATAGATACTAATATTTTTTTCCAAAAATCCCCCAATCTTGGGCAGGTAACAAACATATGCAAAAACGATCCTGAATACTTTTTACATCTCTGACAGCTATCAGAGAGTTGTAAATTAAATGTATTCAATTTTCTTGGCATTAGGTTCTATGATAGATGTTATACCGGATCTGTTTCAATTTACTGTTTTTTGATACCTGCAGCAGATTTTTAGTAATTGTATGCAATTTTTGACTTGTCAAATTAGGCCCTATATCCTTTCCCCGTTTAGAGAAAAGTTGTTCCAAACATAACACATTTCTATTTTGATAAATTTTATTTAATCATCCTATTAATTTCTTATCATGATCTAAATCTAACAATTGTTCAGTAGGGGAGCTCCCGGGTAAATCCAGTGTTCCTCTTTTCTTTCTCATTATGTATCTTAACTGTAAATATATCAGAAAAAAAAACTTCTTCTAATTTATACTTCTCCTTAAAGACAGAGTAGTCCAAGAGAGTATCCTGATGAAAAAAACGGTCTATTCGATAGACCCCCTTTTTCTCCAGATCCCATATCAATTTGTTCCCTTTAAATGCTGGCAATGTGCTCAACAGAGTAGAAGGGGAGTAGATTTCTTTCCATCCTATAATCTTGTGTATTTCTCTCTATATTTTTAAAGATAATTTAGTAGTCCGCAACAATAATACCAAATTTGCTTTGCTTCCTGGACTTACAAATAGATTTCTTATATACCTATTTCTTAACGTATTATCTTCCAGATCTAGCCAGCTAGGTTTCTCTATACAAGAAAAAAAAAAAGGTTTTATTTGGGATAATTGAGCTACCAAAAAATACCATTTAAAATGTGGCAGATCAAGACCCCCATTATCCGTAGACACATATAGTTTCTTCAAAGTAATCCTGGGGGTCCCACCCCTCCTAACAAAATTTATAATTTCTGTCTCTAATTTTTTAAACATTTTATCCGGCACCCATAAAGATACTGTAGAGACTGAAAGAGAAATAGTAACCTTAGTAATAAATTAATCTTCACTACATTCACTCTCCCAATAACTGTTAAGGATAATAGAGTCCATCTTTTTAAATCCACTGATATTTTTGTATTATAGGATTATAATTGGCATTATACAGTTCATCCTTATTTTGTGTAATCCATACCCCCAAATATATATATATATATATATATATATTTTTTTACCTGTAAGTTTATCTGTAAATTATATTCTGTTAAAGAAAAATGTGGACTTATTGGAAGAACCTCAATTTTAGCAATATTTATTTTGTAACCAGAACTCTCTGAAAAATTTTCTACAGTTCTCATTACATAGAGGTATGAATGCAGTATATCCTTACATCAATGATTAAGGGAGATACTGGAAATTTCTTGGGACAATAATGATGAAGAGATTAAAATTAATATAAAATATGATGCATTAAAGGCCTTTTTGAGGGGTTCATGTATCTCGAATTCTTCTGTTAAAATAAAATCAGAACAGTGTTTAGTGGAACATTTGGAAAGGGAATTGGCTGAGGCAGAATCTTACCGTTTATTGACAAGGCAGGCCTTATATAGGGTTCTCTCTTTAAAGGATAGCATTAAGAATTTAGTAGAAAATAAAGCAAAAGTTGCCTTGGTGAGAGCCAGGTCAAAGTATTATTTCTTGGGGGAGCCGGATAGGCACCTGGCCTTTCAGTTACAAGAAGAAAGGACACAAAAGCCTATAGCTGTAATAGAAAATGAAAATGGTCACGAAATTTCAGACCCATTACAAATTAATGATGTTTTTGTTAAACATTTTGTTAAATTATATACTCAAGACAATAAGGTAGATAGAAAAGAATATGTAGAATTTTTTAGAGGGCTGGAACTCAATAGGTTAATAGGACAGGACCAGAAAGACTTGGAAGAACCAATTACTATGTATGAGATTATGGAAACCATCTCTGAATTAGCTAATAATACTGTAAAGCTGCGGGACCTGACGGCTTTGGGAATTAATTTTACAAAAATATTTAGAGACTATCTGGTGCAGATATTACGCCTTTTATTTTTATATTTATTTTATTTATTGAAATTGTTTCACCAGGAAAGGCACACTGAGCAAAAAGATGCTCGTCTCACGGTGCGACCTGGGGGGAAGGGTTACAGTGGAGGCAGATCATATACAGACAAGAAAAAAGTAAATTGAGCAATACAGATGATGTACATAGCTGGGAGGGATAAACATGAGCACATTATTTACACGAGATGGAACAATACAGTAGAACTATAACACATTTAAACAATAGGTGAAACAGTACAGAGATCAGAGCATGAAGGATAAGGTATACGTAACATGGAACACTTCCAGATTAATACATGTTTAAGTGCCAGTAGCAATGCATGAGTGGCGGTAGCATGACAAGAGTTGAAGCGAGATGCATCAAGTTGACAGTAGGAGTAGGTGGGGGGGAGAGGTGAGCAGTAGTAGTGAGGGTGAGAAGCGTGGGTAACTGAGGAGGGAGGGAAGGAGAGAGGAGGGTAGGGGGAGATAAGGAGGGAAAACATTAGAGGGAGTGATGAAGTGCGTAGGGCAGTGTGTAAGCCAGGCAATTTGGTGAAGGCAGAGCTGCTGGTGAGGCACAAGGAGGGGTGGTGGGAGAGAGCTGGCGAGGTGGGGGTCAGGGGCAGTTGCAATTTGGTGCAAGGAAGTTAGTGAGTGCTGAGGATAGGGAGTGTTTGGATAATGAAAGGTGGATCTGAGCTGGCAGGTGATTCCAGAGTTTAGGGAAGCGGTAAGAGAAGGCTGATTGGCCAGCGGTGGTCCCATGGTGAGGGATGACCAATAGTCTTGCATCAGAAGATCTGGAGGAGTGGATGGGGTGGGGGATAGGGAGGATGCGCGGTAGGGAGGGAGGGGAGCCAACAGTTGGAAGTGAATTTGGCACAGTGAATTAGGCGCCGGTTGCTCAGGGAAGGTAGGGCCAGAGATCGATAGAGTTCGCAGTGATGAGAGCGGGGGGGGGAGCATCGAGGGTGAAACGGCAGAAGGCATTAAAGAGGGGGTCAAGTTTGGTTAGGGTAGTCTTGGCAGCGGAGTTATAAACAACATCACAGTAGTCAAAGGAGGGTAAAATCATTTTCTGGACTAGTTCCCTTCTGACTGGTAGAGGGAGACAAGAGCAGTTGCAATAGAGGGCACCAAGTTTTGGACGCAGTTTAGAAATGATGGCATCCACGTGTGTGGAGAAGGTGAGGTGTCGATCCAGCCAAACCCCTAGATATCTGATGTACTAAGTGGAGGTGATCCCCACCCCCCATCCTTTTTTCAAGAAAATATCTCCCTTCTATTAAAACAAAATAACTCTACTCGGAAATGTGATTCATAGAGACCCATGTCACTTTTAAATTCTGATTACAAGACCTTTACTAGAATCTTAGCAAAAAGATTCTAAAATCATAAATAAGATCATACATATAGATCAAACTGGCTTTATTCCTAAAAGGAAATTAATGGATAATATAAGATGCACAATGAATATAATGGAAATATCAAATTCACAGAATGTGGCCTTAGTAGCATTAGATGCCGAAAAGGCTTTTGATAGGGTGGGATTATCTGTGTTTCACTTTGCAAAAAGTTGGTTTAGGGAGGGGCTTTATTAAAGTCATTAGGCAAATATATAAAAACCCCGTGGCATGTATAAAAACTAATGAGCAGATCTCACAACCAATCCAACTGAGTAGGGGTACAAGGCAGGGGTGTCCACGTTCCCCACTGCTTTTTGATATTTATATCGAACCATTGGTACAAGCCATAAGACAAGATATCGAAATTGTTGGCCTATGTGTGGAGGGTCATAGGCAGATAATATCATTATATGCAGATGATATCTTACTATATTTGGAGGATATACTGCATTCAATATACCCTTTCTCCATGTGAGGGGATACAAATACAGTCTTGAGTCTTTGTTCCTGGGGTAGAACCCTTTCTGCCACTGCACCGCAAACCAGAAAGCCACAGGCATGGTATAGGCTTTGGGGGGGCCCTATATACCTGATTTTGTCTTTTCCAGAAATGCAGCACTTGGTTCAAATCCCACCACAGGCTCCTCCTGAAATCTTTCGTATTTCCTCCCCTCCTTCATCATGAAGTCCCTAGTGAACTTCACTTTTGGTAGTGTTTTGATCTTAAAACAGTCACACAGGCATGGTATCATTTAAAAAACTTTTACCCAGGCAGCCACACACACAAATGACATAGGCAGAATTATTTTTAAATAAGCCAAAGACTTTACTAATTAAATTAATAAGAAGACAGTAAATAACAAAAAGACTAATTTAAATTTTGATTACAGGATATTGGGGGGGGGGGGCAGGAAAATATACATAAAAACCTACACTCTAAACTCTGAGGTTAAGTCTACCTTGAGTCCTTAGTTGGAATTTAGAAGTGCAGAAGTGTCCTTAAGTGTGGTAGAGGAAGTCTTGGCTCTCAGTGATCCAGGAGAAAATTGTCTCTGCATCAAGACAGGCAAGGTCCCAACTGCTTCAAGCAAGAAAACGGAAGGCAGCAAAAGGCTCAGATACCCCTCTGCATCCTGGTTTTAAAGGGGTATAGGAGGGCAGGTCCAGTCAATAGTGACTGGCCTACGACTGGCTAGCATTTCCGTTTCTATGGTTACCCAACCAATCAGAGTTTAGTATGTTATTACACTAACACAGATATGCAGTTTCTGAACATAGAAAGAAAACAGGAGGTAGCCACCTCAAATTAGATTTTATGGGGACATTCCAGGCCTCCCTGCTGGGAGATGGCCGTCATTACTCAATACTTAAATACAGATATTTATGTAAATTGTAGCCATATTCAGTTGTAATGAGCTTAAGTCATTGCAGACATTCCAGCACAAAGGATGTCCAGACATCCCAACTTTTCATGAGGTCCTATCCTTTCACAAACAAATGGCCCTAGCTGGCCTCCCAGTTAGGCTTAATCATTCTTTTGTCTCCTTTTAGATGATTTAATTAACTCCAGTTTCCAGGCTAGCAACAAACAGCTTTTCTGCCCAGTAACAGGAATTTCAACCTTAGTCTAGGGCTTATGGCTTTCTTTTTTCTGTACCCATAATTCCTTGCCCTTACACCGGCTATCTGATGCATTTCTCACAAAGTTATATAAAACATGACCCAAAATGATAAAATATGGCCTTATCTTGCTCTTCCCTCCTTAACAGAACCTAGGGAGAACACACCCCTTTTTAGTAAGTGTTTCCACCCGTTCTTCCTAAACTCCAACTGGTGAGATAGGCCATCTTCATTGGCATTAGCAGACCCTGCCCTATGTCTAATGCCCATGTCATAAGCCTGTAGTGCAATGCACCACTTAAGAAGTCTCCCATTCATTTTTCCCATCTGGTTTCACCACACCAGAGAGCTGTGGTCAGTACCTCGAAGGGCCTCCCATAGAGGTACGGCTCTAGCTTCCTAAGCGACCGCATCAGAGCAAGGCATTCTTTCTCCACAGTGGAGTACGCCTGCTCCCTGGGAAGTAGCTTCCTACTTGGGTACAAAATTGGGTGATCCTTACCCTGTTGGGACCTCTGGCTGAGGACGGCACCAATCCCCACATCCAAGACGTCCATCTGAACAGCAAATGATTTAGTGTAGTCCAGGCTAGCCAGCACAGGGGCACTGCACAGTGCAGCTTTTAGCTGGGTGAAGGCCCTGTTACATGCTGAGTCCCATTTTACTTTCTGGGGTTGCCCTTTTTTTTTAACATGCTAGATGGGGGAGCTGCCAGGGTGCTGTAATTTGATACAAATGTTCTGCAGTCCCCAGGAAGCTTCTGACCTGCGTCTGGGTCTCTGACCTCAGCCATGCCTCAGTGGCCTCTGTCTTGGCTTAATTTGGATGTAGCTGTCCCCTCCCCACTTCATGTCCCAAGTATGATACCTCAGCTATGGCAACCTGGCACTTTTTGGCCTTTACAATGAGTCCTATCTTCTATATCCTGCCTAACACTTCCCTCAGATGGGACAGGTGTTCCTTCCAGCTGGTACTGAAGATGGCAATATTGTCCAGATAAGCCAGTGTACTCTTCAGTACCCTGTAACATCTGGTTGACCAACCTTTGCAGTGTGGCGGGGCGGTCTTCATCCCAAAAGGTATCACATTAAATTCGAAGAGGCCTGTTGGGGTGACGAAGGCTGACCGTTCCCTAGCTCTGGCAGTCAACTCCACCTGCTAGTACCCCTTTTTCAGGTTTATGGTTGTTAGATAAGTTGCCCCTCACAATTTGTCCAACAGCTCATCTGTCTGGGGCACTGGGTGGGCATCAGACTTTGTGACTGGGTTGAGTCCATGATAGCCCATACAAAACTGGGTAGACACATCTGGCTTGGGGATGAGGACTGCAAGTGAGACTCAGGGGACTATTATATTTCTGGATTACCCCTAATTCCAGCATTTCCTTCACCTCCTTCCTAATGTCATTTTGGATGGCCTCAGACTCCCAGTCAGCTGTCCGTTATATGGGCACTTGCGTCCCCATGTCCACTTCATGGGTCGCTAAGGGGGTCCATCCGGGCTTGGCTGTAACTAAGGGGCAAAGTCCTCTAAGACTTCCCTCACTTCCTGGCTCAGGTTCGGTGTCAACTGGGATGGCAGTTTGATTGTCTCCACCAATGACTCCCGCTTGCTTTCCTCTAGCAAGTCCAGGAGGGGGTCATCTTCTTCCATCCCTTCCCCAGGACTACAGATAGCAAACACTATGTCAACCCTATTTACGTATGGCTTCATCATATTAACATGGTACATTCGATGGGTATGTCTCCTGTCATGCAGTTCTACAATGTAATTCACGTCATTTACTTGTCAGATTACCTTGTATGATCCTGCTTACTTGGCCTGCAGCTTGTCCTTCCGGACTGAAATGAGGACCATTACTTCCTAACCTGTGCTGTACAAGTGAGCTCTGGCTTTACGATCATACCAGCCTTTTTGCTTCCACTGGGCAACTGACCGGTTGCTTTAGGTTATCCCCATAAGCTCCTTCAGCTTCTTTCTCAGCCTAAGGACATTCTCCACTATGGGAGTTCCCTGGGTGGTGTTCTTGCCTTCCCAGTCTTCCCTGATTAAGTCTAGGGGCCCACGAACCCTACATCCTTATAAGAGTTCGAAGGGGGAGAATCTTGTTGACTCTTGGTGCACCTCCCAGTATGCAAACAGGTGGGGAAGGTATTTCTCACAGTCCCCTCCCATGCTGTTCAGCAAACGCTTGGAGCGTTGATTTTTCGGTACCACTTCAATCTTTCCACAAGGCCATTGGCTTATGGGTGATAAAGTGCTGTGTGTCTTTGCACCACTCCACACTTCTCCCACAAAGATTGCATCAGGTCCGACATGAAGTTAGCCCCTCAATCAGAGATAACCGCCTGTGGAAACATGACTTGGGAGAAAATCCCTAGCAAGGCATCTGCCACTTTGGGTGCCTTAATGGAGGACAGGGCGACTGCCTCTGGGTAATGGGTGGTGTTATTGACCACCATCAGGATATACCTTTTTCCAGAGGAGCTTGGGGTATTCAAGGGTCCCACAATATCCATTCCTACCCTCTGGAATGGCTCCTGTACAATGGGCAAGGGAAGCAGGGCAACTTTTGTTTTACTTCCTGCCTTACCTATCTGTTTTCACCGGTGACAAGACCTGCAATATTTCTTCACCTGCTGGTTGAAGTTGGGCCAATAGAAATTTTGGATCAATCACTGCATAGTGCGCGTGAGCAACCATTCACAATACTCCTGTGGAACGACAAGCTGCCTGCCCACCACCGCTCCCTCAGTCCTCGCATCCTTTGCATACAGCAGTCCATTGTCCCAAAATACCCCATGTCTCATGTCACCTTCCTGTGCCCCATCAGATTCTGCACAAGCTCTCAGCCTCTTCAAACTAGGGTCAGTTCTCTGAGCAGCTGCAAAAGCTTCACATTTTTCCAATGCATGGGACATGTCTCCCACAGTCCCTAAACTGGGGTCAGTAGCTCCAGTGTTAGGGCATTCAGGGTCACTGCTATCCCTAATCTTCTGACCATTGGTTACCCCTCCTTCCTCAGAGTAACCTTCTGTAGCTGTTTGGTGCATGGCTACTTGGGGAAATCCTACTTCTCTTTCACTGTTCTCCATTTCAGAAGATACAGGCTGGGGAGCAGCCTCCTATTCTCCTCCACAGCGGCTTCTGTAGGGTTCAGGGAAATACAAGGGGCCTTAGCTGTTTGACTGCGGGTAACCGTACATACCACCCCTGCTGTACATTATTCCCTGTGATCACATCCAGAGCAAAGTTGTCTGCCAGTGCCACTTTTTGTACCCTCTCCCATGTCTCACCCCAATCCAGGAGAACGCTAGCTAGTGGAAGGGTTTTTTCCTCCCCTGTGAATCCCCTCACAGTGACAAAACTGATTAGGTATAAGCTGTTCAGGCTCAACCAAATCCCCTTTTACCAGGGTAAGAGATGCCCCTGTGTCCCTTAACCCATGGGGTCTGCACCTCATTTACAGTAACAGGGTGTGTGTGTGCTCCCTCCTCATGTTCACATGCATACTGTCTTGGATATACAGTGCACCCACCTCCTTTTGAGGAACATTTTGTCCACTCTGTGCCTTTTTAGGACACTGTCTAGCCAGATACCCTGGCTGCATACAAAGCCAACATCCATCATTCTTTTTTTCCCAAGACCTCTCTTCTTGGTAACTCGGGGCTTCCCCCTTTTTGCAGAGACACTGAGGGTTTCAGCTGCCCTGAATGCACACTTTTCCATTTCTTCCCTGCAGCACCTTCTCCCCCACTTCCATTCAGAGCAGTCCCACTCCTGGCATAGCGATCCAAGAGCTCAGCAGCTTGCTGTGGTGTTTTGGGATCCCGGTCCTCCAGCCAGGTTTTCAGCTGTGCTAGGCAAGCCCAAAAGAACTGTTATGAAAGTATAACCACCTCAATTTTCCCACAGAGTTTGCTTCCATCCCCTCCCATCAATGCTTTAAAAACTGCCATTGCTTTGTGGCTAGTTCTTCAAAGCTCATGTCAGGGCTTTTTCAGGGTTTACAGGATTTAACCCTGTAAGCCTCTGGAGTCAGTTCATACTTTTTTAAGTAAAGCAGCTTTTAGTTTCTCATAGTCTTGGCTATCATTATTATCCAGTTGGCCTAGCACCTCATGCCCTTTACCAGCAAGCAGTGGGGATAACTGAAAGCTCCAGGACTCCTTAGTGGTTTTGGTCTGGATACAGATCTTTTCAAAGAAATTCAAAAATGCATCCATATCTTCCCCCTCTTTAAATTTCGCTATTAATTTGGAATTAAATTTGTACTCCAGCCCTGGAATTTCAGGTCTATCCCTGCTACTTTCTTCCTCTGCTGCTGGTCATTGGAGTCTCAGCTTCTCCAGTTCAAATTCCCTCTGATGCTCTTTTTCTTGTTCCTGCATCTCCAGTTCAAACCTCCTCTGCTCTCTTTCTTGCTGGTGCTGTTTCTCCTTGGCTTCTCAATGTCTCTGAAGCTGTGCATCAAACTTTCTCTGCTCAAATGCCAGCTCCAGTTTCCTCAGCTCCAGCTGCAGCCTGATCCCTTTTACCCCACCTCTGGCCTTCCCTTGGTATTGTGGCTCTGGGTTCCCTCTGGTCTTGCTATCCTCCACCCTGGGACTGGACACCGCGACATCCCTTGGCACAACCACGGCCAAGGTCTCATCCCTTTCAGTCACCAGCTGTGACTCAAGGTCTTGGGCGGTCGCTTGCTCATCAGCTGCCACAAGAGCCTCTATGGGGTTCTTTTTGCTTCGACTATCATAATGGACCCCTCTTTCCTGGCACAGCTGCTTCAGCTCTTCTACAGTGTAGTCACTGTACTTGGAAGTCATCTTTCTTCCCTACACTACTACTAGTCTGTTTTTACTTGCAACGCAAAAAGGTGGGAACGATATCTTGCAACCAATTTGCCATTTTACCAATTTGCTGACTCTTTGTGTGTGGTTGATCAAACAGTTCACCAGTCGCACCGCTGCTCATCAAATCTGTTACAAGCCCACTCCCGTGAGGTGGGATTTTCATCTCTCTGCATCACAGTGAATCCCTCTTCCGATGGGGTGGGAAGAATGCAGTCCACGAAACCCTTTCTTCATGTGAGGGGATACAAATACAGTCTTGAGTCTGTGTTCCTGGGGTAAAACCCTTTCAGCCACTGCACCACAAACCAAAAAGCCACAGGCATGTATAGGCTTCAGGGAGCCCTATACACCCAATTGTGTCTTTTCCAGAAATACAGCACTTGGTTAAAATCCCACCACAGGTTCCTCCTGAGACCCTTTGTATTTCCTCCCCTCCATCATGAAGTCCCTAGTGAATTTCACTTTTGGCAGTGTTTTGGCCCTTAAAACATTCACATAGGCATGGTATCATTTGAACAACTTTTACTCAGGCAGCCACACACACAAATGGCATTGGCAGAATTATTTTTAAATATGACAAAGGCTTTACTAATTAAATTAATAAGAAAACAGTAAATAACAAAGACAAAATAATTTAGGCATTGGTTACAGGATATTGAAAAAAGGAAATATGCATAAAAACCTACACTCTAAACTCTGAGGTTAAAAGTCTAACTTGAGTCCTTAGTTGGAATTTTGAAGTGCAGAAGTGTCCTTAAAAAGTGTGGTAGATGAAGTCTTGCCTCTCAGTGATCCAGGAGAAAATTGTCTCTGCATCAAGACAGGCAGGATCCCAACTGCTTCAAGCAAGAAAACAGAAGGCAGCAAGAAGGCTTTGATACCCCTCTGCATCCTGATTTTAAAGGGGTACAAGAGGGCAGGTCCAGTTGATAGTGGCTGGCCTGCGACTGGCTAGCGTTTCAGTTTCTATGGTTACACAACCGATCAGAGTTCAGTATGTTATTACAATAACACAGCTATGTAGTTTCTGAACATAGAAAAAAAAAAACATAAGGTAGCCATCTCAAACTAGATTTTCTGGGAACATTCTAGGCCTCCCTGCTGGGAGATGACTGTCATTACTCAACACTTAAATACATCTGTTTACATAAATGGCAGCCCCATTCAGTTGTAATGAGCTTAAGTCACTGCAGACCTCTCAACAGAAAGAATGCCCAGAAATCCTAACTCTTCAAGCGGTCCTGTCCTTTCACAAACAAATGAGCCTAGCTGGCCTCCCAGCTAGGATTAATCATTCTTTTGTCACCTTTTATTTTATTTTTTTAATTTAGTCTTTTTATTTAGTTTATAAATTCAGCAATTTTACAGGCAGCATTGCATCACAAATTAATATCAGGTAATTACATCATAATACTTCACATTTATACTTTGGCAGTTACAATAGGGGAAAATAAATTAGCATCTTAATACATCTATATCCAGGAAATCATTATTACTCAATTTAAATTCAGACTATGGTCCACTCAAACCAAAGCTGACATGGCATAGTGCGTCTTCCACTTTCCCTCCAAGCTTTTAATCCATATGAAATTAAAATTATAGGGGCACCACTGGTCAAGACCCAAGCAGCATTTCAGTGCAAAAGTAAACAAGTTTACACACTTAGTAAACAGCTTAAGGAACAAAGTCAACTTAATGTTCTAGTTGATATGATATCCATTTTTGCCACTGAACTTCAAACTTCTTTACTTTATCCATTGTCTTGGCTGAGAGTCGCCCAAGGGCGTACATCTCCCTGGACAAAGTAATCCAGGCTTCTTTGATGGGTATTTTATTTGTAAACCACAGCCTAGTTATGATTTTGTGGGCTGCTATTATAAATTTTAAAAGTTGTTTTAGTAAGTTTTTATCAATTTGCAGACCTTCTGGTTTAATGAACGTTAATATAAATGTGGGGGTGAACATGTCAGGGGTATCATAAATATCTCTCAGCTCCTCGAGGATCTCCCTCCAAAACTTGGATAATTAGGATATGACCAAAGGACATGACTCTGATTTGCTCTGTCATCCCCATATTCTCTCCAACACTGTCCCTCCCCTAGTTCTCCCGTAGTGGCCAAAAGGGCTGGTGTATGGAAGAAACAAGACCTAAGTTTCCATGTGTATTCCTGCCAGTATGGTGAGAAACATTTTTTAAAGTTGGTAGTGCAGACTCATTCCAGGCCTGCTCTCTGATTGGTGCTTGTAATTCCTGTTCCCATCTAAGCCTGATTGAATTAGTTGAATCTCCCTGTCTCTCATTTAAGGCCTTATATATTGTACTAATCAGATGCTCTGAGTTCGTTCCTGTGATATGAGCCTGTACAAGCTGTATGACTTGGGTGGGGTTTTCAATCAGAGCCACAAGTGACCGTTCATGTGGCTGGAGGTATGATTTAAGATGTACATAAGAAATAAAATAATTGTGAGGCAGATGATATTCCCTCTGGAGGGAGACAAAAGGGAGGAGACCTGTCCTGCCCACTAGATGGAAAATGTAGGAAATGCCGTATCTCTGCCATTGAGCAACATAGGGGCCCGGGGGACCTGCTGTCATGTCAGCATTTATACTTCAGTGTTCCGAAGAACATTTTTTCAGTGAATGTTAGGTAATCATTATTGACCTTAAGTCATGTCTTCAAGGGCTCCCTGGTATATTTCTGGTAATTTGTTATCCCTTGACACTTGGGGGGGGGGGTCCCAAAGAGGAGTTCCTAGGTATTGTATAAGTCCCCCCATGTTAATTCTAATTGTTTCCAGTGTGCATCATATTGATTATTTATCCAGTTTAGGACTACTCTGAACTGTGCTGCCATTGCATACTTTCTGAGATCAGGAAGAATAAGTCCACCTCTCTCTGGCCAGTTGCAGAACAGAATATCTGATTCTGCGGCGCTTACCACTCCAAATAAAGCGGGATATTCTGTCCCACACCTGGAAATATGTTTTGGCTGGAGTGAAGGGTAATGTCTGGAGATAACAGTATGTGGGGAACACATTCTGCTTAATTGTTTCTATCCTACTCAAATAACTTAAGGGGAGACGTGACCAACGAGATAAATCTTCCATCAGTTTTAGGGTTAAAGGTTCTAGATTTAATAGTTCTGCATGAATGGGGTTTCTTGTGAGCTTTATTCCCAGGTATCTCATCTCTTGTCTGTGCCACTTAAAGGGGGAAGTCTTTTTTTAAGTGGGAGGGAGGGAGGTAATTGTGTGTTAATATCTCTATTTTTGATGTATTGATTTTATACCCTACTATCTTACCAAATTTTTGTAACTGTTTCCAAACCTCTGGGATGGATTGCTCAGGTTCAGTAAGAGGTATGTCATCTGCAAAGAGTGATATCTTCAGCAGGCGACCCCTGAGAAGAAGGCCCTCTATACCCCGGGAAGATCTGATGGCAATGGCCAGGGGTTTGAGATATGAAGCAAACATTGGGCATCCCTGATGGGTGCCCCCTGGAGAGTTGAAAAATATCTGAAAGTGCCCCATCCACCTTAACATTTGCTTTAAGGGAAGCATAGATATTCTGTAGTTGTTTTATAAATTGTTCCAGGAACTCAAAGTGCCCCAGGGTCTGCCATAAAAAAGACCAGCTAACCTGATCAAACACTTTTTCTGCGTCTAATCCCAGTAACACTAAAGGGATTTGTCTTTCTATGGCATAATCTCTTAAAAATGTGTACACCTTATGGCATCATGTGCCTGTCCGCCCTTGATGAAGCCCACTTGATCTGCATCAATAATAGCTGGGAGTAAATGGTCTATTCTAGAGGCCATAGCCAACATGAACATCTTATTATCATAGTTTAGCATTGAAATGGGATGAAATGAAGAGGGGTATTTAATATCTTTATGGGATTTGGGTATGGCCGATATGGTGATGTATTGCCATGTGGGGGGGGGGGTTCTCCCTCCTGGACGGCATATAAGGCCGGGAGTAATATGGGTACTAGCAGCTTTTTGAATTTGTTATAAAATTCGGAGGGTTACCCATCTGGGCCTGGTGCCTTTAGGGTCTGAGCTTTTTTGAGAACCTGGAATACCTCTCCCTCTTTAATTGGCTCCAGCAGGACTTCAGCCTTTAATGGGCTGATACGTGGTATTGATAAGCTCTGTAAGTACAATTTGATGGTGTTTAGGGGAGTTTCCTCTTCTTTTGTGTACAATTCATGATAAAACTGCCGTAAAATAAGTCTAATTTCCTGGGGTCTTTTTACTAGTCTTCCTGTTTTTAGGATCAACCATGCTGGGTATATTCACTCTGGTTCTCTGTTCTCTTAACTTTCTTGCTAAATTTCTTGAGGCCATAGGTCCTCCCTCATGATGTCTTGGCTTTCAATAAAATAATTGTTGTTCTATAGATTGGTCTACTGTTTTTTGTAACTTTTGTTTTACAATTCTTAATTGTTGTATTGTGGGATCATTCTGATCTGGCCACTGCTGTAAATGAGATGGTTCCTCCTACAGATCTTTATATGTTTTCTCCCTCTGCCATTTTTTTATGGTAGAAAATCGTAAAATCTCCCCTTTTAACACTGCTTTTAGTGTATCCCACAGAATTGTGGGGGCAACTTTGTGTTGTGTGTTTTCTTGTTTAATTCTAGGTATAGCCTCCTGGACCAGTTCAAGGAACTCTGGGTCCCGAAGGTGAGCAAGGTTCAGGTGCCAATTGGTTTGCTTACATTGCACCCCCAGGTCCACCTTACAATATAAGGGATCATGGTCCGATAGGAAGGTGGCCCCATGCCATACATCGCAAACAGCGTCTAAGTGCTCCACCATAGTGATAAAGTAGTCTAATCGAGCCCCACTTCCCGCATGTGGGGCCCAGTGGGTATACTCTCTTGTCTTAGGAAATAAATGTCTCCAAGTGTCCACCAAGCCCAGGGAAGTGGTTTGTTTTGTATATTTTTGAAGAGCATTTGATCTATGGGCCAGGGGGGTAGCCACATCCAAAGAGGGATTTAAGGTGATATTTAAGTCCCCCCCCCCCATCAACAGCTGTCCCTCCATAAGGGACAATAAATCAAAACATTGTTTTTACTGCTAATGACTTCCTTGATCTGGGAGGAAAATGGATGCCAGGGTAACGGGTTTTGAGTACAGCTTGCCCGTCACAGTGGCATAACGTCCCTCCTGGTCACAGATCTCACCTTGTTTTTCAAAAGGCACTTCCTGGGAGAGTAAAATCGTCACCCCTCTCCCTTTCCCACCCCTATAGGAGGACTCTGTTATTGCAGAGTACCCGCACCTCCTGAAATTTTTTATGTTCGTCTGAGGACATGCGAGTTTCCTGTAACAAAATAATCCCCAGCCTCTCTTTTCTGAATAATTGAAACAGGCGAGAGTGCTTTATCGGGTTGCCAATCCCATTTGCATTTAACTATAAAATCAAAGTTGACTTAGCCATATTTGCTACTGACCAGTCTGTCTGTGAATATTTCCTGCTTGTAGAAAGTGCAGTATATCCCCTTCCCATCATGCTCATGCCATTTCACTTCTGTGTTCAATATTATAATATTAGTAGCTGCCTTATATACAATCCCAATTTTAACCAAGTGATAATGACTGCCTATTGTGCTATTTAAACACCATAAAACTGTCTGAGTGTTTATAACTACACAGGGATCTAATAAATTTGGCACTAAGCCTAAAACAACCAACCATGAGCAGGCCTGTTGCGATTTATCTTTCTGCATGACACACAATATTTTTAGGCCTGCCAAAATAACCAGATGCCAACAGAGCATCAACATTATTGTACCAGTAAAATACACCTGGGGTAACAGGTCTCTAATCCTGGGAAAAAGTTTTAACAGCTCCCAAGGTAGGGAGAGGGCATATACCTCTCCTTTGGAAGGGCAGATGCATTCGCCCTGAGGGGGAGAGTCAAGGCATCACCAAGGACCCCAAGCACCACTGTTTCCCTGGAGCCTAGTGGTGCAGTAGGCCACACTGGAAATAAAAATGAGGAACAGAGACCCCCAGGAAATGGTCCCTGTATACCTCATCTCCAGTAAAGCCTTATGAAAATGTTGACTGTTTAGGGATGAATTTTTGACCCAACAATGGTCAGGTCAGCATGGAACACTGTGGAAAAAAAAAACTTTAAGTCATGCCACCTTTCCTGGGCTGTGATTTAATTAAACAATAAATACAGGAGGACTATCAGCAAGTTTCAGGGGGAGATGACATAAGGGGAAGTCTGGTGGTGTCTCTCTGGGTCTTAAACCTTCTTCCCATCTATGAGCTTAGGAATATAAGAAGGACTTCTATTGCCCTGTATCCCCACCCCATACAGGCTTCCCAGAATGACCTTGCGTACTCCCTGTATGCAGAGTCACCTCTGCATCAAAATACCAGTTTTAAAGTCTCTGCAAAATCTTTCTCGCCTCTCATTCCGGTGCAGGTCATTGGAATCTTTGTAAAGGTTTTTTCACATCCTCTAGGGTTGCTTGGCTTTGTCTCTTTCTGGAACCAGGGTCTCTAGCAGTGTCCCAAATAGCATCGCGGAGGCCTTACTTGGTTTTCCCAGTTGAAGAGTCTTCCTAGATGGGCTGAGCCAGGCCCCTGAGCTGGAGTGTCTTCATTGCTTCTTCTGGTGACTCAAAGGTTTGGGGACCTTCTGGAAACATAACCAGTCGTGCAGACTGTGAAGTGGTAAATTATAGTTGTTGCTTTAAGAGGCGAAGTATTAGAGCGTTGGCCCCCTGCACCTGGCTGAAACAGATGGGGGGTAGTCACTGTCAAAGTAGATGCGTTTTTCTTTGTACCTGGTGTCTCTCATTCTCCAAGCTCTGGTGAGGATAGTTTGTTGTGTGGCAAAGTTTAGAAACTTCATTATGATGGAGCAAGGCCGTCTGGTTGTGCTGGTTTTGGTGAAAGAGCCCGATACACTCACTCTATGTCGAATTTAAAAGCTGGATCCAACTGTAGGGAGTCACGAAGGAGTTCCTCCTCAAATTTTGAAATATCTCTCCCCTCTTCATCTTCCAGAACCCTGTGTATCCTCAGACTATTCCTGCGTGATCTGTTTTCCAGATCCTCACATTTCTCTTTTAAAGCATGCTGCTTGTCTAGCAGATGCACTACCATACACTCCAACCTATCAGTCCGGTTATCTATTTCAGTGCGTTGTACTTCAACCTCAGTAACTCGGGCTGAATGTTTACTGATTTCTGTTGTTAATTCAATCCGGAATGTACGAACCTCAGTTCTGAATTCCTGCAGCTCTGCTAGAATGGTAGCATTACTGGGTTGCTGAGAGGAGGCCCCATTTGGAGCCGCCATGTCTAGTTGAATCGCCGCAGGGCTTGGTGAAGGGTGAGAGAATCCTGCTGAATCCTTAGTTCTGGGAGTACGTGCAGTCCATTTTTTGCCTCCCATTCAGTGCTGTGCTCAATGTTCAATTCAATGTTCAATCCTCCTTAATATTCTTTCTTTAGTTATTTTTGCATTTTATTTGTGGGAGAATCTGTTCTTAGCCCAGGATTAGCAGAGCTAGGTTTTACCCTTGCATCCCGGTCGATGACGTCACCAGAAGTCTCTCTTGTCACCTTTTAGATAATTAAATTAACTCCAGTTTCCAGGCTAGCAACAAGCAGCTTTTCTGCCAAGTAAAAGGAATTCCAACTTTAGTCTAGGGCTAGTTTTTTTTTTCTGTACCCATGATTCCTTGCCCTTACATTGGCTACTATGAGCATCTGATGCATTTCTCACATAAAGTTATATGAAACATGACCCAAAATAATAAAATATGGCCTTATCTCACCACAACTACTGTAAGTACTTTTTTTTCCTAGGGGGGCTTCATCCACAAGAGCATAGTCTCTAAATAAGCCCTTGCCCTCTGATCCCAGTTCTGCCTGAATCTCCCTGCATGTGTGGGAGGCTGTACATGAATGGCATGTTGTTATAAAGGGTTACATGTCTTTGTTTCACATAGTGATAATTATCCACAGACACATATAAACTTCTGTTCACCCCTTTCTAGGCTGTATTTATTTTTATTGTTAGTTCTCTTCCTCTAAATAGGAAAGATCTAATTGTTGGTGAGTGTTGGACAAAAGACAGGCATAAAAGACACATTTGATTGACTAGTATTCCATGCTTTGGCACATGTGTGAATATAACTGCTTCAGTGTAGGTCTATGGATTAATACCACTAGAAGACAAACAAATAGTGTAGTTACCGTATTGGTCCTAGTGAGAACAGATCCAGAAGCAAATGGTTTGATACCTTTTATTAGACCAACATAGATGTTACAACAACAGAACAAAGTGCTCTAGCTTTCGGACCAACCAAGTCCTTCTTCAGAAGCTTTATGACAGTTATTTAGAAACTCCCATACTATTAACGCCCCAATAATGGATAAAAAAGCTGAAATAATTCTCATTGGTTTAACATACTCATTCGAAGCACTAGAATGAATTCACACAGGTATTCTATTAACATGAAGATGACTGACAAACCAGTGGTGCAACACTTCTTCCAGGATGGCCACTCAATCTCAAATGTGTCTATGATGGTCTTAAAGGGACATTTCAACAGTGCACAACAGAGACGGGCTTCTGAAATTAGACTTGTATTACTTCTCAATATGGTGGAGGATGGAATGAACATCAATGTGGGTTATATGGCACATTATTCCACTTAAACTTACACAGACCTTTACTTCAAAGAATAGACATAAATACTTTAGTTCTTCAGTGAGCCTTTGATGTTTTTAGTTTTATACATAGTCCCCTTTATCTGGTTATCTACATGTTGGCTCCTCACCTTAGTACTGTGTGTGTGTGTGTGTGTGTGTGTGTGTATGAGTGACATGGGGCAATTTTTATGTGGGTGTTGGGGTGCTTTTTGTGGGTACAGTGGTGCAGTTATTGTGATATTGAGGTAGGCTTTTATTCAGGCACATGACATAATGGTGTTACAATGGCTAGGACTCTTGGTTCTTATAGTGAACATTTACTTCATTCTACTAGTTGTCAGTGGTTGGATTACATATTGTCACATTTTTTAATTCTGTACATATTAAGATGCATATCTAATTCAGGGTTTTAAATAATTGATTAGCAGTTTTTTTCTTGGGACAATACTAACTGTACAGAAAGTAGATAGGTTTTCTAGAAGTGTTTAACACATTGAGACAAGTGCTATGCATTTTCACAATGTTTTAACACTTTTATGAGCAAAACACTAATCAATGTTTAGAGTTAAATGAAACCCTGTCATTTACTTGGGGGTTCATGAAAGGTTTAATTCCTTTGGGTAATATTACAAAGATTTGTGTGAATGATGGTGCATTACGACTTTGTACCTATATCTCATTTTAACTAATTATCTTTCCTGGGGCTGGGGATGTAATTCCGAGTTTTATCCAGATTCTTTAGACTAATTCTGTACATGTTTGTTATACACTGACACTGTATTGAAATCTGTACATATCGGGCTCATGGTATCAATTTCTTGGGGGTCCTTGACAAGTAGTTTTCTTTATTATTTGGCACTTGTACTTATGACAATATCAATTGTATTAAATCCTGTTACAGCACTGAAGGCCTCAGAGTTTATGGGATATATTAACTGGTTGACAGTATTGTTGGGAAAATGTCTAGAGCTAAGTTCTATATTTCATTATGTGTGAAATATTTGGTCACGTTGAGTAAACTTCACTTTAAACCCTACCCTCTGTGTGATATACTATATATAATGTTTGTTTATAGTGTGTGATGGAACGTTGTCACCGATTAAAAAATCGGTACCTTTCAAAACATTGTTATGCTGTAGTAGCTATGTCATCACTACAGCATAACAGTATGGAATGCGCTAGCGCATGCTCCTTACACGTTCAAGAAACAGCTACAGCGAAAAGGCGGTTGAAGGAAAGTAGCACTGAGAGAAAAAAAGTAGGATCAATTACTTTTACTGCTTGTGGGGGCATCCTACACTATAAAAAAACAATGGATAGTTACCTTTCAGTAACAAGCCGTGTTAGTTCATCTTGAGGTTACCAATGGTGACCTAACCTCTTGAGCTGCGCTCTCAAGGTTAATGCAGTCACCATGATAACCCGTCTATGAACTAACCAGCAAGTTACCGATGGGTAACTATCCATTATTCTCTGTTTTAATTTTGGAACTTGTTTTTAACTTGCAATTAGGCCTCATTTTAGCATGTATTTATTATCCACAGGTTTGCCTCTCATTGACTGTGTTCTTTAAAACACAGGGACACTTGCAATTAAAGTTGTAAGCTCCTCATCTTACATATAATTAGGGAGAATAGTATCCTAAGGTTTTGTTATCAGTAGACTGTTTTCTTGAAACGTACTGAGCCATTTCAAAATTTATGTGAGAAGAACTCTCTGCTTGTTGCTGTTTTCTGATAACCTTTGACCTTCAGGGGTTTCTCTGCAAAAAGCATACTGGTGTTAATTAGCTTCTCTGACATAATTTTCTGTTATGTTTCAATTGAGTATGTTAAACCAATGAGAATTATTTCTGTTTTTATGCATTATCTGGGTGTTAATAGTATGGGATTTTCTAAATAACTGTCATAAAGCTTCTGAAGAAGGACTTTGTTGATCTGAAAGCTAGAGCACTTTGTTCTTTTGTTGTAACAAGTATGTTGGTCCAATAAAAGGTATCAAACCATTTGCTTCTGGATCTGTTCTTACTAGGACCAATACGGCAACTACACTATTTGTCAACATAGAAGATACCGGAATTCGCCACAGGATATGGCAGTTGCATAACATCAAGAAGAAACTGGCACAGCTAGACAGCGACATCTATTTTTTCAGCCCAGTGCAAAAGGAATAACATTATCCCTAAAGGTCTAACTATCTGGAATCCATTATGAAACGCAGATAATTCTACATATGCTGAACAACTTTGTTGTAGGACTTCTGAGAAATTACAGAATCCATAGCTCATATGCCAAGAAAGCATTTTTGAAGAAACAGTTTGATGAAATAGTTACCACGCTAGAGAGAATGTCTCGTGAGCCTACTCCAGGCATCCTGCACGAGATACACAAGAATACCAAAGAACCTTAAGAAAAGCCATGTTCATTAGAAACAGGAAATTAGATACCCTTCAATGCAGTGGTCCAGATAATGTTTTGTACTGGGAAGTATTTACTGCTAATTTCTTCCACCTGGTAGTATTTCCACCTAAATGGTAGTAATACCATCCATTAACCTGTCTAACCCTAACCTCTAAACCAAGTCTCAAACTTACTGGGTACCTGCAGTCATGGACTCTCTCTGTCTCATATACTGTGATGTCTTGACATACTTCCCTGCTTACTGCCATATAATGCTGTGTCCCTATTTTTAATAATTTTTTCCATGTTGCATTTACCCTTCTGGCCCGCCACTAACATACTGTAAATGTTCAGGGTGGGAAACAAATTCCTAAAATCTGAAAGTGGGAGTAAATCATACAAAAATGGTAGTAAAATACTCATTTACTCCCCTTATCTGTTCCACTGCTTCAACGTACCATTCTTCCTAGCAACCATGAAGACAGAATAGAGTGATTGAACAACTAAGATGGGCACCTTTCAGTTGTTAATTTGTTCAACCACACACTGACTGCTGGGGAATTAAATGTACTTTCTAAGGACCTCACTCTCTGCCCAACTAAACCACTGGACAGAATACAGTTTTGTGGTGAAATGGAGGAATGCTTCCACAGATTGAGACTTAAAGAATTTTTTCACGGCAGAGAAGAAATCACAGGCAGTGAAGAAATCACAAACAGTAACAATTTACTGGATAAGAAAAAGAAACTATCTGAGTCTACCCCCCTCCAGTGGCCGTAATAAGAAACTGGACAAACACATTCATTAAGTTACTGGTGAGATTCTTAATAGGCATAAACATGCCTATTACAACCTTTCCCCATTGAACGGAGGGCTATACAAACACTGAAATTGAACCACAACATTGTCATAAAAAAAGCTGATAAAGGCTTTGCAATGGTGATACTGAACCAAGAAGATTATATTAAGGAAGCTAACAGGCAGCTAAGTGACCACACCTACTACAGAGTACTGGAAAGTGACCCTACTACAGAATATAAGAGAACTACAGGAGTTAATTGGATCATTTCCAAACCATGTCCAAGGCAGAATAAATGCCCTCGTCCCCAGCGAACCCAAGCCAGGGACATTCTACATGCTGCCTAAAATACATAATCCTGGTAGACCCATAGTCTCTGGTAATGGTACCCTGACAGAGGAGATCTCAGGGTTTGTAGAAGCCATTTTAAAACCGCTGGTTATACAAAGGGATAGTTATATCCAGGACACTACACACTTCCTGTGTAAACTTTCTGGTTATAAGAACTTACCACCGGATACCTTTTTAGCCACGATGGATGTAACATCCCTCTACACTAATATTCCACATACAGATGGCATTTCAGCCTGCCTTAAATACCTGCATGAGAAAGGACTGGACCACATCATCAGCCCTGGAGTCATGGGGCAACTTATTGAATTCATTCTGACACATAACTTCAGTTTCACTGGTAAGCATTATGTTCAAACTATGTGAACAGCAATGGGCACCAGGATGACTGCACAGTATGCTAATCTTTTTATGGTGAATTTGGAGGAGGACTTTTTAAGGCACAATCACTCATTTATTTCTGTTACATTGATGAATTGTTTATAGTTTGGACAGTGGGCACAGACACATTTAAGGATTTTTATCAGGAACTTAACCTCCACCCAACCATAAAGCTTTCCCTAGAATATTCTGCCACCAGTGTAAATTTTCTGGATACCGCGGTCACTATCAAGGCTGGAACCCTACATACCTGTATTTATAGGAAACCAACAGACAGACAGAGATACTTACACAGGAAAAGTAATCACCCGAGCCACACAATCTGTCATGTATAGTCAAGCACTTTGGTATCACTGCCTCTGTTCAAATAAGGAAGACAGAGACACATTTGACTATGTTGAAAAACACCTTTATTGAGCAGGGACACTCTTCCAGAGAAATTGACAGAGCAGTGGGACATGCAACACAGGTACCACGAGAACAACTATTGCAATAAAAGGAAAGGACCTCTACCAACAGAATACCCTTAGTAGTCGCATCTCATCCTGACCTTGAACTTCTGCATAAGATTATTAAGGACCTCCACCCAATAATTAGTGAGAATGAAACCCTTAATTTTATTTTTCAAGAACTACTACTACTATCTTTTAAAAAAACACCTAATTTTAGGCAACCTGATTATTAGGAGTCAGCTTGAACTGCAACAGAATACTATGAATCATATGGTACACAACCCTGTCATCAACTCAGATGTAAGACTCATAAGCTCATTTCGACACAACTCCTCCAAAGGTGCTAGTGCCTTCTCCTGTTATACCCCCAGCAGTGGAACTCCCTCCCTGTAGCAATAAGGCTAGCACCATCCCATGCCTCTTTCAAGAAATTGCTTCATGATCCTCTTGCTGATTCCTGCTCATGCTCCTGCTTCAAACCCCCCCAGCTCTCTCCTAATCTATGCACCCTCTCACCTCAACAGGTGTGCACCTTCTCACCTCAACAGGTAAGCACTGTACTTTCCTCCAGTCACCTCTTGCCCCTTACTTAGTATACCAAGTCCCCATCCCCTTTGCCTTTTTTCTCTCTCCTCCCCTATCCTCCTCTCTCTTTTATTGCTTCCCCCACACTAGTCATTTCCTGACTCTACTTGATCCTCTTAATGCAGTTATAATACTTGGTATTTGTTCTCAGAATATCTTACCCCATTTTCTCTTCTTGAACTACTGAATTATGGTTCTATTTATTGTACTTGCTCTCTTATTTCATTCTATGTAATACATTATTGTTGATTTAATTTGTACTCTTGTTTTTTTGGTCCACATTGTATTATTACTGTCTATGCTGTTACTGTATAATATTGTTTCTGCCTCTGTTAATCAAAGGTTTTGTTTCTGTAAACTCCCGGGTCATGCCTGAAAATAGTCATTGCTATGGTTAGCACACCTTAACCGGTCAGCAAAAACTAAAATAAATAAATTTCCACTTCAGATTGTGTAGTTACATCACAAAACAGACAATTCAGGATACAGGGGAATGATATATGTACATCAAGTAATGTTATTTGTTTCATTCAATGCAAGAAATGCCCTTGCACAGGTTATGTGGGGGAGACAAAGCAACATCATACTAGAATGAATTCACACAGGCATTCTGTTAAGATGACTGACAAACCAGTGGCGCAACACTTCTCCCAGGATAGCCACCAAATCTCAGATATGTCTGTGATGGTCTCAAAAGGACATTTCAAAAGTACACAACAGAGACTGGCTTCTGAAATTAGACTTATTTTACATCTCAGTATGGTGGAGGATGCAATAAACATTGATGTGGGGTATATGACACATTATTCCACTTAAACTTACACAGACCTTTACTTCAGAGGATGGTCTTAAATACTTTAGTTCTTCAACGAGCCTTTGATTTTTTTTTTTTGTTTTATACTTGGGGTCCCTTTTATCTGGTTCTCTACATATTGGCTTCTCACCTTAGCACTGTGTGAGAATGTGCATTGTGTGGTGTGTGTGGAGGGGTAGTGTGGCATGGGGCAATTTTTATGTGGGTGTTGGAGTGCTTTTCGTGGGTATAGTGGTGTGGTTATTGTGATATTGAGGTAGGCTTTTTATTCAGTCAGATGACATAATGGTGTTACAGTGGCTAGGACTCTTAGTTCTCATATATAGTGAACATTTATTTCCTTCTACTAGCTGTCAGTGGTTGGATTACATACTTTCACATTTTTTTAATTCTGTACATATTAAGATGCATACCTCATTTACTTGGGGGTTCATGAAAGGTTTAATTCCTTTGGGTAATATTGCAAAGATTGGTGTGAATGATGATGTATTAGGACTTTTGTATACATATCTCATTTTAACTAGTTATCTTTCCCCAGGAAAGGGGGCTGGGGGATTTAATTTCTGAGTTTTTATTCAGATTCATTAGACTGGTTCTGTACATGTTTGTTATACACTGACACTGTATTGAAATCTGTACATATCAGGCTCATGCTCTTAATTTCTTGAGGGTTCTTGACAAGTTTATTTATTGAAATGTTTCACCAGGAAGGCACACTGAACAAGTTGCTCATCTCCCTGTGCGACCTGGGGCGGGGTACAGTTGGATGAAGAATTAGACCTACAGTTTAACATTTAACATATCTGAGAAATTAAACATTCAGTTACATTTGTAACAAGACATAGTTAAAAAATATCATAAATAATCATAGTTGTATTTGTGACATAACATACAGTTAAATATATCATACCTGTGGAATATGCATTTAATTACAAGTGGCATATCTGAGGACCATAGTACATAGTGGTGAAGGGAGAGGGGAGCATGCTGAGAAGCAGGCTTGGGAGTGGAAGGTTTAATAGGCGATGTGAGTCATAGAGAGGGGCAGAGGCATAGGAGGACAGTTGAGGGTTAAAGCAGGAGCAGTTAGATGACAGAAAATTATGTAAGGCTGAAGCAAGAGAAGAGGAGGAGTGCCATATTTGGGGGGGGGGTTCCAGATTTGCAGAAACAATGGGTAAAGCCTGACTGACCAATGAGTGGTTCGATGGGGGACCAACAAAGTTCGAGTGTCTGAGGATCTGAGGGAGTGGGAGGGGAGAGGGGGGAAGAGAGTGAGCATGAGAGGTAGGATGGAAGTTCTCCTAACCAAAATTTAGAAGTGAGTTTGGCACAATGAGTGAGGTGCCTGTTGGCAAGCGGGGGAAGGGACATGGTGTGGTAGAGGTCACAGTGATGAGTGCATGATGGAGCATCAAGGGCAAATCGACAATCTGTTTAGAGAGGATTTGGGAGTGGCACCATAGACTACATCACAGTAGTTTTTTTTTTTTAATTTGGTACTCATATTTACAATTCATATTATGTATTAAATCCTGTTACAACACTGAAGGCCTTAACGTTTATAGAATATATTAACTGGTTGAGAGTATTGTTGGGGGAAAATGTCTTAAGCTAAGTTCTATTACATTATGTGTGAAACATTTGTGCATTTTGAGTAAACTTCACTTTAAACCCTACCCTCTGTGTGCCATAATTTCTGTTTATTTTAATTTTGGGACTTGTTTTTAACTTGCACTTAGGCCTCATTTTAGCATGTATTTATTATCCACAAATTTGCCTCTCATTGACTGTGTTCTTAAAACACAAGGGCACTTGCAATTGAAGTTGTAAACTCCTCATCTTACATGTAATTAGGAGAATAGTATCCTAAGATTTTATCAGTAGACTGTTTTCTTGAAACATACTGAGACATTTTAAAATTTATGTGAGGAGAACTCTCTGCTCGTTACTATTTTCTGATAACCTTTGACCTTCAGGGGCTTCTCAGCTAAAAGCATGCTGGTGTTTATTAGCTTCTCTGACATAAACTTCTGTTATGTTTCAAGTGAGTATGTTAAACCAATGAAAATTATTTCTGTTTTTTATGCATTGTCTGGTTCTTAATAGTATGAGATTTTCTAAATAACTGTCATAATGCTTCTGAAAAAGGACTTGGTTGGTCTAAAAGCTAGAGCACTTTGTTCTTTTGTTGTAACATCTATGTTGGTCCAATAAAAGGTATCAAATCATTTGCTTCTGGATCTGTACCACTAGAAGAAACATTTTTGCAGGTACGATACATTAAATTACCTCTTCATGTCTACATTTATACAACAGGAGTGTGGCTACAAACAGACAAGATACAGAGAATAATGCCTGTGCAGGTGTGCGTTCTGAAGATTTTTCACACTCTCAGTGTGTGATAATCCATAAACCTCAAGAGCGAAGCTCGAGAGATCTGTGAGATTATTGTGCACTGAGGGTGTGTGAAAAATTCTAAGACAAACCTTGCACTGGCCTTATTTTTTATGATAACTAGTTCAAGTTTTGACTGAGAATTATAAGCTGTATTTGTGTTTGAGTGAGCTTGTCCCTCAAGCAGCCTCCATAGTGAGTGGCTTTTGCTTCGTGGAGAAGCAACTGGCTGTTTCATCAGGTTGCTGGAAAATTTCATGGGCAGGCTGAAGAATGGACAGGTCACCTGAGTGACTGATTTTTGGTTTGGCTTGGCATGGTCATTTTGATCTCGAGCCAGTGTATTTTCTGTGAACAGTGACAGTGCAGGACTGAAAATGCCATAATAACCCATCATCTGGTTGTTACAACATTTACCAGGTTATTTGGGCATTTTAAAAGCAGTGTGTAGTCCGTTATTATATGGGGTCACCAGTTATTATAAAAATGATATCTTGAGTAACAGCAACATATCAAAAATATGTTGCTGTGCACAGCGGATGTCTTGATGGTTAGTATCATCACAATGGAATACTAAACCAATTGGAGAGAAGCTTTCACACTGCTGATGACATCACAATTACCCGGTACAGCACAGATGCCAGCAGTTAGAATCAAGGAGAAATTGTTTAATATTGAAACAAAAAGGTAATTTAAAAGTTAAACTAGCAAAGAGCTGATGTATAAATAAAATATGTAAAGGTTTTTTTCAACATACGCAGTTTATTATCACTCGAGATGGGGCAAGAATTATATAACTCGCTCATCATAGCTCTGTTGCTCTTGTGGCATGGTCTTGCACCCTCATGTGCAGGGTCGGACTGGGGTAGAGGGGGCTGACCTGGAAAGTGAATACAGGGGCCCACCTGGAAAATCAGTAGGTGAGGGCCCAGGGTGGCACATTCATATTAGTATTCCACTTCAATCTGATACACTAGCTCTGTGTTTGCATCTTACATTTGCCTACAGTGCCCCAAATACTCCATTTAATTAGAAAAAAAATGATACTTGCAAAGATTTTCAGAGTTTAGAATGTGGACAGGTACCCATCTAAGGGGGTCCACCTGGAAATTTCCCAGTATCCTGGTGGGTCAGTCTGACTTTGCTCACACTTGAAGATAAGGTGCACATTCTGAGTCAGGCCATGCATATCCCCTCTATATTTGTGAACAGCTTAATATTAGAGTATTCTTATGTCAGGTTTGTTTTTTTTTTTGTCTTTTGCAGCTGGATATCCAAGACAGCAAGCATCTCCAGTAGCAGAAGTAAATCCTTTGGTATATAATGTGGAAACAGATCCTTCTGAGGTTTCTGAAGTTGTGGTATCTCCAGGAACATTTCATTCAGCAATAGACGCAGCAGAAGTAGCATCTGCCCCTTTCCCCAAGGCAATTTCAGCAGTAGCACCTCCTCTCATAGAACTACCACCCCATGCCCAAGATGAAAGACAACAGCAAAAACAACCCCATCAGATAAATAGTTTTTTGACAGGACTCATGCAGTTACGTGCTGAACTGAATTATGAACTCACTAGGGTGTCTTCTGATTTAAGTAAACTTAACCATACTATAAATCTTTTTTTTAGACCATTTCATGATGCTTGATTCTACAAGCAGTCCAAACGCTGTAGGCCATACACAGGATGTACTTTATAATCCTTTGCATAGTCTAGAAACTACACCATCATCTGTGGCACAGGTACATCCATAATTGGTAAGATATGCTGAGATAACAGAAAAAACAAGCAGGAAAGATATTGCAAACAGTTACAATGCAGCAGATGTATTTAAGTTATTCAGCATTTAAACTGCTTGATCTAGGGGAGAGTGTAGTTTCCACCAAAGAGGCTCTTGGGTAAAGATTTTAAACATGCCAAGCTAAATTATTTGAAATGTTTATATTTCAATGCAAGAAGCCTTAACAATAAATTGGATGAGCTTAAGGTCATTCTTACAACTGAACAGATTGATACTGTGTTGATCACTGAAACTTGGGGGGGGGGGGTGAGAAATTTAGTTGGGACTCCTCCTTGCCTGGGTATACTTTGTACAATTTTACCAGGGAAAACAAGAAGGGTGGTGGGGTTGCTATTTTCTTAAGAAGTGCATTACAGGTAGTCAATATTTCTAATAGGGTTAAAAGCACTACTGGTCCCCTCTAAATCTATATGGATCAATTTAATGTTAAATAATAAACAGCACATTATCTTGGGTGTTTATCGTCCCCTGAGAACATCTACTGAACTCCTGGACATAATTATCAATGAATTTGAATCAGCTTGCTCTTTAGGGAACATCATCCTAATGGGGGATTTTAATCAGGGCGATGTTGACTGGTCAGAGTATAAGGCTACTTCCAATTCAGGGAAAAAATTGGTCAACATGTGTCAACAATGTAACCTTATGCAGGGTGTGAAACAACCAACCAGGGGTAAAAACATCCTTGACCTTGTGTTATACAGTAAGACTCTGACATTAAAAAATCTTACTGTATCTGCTCCTATTGTTAATAGTGATCACTGTTCTATTAGCATCAACTTGGAACACTTGATTTCTTTGGTGTCTAATAGATCCATAACTTACATGTACGATTAAGCTAATATTCCTAATATTAAAGCTGGTTTAGATTGGGTGGACTGGGTGTTCACTTTCAACACTGTGGGTATTGAGGAGTACTTTCACATACTTCACAGCAAAATTATTGACTTGAGAGATGGTCACATCCCTACCAGCTTAAAAGATGTGTCTAGCCATCCAAAACCAAAATGGATGAATAAAGTGATATCTGAGCTTATAAAAAAAAAAGTAGATGTTATTCCGCTTACCTAAAATATTCAACTCCTACAAATTGGGGTTTATTTTTGCAAATTCAAAAGAAGTGTACAAACATTAGAAGAGCAAAAAAAAAAAATGGGAGCTAAGATTAGCTTCTAACGCATGTATTGAAAATAGTAAATCCTTCTATGCATATATAAACTCCTTAAAAAAATCCACGTTAAGTTGACCCACTTCAGGTAAATGGAACTTTAATACATGATCCTCTGGATATGGCAAATTTATTTAATACCAATTTTTGCAATATATTTAAAAAAAAACAGAGAACTAATATTAAAGATTCTGTAGACTGCAACATTACTATTCCCATTTCTAATGTTCACACGAAACTGACCATGCTTAAAGGAAAAACCAGTGTATCACCAGATGATGTGTCTGGTCATCTTCTGTATTTACTGGCTGATAGTTTGTCTTTGCCCCTCACGTTACTATATGAACAAAGTGTAACCCCCAGGGGGTGCTACCCTTAGGGCTACTACCCCTGCCTGCCTCCACAGAGACCGGGTGAGGGGCCCAGATCCATTGGCGGGTGCCTCCTCCCAGAGGTAGGGGTTAATACTGTCGAGATTGCCTCTGTCACAGCCCTCTGGGTTACTGCAACCCCCCTTTTTCCCCTGCTAGTGGCTCACACTGGGTACCAACAAGGTTTTTCACCAATACACTTACCCCCGGATAGTACTCTCAGCTCACCCAGGGACCCCTGTAAAATAAGATACAGTTATATCACAGTCACTATACAGCAGTTCAACAGGGATGCACAAACCAGCCAGGGTGTAGTTGCAACACACAAATCTGATTTATTAAGGGGGGAGATAACAAGGATGGGGGGAATCAGGCTAATTTGTTTACCATTATACTTAACTACCTAGAGCTCTGTGCACAGGCCTATCCCTACAAGTCACTGTCCCTGGGTACCCAAGCCCTAATGGCTAGTCCAAACGTGGCAGCTGGGTGGGGCCCTTAACACAGATAGACGCTGCAATCCTGAGCAAGTCAGAAGGGAAAGAAAGTTCGTTTAGGCAGTCAAAAGCACAGCATTACGACTGGAAAACCACTGATTGCACACTTAGCAGGGAGCTACCCTGATTTAGTACTCACAGCCTCCAGCCAATCCCGGTTCTTCCAACATTAGCAGGGCTGAGCCTGAACTTCACAAGTCTCTGTACACATTTATATGGTTATCACAATCCAGGCAGAATCCCTCACTGGCAGCAGGATTAACTTGAACTCACAAGTCTCTTTACACATTTATATGGTTATCTCAATCCAGGCAGAATCCCTCACTGGCAGCAGGATTAACTTGAACCACTCACACATTTATATGGTAAACAGCAATAGCAAAAGTTCTGTAATTGCAGCAGGATTAACTTGAGCTACTCACACATTTATATGGTAAACAGCAATAGCAGAAGTCCTGTAATTGCAGCAGGATTAAGCTTGAGCTACTCACACATTTATATGGTAAACAACAATAGCAGAAGTCCTGTAATTGCAGCAGGATTAAGCTTGAGCTACTCACACATTTATATGGTAAACAACAACAGCAGAAGTCCTGTAATTGCAGCAGGATTAAGCTTGAGCTACTCACACATTTATATGGTAAACAACAATAGCAGAGGGGTACCACACCAGGCAGCAGCAGCTGGGCTCTCCAGGCTTCTCTGTCATCAAGCACTGTAACGGCAGCTTTCTCTTCACTTTCCCCGCAGACTGAGCGCAATTCAGCAGTCTTCTCCAGTCCTCCAAACAGGTCGAGCCTGGTGGGTAGCTGCACAAAGCACAGCCTCCTCTGACCGCCAGCCGTCGGGTTTTCCGAACTCCTTTCCTCAGGCAAACGGCCGCTAGGCCCTCATGCACTTCCTGCACGAACACTCCCAGTGTAGAAGCACACAGCTCCTCTCTCTTCACTGGCCACTATTAATCTGAAGCTGGCAGCACCCAGCACTCCTCTTAGTTTGGGTGCAACCCGTTGTCATTGGCTGGCTGAACATGCCAGTCACTTCTCACGGCTCCCATTAGTGCAGAACGAGCGCCATAGTCCATAATGCCTTGTTCCCTCTAAACAGCTCCTCTATTGGTCAGTCAACTCTGTGGGATTCCAAAGTACTGATTGGTCCAATTTCATAGTTCGGGACCAAAATGGAGGAGGCACTTAAACTCTCTGGGCTGCAAAGCAAAGCAGGTTAGAACAACTACATTATCATTATCTTTACAGCTTATTTTAACCAACCACCTACATCCTTTATTAGGGCTCCCCCTGCACTATTAGCGATGGCAGAAGGGAGCGCTACTCAGCAGCCCGGGCGGGAGTCGATCATGCCAATACTCAACCCCTTCCCATTTTAACCCATTCCGACTGCAAATGGCAGCCCTTAAAGGGACAGTATACGGAGGCATTAAAAAGCATTCCACGGACCCCCATTCCGGCGGCTTTATGCCGACTACCAACCAGGCATAGGGCACATTAGGAACCCCCATTTGCAAGGGGGTTACACCCTCCCTGGCCTGGAAAAGCTTAGCGTCCACGCCAAGTAATCACCCTTGAGGCAGAGTAGGTGAACATCCCAAGTAACACCATATCACATTTTACCTTACATACATAAATATTAGATCTACAATGCACTATAGTGTATACACATCATACATATAAAATCTTACACTCTCTTAAATCAGGTCATAGGGCCCTACCCGGGACTGAGGGGCTCCCTCTTTGGTTAGCTACTAACTGGTCCCCCCGGGACAAGGGCGCCAGACTTGAAAGGCTGTACTAATAGTCTGGAGTTATCCCCCAAGGCTAACTTAGGCAAAGACCTTGGGGACACATATACCCCCTTGTGAACCACATTTAAGGGCAGGTCCACTGGCTGACCCAGGGATTCATAACTCAACTTGATTACTGGCCGTATGTGTCGGCCGGATCGTCTAGGGGTCTCAGAGGATTCTGAACCAGGTCCTGACTCTATTTCCATGTCAGGGAAGTTAGCAAGGGGACTCCCTTCAAGGGGATCAGGCTTGATACTCATAGTACTACTAGGGGCTTGACCTTCTAACCCTGAACCCACCCCACTGGGCTCATCTAGGGGCTGTCCAGTTACTAAAGGGGAAACATCAGGGCATTCAAGATACTCTTCCGGTTCTGGCATATCACGGACTTGTTCCCCCACTTCACTCTCTTCTTCTGAAAAGTCAGATAACTCAGCCAGGCCAGACAGTTCAGCCAAGCCTAAGGACTCAGCCCCTTGAGTTTGTCTGCTACCCCATTCATCTTCTGGAGGCAATTCCTCCGGGGACAAAGTAGGGGGCTCAATCAACACAGATGGGCTAGCTTCAGTTCCTGAGTTAAGGAGGGGATTGCCCCGAAACAATTGGCTTAGTTCATAAGAGGGATAGTATTCAACATCATCTTCGCTGTCTTCTGACACTGAGTGTGGACCATCTCCTTCTGCGGGGGGGGGGTGGACAAGGCTTCCTTGGTGGACTTGTTGAAGGCTCCACGGGCTTGGTTCCTCTTTTAGTAACAGATCTAGTCACGGGCCTGGAAGGAGGGGTAGAGGAAGGTTCAACTTCAATCAAGATCTGCCCAATTGGCAGCAGATGATTTCTGTGTATGGTTTTCACATCTTTCGAATTGTTTTCAGGCCACACTTTATACACAGGCAGGTCTGCCAGCTGTCCCACAACAATATGAGGGAGGTGATGCCATCGGTCAGCAATTTTATGTTTGCCATGCAGTCCTAGATTTCTCAACAACACTCTATCCCCTTTTCTCAACTCTATTGTTTTCACTTTTTTGTCATATCTCTCCTTGTTAGCCAGATTTCGTTTAGCAGCCATGGTCTGGGCCAGCTGGTAGGCATGATTTAATTGGGCCTTTAATTTCTGTACATACTGTAGATGGTTTTCTGCTCACACCCCATCAGGGGAAACCCCAAAACACACATCCACTGGTAATCTAGCCTCTCTTCCAAACATCAGTCGATAGGGGGAGAGCCCTGTGGCATCACTTTTCGTACAATTGTAGGCATGAACTAGAGTGCTAATCTGTTGACTCCATCTCGATTTATCTTTTGATTGTAAAGTGCCCAGCATGTCAAGCAATGTACGATTGAACCTTTCAGGCTGAGGGTCTCCCTGCGGGTGGTAGGGGGTGGTTCGTGATTTGCGTACCCCCCACAAAGATAGCATCTCCTTAATCAAGTGACTTTCAAAGTCCCTTCCCTGGTCGGAATGAATCCACTGCAGAGCCCCATAGTGGATGAAAAAATTCTCAACAAGTATCTTAGCCACTGTAGTTGCTTTCTGATCCTTGGTCGGGAAAGCCTGTGCATACTGGGTAAAATGATCAGTGACCACCAATATGTTGCTAACACTTCTCAGATCAGGCTCTAAACTCAGGAAATCAATACAGACCAGTTCCATAGGAGCACTAGTAGTAATGCTGACCAATGGAGCAGCTCTCTGAGGTAACGCTTTCCTCTGCAAACAACGACCACAGGTCTTGACATACTGTTCCACGTCCGCACTCATCTTTGGCCAATAGAATCGAGCCCGTACCAAATCAAGTGTTCAATCTATGCCCAGGTGCCCCATCTGATTATGCAATGACCTTAGAACTAGTTTTCTGAAAGCTGAGGGCAGCACCAGTTGTTGTCGTTGCAGCCGGCCTTCCTTACTCATAAACTCTCTATATAGTAGTTGGTTGATCAGCTTTAATTTGGGCCCTTCTTTGTACAACAAGGTAGTCCGCAAGTCGGTGGAACGTAGTTTGGATATATCCCTTCCAGCCCGCAAAACCTCTATGGCCGTTCTTATCATAGGGTCACAGGATTGAGCCTGTTGGAGATCATCATTGTTGAGTTGAGGCAGAGAGCTGGTGTCCAATGCAGAGAAATGGCAGTAGGCAGCAGGTGTACAGTTCTCCGCCGGCCCCAAACAATCTACTACACAGTCCACCGTGTCCGGAGACACCTGTTCTTCTTTATCAAATTTCTGGCACAGGGCGCTTATGTCAGGCTCAGACAACCGGACCCATTCAGCCTGGGACACAGGCCTCCAAGAAAGAGCATCCGCATCTATATGGTTTAAGCCCGCCCGGTATTCTACAGCGTAATCCTAGGTGGCCAAGGTAGAGAGCCACCTATGCCCAGTGGCATCCAATTTGGCTGAGGTTTGTACATAGGTCAGAGGATTGTTATCAGTCTTTACTAATATCTTGGCACCATACAAATAGTCATGGAACTGATCAACAATGGCCCACTTCAGAGCCAGAAACTCTAATTTGTGCACGGGGTATTTCTTCTCTGACGTCGTCAGACTTCTACTGGCGAACGCACAGGTCTCAGCCCATTCGAGTGCTCCTGGTACAATACAGCCCCAATCCTTGCAGACTGGCATCAGTATGAAGAGTGTAAGGCTTGGCTGGGTCAGCATAGGCCAACACAGTGCGTGGTGAGTTGATATATGATGTCATGAAAAGCTTCCTCACACTCAGCAGTCAATCGATCCCCGAACATATCGTTTGGCTGAAAATACTTCTTTTCTATGTCAGTGTGCACACCCTTCTTAAATTTTTTATGAGTAGGCGGATACCCCTGGGTGAGATTAAGGAGGGGGCGAATCACTCGTGAATAGTCTCTGACAAACCGCCTATAGTAGCCACAGAACCCCAGGAACTGTTGCAGCTCTTTTAAATTTCTGGGTTGAGGCCAAGTGGTCAATGCCTCCACCTTGCCAGGGTCAGTCTCTATGCCTTCAGCGGGACACTATGTGGCCCACATATTTCACGGAAGTCTGGAAGAATTGACACTTGTCGATAGACAACTTGAGGCCGAAATCCTCCAACCGATCCAGGACCTTGAATAATTGTTGCTCATGTTCTTCCAATGATCGGCCAAACACTATGACGTCATCTAAATAGACCAAACACTCGAGTAGGTTCATGTCCCCCACAGCTCGTTCCATCAAACGCTGAAAAGTGGCTGGGACACCCAAAATTCCTTGAGGCATCCGAATAAACTCATAGAAGCCTGAGGGACAAATGAAAGCAGTCTTCTCCCGGTCGTCCGGGGCCATCGAGATCTGGTAGTATCCACTCCGAAGATCCAACACAGAGAACCACTTACTACCATTCAGACAATCCAAGGCGTCTTGTATGCGTGGCATGGTATACTGATCCGGAATGGTCCGCCTATTCAAAGTACGATAGTCTACACACATCCGAACTGCCCCATTCTTTTTCCTTACTACTACAATGGGGAGGCATAGGGACTCTAGACTCTTGAATTACCCGGCAGCCAACATTTCTTGCAGATGCCCCCGTACATCATCTATGTCAGCGGGAGCCAGACGTCGGGATCTCTCTCAGAAGGGTCTTTCGTCGTGCAATCGAATGTGATGCTCAGCCCCTTGTACACATCCTACATCCCACTCCTTCAGGGAGAAAACCTGGTTCCTCTTGGCAAGCCTCTCACTGACCCTGCACCTCCACTCAGTTGGCAGCAGAGAGTCACCAAAGTCAAACAGATCAGGAGCAACTCTATCACCCGTCCGAGAACTCTTTTTATTTGGTAGGACAGCAGTATCCGCACAATGGACGCTAGCCAGGGTACACCCTCTTTTTATTCGAATCTCTTTATCAGACACATTGTGCACTTGAACCATCACCCTTTTAACATAGGCATCGGCCCTGGCCGGCAGAATGCTGGGTTTGAGCAACAACCCTCAGGTAGTTCTCCTCCATAGGCGCATCCAACATCAACAACTTATTCTTGACATCTGTCTTTAATCGTACCTCTCCATGCAGAACACACTGTGCATTTGGGGCAAGCACTACAGGGGCCAGATCCTTCTTCCATACCACTCCCACAGGGCCTTTAGATTCCTCCGGCCTGCCCTTCTTCTGAGTGGCCCTGACCATTTGAATTACAGCAGGTACACCCAAAGCTCGCCCAGTCTGAAATGCTCGCTTCTCTGAGCACAACTGGGCCAATCGTCCAAACATGTGCGCATTTGTTCCAATCAACAAGGGCACCCCATCGTACAGTCCAGTGGGTGGGCAGACCAAGAACAAGGTTTCCACTTGCTCATCTGTTCCATTCACAGTTACAGGGAAAGATAACCATACACGGATGTACCCAAAATACGGATAAGCCTTGTCGCTCAACCCCCAGACATGTAGACCAGTTAGAGGCTGCAGGGGCACTTCAGATAAGTGTGCTTGGTACCAGTCCTGAAACATGATGGTCACCTGGGAGCCACTGTCCAATACAGCTGTAGTGGGAATTCCATTCACCTGCACCCGGGTCTCCATAGACGGCCCGACCACATCAGACCAGTTGGGGGTAGCAACACTGTTAGCCCGGCGGGCATGGGCCTGAGTCACACAACTTTTCTTGGGGGCCCAAAACTGGGTCTGGCGGTCTCGAGCGATCAGTCTGCAGTTAACTTTCCTTAAATCCTCCAGCCTCTGGCAGTCAGGCTGGAAATGCCCATCTTCCCCACAGTGATAACAAAACTTAGAGTCCCGGGGATCACTGTTCTGAGGGGAGGGAGAAAGCTCTCTAGGGCTAGGGTTCGGGGCTCTACATAACTCAGGGGCCCCAGGCCGAGTAGGGTACACAGTAGACTGCTTTAAGTCCCTCACCAATTCCTGTAAATTCCTGATCTCAGCCCTCAACTCACCCTCCACATAGGGGTCAGAGGAAACAACCTGCATCCTCACTGTACTTGGGAAATCTGGGGACTCCTCAGACCCTCCAGGTGAGCCAGTCTCCTCAGGAGTATTTGACTCAGGGGTCCCACTAGGGTTCACTGCCCCCACACAGGGTTCCCACCCCTCTTCATCAGTCTCCACTTCTTGAATTTCCCTCATCAATTGACAATATTCAGGCGGGGTGGCCCGCCGATCATGCAACTTAAGTTTTAATAGAGTTACACTAGAGAATCTGGCAGACTTTAAAATATGTTCTAGCTGAACCTGATTCAGGGCTGCAGCAGTGATTCCCCCTTTTTTACAAGCCTTCTGCAATGCCCGCTCCACTCTAGTAACAAAAGCGGACAGTTTTTCATTTTTCCACTGCTTAGCAGACCTGAATTTCCATAACAAATCTTCACCAGTCTCCGTACTCCCAAAAACCCCTTCTAACGCAGAGAGATACTCTGCAGCAGTGGCTTCCGGACGAGTGGCCCGGAAGAATCTAATGGCTTCTAAGGCAGGACCCCGCAAACTCTCCATCAGCCTCTTCCGTTTCTCCCCCTCGGAGCATTGCCACTCCTGGACTAAAGGGGTGGCATAGTCCATCCACGCCTCCAGGTCATCCTCCCCAGGAGGCACTGGTACCATGCCAGAGAAAAGCTTTAACTTACGGTAGGAATCAAGCTGTATGGATGGGACTGCCAAGGGCAAAGAAGCCAGCACGAAGCTTTTGGGCGGGCCAGGGGAGGTGCCCGGAGAACCCCGAGGGGTAGTATCACTGGACAGATCCAAGGCTTGTAGCAACTCCTGGGTAGTCCTCCCTTCCACAGCTAACAATTTAAGCAGTTTATCTTTAAAGCTGTTCATTTGAGGAGACCCCCCCAGGAGTGACTGACCCACTTCGGATATGGATTAGCCTCCACCCCTGGGACGCACCCTCCGGGTAAAGTACAGGGAGGTACCTTCTCAGGGTCAATGGCCACACTGCATAGGAGTAGCACCTGCAATGTTGGGTCAAGCAAATTAGCCATACGCCCTTTCACTTCAACCTTACCCAAACACTTTACTCGTTCTGCAACAGAGACAATATCAGCAGCTGAGGTACCCAAGGGCACATCTAACAATAATACAATCTTCTGGGAATCTAGCTCTTCTGCTTCGCCCCAACCCATTAGTTTGTGTACCATGGTTTTGATGGGTCCCAGCTTAATTTTTTCCAACATATCCCCTTCCATTTTTTCCATCTTTGGGGTATCTCCTCACTGAGCCACTAGGGGACACTAATCCCAGCGGTGCCTCCAATTTGTAACCCCAAGGGGGTGCTACCCTTAGGGCTACTACCCTTGCCTGCCTCCACAGAGACCGGGTGAGGGGTCCAGATCCGTTGGCGGGTGCCTCCACCCAGAGGTCGGGGTTAATACTGTCGAGATTGCCTCGGTCACAGCCCTCTGGGTTACTGCAACCCCCCTTTTTCCCCGCTAGTGGCTCACACTGGGTACCAACAAGGCTTTTCACCAATACACTTACCCCCCGGATAGTATCTCTCAGCTCACTCCAGGGACCCCCTGTAAAATAAGATACAGTTATATCACAGTCACTATACAGCAGTTCAACAGGGATGGACAAACCAGCCAGAGGTGTAGTTGCAACACACAAATCTGATTTATTAAGGGGGGAGATAACAAGGATGGGGGGAATCAGGCTAATTTGTTTACCATTATACTTAACTACCTAGAGCTCTGTGCACAGGCCTATCCCTACAAGTCACTGTCCCTGAGTACCCAAGCCCTAATGGCTAGTCCAAACGTGGCAGCTGGGTGGGGCCCTTAACACAGATAGACGCTGCAATCCTGAGCAAGTCAGAAGGGAAAGAAAGTTCGTTTAGGCAGTCAAAAACACAGCAATATGATTGGAAAACCACTGATTGCACACTTAACAGGGAGCTACCCTGATTTAGTACTCACAACCTCCAGCCAATCCCGGTTCTTCCAACACTAGCAGGGCTGAGCCTGAACTTCACAAGTCTCTGTACACATTGATATGGTTATCTCAATCCAGACAGAATCCCTCACTGGCAGTAGGATTAACTTGAACTCACAAGTCTCTTTACATATTTATATGGTTATCACAATCCAGGCAAAATCCCTCACTGGCAGCAGGATTAACTTGAACCACTCACACATTTATATGGTAAACAGCAATAGCAAAAATCCTGTAATTGCAGCAGGATTAACTTGAGCTACTCACACATTTATATGGTAAACAGCAATAGCAGAAGTCCTGTAATTGCAGCAGGATTAAGCTTGAGCTACTTACACATTTATATGGTAAACAACAATAGCAGAAGTCCTGTAATTGCAGCAGGATTAAGCTTGAGCTACTCACACATTTATATGGTAAACAACAATAGCAGAAGTCCTGTAATTGCAGCAGGATTAAGTTTGAGCTACTCACACATTTATATGGTAAACAACAATAGCAGAGGGGTACCACACCAGGCAGCAGCAGCTGGGCTCTCCAGGCTTCTCTGTCTTCAAGCACTGTAACGGCAGCTTTCTCTTCACTTTCCCCGCGGACTGAGCACAATTCAGCAGTCTTCTCCAGTCCTCCAAACAGGTCAAGCCTGGTGGGTAGCTGCACAAAGCACAGCCTCCTCTGACCGCCAGTCGGCGGGTTTTCCGAACTCCTTTCCTCAGGCAAACAGCCGCTAGGCCCTCACGCGCTTCCCACGTGAACACTCCCAGCGCAGAAGCACACAGCTCCTCTCTCTTCACTGGCCACTACTAATCTGAAGCTGGCAGTACCCAGCACTCCTCTTAGTTCGGGTGCGACCTGTTGTCATTGGCTGGCCGAACCTGCCAGTCACTTCTCATGGCTCCCATTAGTGCAGAACGAGCGCCATAGTCCATAATGCCTTGTTCCCTCTAAACAGCTCCTCTATTGGTCATTCAACTCTGTGGGATTCCAAAGTACTGATTGGTCCAATTTCACAGTTCGGGACCAAAATGGAGGAGGCACTCAAACTCTCTGGGCTGCAAAGCAAAGCAGGTTAGAACAACTACATTATCATTATCTTTACAGCTTATTTTAACCAACCACCTACATCCTTTATTAGGGCTCCCCCTGCACTATTAGCAATGGCAGAAGGGAGCGCTACTCAGCAGCCCGGGCGGGAGTCAAGCATGCCAACACTCAACCCCTTCCCATTTTAACCCATTCTGACTGCAAAAGGCAGCCCTTAAAGGGACAGTATACGGAGGCATTAAAAAGCATTCCACGGACCCCCATTCCAGCGGCTTTATGCCGACTACCAAGCAGGCATAGGGCACATTAGGAACCCCCATTTGCAAGGGGGTTACAAAAGTATAAACTATAACTTTGTTCCTAACATTTGGAAAACTGCGTATGTTTTACCAATTCACAAAAAAGGCCCAAGGAATAATTGGGAAAATTACAGACCCATCAGCTTAACCTCCCCTATGTGTAAGATGCTGGAAAGTTTGATTAAAGATTTTATTTCCCCCATCCTATCCAAATCCAATACCGAATAACATGGCTTCAAAAAGGGCCATAATTATTTGACCAATCTATCATGTTTTTATGAAGATGTCTGTTTACAACTTGACAATAGACTTCCCTATGACATGATCTGTATTGACTTTAGTAAGGCTCTTGATCTTCTCCCCCGTTGGGCATTGTTGCACAAACTCTATTCATACGACATTAACCCTAGTGTTGTTAATGGATAGCCAATTGGCTGACTGACAGAATGCAGCAAGTTCTAATTAATAGACTGCGTTCTAATATTGGGGCTATCACCAGCGGGGTACCACAGGGTTCTGTCTTGGGCCCCTGCCTATTCCAGCTATTTATTGCCAATATTACAAGATATTGCTGTTCCAACACTATTAAATACGCGGATGATATTAAAATCTGTGGACTATGCTCTAACTTAGATCAAATAAATGCCTTCCAAAATTACTTGGATGTAGTGTCTACATGGATTACCACATGGGATATGAAAGCGAACCATAATAAGTGCAGGATTATGCACTTTGGAGACAACAATCCTCCTCATGTTTACACACTAGATAACATAGTGTTAACCAGCACTGACATAGAGGAAGACTTGGGGGTCCTGGTATCTGAGGATTTCCTCCCTAACTCTCAGATAAATGAGGTAATCCTTGGGGCGACTTGGATTATGTGGTCCATAAAGAGGAACATTAGGTCCAGGGACAGTAAAGTTCTTATGCCCCTTTATAGAGCCTACATACACCCCCACTTAGATTTTTCTTCTCAACTATGGTGCCGTTACAAGAAGCAGGATATTATGTTACTGGAAAGAGTACAAAGAGGATACACTAAACTGGTGAGAGGTTTGAGAAATATCTCATACAAAACTAGACTTCGCTGTCTGAATCTGATTCCTCTTTCTACCAGACGCTTGAGAGGGGATCTTCTTTTGTTGTACGACATCATGAATGATCCCTATTTATTGACCAGCCTAGGATTTAGGTTTAGAGTTGACATTTATAATCTTAGAGGTCACCCCCTCCAACTAAAATCAAGGAGATTTAATTGTTTGCCTCGTAAATTTTTTTATATATGTGTTACCAAGCCCTGGAACGTATTACCCCTGGAGGTGATTTATTAGTAGTTCCAAGGCAATGTTTAAGTCGTGGTTGGACAATTTAATCCTTTCAGGTTTTTGCCCTTATTATTAGTAAATAAGAGCAACTATGGGATTCATGGCTGTCTAGCTCCTTCAAGTTCTTAGTATGATGATCGGGTTGTTCAGAATCTCACCCATTATGTGCATTATCTAAGCAGTTATCAGTCAGACAAAGTAAGAGGCCAAGAAAAAAAAAAGACTGGCACAACCCCTAGTGAAGTGGTCAAATTGCATAATCTTTACAAGGACAATAACTAAAAAAAAGAAAAATGTTTATTTTGATATATGTGTGTGTGGGGGGGGGTTACTTACCTTCCCCAAACAGATACTGTGTACTACATTCGGCCTGATTCTTTTAAAGTAGGAAAACAAACATCTTGTACACATTTCTAACATACATACACACATACTGTGCATCAGTGGCATAGTTTTCAGAAAGCTGAAATTCATGCACATGTGGTAGGAACAGTTGCTTATGGGGTTTACAGTGTGTTCCCTTAATTCCTGTTGCATATATGGGAACTTCAAGGTCTGTGTTAATTTGCAGCACTTTTGCGCTGCTTTCCATCAGCTTGTTTTTGCTTTTCTTTGTGCAGAGCGGATAAATTGGTGCACTGCTAAAAATAGTAATTTGTCAGCATGCCACTGGTACAGAACTTTGCCATGCTGCAGCCCCCCTCCCCCCAATGACCTCTTCCACCCTCTGAAAATCTGGACCCAGTAACTAAATGTCAAAAGCAATTAAAAAAAGAAGTTACTGTTTATCAGTCTGTAAATTTAACAGCATTAAAGGTGATAGGAAAAGACTAACATAACCATGTGTACTGTATCTTCTATTTTGGTAATTTATTTTAATTGACAATTCAGAAAGGCAGAGCAGGAGTCTATGCATAATACAAAGAGACAGCAGAAATGCCATAAGTAACAGAGCAGAAACTCCATGTGTATTTTATTTAAAATTTGGTAACCCAGAAAGGCACACTGAGCCGAGGCTCATTTCCAGGTGCAGCCCAGGGAAAGGGGAGAGGGAGCAAAACAGCAGTAGGCAAATAGCAAAACAACATCTGAACAGACAGATTAGCAATGTGTTAGAATAATAGAATAAATAAAGAGAATTTTCATGTACCACAATTAAACAAAGTCAGTAAACTTTTACAGTGCTTAAAATTAGGACCAAAAGCTTGTATGGGTTAAAATCAAGACTGTAAAGGTAACCAGAATAAGGGTAGCATGTGCAAGTGGGGAGTGGGTTGAAGTTTTAGCAGCTGATTGAAGGAGTTAAAGGATGGGGAGACACAGAGGGAGGAGGGGAGTTTGTTCCAGAGAGAGGGAAACCTATAGGAGAATGCAGATTGTCCAGCAGAGGAGTGTGGGTGAGGAATGGCAAAAATACAGTGGTTCCTAGAGTGGAGGGAGTGGGAGGCAGAGGGGATTTGGGATAGGAGCAAGGAGATGTAGGAGGGAAGGGTGTTAAACCAATATTTGGAGATTAATGCAGTACAGTGGGCCTGTTGCGAGATGGCAGAGGGGGAATGGAAAGGGAGGAGTAAAGAGAGCAGTGACTCATGTGCGGAGGAGAGTTAGCTGCAAAACAGCAGAAGCTGAGGATATCCAGTCTAGTGAGGGAAGTGGAGAGGGCAGAGCCATAGACTACATCCGTGCAGTTGAAGAGAGGGAGCACCATTTGAGTAATCGGCTCCCTGTGGACATGCAAAGACGGGCTGTCTTTCTAACAACAGAGGGCACCAAGCTTGGGATGGAACATGGCATGGATGGCATCTGTGTGGGCTGAGAAGTCAAGCTTACTGTCAAGTCACACCCTCAGTTACTTAAAGGACTGAACCACTTCAAGTGGGGTGCCATCCAGAGTGGTGAAGGTGGGGGGGGGCAATGGGACTGGCTAGTTTCTGACTGGTACCAAAGGTCATGGAGGCTGTCTTTTTAGTGTTGGATCCAAGTGGGTTAGAATTGAACCAGTGGAGGACACTGTTGAAGTCCTGCTGGAGCAGGTTTTCTACACCTGCTGAGAAAGGACCAGAGGTGAAGATGACCGGGAACCACCAGCCTGTACTGATTATAGATGGCTGGTTAGGTAAGACTTGAACCAAGCAGCAGCGGTGGGGGGCAAAGGGCCTGCATTTCTCAGCTTGTCCAGGAGAAATGGGTGGGAGAGTTGAAGGTTTTGGCCAGATCGACAAAGATTACTGCGTTAATGAGCCCCCAGTCCATCCCGGAGAAGATGGCATCAGTTACATACAGCAGGCAGGAGATTGTGGAATGGTGCTTCCAGAAGCCAGCCTGGAAAGGTGATAGGAAATCAATAGATGAGAAGAAATAGAGGAGTCTAGCATGGACCAGTTTCTCTTGCAGTTTAGAGAGGGAGATGGGATGATAATTACCAGGAGAAGATGGGTCATCCTCTTTGTGAAGAGGAATAACCTTGGCCATCTTCCAAGACTGGGGAACAGTGCAGAGAGTGAAGGAAAGGTTAAGTAGGTGAGTAAAAGGAGTTGCAATAGCAGGAGCTGAGGGGTGTAGTAACTTAGGGTTGAGACCACCAGGACCAGACTTTGATGGGTTGAGGGAGGAAAGGGCAAGTAGGGTTTCATAGATGGTGATGGGGGAAAGTGGTAACCTGGAAAGGTATGGGGAGGGGAGGAGTGAGGGAGAGTTTGCAGTGAAGGAGGATGGAGGGTCGAGGTTGTGAGGAACTTGTTAAAGAGAGCAGCAACAGAGACATGGTTAGACACAGGTGAACCATTTTCTACGAGAATGGGGGTGGGTCAAAAAGGGAGTGTATAACCTTCCAAAATTTAGATGGGGAATTTAGGTTTGACTGGAGGTTGGCTTGGAAATACTGTGATTTTAGCTGACTGGACAGTCTTTGTGCAGTTGTTCCTCAGAGTCCTGTAGAAGATGTGGTCAGAGGAGGAGCAGGATAATTTGTAATGGGCCCAAGCATGGTCCTGGGACTTACAAACGACTATATCAGAGATAATCCAGGGATGGTGGGATGTTTTTACTCAGAGTTTCCTGAAGGGGTGTGCCTGTCCCAGACAGCAGAAAATTTGGAATGAAAAAGAACAAGGGCAACATTGATATCTGAGGCAGTGAGGATGTCAGACCAGTTGGTAGCAATAAGGTCACTCAGTAGAATGTCGATATTTAGCAACTGGAGAAACCTAGCCTAGATATATTTAGAAAGTGGAGAGACCTAGCCCAGATGTATTTAGGTAGCGGGGCATCAGAATTTTCTGACACGAACGGTCATACAGTGGTCGCTAAAGGCATCTGGCAAAATACCAGCAGCCACAATGCAGTGGGGGTGGAAGGCTAGAACCCAGTCCAATAGGGAATGGTAAGCAGAGTGGAGATTGAGCTGGATGGGTTCTGAAATAACCTGTGTCAAATTAAGTGACTCAGTCTTGTGAATGGTAGGTCTGGAGGATGGGCAAATCTAACTGATATTGAAGTCCCCGAGGAGGATGAGTTCACCTGTGGAGGAAAAAGAAGCAATGTGGAAAGAGAGTTTACAAGGGAATAGTGAGAAATCTTGGGAGAGGCATATAGAACTCCAATGAAAATGGGTACTGAGAAGGGGAAAGCGAATGTGACTAAAAGATTTTCGAGGGAGGAGGGAATAGCATTCTTGCTGGCCACAGTGCATGTCCGACTCTGGCAAATGTAAATGGCCACCTCTCCACCATGTATACACCTGTCCTGTCTAAAAAGATGGTAATCAGGAAGTGACTGGTTATGGTCAGGGATCTTGGAAGAGAGACGAGACTGTGATACTTAGGACATCAGGGGAGTGTAATTGCAGCCAAATAGGTCAAGTTTCAGTAGCAGGCTCCTAACATAGAAACATAGAATTTGATGGCAGATAAGGACCGCTTGGCCCACCCAGTCTGCCCATTTCCCTACCTAATGGATAAGCTGCAGATCCTAGTTAACCAGCAGCCTACTTCTTCCTACCCCAACCCCCTAGAATTGCCTTATGACTGCCCCATGCATGCTTGAATTCCACCACTGTTTTTGACTCCACAACCTCTTCCAGAAGGCCATTCCATGCATCCACAACCTCTCTGTGAAAAATACTTCCTTAAATTACCTCTGAGCCTCCTCATTTTATCTTCAAATTGTGCCCCTTGTTCTTGCACACCTCTTTTTGAAAGATGCTACCCTCTTGGACTTTGTTGATTCCCTTGAAGTACTTAAAAGTTCCTATCATGTCCCCCCCTCTCCCTCCTTTCCTCGAGGCTATACATATTAAGCTCCTTAAGTCTCTCTTCATATGTCTTCCGGTGCAGACCCTGCAGCATTTTAGTTGCCCTCCTCTGGACAGCTTCCATCCTGTCTATGTCTTTGAGAGATTGGGTCTCCAGAACTGCATGCAGTACTCCAGATGGGGTCTCACCAACTGTCTGTACAGAGGGATAATAACTTCCTGTTTTCTACTGGTGATGCCTCTCCCTATGCATCCCAGTACCCCCCAGCCCTCCTTGCTGCCCTCTCACATTGCTTGCCCACCTTTAGGTCATCTGATATGACTACCCCCAGGTCCCTTTCCATTTTTGTTGTTGTTAGTATCTCATCCCCCATTGTGTACTCTTCCCCTGGGTTTTTGTTTCTCAGGTGCATTACCTTGCATTTCTTAGCATTGAATCTAAGCTGCCATACATTTGACCATTCCTCTAACCTTGCCAAGTCCCTTCTCATCCTTTCCACCCCACCTTGTGCATCAACTCTGTTGCAGATCTTTGTGTCATCTGCAAAGAGACATACTTTTCCTTCCAGTCCCTCTGCAATGTCGCTTATAAAGACATTGAAGAGGATCGGTCCTAATACTGAACCCTGCAGTACCCCACTAGTAACCCCCCTTTCTTCAGAGTGGACTCCATTTACTATTACTCTCTGTGTCCTATTCTTCAGCCAATTCTTTACCCAGGCTGTCATCTTGTGACCCACTCCCAGGCTGGCTAATTTGTATATTAATCTTTTGTGTGGGACTGTGTCAAATGCCTTGCTAAAGTCTAGGTAGGCCATATCCACAGCCCCTCCCTGAACTACTACTTTGGTCACCCAGTCAAAGAAATCTATCAGATTTGTCTGGCATGACCTTCCCGCTGTGAATCCATGCTGCCTTGGGTCCTGTGCCCCTCTGGCCTCTAAATACTCAACAATTCTTTCCTTCAGGAGTGATTCCATCATTTTCCCTACCACTGAGGTTAAACTAACAGGTCTGTAGTTTCCTGCTTCTGCCTTGCTCCCATTTTTGTGAAGGGAATCACATCTGCCCTCCTCCAGTCCTCGGGTACCACCCCATCCTCCCATGATTTGTTAAAGAGAGTAGTCAGTGGTGTCACTAGTTCTACTCTTAGTTCTTTTAGAATTCTGGGATGAATCCATCAGGCCCCATTGCTTTGTCCACCTTCAGTTTTAAGAGTTCTTTCAGAACCCTTTCTTCTATAAATGGGCTGGTATCAACTTCTGTATCCAGAGTGTTTCTACTGTTTGTTTTAGGTACCTCCCTCTTCCTATGTAAATACTGAGCAAAATATTTGTTTAGTATCTCTGCCTTTTCACAGTCACCTCTGCCCACCCTCCCTCCCTTTATTAAGCCTCACTAACTCTCCCTTGGTCTTCCTTCGCCCCCTGATGTACCTATAAAAGGTTTTATCCCCTTCTTAACTGAGTTGGTTATCTTTTCCTTGGTTTGGGCCTTTGCTGTTCTGACTGCCTTCCCAGCTTCCTTTGCTTTAACTGATACAGTTCTCTGTCCTGCTCCTTCTGTAATTCCTGTACTTCCTGAATGCTTTCTTTTCTCTTGAACCTTCACTGCCACTTCCTTTGAGAACCATAGTGGTTTCTTACATCGTTTCATTTTGTTTATTTGCTTCACACAAAGGCTTGTTACCTCTGTGATGGCAGTTTTTATTATTCCCCATTGTTCTTCCACCCCTCCTTCCTGTACATTTGCTAGTGCATTCCTTAGGCACTCACCCATTTTGGCAAAGTCAGCCCTCCTAAAGTCCAGTACTTTTGCCTTTGTATGGCTTGACTCTATTGCTGTGTTTATTGTGAACCATACTGTTCGATGGTCGCTAGTTCCCAGATGGTTACCCACTTCTACATCTGTGATCCTCTCTTCAGGAGGGAGTAAGCAGAGGGAGACAAGGAGTAGCACAGCTAGCATTTAGATGGAAGACATTGAGGCCCTTGGAGGTGGCAGAGGGGTGGAAGGGTGGGAGGAGGGAGTCCAGGATTGGGCGCCATGTTACCAGAAAGGAGAAGGAGTTGGAGAATGAGGAGAAGGATGAGGTGGGGCTTCTTACCATTGGAGTGGGAAGGAGAGCAAGATGAGAAAGGGGTAGCAAGGTAAAAGGAGGGCACAGTGGAGGAACTCCAGGTTAAGGATTTGGGAAGGCAGGAGACCAGGGTGAATAGGAAGGGAGGAAGAGATATAGGAAGGCAGAGTGTGGGGTGGGTGGAGAGGTGGATGAGCGAAAAAGAATTGGATGGGGGAGGGAGAGGGAGGAGATGGGGAAAATGGAGCAAGCAGAATTGGGCCAAAAACATTATGGCTGAAGGGTAGAGGAAGGCAACTGGCTATGCAGAGAGTACTGTGGCTGTACAAAGCACAGTGGTAAACAGAACAGCACTTTAGTACAGAACTCCAAAACAGGCTAATGAACAATACAACAATATTAAATGGAACAGCATATGAGGTGAATAAACTATGGTAATGAACCAAAACTGCAAAGCAAATAGCAACACAGGTGAAGCAGTAGGCTACAAGATAAAAGAGCACATTACTTGCAGCAGTTGAGCAGCGAGGACAAGGTTAAACAAGCGGCAAACAGTCCAGTAAAACTGGTGAAAGTGACACTGTTGTAAAGCACCAGTAATGAGCACAGAGATAAGTGGCAAGATAGAGTATGCCAAGCCTTTGGAACTGTGGCAGGAAGGAGTAAGCAGAGGGAAACAAGGAGTAGCACACCATAATTGGATGTACTGTCACCTTATAGTAGATTAGTCGAGTAGTGTTGAGGTTGCAGTGAAGTAGGAATCAGCTGGAACATGAGGGGAGCAGAGTGGGAGGCCAACGGCTAACATCAGACTGACTCCAGGCAGACTCCTCAATGTCCTTAGCACTATTTTCCTTTATGCAGAAGGGCACTGTTCCAGAAAAGAAGGGAGAAGGAGAGGATGTCCCACCCCGATTGGTTGAGCAGGCTGCTGGTGAACAAAGGCATTCAGGGCTACAGTCAAGTGAAAGTCTGGTGGCAGGGGGAGAGGGACAACAAGAGATGGTAGGCAGACTTCCTCCAGAAGCCCTAGTGTCCTGAAGAGAGAAGCAGGTGAAGGTATGTGTGAAGCTGGGAGGACAGGCAGCAGTTAAAAATTGTGCTGATCCTCTACTGCCCCACCCTCAAACTCACCTGATTGATGGATCAGTCTGCTGGTGAACAAAGGCAGTTGAGGCTTTGCTCAGGTGAACGTTCAGTGGCAGGGGGGAGGGAGAAAAAAAGATGGTAGTCATGCCGGCCTGGTGGCACTGAGGGTTGAGGCGCTGGACGCCACACCTCGCGCCACGCCGGTGACCCGGGTTCGGGAATAGACTCGGGCCACCGGGGGTCGGCAGGGGGAAGGAGGATTAAGCATCATCATGGATGCTCTCCTCCTTCGGGGAGGGATACCAGTGGTGTGTGTATCGCACCCGATGTCCAAGAGAGCCAGTGGAAGCACCGACTCTCGGGGCAATGGCGGCTTCCATTGGGGGAGCCAGGGAGGACGCCATCAAGGCACTTGGCAGGCGTGCACATGCACGTTCCACCTGAGCCAGGCGTCCTCAGTGGGTGAGAGTGGGAGGGACAAGAAAAAGTGGAAAAAGACCCTCGGCGCTCCTGGGTGACAGTCTCTCCAGCCTTCCAGTCTGCAGCACAGGCAGACCCTGCTGTGCAGGTGCTCCGTGGAGGAAGAAGCAGGTAGGAGCTACCAAAAGGCACTCTAGGGGCAGACTCTGTGAGGGATGGGAGACATTGAGCTACCCGATTGAGTGGAATGGCAAGGGTGACAGGAGGGAAAAATGTAAGTTCAAAAAAAAAAAAGATGGTAGTCAGGCTCCCTATAAAAGCCCTGGTGACCTGGAGAACAGCAGGTAAAGGTATATGTGAAGCTGGGAGGATGGGCAGCAATTGTAAATCATGCCAGTCCTCTATTGTCGTGCCCTCAAACCCACCCTATTGGTGGATCAGGCTGCCAGTGAACAAATGCAGTCGGGACTCCACTTAAGTGAAAATCTGGTGGTGGGGGGGGTGAGAACAAAAGATGGCAGGCAGGCTTCCTCTAAAAGCCCTGGTCTCCTTGAGTGCAGCAGGCAAAGGTAGGTGTAAAGCTGGGAGGGTGGTGGCAGTTGAAAAGTGTGCTGATCCTCTATTGTCCTACCCTCAAACCCACCTAATTGGTGGATCAGGCTGCCAGTGAGCAAAGGAAGTTGGGACTCTGCTCAGGTGAGAGTCCAGTGGCGGGGGGAGAGGGAGAACAAAAAATTGTAGGCAGGCTCCCTCTAAAAGCCCTGGTGTCCTGGAGAGCAGCAGGTGAAGGTATGTATCACTGTATAGAGCAGTGATACTCCCTCCAACTTGGCTTGGAAGCCACAACCCACATACACAGCATTCCCACTTCCGAAATAAAGCAGGCACACAAAACACAGACATTTAAAATCAATTTATTGCAAATAAATGAACATAAATTAGTAGACAACAGCATAAATGAAATCAGAAATAGAACTGATTTGCATATTTAATATAACTAAATAGCAGTCAGTTAGAGACATGCCACTCCTTCTTTGGTGCTATTGTGAAACTGTGAAGAGGACCAACAATAATATTATAAAGATCAAAAATGCACAAGCAGAAGCACAAGTGAACTCATGAACCATCTTTACACAAAAAAACATGTTCAGGTAGCCCTGGTGCTGTATTTGTTGAGTCACAAACAATCATTCATCACATTTTCTCTCCTGGATGCAGGCTTCGAATAGCTTTTCATTCATTTAATTCTTTTCCATTCAAATAAAGCACATTTCACTTGTGGTTGATAAGACCCTTAATGAACCTAAGGCCCTGGACACACTACAGAACTGTTTTTGAAAACCATTTTTAAAACCAGTTTATCGAAACCATTTCAGTGCAACCACACTACTCAGTAACCATTTTTGGTAACGGTTTAGTGTGGCCACACTGCTAGTGTTGAACCTGTTCTCCTTGTAACTATTTTGTGTTAAGTCCAACACATAGGACTGTGCTTGCCATGACACACTGCAGCTAGAACTGTTTGTTGAACCATTCCAGCTGAAAACACTTTTACTCCTGGACAGACCTGTGAGTAAAACCATGCTAGCTCCAAAACATTTTTAGAAATGGTTTTAAGACTAGGTATCTAGCAGGGTTTAAAAACACTTTGTTAAAATGTTTTAAGGGACTTGTAGTCTGTCTGCAGACAGTGCTAGGGGGATTTAAACTGTTTTAAGGCACTTATACTGTTTTAAGTTCCCCAGTGTGTCCAGGGCCTTAATGAACTAAAATTAACTGATAATGAAATGAAATTAACAACTCTGATTCGGCTGTAAACTGTTAATTTCAGTCAGTTGCATTCAGAATAAGCACGCAGATGCCGGTCACTTTACCATGCTCCCTCACATTAGATTTTTAAATAGAGAAGTAACTGATGTTGCTGTGATGTGGTCACAACACACATTTTCTACCCAAATTCTGCCCACTTCACTCACTTCTCTAAAACAAAAAAACTTTCAAAACCACCGTTTAAATCCCCGAATGCCTGATTAAGACTGGCGCAGGAGCGGGGGACAAATAGAGAGTAGATGTTGCTGCAGTGTGGTCAAAACATTAATTTTCTGCCCAAATTCACCCCAAATTCTGCCCATTTCACTAGGTTCTCTTAAAAAAAAAAAACTTCAAAACCGTTTAAATCGCCGATTCAGACTGGCACAGGGTTGGGGGGCAAATAGAGAGCTCGCTCCCTCAGTAGATCATGATTATTTCATTTTAAGATGCCCGACTGAGATGGGGATAGGAGACGCATGGTAGGGTTATAGGGCTGTCATTGTGAAAGAGTAGATGTTGCTGTGGTGTGGTCACAACATACATTTTCTGCCCAAATTCGACCCACTTCACTTTTCCCAATGGCCCCGCAATGTGTCACGTGTTTGGTGGTAACCTACTCCGGGTGAGTTTTCCTCCAATGGGACTTCCCGCAGGTAAGGGGGAATTTTCAGTCAGCAGAAATGGGTCAGACCTATAATCACAAAGAAGGGAGTGATTTGGGTGGCTTTGACATCAAGAGGGGAGCACATTTAGGTTTTCAGCCTGATGGTTGTCTCCATGCCTGTAGAGTCCCGATTCAGACTGGCATGGCGGGCAAACAGAGAGCACACTCGCTCAGTACATCGTGGTTATTTCATTTTAAGATGCCCGATACAGATGGGGATGGGGGCCAAATAAAGAGCCACATGGTAGTGATATGGGGCTGTCATTGTGTGAGCCGCAAGAGTGGTGTTAAAGAGCCGCATGTGGCTCACGAGCCGTGGTGTGAGTACCGCTGGTATAGAGGTATCACTTGGCAGAAGAAAGTAAGAAATCAACATACTCTAAATAGGGAATTACTGCAAGTCCACATATGTGATGATATAATCTTGTCCAGGAGTTAAATAATGAAAAACAGTCAAATACACAGGAAATGGTGAACTTCTGAGGACCAGTAAACTGATGCTACTGTAGATCCAAGATGTGTAGTTTGGATAGTGCAGGAAACATAGAAACATAGAATTTGATGGCAGATAAGGACCGCTTGGCCCACCTAGTCTACCTATTTCCCTACTTGATGAATACGCTGCAGATCCTAGTTAGCCAACAGCCTACTTCCTCCTACCCCCCACTAGAATTGCCTTATGTCTGTCCCATGCATTCTTGAATTCTCCCACTGTTCCTGACTCCACAACCTCCTCAGGAAGGCTGTTCCATGCATCCACAACCCTCTGTGAAAAAATACTTTCTAACATTACCTCTGAGCTGTCCCCCCTCTATCTTCAAATTGTGCCCCCTTGTTCTTGCACATCTCTTCTTCTGAAAGATACTACCCTCTTGTACTTTAATTCCCTTGAGATACTTGAAAGTTTCTATCATGTCCCCCCTCTCCCTCCTTTCCTCAAGGGTATACATATTAAGCTGCTTTAGTCTCTCCTCGTATGTCTTATGGTGCAGACCCTGCACCATTTTGGTTGCCCTCCTCTGAACAGCCTCCACTATGTCTATGTCTTTGCAGAGATGGGGTATCCAGAATTGCACGCAGCACTCCCGATGGGGTCTCACTAACTGTCTGTACAGAAGGATAACAACTTCCTGTTTTCTACTGTTGATGCCTCTCCCAATGCATCCTAGTATCCCCCCAGCCCTCCTTACTGCCTTCTCACATTGCTTGCCCACCTTTAGGTCATCTGATATAATTACTCCTAGGTCTCTTTCGATTTTTGTTGTTATTAACTCACCCCCTATTGTGTACTCTTCCCCTGGGTTTTTGTTTCCCAGATGCATTCCCTTGCACTTCTTTGCATTGAATCTGAGCTGCCACATATTTGACCATTCCTCCAACCTTGCCAAGTCCCTTTTCATTATTTCCACCCCACCTTGTGTATCAACCCTGTTGCAGATCTTTGTGTTATCTGCAAAGAGACATACCTTTCCTTCCAGGTGCTCTCCAATGTCACTTATAACGACATTGAAAAGGACCGGTTCCAGTACCGAACCCCACAGTACCCCGCTAGTTACCCTCCTTCTTCACTGTGAACCCTGTTTACTATTACCCTTTGCGTCCTGTTGTCCAGCCAGTTTTTTATCCAGGCTACCACCTTGGGACCCACTCCAAGGCTGGCTAACTTGTATATTAATCTTTTGTGTGAGACTGTGTCAAATGCCTTGCTAAAATCTAGGTAGGCCATATCCACAGCCCTTCCCTGGTCTACTACTTTGGTCACCCAGTCATAGAAATCTATTAGGTCCATCTGACATGACCTTCCTGCTGTGAGACCATGCTGCCATGGGTCCTGTGCCCCACTTGGCTCTAGGTGCTCAACAATTCTTTCCTTCAAAAGTGATTCCATCATTTTCCCTACCACTGAAGTCAAACTAACTGGTCTGTAGTTTTCTGCCTCTGCCCTATTCCCACTTTCGTGAAGTGGAATCACATTTGCCCTCTTCCAGTCCTCAGATACCACCCCATCCTCCCATGATTTGTTAAAGAGAGTAGTCAGTGGTGTTACTAGTTCTACCCTTAGTCCTTTAAGAATTCTGGGGTGAATCCCATCAGGCCCCATTGCTTTGTCCACTCTCAGTTTCAAGAGTTCTTTCAAAACCCTTTCTTCTGTGAATGGACTGGTATCGACCCCCCATTCAGAATTTCTCTCTTGTTTAGTTTAGGTACCTCCCCCTCCTGTTCTGTTGTGAATACTGAGCAGAAATATTAGTCAGTATCCCTGCTTTTTCACCGTCACCCTCTGCCCACATTTCCTCCACTTTATTAAGTCTCTATATCCCTCCCTTGGTCTTTTTTTGTTCCCTAATGTACCTATAAAAAGTTTCATCCCCCTTCTTAACAGAGTTGGCTATCTTTTCTTCAGTTTGTACCGTTGCTATTCTGACTGCCTTCCCTGCCTCTTCCTGCTTTAACTGATAAAGTTCTCTGTCCTGCTCCTTCTGTGTTTCCTTACATTTCCTGAATACTATCCTTTTCTCCTTAAGCATCCCTGCCACCTCTTTTGAGAACCATAGTGGCTTTTTCCTTCATTTTGTTTTGTTGATTTGCTTCACATAAAGGCTTGTTGCCTCTGCGATGGCTGTTTTGATTATTCCCCATTGCTCCTCCACCCCTCCTTCTTGCCCGTTTGCTAGTGCTTTTCTGAGGCACTCTCTCATTCTCCCAAAGTCAGCCTTCCTAAAGTCCAATACTCTTGTTTTTGTACAGCTTGACTCTATGGCTGTGTTTATTGTGAACCTCACTGTTTGGTGGTCACTTGTTCCCAGATGGCTACCCACTTCTAAATCTGAGATCCTTTCTCCTTCCCCATTTGAGAGTACCAGGTCTAAGATTGCTCCTTCCCGAGTGGGTTCCAACACTAGCTGTCTGAGGCATGCCTCCTGTAGGGCATCTAGAATAACCCTGCTCTTGGATGTGCCTGCAGCAAAGGTACTCCAGTTAACATCTGACATAATTAGGTCCCACATCAACAATATCTCCCCTTTTTCTGCCATTTTAAGGATGCCTTCTATCATTTCCTTGTCCATTTCCTCCCCCTGAGATAGGGGTCTGTACACAACCCCCATGTGGATTGTGGTGCCATTTCCTGTCTCCAGGGTGACCCATAGTGACTCATCAACTTCCTGTTTACTCTTTAGTTCTGTTGCTTTAATCCCTTCCCTTATATAGACAGCTACCCTCCTCCTCCTCTTTTACCGACCCTGTCCCTCCTGTAGACTGTGTATCCTGGTATGTTGACATCCAGTCATGGTTCTCTGTGTACCATGTTTCAGTGACTGCCACAATATCCAGGCATCCCTCTTCCATCAAGGCCACTAGTTCAGGGAGCTTGTTGCACAGACTGTGGGCATCGGTATTCATCACCTTCCATTTATTTTTTATGGCCTTACCCCTTTTAGCCCCTACCCTGTCCTTACCGCCTTTTTCTGCATTGATCCCTGTCCTGCTCCCTACTGACTTCTCTACATTGGTGATTACCTCTCTAACTACTGTGTTTTGTGGGGGAGGCTGGGATTTCCCTGCTCCTTTTCAGTGCCTCCCCCCCCCTTGGCTAGTTTAAATGCTTGCCAATGAAGCATTTAAACCTGTCACCTAGGATCCTGGTTCTCCCAGACAGATGCAGACCATCGCGCCAGTATAAGCCTTCATCCCTCCAGGTGGATTCCCCAATCTCCAAAACCCTGAGCTCCACACCAGTTTTTCAACCATTCATTGAATCCCATGGTGCGGAATACCCTAGCATCATCCTTGCCATAGACGGGCAGCACTTCCGAGAAGGTTACTGTACATGCTACTTGTCTAAGGCCCCTCCTCAACTCCACTTGCACTGCTCTGATCCCATTCACAGCCAGGTCATTTGTCCCTAGGTGGACTATGACATCCAGCTCCCTCCCTCGTGCAGCTGCTCCCGCAATCCTGAGAATTTGCTTCGTGTCCCTCTGAGCCGTGGCACCAAGCAGGCATCTTACCTCCCTATCCCTTTCCTCCCCCACTTCTACCCCCCTAATGATCTAGTCCCCCAACAGGAGTTGTTTCCTTCCCCTGTAGGGTCTCGTGCCACCCTCCTGTGGGTCTCCTTTGTGGAGGTTCCCAGCATCCTCCTTGGTCTCCACTGCAGGTGCCTCCATAGAGGAACCACTCTTTGCCAGAACAGCACATGAATTGTGGAGAGGTACAACTGGAGGGATGCACCTCTGTTCCACCACCCTCTCCCTCCCTAAGCCCACCTTGGTCCAACTGCTCCTCTTTCTTGGCAATCTGTGAGGTAACGGTGGTGGCCCTTGGGTGGGGGAAGAGGTTTCACGAATCCTAGCCAGGTCAGCCTGGAGACGGGCAACCTCCTCCCTCAGACCAGAGAGGTGCCTGCAAACAGGGCAGCATCGCAGCCTCCAGAATGTCTCCCGGAACACTGCTGCCCCACAGCCATTGCACTGCACAACTCCCATCTTGACTTATTTTGTGTCCCCTCTCCTGTTGCTTTCTATGCTTACTGTCTCCTTCCTCTATGTATTTTTACACTTACTTTCCTACTGCCTATGTGCCCTTGCAACTCTCACCCTTCCTGTTCTGGGGCAGGAACTTTCTGTAGTCTTCAGTAGTCTCCTTCTTCTGTGCTTGGATTCGGACCTCCAGCAGCCGGGGGAGAGTTATTTTTTTAATGGAAGTCCATTTGTAATTCTGTAAAGACAGTAGAAATTCCTTGTGTAACCTCAGACAGCAGGAGTTAAATTTCAAGTGTTTTCCTGCCTGCAACATGTATTTCGAACTTTGTCAGTGTCGGGTTAATATGTGTTGCTGTATTCAGTATTGTGGGCTCAGGTATGTAGTGTAGCAGTCAGGATTGTGAGTTTCCGTCATTCACTATTTAGCCATTCAGAGAGATGCAGCAGAAATTCCTTGTGTAATTCAAATAGATGCAGCAGGAATTCCATGTGCAGTTCAGATAGACCAGTACAAATTTCATGTGTATTTCAGATATACACAGCAGGAATTCCTTCTGTAACTCAGCGAAGACACAGCAGGAATTCATGGAGCAATTATATGTGAATTCAGATAGAGAAAACAGGAAATCTTCGAGGATATCTCTTTCATCAGGCCACATCTTTGGCACTATACCTGTGTTAACGCTAGGACCACACAGAAACCTTTGCAAGAGAGGGGCCACACAGAACAACGTCGTGTGCTAATGTCTACATAAAAGTGGGCAGCCCCATCTCCCCTCAGTTCTTTTCCCACCATCAGTCATACTCATTGGACCTGCCACGGAAATGTCAACCACTAGCTGCTGGCATTCATTTTTTCCTAACTTAAAATAATCACTAGGTTAATGATTTTTTTTTTGTGCCTCTGTATGCCACAGAAAGAACCATGGAAGTTATTTTTGTATGATGAGTGCGGAGAGAAGATTTACAAGGATGACTTACGTAAAGTGTGTGTCTACTGTTTAGACCTTGCTTGTAATGTAAAAGCTTGTGAGATTTGCAGGGGCTGCAGCTCTATTACCAGGTGACGTTAGAAAGCAAAACTGGAAAAGTTCTTTTAAAGAAAACTTTCTGTAGTGTTTCACATTGTCAATGGGTAATCATAACAACTAGTTATAGTGCACCCCTACCAGGGGAATGGCACAGCCCAAGTTGTAGAATGCTGGGCACATGAGGATTCCATGCACTAGCAGCAACTCCCCAGTTAAGCTGTGCCATTCAAAGGGGACAGAGCCACTTTTCTCTTCTCTAAAGAATTTAAGTTTCATGATTCAAGACTTCAGTTTGGGGCTGCAATTCTGCTCTACAGTTTGGGGCTACCTGTTTCAGGGAGCACCCCTAAATTTAAATTGTGACTGTTAAGCTGCAGCTTTCAAATTGAATAACCTGCCTTTCTTCTCATTTCCTGTGTGGACTGGGAGACACTTCTGCCTTGCTAGGGTGTTTTTGCTGGTCTGCTGTTAAGAACTTTTAAAAAGGGGAAAAAGGTGCCACAGGTAGGTACAGATTTTAATTATTGGGAGTTTAGGGTCTCTGGGGGTCACTCGTCTTTATCAGTTCCTTGCCCCCTCCCTCCAGCTTGAGGTTTTGTGTGTTTTTTACTGTTACAAGGCAAATTTGTGATATTGGGACAACTTGGGAGTTTTTTGGTGATTTTTCACCTCACCTCTATTTTTACCGGTTGCACAGCCACCATTAGGGTTGGTTACGCACTTCTTCATCCTTTCAGCTTCCTGCCAGTGTCCCAAGCACATGCCCATGGTGTGTGTGCATGCACAGCGCTCTCGGCATTGTGCAGCACTAAGTGCCATTGACTTGCATTGCGCAAGTGTACGCACACATAAAACAGGTGTTTGCATGCATGCGCACTAGCACTTCCACAAGCCTGTGGGCATCCACATACACAGAGCTTTTTGAAGCTCCTGGAGCATTTTACAGTTGGTTGACTGCTGTGGGGGAAAACAATTATCAATAACACAGTTAGAATCTGGGTTTTTCCTGTCACAAATTTTTTGTTATTGGCACCATGGCTTACAGGAGACCATTAATTATGAAAAGATGTAAAACCTACAGAAGGGTGATGAGGCCCTCTCCCATGGGTAAATATTGATTTCATTATGTTGCCCAGCGTACTATTTCTCTCACGGTATGCCCCAGCAGGTCCCCTGGGGGATTGGCACCTGGTCTGTCTCTTGGCAGTGGCAAAGCAGAATTGCAAAAATCTCTATTATTGCTCCTCAGTGAGTCCCGATGTCCCGCAAGACATCCCAACACATGCACCCGACCCAAAACTGGGCCACTTGGGTCAGGGGGTCACACACAGGCACATCCAGGTGTGATGCAGCAAGAGCAGGCTGCAGAATCAGATATGCAGGCAGACCCTGACCCTGATCAGTTTGAAGGGCAGGATGTGGATTACGGGGATCTTGGGGAAATTCCTGATCTTAAATTACTTTCAGACGAGGATGCCCCCTCTGAAGAGGAGTTGGAGGAAGGAGAGTGAACGGAGCCCAAAATCAGGATTCCTATTCCACCCCTCTTTGATAACATGTCCTTGTCCTTTTTGATAGCTGAGGCTTGTAGATCCTTAGAGCTCAAGGAGGACCAGTCCATGGAGACACTGGATGTTAATCCAGTTCTGTTGGCATCCTCTTCTGCTCCAAAATGTTTCCCAGGTTTTCTCTATTGTGACGAAATTATTGAGTAAGAATGGGCAGGTGTGGATGAGAGAAAAAATCTTCCCAAACCAAAACCTAGGAATTATCCTTTTTTAGGGGAAAGTTCTCAAGTGTGAGACATCCCGTCTCGTAGACAAGGCTGCTTATAATTCTATAAAATACAGCATCATTCCACTGGATGGTGCTCTGGCACTATCAGATTCACATGACAAGCAGATGGATACCGCATGCAGGAGGGCTTTCGCCTCTACAGGCACAAACATTTGTACCGCCTATGCTTCATTTATTGTTGCCAGAGCGTTAAACCTCTGAGTCACTACACTGACTGACTTCATTCCTCCTGATTCAGAAGATTCAAGCATTTTGCAGTTGGTGGCCATGGCATCCTCTTTTCTGGGTGATTCCACAATAGACAATTTATGCATGTCAGCCCGCTCAGCCTACCACATTGTGTCCGCCATGAGGGCTGTGTGGCTCAGACATGTCTGCTGATCAGTCTTCAAAGATGAAACTGTTTAGCCTTCCTTTTGAAGGAAGTTTGGTTCTGGTCTAGATTCTTCCTTGCAGGATGTCCAGGATAAGAAGGGCCACCTCCCAGTGTCAAAACAGCAATGCAAGGCCATAGATCCTCAACAAGGTCAGGGCAATGTTCGGTGCAGCAGTCCCAGAGAGTGTATCGTCCTTTTTGGAACTTCAGTACCCAAAGAAACAGAGGTGCCTATTCGGGCAATAGAGGTTCCTTTCTCAGGCACCATGGAGAAGGACCAGCACAAAAGCCTAGTACCTCACAATGAAGGTACACGGGCCCATCCCTGCCCCCCACCCCTTGTGGAAGGCTACAGGAATTTCTTGCAAGATGGGCCCAAACAACAACAGATGCCTGGGTTCTGGAAATCTTTCAACTGGGTTATTATGTCTTAGAATTCTTAACGGCTCCCTCAAGGTGGTGTTCTAACCCCAATAATTCTTCAATATGATTGACTCTAGCAGTCAGTCTCCTGTGTTGAACTGCCTCAGAGAGAAATGGAAGTTATGCAAATGATGAAACATCTATTGGCTCATGCCACCATTCAAACTACTGCCCTTACCAACTGCTGCATTCCATAATGCTCAGATGTTATTCTCCACCTGCCTGGTAAGATGCCTCGGAGACTGCTCCTCAGCATGACTGAGTTTTATTTATTTTCATTGAAAAAAGTAAACTCGTTTTTACTTCTTGATAATTCTGCTGCCTTTACATTTCTAGTTGGTGCTAGTTTTCTTGGTTATTTTACCTCAGTGGTTCCTCTTCAGTTCCTCGCAACTGATGAGGAACCGGCAATATTTATTTATTTCTTCATATTTTATTTTTAAAATCATTCATAAAACTTAAATTGGGATCCTATTCGTTTATTTGGGACTTCGGTTTGTTGTTCACAGGTTAGTGGTTTATTTTTGGTTCAGGAACTGACCGCTACTCTCTAAACCATTGTTGCCTTCTTACTGCTATTTTTATTTTACTTCGGTTGGGAACCGAGCTCAGTTCTTTATTTTCTTTATATTTTGTAACTTTTTACTGTGGTTATGTCCGATAAGCCTAAGAAAAAGACTGGGCCTACCTGGTTTAAAACTGTACTAAGTGTGGGAAAGTTTTGGCAAAGGCTGATGAACACGAATTGTGGTTATTCTGCTTGGGGTTTTCACATTTCCAAGCTGATTGTGACATCTTTAAAACTTTCCCCATGAAAACTTGAAAAATGCTTGCAGCTTTTTAAGGACAGGATGGCTTCTCCATTGAATCCAAGTGACCCTACTCTGAATTAAACTAAAGAAAAGGCAAAAGATGCTGAATCAGCCACCTCTGACAAAGGTGAAATGTCTAAGCCTAAGAGGCCTGGGGAACTGTTGAAAGACCCAGTTCTGCTTAAGAAAAAAAAAACCACAAGCTTAAACATACCAAACCTCCAGCTGAATAAGCAGTGGAGCCCTCGGTACCTAAGTCCATGACACCAACAGCAGAAGCAGTGGCTCAAGCCTTACAATCCCTGCAGACTGCAACAAATCAAGATTTGCTACCGGTTGGACCGCAACCAGTACCACCGGTTCCATTGGTTCCATCATCAGTTCCAACCAAAGTTTTATCTGTGGTTCAGTGTTTGGTTTCACAAATGCAGTCCAGGAGTCAGGTCCTCTGCTCCCACAGTATCCAAACCTCAAAGTGCAATATGTGAACAGGAGACAAACCGGGACAACCCTCCTGTCTGTTTTGGGTCCGAGCAACTACCAGTCTCGAGTCCTGGGGTCAAGTATGAACCCTTTTTGCTAGCACGCCCAGGTAACGGGTCCAAATATCACACCCTCTTCGGGGAAAGCAGTGCAATACTTAACCCAGCGGACATGCAACCTGGTTCACAATCCCCCTTATTACTCAATTGAGACCTAGGTATTTTCTTACCTTGCTGCATATGGTGGCACTATAAGCACTTAACAGTTCTGTCAGAATTATCAATACTGTCCCAGCATTCACACTCAAAATGAGAAAAAGGCTCAGGCAGGATTTCAAGGAAAACCAAGTTTATTAGAATTAAATGTAAATAAAATACAAAACACAGAACATATAACATTAATGGTACAGTCAAATAAAAGAAATGGAAAGTACAAAACCAAACACCTTTTTACTGAGTAACGGATCATACCCCAGTTTCAGTTAGTAATAGTGGTGCTGAAATTACCTAACTTTGGTAGAAGTGCTACTTAAGAGTCCAGAACACAAGCGTCTCTTAAAAGTCCAAACACAAGTATGCCTTGTTCTCTCAGCAACTTGACAATATCGTGAGGGGAAATGGGTCCCACCCAGCTTGTGAGGTCACAGCTCTGTGGTGATGCTGGCTGTGAGCTCACTCTCATTCCTGCCTACTGAATTAGTCACATGCATCTGCACATTGCTAAACATCCCACTTAAAAAAATATATACCTTTTTAATTAGTGAGCCACAGAGCATGAATTATGACAGGTCAGAATCACAGCTCTGATCTTCAGAAGAACATCCTGAAAGACGCTTCTCTTAGCTATGTGAAGATTTTCACAGGTAACTGTCAGAGTTTGCTTTCCTCCTGATAGGTCATAAAATGCAGTCTGTTATGACCAGTTTCCTAGGTTCAAAGCAGTAGTTTTACAACCTGGCTACAACCTGGTGTATAGCTTCTACTACAGGCTTCTGACAGTTAGGTGTCAGAAGGAAGCTCTTAATTAGTTTATCCACTAGGTCAGGGAAAAGGACAGATCACCCTTTTTTTTCTATTCAAATCCCATGTTCCATGATGCTTTTCTGCTTGGCCTGTTTTCTAAGCAGAAATCTAAAACATATATTTATATCAAAAATGTAATATAAATAATAACAAGCAGACGGCTATCATCACACTTGGTTCCAATGGTTCTTCACCCCTTCTCTCAAGGATTTGAGGAGGAATATGATGAAGATGAACCAATTGAACTGGAGGTCTCTCCTGACCAGAGACTGAGTCACCTCCTAGGCTTCCACAGGACTACATGTCTCATTATATATTTGTAATACAAATGGTGGAAGCCCTTGATCTCACAACACATGATGCAGTGGAGGATGAGGAAGTGGCAGAGTTTCTTGATACGTTGGGGATAGTGCCTACTAAGAGGCTCCTGCTCTCCATTAATAAGTTTCTAAAGAAACATATGTTTAAAATCCTGGGGACTCCAAACTCTGCACCCCAGTGGACAAAAAAGCTGATTAAAAAAAATACCAGCTTGACCGGTTAAGGGCAGAGTTTTTCTTTACCCACTCGGATCATGAGGGAGTGGTGTAAGCAGCAGCTTGGGATAGAGCTAGAGTGCCCCTAGCATCTCACCCACCAGAAAAGGATTCCTCCTGGAGTTCATACTGGATGAATAGGAAAGTCAAGAAGGCAAGGCCCATATAGACGTTCCCCACAATTCAGTGGCGGTAACAAGCATCACCAACTTCAAAAAAGAATTTGTCCAATCTGTTTTTAAAGATACTCAGATTTTCAGCTTCCATCACCTCTTGAGGCAGTCTCTTCCATATCCTAATCACCCTACACTTAAAACCCTTCCTTCTTTGTTCAGTCCTATTCATTTCTTCCCTCAATTGCTTATTGTGCCCCCTCAATTGATATAATTTCTCCCTAATCACCAATCCCAACTCAGATTTAAGATCCTCATCTTTCAGTGACTTATATAGTAACAGTAAGTCCCCCTTGCCCTTCTATTCACTAATGACCACAGTCCCAATCTTTCCAATCTATCCTCATATGACATCTCCTCACAACCTGAAATCAGTCTAGTAAATTATCTCTGTGGCCTTCCATTAGTTGAATATCTTTCCCAAAAAAGGGACCAGTCACAGTAGAGCAATAGTCCAAAACGGGCCTAACCAAGGACCTATACAATGGCAATAAAACCTCAAGAAAGATAGACAGTATGGCCAAAAAGGGCTATCTAGCTGCATCTTTGGCCATCAGACAGGCAAACTACATGGCATGTGCAGCCCAATACCAGAAAACCTTTTGGAATTCTGTTATGGCCATGGCAGACAAGGCACCACCTGGCCTGGCTGCAGATTTAACTGAGACAGCCAGATGTGGCCTGGAAGCCACAAAATATAAATTTCTTATGGCAGTAGATGCCAATGATACCGCAACCAGGTGGATAGCCCTGACAGTAGCCTTGAGAAGGTTTGTCTGGCTTAGAGCCACAAACCTGACCCAGGATACTCAGGCTAAGGCCATGGATTTCCCTGTGGAAAATAACTCCCTGGACAAAACAGAGGCATAGATGAAAAAGGTGGATGAGTACAAGACCATCTAGAAGAGCAATACTGCAAAAGAGAAGGCCTCAACCTCCTATAGGCCACAGGGAAGGGAAGGTAGAGGTAGGGGCTATAGTAGACTTTTCTTCCAAGCCCAGGCTACCCCAGCCTACCAGCAACAGAGAGGTTACTTAAGGGGAACAAGGGGCTCTAGCTGAGGGGATCAGACCCCACAGGCTACAGCCCCGACATAGCAGATTCCCTCATGTGTCAGGATCATCTCCCAATTGCCAGTAGGGGGCAGGCTGATTCACTGTTTCTAGGCTTGGAAAACCATCACCACAGACAAGTGGGTTCTGGAGGTAGTGAATTGGGGCCTAGCCCTCTGTTTCAAATCTCTCCCAAAACTGAGATCAAGAATTTTCTGGTCATCTTCCCACACATAAAGAGTACGTTTAGAGAAAGGTGTCCATCCTGCTGGTAACAAAAGCAGTGGAACCAGTTCCACTCCTACAGATAGGGAAAGAGTTCTACTGAAGATACGTCCTTACCCTAAAGAAAAATGGGAAGTGGTGACCTCTAAACAAGCACCTGGCACAGCCAAAGTTCAGGATGGTGACTTTGGCAATGATCCTTCCTACTCTTCGGCAAGGAAACTGGCTGGCATCTTTGAACCTAAAGGATGCCTACTTTCACATTCCCATCTGGGAATCTCACAGAAAATACCTCGGATTCAGATTACCCTTGGGGCATTATCAGCTTACAGCCCTGCCATTCAGCCTTACCTCAGCTCCCAGGACATTCACAAAGTGCCTGGCAGTAGTGGTGGCACACGTAAGAAGGCAGGACAGCATGGTGTTCCCCAACTTGAACCACTGGCTTGTCATGGGCAAGTCACCAAAACAGGTGAAGGAGGCTCTCAGGCTCACTCAGGAGACACTGGAGTTTCTAGGGTTCTTAATGCCAAAAAATATGTGTTCCAACCTGCCCAGGTACTGAATTTCATAGGGCAGAACTGGATACCCTGCAAGGGAGAGCATTCCTCCCTCAAGACAGGGTAGACAATATCCTGCGGCTGGGAGGATCTTTCAGTCTGAACAGACCAAGGCCAGCAGTGGACTTCCTGCAGTTGCTGAGCACATGGCCACAGCAACAGGAACAATGCAAGGATGCAGATTTAAAATGAGACATTGTTTCACCTCAGGGCACACTGGTGCCAAAACAGAGACTCTCTCTCAAAGTTGATACCAGTTCCAGTGACACTGTTGCAGACCCTACAATGGTGGCAAAACAGAACCAACCTCAGGGGAGGGGTGCCATTCAAAAAGGAATCCACTACCTTAATACTCACAACACATGCCTCCTTCCCTCCTAAGGTGGGGGGCATATCTGGAAAAGCATACAATGCACGGTACATGGTCCCCTGCAGTGTCACTCCTGCACATAAATCTTCTAGAGCTCAGGGCAGTGCTCCTGGTGCTGCAATCCTTCGCATCCCTGGTAGAGGACAAGGTGATACAGGTCAGGACAGGCAATACCACCACAATGTACTGCATCAACAAGCAGGGAGGGACAAGATCCAACCCGCTGTGCACAGAAGCAGTGAAAATATGGAGTCTGGTTTACTCCTTACAGGTGTCCCTGCTGGCCATCCACCTACCAGGGAAGGACAATATTCTGGCAGATGCACTTGGCAGAATCAACCAAAACCACCACGAATGGTCTCTAAACAGACAAGTATTGGAGGTGGTGTTCCACAGGTGGGGTGTCCCAGAGATGGAACTTTTTGCTTCTCAGGAGATCAGTTGCCTCTATTCTCCTGCAGGCCTCCAACAAAGGGCACAGTGCACATGGATGCTCTAGCGCTGGATTGGTCAGAGGAGCCTGTATGCATTCCCTCCATTTCCACTGTTGCTCAGGGTCCGGATCAAGCTCAGGTCTTAACCAGCTACCATGATCCTGATAGCCCCAGACTGGGCTAGGCAGCCATGGTACTCGTGATTGCTCTACCTATCAGTGGCCCAGAACATTCACCTCCCTCAGAGGCACAATCTTCTGACCTCCTCCCAGGGGAGGATCTTGTATCTGAATCTTGGGTCTCTCAGAATCAAGGCACGGCTCTTGAAGATCTAGAATATGCAGGCTTACATCTTTCTGAAGGTATACTCAGAGTTCTTAAGGATTGTAGGAAACCCTCTACCAAGAAAACCTATGCCTCCAAATAGAAGAGGTTTTCCACCTGGTGTAATTCTAGTGGGATATTACCTTCCTAGACAGGGTTACCAGTTACACCTCCCAACAACCCAGGTTCTTTCTACATTTATAGAAGCCCAAGGGAACTTCCTGTAGGGCTCCCAAAGGAAGACACCAGTGAAAACAGAACGAGAGGACAGAGAAGATGCAGTGATGATAGAAAGAAACCGTGACAACTGCAGGTCAGGAGGAAAACAAACATGGACATCCAGAGCTGCGGAGCTGGTAGTGAGTCAGACACTGTGGAGACTGAGGTGCCCCTTTTGCAGGACAGTTCTGGAACTATAGAGGGAGCTATGGCAGGCAAGAGAAGAGATCATGAGGCTGTGAAAGAGATGGGATTGGGTATGCCCACCACCCCTTACCCACCCACACCCCCAAAGGCCCACAGGTCTTGGGGGATGGAGGGTAGTGGGAGGGGGCAGTGGAGCACCTAGAGCTAAGATGGAGCACTGCCAGCCACACACTATCCACACACAGAATTGTCCCCGCCTCCCAGTCAGGGGACAGAAACCAGGTGAGGAAGAAGGAAGAATTGAGTAGGACAACCCTGATACAAGAAAGCAGGAAGGAGGTACAAGGAAGGAGAGGAAGACTAGATGAAGCAGTAGGAGGATTTTGGTCATGGGAGACTCTATGTTGCAAGACGTTCAGGTACAGTCCATCAGTGCAAAGGGAGCTAAAACCATGGTGAAATGCATGCCAGGAGCATCTGCAAGGAGAGCAAAGGACAGAATAGGCCGGCTGGCGAGAAGAGTTTAGGATTTCATCGGGATCATTGTTCACCTTGGGATAAATGACATAGCAGATAGGACTGTGGACGAAGCCAAGGCAGACATGAAGACCCAAGGGGAAACCTAAAGGAGTACACAACACATCTGGCCTTCTCGAAGGCGTTGCTGTTTGGAGGAAGGGAGGAAGTGAGGACAAGATCAGGGAATTCAACCGGTGGCTCCAGAGTTGGTGCACAGACAATGGGATGCACTACATTGGAGACTGGAGGACCTTCTGGGACAGGATGCTTTTCAAGAATGATGGTCTGCATCTCACCAGAGAAGGAGCGAGAGCACTAAGGCAGAAGTTGGAGGTCTTCTGGGAGGGTTTAAACTGGGAGGTCTTCAGCACAGAGAAGAAGATCTAAATGAGTACATAGCAGAAAGATACGAAGGTAAGGGGATCAATGAATGGAAGGGAACCCCTGACATCAGACTAAAGGAAACAGGCATGGCCATGAGCAAGGGGTGGCTATAGGTAAAAAAAGAAGAGACCTCATGTAAAGTACAGGCAGGGCAGACATGGAAAAAGGGGGGATGGTACTGGGGTTATAGCAGAGGGGGGAGGGCATGATTGGAAGGTTATGTGCACCATTGCTCACAGCCTGGGTAACAAAATCCTGGAACCTGTGGCATTAATGGCTTCTGAGGACCTGGATATCATGGCAGTCACACAGACATGGTGCAGTAGCAACCATGCCTGGGAGCTGGCTATTCCAGGGTACATGCTGCACAGACAGGACAGGGAAGGCAAGAAGGGGAGGGAGGCATTGTACGACAGGGAAGGGATAAAAGCGACAGTACCAGAAGACAAGGGGGGAAGCAGAGGTGCTGTGGGTAACCCTGGAGGTGGGAAGGGGAACAGTACTTAGAACAGGAGTGATATACAGGCCCCCAGGGCAGGCGGAGGATATAGACAGAGAACTGCTGGAGACTATAGAGAACTTGGCAACAAAGGGTGAATTGTTGCTGATGGGTGACTTCAGCTTGCCAGGTGTGGACTGGAGCATCCCGGCGGCAGCCTCAGCCAGGAGTAAGGGATTCATGCAGTCCCTGCAAGGGGTGGGTCTCACACAGCTAGTGAGGGAACCTACAAAGAAGAAAGCAATTCTGGATCTTGTCCTAAGCAATAGGGACAGGATAAAGGAAGTCACAGTGGGGGAGAGCCTAGGGACTAGTGACCATCGAGCTGTGGGGTTCACCATAAGGACATCGCAAGAGGCTAGCCACACAGGGACTAGAATCCTGGATTTCAGGAGGACAGACTTCAGTAAGATGAAGGACAAATTCAGAAAGGGTATGCAGGGATACGATGACATAAGGGGAGTGGCAGAACAGTGGGATAAGATAAGGGAAGCCCTGCACCTAGTAGCAAATCATTGCACCAGGCCCTGCAGTAAGAGCAAAAGAAAGAAGAATCCACTGTGGTTCTTGAGGGGAGTAGCAGAGGAAAAAATATGGCATTTCTGAGGTACAGGGAAACACAAAGCAAGGAGGACAGGCAAGAATACATGGAAAAATGAAGGGAAGTGAATAAGGCTGTAAGGGCAGCAAAGGCCAAATCTGAAGAAAAGATAGCTAAATCAGTAAAGGAAGGAGGAAAGGCATTCTTTAAATATATTAGCGAGAGGAGGAAGATTGGGGGGCTGTGAGACTTAGGGAAGAGGGAGGCAGGGTAGTGGAGAAAGACATTGACAAGGCGACCATCCTCAACAAATACTTCTGCTCTGTATTCATGGAAGAAAACAATGGAGATGGCCCCCCATTAAGGGAGAAGGGGGTGAACATTAGACCTTTTCAGAGGACAGAGTAAAAAGAGCACTAGGATGGCTTAAGCTATGGGGCCCGATAGGCTACACCTGAGGATCCTAAAGGAGCTCCAGGAGGAACTGGCTAAACCTCTGGCTAAGCTGTTCGGTGGATCACTGGAAACAGGCGTGGTCTGGAGGAGTGGAGGAGGGCACAAGTGGTAACCCTGCAAAAAAGTAGTAGCAAGGAGGAGGCAGGAACCTGCCGCCTGGCCAGTTTGACCTCGATAGTAGGTAAAATGATGGAAACCCTGCTTAAGGAAAGGCTGGTAGACTACCTAGAGACAAGGGGGGCTGCTGGACCCAAGGCAACATGGATTCATAGCAGGGAGGTCATGCCAGACCAATCTGATTGATTTCTTTGAGTGGGTGACAAAAGAAATAAACCAGGGCAGAGCAGTAGATGTGGCCTATCTGGACTTCAGGAAGGCCTTCGACACAGTCCCACACAGGAGCCTAATCCACAAGCTGGCAGATCTGGGGGTGGGGACAGAGGTGATTGCATGGGCTAGAAACTGGTTGAGTAACAGAACACAAAGAGTGATGGTAAACAGGGTTAGCTCACAGGAGGGATGGGTAATAAGTGGCATACCCCAGGGATCAGGGCTGGGACCAGTGCTCTTCAATGCCTTCATAAATGATATTGCAGAGGGTCTAGAAGAGAGGGTTAGCCTGTTCACGGATGATACAAAGCTATGTAACAGGGTAGATACACAGGAAGATATGGAAAAAAAGGAGGAAAAATCTAACAAGGCTAGAAAACTGGTCCAAGGAATGGCAGTTGGGTTTCAATGCAAAAAAGTGCAAGATTATGCACCTAGGGAGAGGGAAACCTAGGGTCGAGTATGAACTAGATAGGGTAACAGTGGAGGCAACCACAGAGGAAAGGGATCTAGGGGTAGTCATAGAAGATAACCTCAAAGTGGTGAAACAGAGCGACAAAGCACTTGGAAAGGCTAACAGAATACTAGGGTGCATAGGGAGCAGTATAACGAGTAGGAGAAGGGAAGTGGTGATACCATTGTACAACTCCCTAGTAAGGCTTCATCGGGAGTACTGTGTTCAGTTCTGGAGGCCCCATCTTCAAAAAGATACAGGTTGGAGACTGTACAGAAGAGGGACACAAAAACTGTGTCCAGGATGCAGCATGAGTCGTATAAGAAGAGACTCAGAGCTCTCAATATGTACTCCCTGGAGGAAAGGAGAGAGAGGGGGACATGATAGAGACCGTCAAGTATCTAAAAGAGATCAACAGGATACCAGAAGGGAGCATCTTTCACATGAAGAAAAACAGCAGAAAAGGAGGGCGCAGCATGAGATTAAAAGGTGGAAAACTTACGGGGAATTTGAGGAAATGCTACTTCACTGAAAGGGTGGTGGAGAGATGGAACAGTCTCCCCCAGAAAGTATTGAGGGTGGCCACGGTTCAGGGATTCAAGAATGCGTGGGATAGACACATGGAAATTATCAAGCTAGGGCGAGGGGGGGTCATGTAGCATCTAGGATACCTTAAGCATTAAAAGGAGGAATAGGGCAGACTGGATTGGCCACAAGCCCCTTAACTGCCGACAACATGTACTGTATCTCACTCATCTACACTCACTGGGCCTACAGCCCACTACCCTTAAAGTCCACCTGGCATCAGTTTCAGCCTATCTTTCGATGGGTAAGGGTGTTTCTCTGGCTGCTAACCCTGTTTTCAAAAAGTTATTTAAAGGGTTAGCTCACGTGCACCTTCCCCACTGGGAACCGGTGCCTTCTTGCAATCTCAGTGTATGCATTACTAAGCTCATGGAGCCTCCATTCGAGCCTATGGCTAAAGCACATTTGAAATTTGTCACTTGAAAATCTATATTCTTAGTGGCTATCACCTCAGCCAGATGGATAAGCAAGTTACAGGCCCTGTGTATAGAACAGAACTACATATCCTTCCACAGGGACAAGGTGGTACTCTGGACTAACAGGAAATTTCTCCCAAAAGTAGTCTCTGATTTTCACCTGAACCAGTCAATCACTTTGCCATTCTTCTTTACTGAGCATTCTAATTCAGGAGAGTGCAGGCTGCATAGCCTGGATGTCAAAAGAGCTTTGAGCAACTATATTACCCACACCAAGGTCCACAAGCAGGACAGACAGTGGCTGTTACTGACCAATGGGGATGTCGGAAAGGCAAAGCTAGCATCAAAAAGGACAGTTGCACGATGGATAGTAGCATGTATCCAAATTTGCTACAGAAAAGCTGGTAAGGGGCCCCCAGTGGTCCTGACTGCACATTCTGCAAGGGGCACAGCTGCAACAGTAGCAGCTGCCAGGGATATTCCCTTATTGGAGATCTGTAAAGCCGCTACATGGAGAACAGTACATACCTTTACAAAGGACTACAGTCTGGACACTCAGTCAAGAGGTGATGCTAGGTTTGGCAGAGCAATGCTGCAGGTTCTGTGCCCACCTCCAAATTTACTGCTTTGTAGTCTGCTAGATTTAATCATATCGCATTCCTGGGATTAGAAGAAAAAATTACTCACCATAGTAATCTTGTTTCTTCCAAGGTATTCTTCAGTACGATAAACTCATCCACCCTACCTCCCCTTTCACAACCAGTAAGCCTCTGCATCATAGCTGGTGTCTCTTATTGTTAGGATAGTCATGCCTGGGTTGTGTTCAGTTTTAAAAAACAGATGGCTTCTGTTTTTCCTCTTGTGGTCCTATCTGGCATTACCAGGGGACAAGTTAAAAGGGGGATCTGTGAAGATTTTTATTACTGTATTTAGAATAGCTTAGTTAGGGTGTCTTACCCCAAAGGCTTCAATGAATGTGAGCATTACAGGATGCAACAATTGATAAGGGCAGCAGTTTGAATGGTGACACGAGCCAATAGATGTTCCATCATTTGCATAAGTTCCATTTCTCTCCAAGGCAGTTCAACACAGGAGGTTGACTGCAAGAGTTAATCATACTGAAGAATACCTTGGAAGAAGCAAAATTACTACAGTAATTTTTCTTTTCTGCCATCCCCGGTTTCAAAGCAAGAGAAAAAACGCCAGGCAATGTCAGACACTCTGACTCACCTCATTCAAATCGGGGCCATCGTACCAGTTCTCCCAAATGAGCAGGGACAAGGGTTCTGCTCCATCTGTTTCGTAGTTCCCAAGAAGTCCGAGGGTTTCAAGCCCATTCTGAATCAGAAGCATCTTATTTATTATTTATTTGTTTAGTTTTTGTTAACCAGGTGAGCACACTAGACAAAAACAGATGCCTATGTTCAGGTGTGACCCGGGAGGTTACAAGGAAATATGGAGGCAATTACACACAGGATAAGGTTGTACAGAGTTACAGGTAAATAATATACAGTCATTGCAACATGAGACATAGAGACAATTCAAAAATTACATAAAATACATACCCAAGAAACACTATGTGCAGGTATGGTCAGGTGGGCAACCAACATAGCTAAGGAAAGTGCCCATCAAGGAGGACCAAAAATATCAAGTGTGATACTTGTTGGAGGGGCCACTTGCATCTTAAGTTCAATTACATGCCGAGAAGAGCAGCAAGTGATCCCAAAGGGAGTTTTGGGAACAGGTGTGGGAGGAGGTAGTACGAACATGGGCAGGCAAGAAATTCCATAGTCTAGGAGCAGATATAGCAAATGCTCTGTCACCCATTTGTGTGCCAGTATTAGGAACCTGAAATAGTGCAGAATCACGCAACCTTAAGGAATATGAGGCGTAGGCAGGTTTAAAGAGGTCTGCCCGGACAGGAGGAGTGGCCATTCTGACGCTATTCAGTGAAACACCCTAGGACAAAGTTCCGATGATAGCCTGGTGAGAGCCAAGTAAGTTTGTTGTAAAGGTCACGATGGTGGGTGAGATGAGGGGCTGCAAGGGCAAAGCGGCATATGTTATTATAAGCCACATCCCATTTGGATCTCATCTCCCATCTGAACAAGTTTGTTCATCACAAGATGTTCAAGATGGAGTCTCTGAGGTCAGTAATCCAAGTTGTTCAACTGGGGGATTTCTTGGCCTCAATAGATCTGACAGATGCTTACCTTCACATCCTCATCCCTCAGTCCCACCAGAAGTACCTCAGGTTCTCAATACTGGGCCAACATTTCCAGTACAAGGCACTTCCATTTGGCCTTGCAACAACTCCTTGAGTTTTCTTGAAGGTGTTCTTGTGGCTCAACTACAACAGGAAAGTCATCATTGCTACCCTTCTCTGGATGACCTGCCCATTCAGGCACCAACATTGTTCCTTGCAAGAAAGTCTGTGTCTAGGACCTTGGAGATCCTGGAATCACATGGCTGGATAGTGAACAGGGAGAAGAACTCCTTCAAACCATCTCAGTCCTTGGAGCACTTGGAGGCAGTCTTCAACACGAAAGTAGGGAGAGTGTTTCTGAGACCCTCCTGGGAGGAGACGTTGCTGTCAGAGATATAGTGGCTCACGAACCAGGCCTCAGCATTGGCCCACAGTCTGCTGCAGATTCTTGGCCTCATGGCAGTGGCAACAGATTTAGTTCCCTGGGCCCACTTCCACATGTGGCCCCTTCAGATGGGGCTCCTGATGGCCTGTGACCCATCAGAGGACTTTCCAGCCAGGATTCTCCTCACCCCTAAATGGCATCACTCCCTGAGTTGGTGGATGGATGTGCAAAATCTCAACAAGGGGGTTCCACTGGAACTACCACCAGAGGCAATTCTCACAATGGATATGTCTGCATGGGTTGGGGGGGGCAGTCCTGGACCAACTTCCCATTTCAAGGATTTGTTCCCTACAGGATCAGCACCTCCACATAAATGTCCTGGAGATGCAGAGATTTCACTTAGCTCTGCTTTATTTTCATCCAGACTGAAGAACCTACCTGGTTATAATAGCGTAACCTAACCACACAGTCAAAACTACATGGTCAGGACCGCATCAGGACTGAATAGCGACATGGATAGAATAGTGTTCAGCAACTACCACTACCCCTGTCGCTATTCAGCCACATGAGGAAAGCTGGACAAGGAGGAAAAAAGTACAGGTGCTGGCTAAGCTGTCCCAGTGGCAGAGTGGGTTGAGGCAGCAGTAGCTCAGCCAGTATGAAGTGGGAGACCAGGGTTCTAATCCTGGTCTCCCAACTCGGTGTGTGTAAGTTTTCCACTTCAGAGAAGTGAAATTTTTTTGTCAAAAGTTTGTGGAAACAGTAATTTCATGGCCCTACAAATTTCAACTCTTCCCCGTGATCCGCTCCCCCTCAGAGTTGGATATTTTAGTTATGGGGATTGCAAGGGGCAGAGCCCCCCACATAAAAATACAATTGTAATTTTAATGCTTGTCAATGGCAGAGGTCGTCGCTGTGCTGTACAACTGCTGCCATTGGCTCCGTCTTTATTGGCAGCATTTTTTCCTGCTGCAGTTTTGGACAGCGCTGTTAATACATCGCAGTTATTGACAGTGCAGTTCAAACCTAGTGCCCTGAGGAACACTGCAGTAAAGGTACGGTCAGATAGTGCCATCACAATGGCATACATTAACATCTAAGGAGGCAGAAAAAGCAGAGCAATGCTTCATGAGGCCTCCAACCTACTGATCTGAGCAGAGGAGAATCTTCTCTCTCTGTCAGCAGTACATCTGGTGGGGGACTTGGCTAAGTCGTGAAGATGTTCCCCCCGAAGAGTGGCAGTTGAACCCAGAAGTGTTCATAGTATCAAACAATTAGTTTGGACAGCTGCAGATAGAGCTGTGTGCTTCAAGTCACAATGCTCAGACCTATAGGTTCCTCAGTCGGTATCAGTGTCCACAGGCAGAGGCAGTGGATGATCTGTCTCAGGTGTTGTCCTTCTGCAGAGCATATGCCTTTCCTCTACTGCCTCTCCTTCGGTAAGTCTTAAGAAAAATAAGACAGTGAAAACTTTCTTCTGATAGCTCCTGAGTAACCAAGAAGACCATGGTTCTTAGAGCTAGTGAACCTAGCCCAGCAAGTACCCTTCTGCCTTCCAGTACAAAGGGACCTTCAGCTGCAAGGCCCCATTCTCCACCAAAACACAGACACAATGGAACTCGCAGCCTGGCTCCAGAAAGGAGGCTCCTAAAACTAGTTTTTTCACCAAAGGTAGTTGAATCCTTAATGACAGCAAGAAAAACCTCAACTTCGCTGCTTATGCCTGAGTCTGGACAATATTTTCCTCTTGCTCCAGAGGTAAAGGATTTAAACCTTCTAAAGCCTCTGTTCCTCAAATCCTGGACTCCTTTCAGGAAGGCATGGATAAGAGTCTGGCACTGAGTACACTGAGAGGTCAGGTTTTTGCTCTCAGAACTTCCTTGAGGTTCTCCCTAGGAACAAATAGAGAGGTTATTCATTTTTGCATGCAGTTGGCAGGAGCTGACCGCTGTTTCGATCCCTGGTTCTCCCATGGGATCGTAACTTGGTTCTGAATGCTCTCTGTGTAGAACCCTTCAAAGCACTGGCATCTGTGCCACTGGATGCGTTGTCCTACAATGTCTGTTTCTTAATGGCCATGTGTTCAGCTGGAGAGTGGGCAAACTCCAGGCCCTGTCTCATAAGGAGCCTTACCTTATCATGCATAAGGACAAAGTGATGCTTAGGACGGTTCTGTCTTTCATCCCTAAAGTGCCCATGGCCTTTCATGTGACCCAGGAAATTTGCCTTCCATCCTCCTGTCCACATCCTTCTCATCCCAGGGAGAAGGAGTTGCATAAACTGGACCTGAGGTAGTCAGTTAGGATCTACCTTAAATGTAGATCTGAATTTCATAAGTCAGGAAGTTTATTTATGCTTTCCAGGACAGCCAAATAAGGCCAAAGGGCCTCCAAACCCACCATAGCAAGGTGGGTACTGGCCTGTGTTGCTAAGGCCTATGTGGCAAAAATGAAGAGGCCTCTGGCTCTTATCAAGGCTCACTCCACCAGGGCAATGGCAACTTCCTAAGCGGAGAGGGGCAAAGCCACAGTTTTAGAACTATGCAAGGCAGCTATGTGGACCTCAGTCCACACATTCACAAAACATAAACTGGATGTTCAGAGTTCTGCTGATGCAGCTTTTGTTCGCAGAGTGTTGCAGGCAGCAATTCTCAAGTAATTCTGAAGCATCGTTGTATGGGATAATACCCCGCACCGTTGTTTGTCTGGGTACTGCTTCTTAGAATCCAGTTGTTATGATTACCCATTGACAATGTAGAGCACTACAGAAAGAAGAAATTAACTTCATACTTAACGTAATTTCCTTTTCTGTTAGCTTCAGCATTGTCAATGGGACCCGCCCAGAAGCATGGCTCCTGAGGGAGAAACTTATCCTGCATGCTAGGAGAGTGATCTATTTTTCGTAAAATTCCCCTACTTGGACCTCTCTCTATTCTACTGCACTGTACTCTAAGTATATTTATAGGCTGATTTGTCAATTATCTGCAACCACAGGTTAACAGGTTTTGTTGATTTATTTAAAACTCATTTGTTCTCATAGACGCCAAATGGCGTCAGAACCATCCATTGCTGGAATGGACCCAAAATGGCCACCGGGAGCAAATGAGGTGCGTTTCCTTTTGCAGATTAGTTCTCTGCATTTAAACAAAAAAAAAAAAGAAAAACAAAGATGGGACATGACGGAACCACCAACTACTTTAGGCCTCCTTTAGAGTCCATGAAATTCATCCCTTCCCTGAATGTCAGATAGGAAAGTAAGACAGAATTGTATTATTACAAGTATGTGATTGTTCATATTGTATATACAATATGTGTAGCTCTCATGGCACTGCAAGGTACATAGTAACTGGGGAGTTGCTGCTACAGCATGGAGTCCTCATGTGCCCAACATTCTAAAGCTTGGGCTGTGCCATTCCCTTGGTAGGGGAGCACTATACTCAGTTGTCATGATTACCCATTGACCATGTTGGAGCTAACAGAAGAGGAAATTACGGCAAGTATGACGTTAATTTCTTCTTTTGCAGTGATGGAAAAACAGATGCAGGAACAATCGACGTCAAAAGTGTCATCAGGAAGCACAGGGACAAAGAAAAGGCCTCCCCAATGAGATCTAGGTCACTGCTGCAGCTGTCAGGTAACACTTCTAACTTGTCATCATCTTCTCCAGCAACAGTGACAACAGACCCCTCCAGACCGTCGACCAGATACCAAGGTTGGGGTTTGGCTTAGGTGCTGCCAGGTCTATTGTGGGTGGCACATCACCGCTGTCACTGGGTCTTCACCTGCCATCGACTACTACTGTCACGACCTGTAATACAGGGGGCACTGACACACAGGCAGTGTTGGTATCATTTTTAGAAATGATACAGTTACTACCAGGCTGCCTGAACAGCTTGTTCTAAGGTTGACGGGATATACTACCCTTCAGACCCCACTGATGCCTCAAAACCAGCATACTGAAAAAGAGACCTCCTCAGCTACTGCCAGTGTCACTGGCGTGGTCTTCTCTTCCCATCATTGAGGGAGACAATGAGGTTGAATATAATCCCATCCTCATATTAGAGGATTATGAGGAGGAGGAGAGGGTGTATGCTGAAGACCAGTATTTACCTGGTGCCATCTCCACTTTAATCTCATGTAGCAAGGACTCTGTGGTGAACACCTCAAGGTCACCACCAGAAGATCCCTCTTTCCAGTCCATGATGCAGAAAATGCAAACTGTCATGGGCTTTACTTGGGAAGAAGAGGATTCCGCAAAGGAAAATTTAATGGAATGTTTGGAGGTGCCAGAAATCCCCTACATTGTCATTACTTGATTATAGCTATCCCTAGATGATGCTACCTATACAGCCTGGTATAGACCAAATGCCATATCAGCTTTCCTTAGAAAGGCTGACAAGATGTTCCCTGCACCATCTAACAACCCTGACTGTCAAGGCTTGACAAATTTCAAAATGATGTACTTATCCAAGGACAGCTGGCCTTGCCAAAGATGGTAGTCCAAGTGTTTACAGTGGTAGTCCATAGTTGGAAGGCTATATTTCAAGGGAAGTTACAAGAACTTAACGTAGCAGCAAAGTACGTGGTGTGAGGGTTGTACTATTAATACTAGGGTAGATGTAGAAAATCAGAAAATAGGATAAATAATGTATTTTTACATTTCTAACCCCAGGAATCACTCAGTATGATTAAACTAATGCAACCAGCCTTCAGTGTTGAACTGTCCTAGAGAGATGGAATTTATACAAATGATAGAACTCTCATTGGCTTGTGCCAATTTCAAACTGCTGCCCCTGGTAACTGCTGCACTCTGAATTGCTCAGATTAATTTCTCTGCCTGCCAGTTCAGAAGCCTCGGAGAGCTCTCCTCTACTTACTTGAATACATTTAATTTGTCAATAAATAACACTTATTTACTTTTTTATTTTACATTGCTGCCCCATTCAGGTTAGTTTAGTTATCTGGGTGTTTTTCATTCATTTTTTGGGTTCCTCGCTGGTTCCTCGGAACCACTATTTTGTGAGGTTTTTACCTCAGAAAACACTTTTCTTATTAACATTCCATCTCCTTTCCGGATCCATAACATTATTTAGTTTTAATTTTTATTTTCTTCAACTGCAGTTCCTTTTCCTGTTAGGAATCAAGCAGCTCTCAGTTCCCAGTTTGTATGAGGAATCGATCCCTTTGGGTTTACTATTTATATTTCAGTCATTTCCAGAATCATTTGTTTGAATTTTGAGTTTTTCTGTGTGCCTGACATCCATGTCAGAAGCACCCAAATAAAAGAAAAAAAACAGGAGCGACTGGGTTCAAGAACCGCATTAGCTGTGGCCAAATAGTAGCTAAGGCAGATAGGCATGACCTGTTCATTTTGTGTTTGGGACCCAGTCATATCTTTGCTATTATGAGATTTGCAAAACGTTTTGCCCTAAAACTTTAAAGAAAAGAGCAAAAAAATTGGAAGAAATGGCCACTCCTTCGTCTCCATCTAAGCCTTTTGATGAGGCATCCTCATCTTCTACCTCTAAAAAAGATTAAAAAAAAGGCCTAAAGAGTCAGTGAATCTAAAATCCATGGAGAAAGCTGACTCTTCAAAAACTAAAAGGCCTGTAGAATCAGCTAGTGAACCAGTCCCAGCAAAAAGAAAAGATAAAAGAAAATCACATGCTGCACCTCCTGCCAAGAAGGCAAAGGAGCTCTCAGCTGACAGACCAGCAATGCCCTCAGCTAAGGACATAGCAAAGGACCTGCAAATTCTGCAGGCTAAACAGGCTGTGGTTCTTCTGATCATACCGGTGCCATCAGTTCCTGCCCAGGCTCCAGTGGCTCAGGTGTATATTTATGATGAGGGAGAAAAGAGGAAGGGGAACCTATAGAACCAGAGGTATCCCCAGAGCAGGACTTCAGCCCCCCCCCCGGGGACCTGAGGACTACACCTCTCATTATTCATTTGTTAAGCAAATGGTCGAGACTCTAAACCTATTGATCCAGGAGACTGTGGAGGATGAGGAGGAAGCAGAGATCCTTGATATGATGGGGCTAGCCCCACTAGAAGGCTCCTGCTTCCCATACATAAATCTTTAAGGAAGGCTGCCTTAAAGATTTACAAACCCCTAACTCAATTCCAGGAGTGGATAAGAAAATAGATAAATATCAGCTTGACACGGCTAATTCAACATTCCTGTTCAACCATCCTGACCATGAAGGCATGGTTCAGGATGTCACATGTGATAAGGCAACAACACCTTTGTCATCCCACCCCCCCTGACAAAGATTCCAGAAAAATTGACAGAATGGGTATAAAGGGGTACTTGGCAACTTCTCTGTTAATAAGGCAAGTCAACTACATGGCTTATGCAGCCCAATATCAGAAGGCATTATGGAATATGGTACTGGCAATGACAGACAAAATGTCTGGGGAGATGGCAGTGGACCTAGCAGAGACTGTCAGGATAGCACTAGATGCCACCAAGTACCAGTTCCATATGGTTGTGGATGCGAATGACACTGCAGCAAGGCTCATGGCACCTACAGTGTCAATGAGGCAGTTTGCTAGGCTCAGGGCCACAAACCTGTCTCAGGACACTCAGACTAAAGCAATGGATTTTCCCAGTGAGAGTGATTCCCTCTTTGGGGATAAGACTGAAGCATACATGAAGAAAATGGAGGAGTACAAATCCACTTACAGAAACAACTCTGCAAATGATAAGCCTTCCACCTCATACAGGTCCCAGTACAGGGGAGGCAAGGGTAGGGGATCCTACTCTAGGCCCTTTTCCAAGGTTCAAGCTATGCCAGACTACCAACAGGCCAGGGGGTACTTTAGAGGTAGAGTCAGAAGAACCATGAGAAGGTCCGCCAAGGTACCTCAAGCCCAGGCCCAGCCCAAACAGAATCCCTGATGGGCTGGTACAGGTCACCTCCCCTGACCAGTAGGAGGCAGCCTGGTTCACTTCTTCCAAGCTTGGTACACCATCACCACAGACAAGTGGGTCTTGGAGGTAGTGAGCAAGGGACTCTCTCTAAGCTTTAAATCACTTCCCAAACTAAGAGGCAGAAATTTTGCCCTGGCTACTCCTGCAGACAGAATTCTCCTGGAGGCAGAGGTGGCAAACCTATTGTCCATCAGAGCAGTAGAGCCTGTCCCCCTATTACAGAGGGGCAAAGTCTTCTACTCTAGATACTTCTTCACCCAGAAGAAAAATGGGCACTGGTAACCTATTCTGGATCTGAGACTCCTGAAGAAACATGTGGCAAGGCCAAAGTTCAAGATGATCACTTTGGCCATGATTATCCCTGCACTGCAAAAACGAGACTGGTTGGCATCCTTGGACCTAAAGGACACCCATTTCTACATCCTGGTCTGACCCAGCCACAGAAAGTACTTGAGGTTCAGATCGCCCTCAGGCCACTACCAGTTTGCAGCCATGCCATTTGGCTTAACCTCAGCCCCCAGGGCATTCACATAGTACCTGGCTGTGGCAGTGTCACTCTTGAGAAGGCAGGGAGTGACTGTGTTCCCATACCTAGATGACTGGTTAGTCATAGGCAGTTCCTGCAACAAACCAGAGACTCCCTGGCTCTTACCCAGAGCACATTGGAGTCTATGGGTTTCCTGATAAATTTATTTAGTTAGTTTTTGTTTACTGGGTAGGTGCACTAGCCATAACAATGACTATTTTCAGGCACAACCTGGGAAATGTCCAGAAGTCCCAGCTGGATGAGCCAGTCCAGGTCCTGGACTTCATAGGAGCAGAACTGGACACTATCGAGGGAAGAGCTTTTCTTCCACAGGACATGGCAAGCAGTATACTGCAGCTGGCAGGATCATTCCAACTAAACAGACCCAGGCCGGCAAGGCAGTTCCTGCAGCTACTGGGCCACATGGCAGCTGCCACAGCAGTGGTGCCAGGTTCCAGATAAGAGACATTCAGTTCCACTTGCGAGCTCACTGGTCTCAGAGAAAAGATTCCCTAGCCAAACTGGTGCCATTCACAAACACCCTGTTACAGGCCCTGCAGTGGTGGCTAAACAGCGAGAACCACAGGGAGGAAACCCCCTTCCAAAAGGAGCACCCATCGGTGGTGCTTACCACAGATGCTTCCATTCTGGGCTGGGGAGCACACATGCTCGACCTAATAGTCAGTGGCACGTGGTCCCCTCAGGAAACACTTCTGCACACAAATCTGTTAGAGCTCAGGGCAGCGTACTTGGCTCATAAAGCATTTGCTCCACACTTAAAAAACAAGGTAGTATAGGTCAGAACAGACAACACTACCACCGTGTATTACATCAACAAACAAGGGGGAACAAGGTCCACCCCACTCTGCACAGAGGCCATGAAGGTGTGGAGCCTGGTCTACTCCCTACAGGTGTCTCTGTCTGTTATCCATGTACCAGGGAAGGACAACATTCTAGCAGACTCTCTCAGCAGGATCACCCAGAATCATCACGAGTGGTCCCTGAATACACAGGTACTCCAGTCAGCATTCAGACAGTGGGGCACCCCAGAGATAGATATCTTTGCCTTCGTGGACAACCACCAGCTACCACAGTTCTGTTGCAGGCCTCCAAGCAGGAGCACTGTTCCAGTGGATGCCTTAACACGGGACTGGTCGGGCAGATTCCTGTATGCCTTCCCTCCTTTTCTCCTCCTGCTCAGGACTCTGTTAAAGCTCAGGTCACAACCAGCAACAATGATCCTGGTGGCTGCAGACTGGGCAAGGCAGCAATGGTATTCCCTCCTGCTGGCCCTGTCTGCCTCACAGCCAATCCACCTGCCCCAAAGGCACAACCTGCTGACATCCTCAGGGCAGGATCCCATGCCCCAACCTCAGGTGCCTGAGGCTGAATGCCTGGCTCTTGATTACCTAGAATTTGCTAGCCTAAACCTTTCTGAAGAGGTTTTGACTGTGCTCATTGGCTCTAGGAAGCCATCAACCAAGAAAACTTATACTTCAAAGTGGAAAAGGTTTTCCAATTGGTGCTCAGGAAGGAATATTAATCCTTCCAGGGCTAGTCTCTTTCTCTCTCTCCTCCTGGACTATCTGACCCACCTCTATGCCCTGGGATTCAGACCTTCTACCCCAGAAGGTCCATCTCGCTGCAACCTCTGCTTATATCATCGCTGGTAAAGACAGGTCCATGGCTGCTCAACCTGTCTTTAGGAAGTTGTTCAAAGGTCTCAACCACCTTCACCCTCCCCTTAGGGAGCCAGTTCCAGCCTGAAATCTTAACATCTGTATTGCCAAAATCATGGAGCCCCTTTTTGAGCCAATGGCAATTATAGACTTGAAGTATGTCACATGGAAAACTGTTTTCCTGGTGGCCATCACTTCAGCCAGGTGAATAAGTGAATTGCAGGCCCTGTGCACAGACCTGTAGTACATCTCCTTCCACAGGACAAAGTGGTTCTCAGGACCAATAGAAAATTCCTTGCTAAGGTTGTCTCAGACTTTCATCTGAATCAATCCATTACATTGCCTATCTTCTTCTCTGACAATCCAGTTCATTTGAGCAGAAACTACATAGCCTGGATGTCAAGAGGGCATTAAGCCACTACCTTGACAGGACAAAGGCTCATAGACCAAAACATACCCAGCTGTTCCTCACCTATGGGGAAGTGGATACAGGAAAACCTGCATCCAAATAAACAATTGCATGCTGGATAATAGTTTGCATAGTTATGTTACAGTAAAGTTGGTAAGCAGGCTCTCCTGGGCCTCAGGGCACATTCTACCAGGAGCACAGCTGCATCGGTGGCAACTAAAAGGGATAATGCCCTGTTGGACAGCTGCAAAGTAGCTACATGAAAAACTGTTCACACTTTTACCAAGCATTATTATTTGGATATACAGTCCAGAAGTGATGCCAGATTTGGCACAGCAGTCCTGCAGAACCTTTTCCAAAAGTAGATTCTGTGCCCAACCTCCAAAGGTACTGCTTGGCAGTCTGCATTAGTTTAATCATACTGAGTGGTTCCTGGGGTTAGAAGAAAAAATTACTCACCATAGTAATCTTTTGTTTCTTCCAGGGGATCATTCAGTATGATTAAAGCTCACATCCTGCCTCCCCTACCTGAACCAAGGGAAAAGGGGGACAGATTCTAATTCTGCATCCCTGCTGTCACAGGCTACATAGGTTGTTCCTGGTTAATGTTGAAGTTCTTTACCCAGCTGGTACACATTGTTGTCCTCTTTTTATGGACTTTTGTTTTGGGGATGTGATTAAGGGGGGCTTAAAGGGACACTGTCGACCACTTGGCCTCAAAGTGTCCCTACAGTAGTTTAAAAAATGCATTTTATGATTGTTCTCATTCTATATAGACTGCTGATGTAGCTGGTTGCTTGATTCAGGCTCCTTTTTCCTTTTAAAAAAGTAAAAAACTGAGAGTCAACCAGACTGGTGTTACCACACCAAAACATGTTTGTTTACATTTCTTGACTAACTACAACTGCATCCTTCCTGGACTCAGCAACACCCCCAGCACTATCTAGCTACCTATTGTGCAGTGGGGAGTAGATTAGACTATTGTATCACAAGTGGCTATACTGTTTGAGGGTGTTTCTAATGTTCAGGAAGTATGTAGTAAGCTTAGGTAAACAATTTGGAGCTAAACAAAGCTGTGTTTAACTATACATTTCCATGCATTTCAGTTCTAATAAGCAAGGAGGCAGATTAAACAACCAGCAACATTAATGAATTTTAGAGAAAGTAAGCAATCATAAAATGTGGGTTTTTACCTTGAAATAATATGATACAAAAAAGGTTGACAGTGTTCCATTAATCTACATAGTCTAGTTAGCTAGAGAGTCTCTACCCTGTTAGGCTGCACAATGAATCTGAGCATTTCAGAGTGCAGCAGTTACTGGGGCAGCAGTTTGAAATTGGCACAAGCCAATGAGAGTTTCATCGTTTGCATAAATTCCATCTCTCCGGGGCAGTTCAACACTGAAAGCTGACTGCATTAGTTTAATCATACTGAGCAATCCCCTAGAAGAGACAAGATTACTACGGTGAGTAAATTTGTCTTTTCTGTTACTGCAGGTTGTCAGTCTGCCAGAACAACATAAATATTAGATAGAATTAAAACGATAAAGACTCAGAAGAACTGTCATCAGGAGTAGGACCAGGACAGGAGGATGATGGAACAGAAGTACTACCAGGAGAAGTAGAAACAGTAGTAACAGCAGTTGTAACAGCAGCATGTCCATGAACATGTTGAGTGCCTGGACCACAGAGAAGCCAGTGTTTGACTGCCAGATCAGGATCAAAATCATGTAGTTCAGGACCCTCTACTGCTATTTGCAGGAGTGACTGGAGTGTACCATCAGTAAACCGTGTCCTTATTTTTGTTTTTATACGGTTTTGAATTGAAAAACCTCCTTCACATTTTGCAGTGAATATACTGTTAGCCAGTAGTATTTAACTAACTCAAGAATGTGAACAATCTGGGGTGGTTTTTCTCTTAGCAGTCTTGTAGAGACCTGCAGATAGGGTTTATTAGCTGCAGATTTCAGTAGTGCTTTTAAATGCAGCATATTCCATTTCTACATCTACAGCGGGCAGAGCCCTGCAGAGGTGTTGCTATCATAGTAGAGAAAGGGAGCTCTCCAGATTCCTAATAGACTTTATAAAATTGGAGTTTTCTTAGATTTACTACGCTACAGCAGTTTGGCTTTGGTGTCTCCCTGCTCCTTAGTATTTTGGAAGGGTTACCACCTGTCCCATTTCACGTGGGACAGTCCCATTTTTTTGCACTCCCATCCTATCACCCGTATCAAGTATCAGTGAAACATCAAATGTCCCGCTTTTGCAGAGGCAGATAAACAGGGTTGGAACGGCATTACATAACTCTTTTCAGCTTGGGTTGCCAGTTCACACAGCTCACACAATCATACAGCTCAGCCTGAGAAACCAGCAGCATTCCCTATAACTGATGCCAGATCCACTACCCCACACTCACATTGTGGCCTTCCGAGTCTGAGAGGAGAGTTTATTGCCTGTTTTATTACCTAAAGGTATTTCCGTTATCTAAAGTAGTGACACCCTCTTTCCTATGAATAATGGATGACACGTACGTAAACATAGCAACAGCAGCAGTGGAACTGAAGGGGTCAGATGATAGTGGAGCTTTTAATGTGTGTAGCAGGGGATGGGGGTGTATATAAAAAGGCAGACCTCCCTACACACTTTGGAAAGCCCAAGAACTACAGAATGCTGCAATCTATTGTACTTTTAAGAAAATCTGGAAGTATTCTTAAAAATATAGTGGCACAGTAGCACCACTATAGTTAGGGTGGCTGGTGAGTTCTGTGTTAAATCCGATTTTTTGTTTGCTGCTTGCAGAAAGATGGTCGTACAAATTTACATGAAACTTTCAGGATTTGTTGTCTATGACAGACTCTACAATCCCTGAAAGTGTTATGTACATTCCCTGAAAGTTTCACTTAAATTGGTTCAGAATTTTTAGAAATATTGAATTGTGAATAAATAGTGTTTCCATTGACTTCAATAGTGTTTTTTTATTTTATTTTTACTCTCCTCTAGATAAAAAAAATATGCATCTTGAAATTATGAAATTTTGTATGGTTGTAGAAGTTGGTAGGGAAAGATTTTCTGGGGGAAGGGGGTTGATACTTGTGGGTTTTGTATTTTTTAAGCAATTTACATTTGAAAACGGTGTGCTTTTATAGTTTCTGCTCGCAATCAGGCTTTGAGACACCATCCCACATGCACAGAACAATTTCAATGCTGTTGAATGGAATTGTGAACATGAAAGCAGTTGGGCTGTTAGTGTCAGATAAATGCAGGGTTTAGTGTGATCAGTGATTGTGATCCCATCAGGGGCCTAGTGGGGGGGGGGCAGGTCATTTAAGTGAATGGTTCTGTTAGGAAATTGTAGAAAAATCAAATTCCTTCCTTTGGAGTATTCTGTATTTTCTCTGATAAAACTGTATATTTTCGCAGGTGACTGACCACCTAGAACTTCCTGGACAGTGCAGAAATCAACTGTTTTATCCATACAGTATTTTGCATATGCCCAGCATTTAGATGTAAATAATTTGGTCAAGTCCCCTACATTACCAAGTAAACATTTTATCTGTATTTTTCCCTCTTCTTGAGGGCCAGTATACCGCTTGTGATATCAACCTCAATCAGTAATTACTGTATGTAAACAATAACACATGGCATGGTGTGCAACACAGAGAAATAATTGCATTTATCAGGTGCATTGTGAGACATGAGGCATAGCCGAGTGCCAACGCTGGAGTGTCTTATTACTCATAAAATGGCATTTAAATACTTTATTTTCATTCATTTTAAAGTCACATATTTCAAACCGATAAAAACTGAACCTTTCATTGAAATATGTTTCCATTTTAACTCTAAATACAAAACATGGTCCCTATTTTGGTAACTAGGGGATTAGCTAAAAACATAAAACATAATGAAAACCATGTGTGGCACACATTTTTATAAGAAGAAAATGTGTTATAATGCATTTCAGTTCAGTACAAATACTATTTCTTAATAGAAGTGCTTTCAAAATGTTAAACCTGACAGGCTGCCTTTTTTTGGTGGTGGGGGGTGATAGATTTCACCTGAAAACACCCATATATGATTCAAATGTATGTGCTTTTATAAACTTCAGAAATGTATTTTATCAGTCTGGGTCTGCCTCTGCCCACATAACTGTGTTTTCCCACATTTCTCCTTGTTTATAAAGTATTATTGCCTACTTTCTTCATCATGATTTTTTTTTCTGTCTTTTCCCACATTCAAGATATGGAATGTTTACCATAGAATACAGGGATTCAAAATTCTGCTCAGTTCCATTGGCAGAATGTTCCTCTCCTAACATACTGTACATACACACACACAACAAAGGCGTCTTCTAGAGCCGGAGACTCAATTATGTGACTGTCAGGGCAAGCAGAAGAGATTTCTCTGATGAGCAGGTAAAGACAGAAGAAGGATTTTTCGTTGCCGGCAAAGAAACAGTAGTAATGAAAACTATGAATAATACTTAATATTTCTAATTTGCTTATGTGTGTAAGGAGAGTGTGATGATCAAAGAAACAACATTTAAAGGGGCACTGTCAGCTTTGTCTCACTTTACTCAAAAAAATTTAACCATTGGCCTCTGGGCACATACATTTCAAGCAAGTACCACAGAATGCACCTGTACATCCCAAAACAATAGCTTTTACCTAGTTTGTTGAATTTTTGCATTAATTCCCTTTCTGTCGGGTCCACCGGAAGCATATCACTAGGGAGAACGCGTGTCTGTTCGGGAGCGTGGTCCTGAAGTTCCCTTTTTGCCATGACCATGTAAGAAAGGCATTTATGTGATACATCTACCTCTAATTAAGCTTTTCTTGCCACTGAATTACAAAACAAGTGGTAGTAATGCCGCAAAATATAGTTTAAAACAGGAGCCGAAATCTCACACATGTGGAACAGCTGGTGCCAAAATCCCACTCATGCACAGGAGTGTTCCACTGTTGTGCATGCATGGGATTTTGGCACCGGCAGCTGTTCCGCATGCGCGAGATTTTGGCTTCCGTTTTGAAATATATTTTGCTGCCTTACCACTTCTGCAGCTCTGCGCAGGAGGAGGTCTCTCCCTCTATTCTAGACCTTCCTGATTTGAGGAGGTCTATGTTGGAGTGAATCTTGTCCCGGGGTGGGTCCTTTCCCCACCTCTAATTTGATAAGGGACAGGGGGTGAAAGTGATATGGCCCCCTTTTCTTCCCCTCTCTAGTGGACCTGGAGGGTGCATCCTTATGGTTCTTTGGTGCCTTGGGTTGTTTTCTCACCTGCTAGGCCTGTGACCAGCTTACACAACTTCTTGGTTGACCTTGAAGTCCTCCTTTGCCTGAGTGGCTCTCTGTGCACCCTCTCTCTCTCCTTCTTGGGGCTACTCCACACACAAAAAGGGAGGAAGAGGAGTCAAGCAGATGGGTCCCCTCGTGGTCCCCCCAGGAGACTCCTTTGGGCTCTCCTTTAAAGGGGTCATACATGTCTCTCATTCCCCTCTCCCCTCTTTCTCTATATCTTTTCTTTCCCTCCCATTCTTCTCTTATCCCTCCCTTGGCATTCCCAGTGGTTGGGGTCCCCTGTCCCAGACCTCTTAGGTGTACTTCCCCTCCTCTTGTGACCAGCTTATTTCTTTTTCAGTTCATATGCTTTCCTTTTACTATGCCTTGGGCTCCCTTCCTTTTCTTCCTCTGTCTTGAATTTTTTCCCTCTCTCCAGAGAGCAGAACTAAGGCAGTAGAGGAGTTGACGTTAGTTACTGGCCAACCTGCGAGTGCCATGCAGTAAGTCTACCTCGAGGGTGGCACCATCCTGGCACCAGCACTAGCTCCTCCCCCTGAGAAAAAAATCTCTGAGCTATAGCTCCTGCAGGGTCCTAGCACCTCTAGCTCAACCCACCAGTGATGAATGGTGGATACACAATAAGATCACAAATTATGGTAGGTATGTAATTTTCATTTCAGTCACTACCCATTTATTCAGTAATTACTTTTAATGTATGGTTTGCTGAACAAGCATTAGAAAATGATAGAAGAATGGTTGGGGGGTTGCGGACTGAGTAACTTACTTCAGAAAAACAGTTTTGTACAGGAGGAAACTGTTTCATGAGATTGTTTTTTACTGGCACTAGTTGATTGTTCAGCCATGTATGTAGTCACAGAAGAAAAAAAAATATGAGAGGCCCTCCAGGGAGAATCGTGACAAGGTTAATTTCCCACTACTCAGCAGCAGAGTTGTTTCCTTAAAAGTTAGCCAAGGTGTTTTTTTTTTTTTAAGTCAGTTTTGAGGTAATAAAGGTATATCACCTTTACAAAAGGTGAGAAAGGAAGTGTGCATTGTGGTCAGGCCTGGCACACCAGCCAGAAAATGAATTCCTTGGCATACTGATCCTGTAGTATAGAAAATCATATGATCTGGAAACAGCTGGGCTAGACTTTGCAAGTCAGCTTCGTGACCAGCTTGGCCCCTCCTTCCTCCCTAGTCCTTATTACTACTGTATTACTGGAAACCAAATGGCAGGTGAGAACATCCAAGAGGCTCACTGCAAAACAAGTAATCTATAGCCCCTTGTTTGTTGCAGTCTACCATTGCTGACTGACAACAACTGCTTGTACTGTAGCCAGCCAGTGAGGTAGCAGAAAGTGTTAGCTGTCCATTGTTTAGATATGTAACATTTGGTTTAGACTTTTGGTCATATTTATTTATAATTATACTGGAAAATATCTCTCTTAGCCAATCAGAATGCTGAATTACTGTCTGGTTATTCTGCCATAAGTGGACAGCAGACTTAATAATGGGACAGTGACTCTGCAATCTGACTGGTCAAGAACAATAACTGGACAGTGGCTGTGCATGCTGACTGGCTGCTGCACGTTACTTAGTCAGTGAGCAAGCCCGGTTTGCCCTCCCGCTTCAACATGCAGCAACCAGTCAGAGAGACTCTAGTAATGCTCGGCTGTTCTGTAAGAAACTCACAGCTGTGCTGTATGACATAGTTTTTCCAGTATAATAGTGATACTACTAATAGTGGTCTGGGTTTCCTAGATAACTGGACTGGAGGGGTTAATAAACACCTCAGCCTTCTGCCTTGATGTGTATAACCCCTGGTCTTATTACTTCATAAACCCAGACCGCTATGGTATTATTGCTATAATACATTAATAAACAGAAAACATTGTTTTGCAAGGCGTTAATTCCATTGAGGGGTTCCGATGATATGATAACCTCAGAAGGGAAGCTTGAGTGGTTCCCTGCATTCCAGAGAAAGAAGAAACTCAGCCAAAGTTCCAAAATCATCTCTTTTCAATCTTTATTTCATGATCTGGATCACATGCAGCTCATCATCTTTTAGGTAAGCACCCCCTCTGCATCAGCAGACCCTGAGGATGGAATTATAGCTAGTTTATACAGTTGGTTATTTTTTGTAATATATGGATCTGAGATGTTTTCTAAAAACTCCAAGTCATTTTGCACTGTGTGTGAGTCTGCTTTTACTAAGCTAATTTGGTGTTTTTTTTTTTTATTAGTTGTTTAATCAGGAGTAGCACACTAAGCTGAAAGCTTTTTTTACAGGAGCGACCTGGGAGCACAGGGAAGTTAAGTGACTTGCTCAGGGTCACACATTATGCAAGTGGAAGCTGTGGGATTCAAACCCAGGTCTGGTCTGCTGGATGTCCCCAGATTTGCAGCTTAGAGCCTTAAACCGCTGTGCTATACTGCCTCCCTTGGTGGTTGCACGTGGGATTTCATTATCATTCGCTCTTGTAATACTATTGTTTAATGCTGTAATGCTATCGCTGTGCCATCACATTGATGGTATTATGAGATGATGTTGCAACAGTATTATTACAAGATTTGGATTTTACCATTCCTTGAGGGAAGTCACCATACATATATTGGATAAGGGATAACAAATGAATGGGGGTGGGCAAGAAGCCCAGATAATGTTTAGGACTGTGAAGTACTTACTGCTAGTTTCTTCAACCTGATAGTATTTTCATCTAAATGGTGCTATTGCCATCCACAGACCAGCCTTGGACCCATAACTGCCCCCAGACCAAGTTTCAAGCCGTGTGGGTTTTGTATTTTTTAAGCTATTTACATTTGGAAAACTGTGTTTTTATGGTTTTCCCATCCGCTCAAAATCAGGCTCTGAGATAACGTACTGCATGCACAGCTAGAAAGTGAAAGTAGTTGGGGGAGTGTAGGTGAAGTACCACATGCACAGAGTACTGAATGGGGCTCTATCCCATAAGTTTAATAATCTTTCCCTAGCAGTCTAGTGGTCCCCCCCCCACCCCATTCTTCGATCGCCATCCCATAGGTTTAAAAAGCCTTCACTGGTAGTCTAGTGATTCCCTTCCCCCTCACCATCCTCCAATCACTGTCCTGTACATGAATTTAATATTTCCTGATGGTCTAGTGTCCCTCCCCGATCCTCAATTGCTAGTCCTGTGAATGAAAACAAAACACTCTGGTAGTCTAGAGTCCCTTCCCAAGCCTCGATCTCCTGCATACGATTCTGCTATCTCAAAAAGAAAGGAAATTCTTTGCAAAACTACGTTCAGACACCAACTAGGGTGGGTTAATGCCAAGAAACTCAGGAAATCGGGTGTTAGAGTTTCCAACCCTAACTCCCCACCCCAACCCTACAGGCAGCAACAGGAAAAACCATTATGGTTTCACCTCTCGCGTCTTCACAAATCAGGCATGGTGTGTGCTTTGGGTTTGTCAACCCTAACTCTCACCCCATTCCCATATACAGTATCCATGTTAGCTTATTTACTGATGGATGGGGTGAGTGTTAGGGTTGACAACCACAAGGCACACCCCACTCCTGACTTACAAAGAAGCAGGTGAAACCATAATGGTTTTTCCTGTTGCTACCTTCAGGGTGGGGGTGGGAAGATAGGGTTGGAAACACTAATGCCCCATTTCCTGACATTTTTGGCATTAAGCCACCCTATCTGGTGGCTGAACATAGTTTTTTTGCAAGGAACTTACTCAAAGCATAAATCCAGAAGCAAATGGTTTGATACCTTTTATTGGACCAACATAGATGGTACAAAACGAACAAAGTGCTCAAGCTTTTGGACCAACCAAATCCTTCTTCGGAAGCTTATGACAGTTATTTATAAAATTACATACTATATACACCCTACTACAGTATATACACCCAGATCATATATAAAAAAAAAGAAATAATTCTTATTGGTTTAAAATACTCATTTAAATCATAACTACAGTTTACGTCAGAGGAATCACATTTCACCAGTTTGTTCTTAGCCTAGGAGCCATTCAGGGTCAAATGTCCAAGAACAAGATAAGAACTCTTCAAGCAGAAAGCTTCACTAATATAAATTCTGAATGTCTCAGTCTGTTTGTGAATACAGTCTAATGAAAAACAAGAACTTCAGATTCAATACTCACTTACGTACATGTTCAAATGTGATATTATCATAATTTAAAAACAAGTGTAGCCCACCTGTTACCCGGGGTTACTAGAACCCTAGTTAGATCTAGTGGCAGGCGGGGACAGACAGCTAGTGAAACTCCAGTTAAATGGATTTCACTGTGTCTTGCTCTGTTTTCAGTCTCTGCTGAGCTGGAGCTATGACATCATTTAGAACTGTCGCAGCTGCATAAGCCACACTGGAATGTTGCTGCTAGGGAAGTTAGGATAGAATGTTGGGGAATTTGAAGTCAGTTCAGTAGTAGTCTGTAGTAGAGTGTTGAAGAGGGAGGAGGTGTGCTGCAGCTGCAGGCCCCCGTAGCCCTCAGCTCTGACAAAGAGCTATATTTTCGTTAGAGATGTGTGTTCTCACCTGAAGAGGAACACAAGAAGAGCCAAGTGAAGTGGTAGAGACCGCTTCCAGAGGTTTAGGGCCTCATCCCTGAGGGGATGGGGGGAAGGATTCAGCCTACTTCCAGGGGCAATCCCCTGGTTCGGCTAGGGGAAGAAGAAGCTGCCTAATTTTAAGTTCATGCTGAGGCACCAGATGTTTGGATGAGATTTCTTTGAAGAGAAAAAGCCTGTGGGGCACCTGCAACCAGGGGGTGAGTCTGCTCTGATAAAGGGCCAATGTGTTTTCACCTGAGACAAGATGAAGTTAAGTGACTGTTACTGTGGGGTCAGGAAAAGACAGCCAAGTACAGTTTTTAATGTTTGGGAATTGGACTGCTTAACTCTGTGTGGGTCTAGAGCAATGGACACAGCCACTATTTAAGTATATTTCAAGTTCAGCACAAGTGGGATGGAAGAACAGTAGATTAAATGTGACATACATTTAAAGAGAATCTACACAGTACAGTGTTTTCAAGGATGAGGTGTTAAAGTCCAGAGAAATGGCCAGGTATGAATTATGGGAGCGAAAGGTGGGAGACCCCCCATCAGTAGTAACCAAATTCACCTCTACGGGTTTGCTTTGGGACATCTGTTGCTTTCTCTCAGGTACTTGGCCAGTGCCCAAGGAAAGTACCAGATGTGGGATTGACGAAGAAGATTCCCTGATGGAGCCAGAAGTGCTCAGAGGTGGTTAAGGGAGCCACCGAGAAATGTTCCTTGCTATATGGAAAGTGTCCAAGGGCTGGCATGAGAGCTGAGCCATGGAAGAACAGTAGTCCAGAGGGCTGGCAAGGGAGCCCAGCCAGGGAAACCAAAAAAGAGTTCAAGTTCAGACTGAGTGCCCAGAGTGTTTCTAAACCTGAGGGTTTCAGTGTAAAGAGGATGTGTTCTGATCTCCATAAATCTGCATTACCAGGAGTGTAGCCCCGTGGGGGTCCATCTATGCTTTGTTATTTTGTTGGATGTGAATAAAAGCCACACTTTAGAATCCCAACTTCTGGTATTGGAGATTACAGTTATTGCTTCCTGTGTCCGGAGTTATTTGGGGGCCCCTGTGCAGAGTAGCCAAACCTAGCCAACATGTCGAGTGACACCTTTCTCCCCAAGTTTAAACTTATAAAAATGGAGGCACCGCGGATAGGACCCAGGTCCCTCAACCTGTTCACTAGCTACACAGGCAGAGGTAGTAGCCCTCTCAATTTTAGGCACACTGGTGGTTACACAACAAAAAATTTTAACAGAAATTTTCTATAGATAGCATTGGGAGAGTGTAAAGTAAAGTTTACCTAGTGTGAGCAACTGTTTCACATATCTATACATAATACAATCTATCAAGAGACATTTTCCCAACTATACATTCAACCAGTTACTATGGTACATAAACCTTAAGACCTTCAGTGCTGTCACGGGCTATTATACAAAATAATATCAATTGTCAGTATAGGAGCCAAAGTAAAAAAACAACCCGTCAAGGACCCCCAAGTGAATGAGATCATGCACCCTAACATGTTCAGAATTCAAAAATGTGACGGGATACAATCAACCTACTACATGTACAATAACAGTCTAAGGAATCTGAATAGAAACACAGTAGAATAACTCCCCCACCCCCACCCCGGGAAGATAACTGGTCAGAAGAAAATAATTATTCACTATGTATGTGAACTAAAAGTCCTACCACACTGCAATACCATTATATCTGTATAACATTGTTGTTCTGATGCCAATTGTAAAGCTCTCTAATTACTGCCTAGTCACTTAGCTTGCCCTCGCTCCTGAGCTGTTTTCCCCCACCTTCATTCCTTATCCTGCACCCTCTGTTCCTGTAACACTTACTTTCCCAGCCCCGCTCTCTTCCCTTCCCACTTAGCCATTTCTCCAGTACCCCCTGTCATTACCCCTCCCTTTTTCCTGCCCTTCCCCTCTCCTGCTCTTTGCCGCCTCACTCCCCCTCTAACCGCCCTCCACTCCCCTCTCTGCCGTCTTTCGGTTCCACCGGCCCGGTAACAGGTTGCTACCTTGTACCGCTAATGCTGTAACTTGCCGCCACCCTTCCTACCTTTCTTTCACCTTTCTGCCCCTCTCCCTGCCAGCTTTCCCCTCCTTCTTTTATTCTTCCCTCTTCTCCCTATGCTCAGTCCTCACCCCCTCCCCTCTCCTATTTTATCCCGCCTCCCACCAGTTTGCGTGACTCCCCTCTCTCTCCTGCCGTCTCGTAGTTCCACCGGCTCGGCCGCAGGTTACTACTCTACCCAGCCAATGCCGTTTCACCCGCCTCTTGTCCTCCTCCTTCTTCTGTTCTCGCGCCTTACTAGGTGCACCTCTATCTCCCTACCCCCACTCATTTCCCTATCTGTTCCGTGCCCTTCATCCCTTTCCCCTATACCCTGCCCTTCCCACCCTACCCTTCCCTCCCCATTCCTTTAGTTCAACCTCCTCACCCTTGCACCTAGTCCCCCAACGCCCTCCCTGCACATCACCTCTCTCTCTATTTTTTGCACCCGTAGCTTCACTGTCCTGTTCCTGACCTCTCCGTCTCTCTTGCCGACTCCGGTTCCACCGTCCCGGCCACAGGTGGTAACCGTCTCCGCTAATGCGCACTTGGTGCCTTAACCTCCCTCCTGTCCTCCTTTTTTGCTATTCAGCCGTACCACCCCTGTCTCCGTCTCTCCTGCCCTACCCATACACCTGTCCCCTACCACCTCTCCCCTAGTTCTCAACAACTGAATACATGTAATTTATCCTTATTGCTATGCTTGACTACACTGTGTGACTTTGTCCTTTGCAAATGTATCCTGCTCTGTGTAATTTCTTATGTATCCTGCAAATGTATCCTGCTTTGTGTAATCTCTTATGTATCACTGTGTTCTGTAACTGTACCTCCCGGGTCGTGCCTGAAAATAGTCACTTGTTGGCTAGCGCACTTACCCGGTCAACAAAAACTAAATAAATAAATAAAAATAAAAAAATGTCATGTACCTGAATATAAGCCTACCTTAATATAACCACCACCATCCCCACCACACCCACATAACCTCCCCCACCCTCACAAAAAAAGAAAGAAAAATGAAGAAACAAAAATACTATACCCCACACGCACACACACACATATACATGTTGATTAAAAGTTAAAAGGGACTCTATAAAAATTAAAACACAAACCAAAGACATGCTGAAGTCCTATTATATGTATACAGAGTATGTGGGGGAGACAAAGCAACAGTTGCTCACACTAGGTAAACTTACTTTACGCTCTCCTAATGCTATCTATAGAAATTTTCTGTTATATATTTAGAATTTAGTTCATACTTTGAGACTGTTTATATAAAGGGAGCACCAATTTTAAACACTAATAACATTGGGCACTATGCATGAAGCGGGTGGGAGAATGTGGAAAAATCACATACCTCGCCCACACCCCTGCACCCCGCGGACAGGTGTGCACATGCTGGCATTCACCAACACCGGACACCTGTCCGTGGCTCCTCCACCCCAGTGCGCAGGACTCTGCAGGGCGGCCAGGGGAGGAGTCATCATCACAGGTGGGCTTCCAATAGGAAGCCACCCTGGGGCACACAGTAGATCACCTGTATTGGGTGGCACGGGTCTTGGGCTGTGAATGCCGCTTGCATGCAACCAACCTGCGCAGCATCCACTGGTCCCGTTGCCACCACCTGTGGAATGTCTGGGCACTCAGCTGCCCTTGGCTGCCCCCTGCAGCCCAGCAGTCAGGGGCATCACAGTGCACCCTATCCTGGTACCTCAGCAACTCCTTGGCAGTGCCCATGAGGGTGCACAGTGGTTACGGCAGGGTCAGCCCTGGCATATCCTGTCACCCACCACACCCTTGCGGCCAGCACTAGTGGGTTAATGAATCCCACATAGTGCTGGCATGCCCCTGGAATGTCCCCTGCGCAGAGCAGTCCATGGATGAGGGGGATTGGGTGCAGTGGGTCTGCACATCTCCCTTCCTGAATGCCACATGGGGGGCGCAGTGGGTGCAGAGTGTCTACGTGCCACAGATACACGTGCATAGCCACTCCGCCCCAATAGTGCATAGTGCCCAATGGGCCCTATGCACGAATGGTGCGGAGTGGCTATGCGCATGAATCAGAGGTGCAGTGCAGGATGCACGAAGGGGGCATGCAGGAAATACGCACCCGATCCCCCAGCCACGTGATGGGCAGTGCACCGAGGCAGGCGAGGGGTGGGCCGGTACTATGTGCCATGCACAAAGGCACATAGTGCTGGCCACGGTGGTGCATAGGGGGCATGCGGTATGCCAGGGAGACCTAGCCATAAACCATCTATGTGCCCCGAGCACACCCTGCAGGACTGGGCGAGCTGCCCACAGAAGCACCAGGGCCACGGGTCACAGCTGCCGGATGCCACCCAGCCCCGCACACAGCAGTGTGTGTGTTGGCACAACACCTCCAAATGACATCATCCTAACCCCTCACAGGGGCACTGGGCATGTTGGCCACATGCCCATCCCAGTGGCACCACATGCCAGCATTCCACCTCACTTCTGGAGGCCGTGTCCCACAACCCCCTGTCAGCAGGCATGCTGCCTCCACTGCATATCAGGGCACCACATTGGTGCCGACGGCGAGGGCCGGCAGCATTGCAACCCTGCCACCTGCCACAGCCGCCGGCCCTCAGACATCCACGGGGCATGCAAAGGATCCACTGGCAGACCCATGCCAGGCATCTGATTGGATGCCCGGCTGGGTCCGTGATTCCGCCCACGCCCACCCTGCATGGAGCTGCACACCTGGGGGGGCCATGGATAGGTGGCCAGCATTTGTGAATGCCGGTACCGGTGCACCTGTCCACAGGTGCACAGCTCCACGGGCGAGGGTATGTGGATTCTGCACGTACCCTATGCCCCTTCATGCGTAGGACCCAATATGAATAAATGTATAATTACTCTAACATCAACAATGGTAAAAGAGAAACTAGATACATTGGATCTCAATAAATCTGCAGGTCCTGATAGAATCCACCCAAAATTTCTAAAATAACTAGCTTCAATACTATACAATCTAATTCAGGTAAATTTTCAAAGGTCACTGCAGGAGGGTGAATTATCTGAAGACTGGAAAACAGCCCATGTGGTACCAACCCATAAAAAAAGGCTCTAAATCAGCTTGTAGTAATTATAGACCTAATAGCCTGACTAGCTTCCTGGGTAAAATTCTAGAGTCCTTTATTAGAGATGCATTAGATCTATATCTACAGGAAAATGATTTAGTAGAGCTATACCAACACGGTTTTAAAAAAGGAAGGTCTTGTTTAACAAATCTGATTTATTTCTGTGACCCCGAATATAAAGACTTGGGTAGGAATATACCCATTGATATTCTGTTTATAGACTTCAGAAAACCTTTTGATTATGTATCCCATCAGGAAATGATCAACATCCTTAATCAATTAAAGACTGACAGAAGTATTGTCCAATGGCTCACAGCTTGGTCAGCTAACAGGAAACAGAGTCTGTATAAAAGGATACGTGTCTGGGTGGGCTCCAATATCTAGTGGAATCCTTCAGGGATCTGTCCTAGGTCTAATTCTGTTTGCAACACTCATAGCATCCATTACCTGTACATCAAAGGCATGGATAGCTAAATTCACAGATGATTTAAAGATTGGGGCATTAATCCTTAATGAAAGTGATGCCGGCACATTTCAGGAAAACACTGACATAGCTAGATGTGCAGGAGAAAAAAATAGAAGTTTAATATGAATAAATGTACAATCACACAGCTCGGTAAAAACAACCGTAGATTTGATTATATGATTAACGGGTGCAAATTACGGAAAACTGATTCTGAAAGGGACCTAGGTATTCAGATAACTAATGATTTTCTTTTTCCTAGTCATTGCATCAATGTAGTCAAAAGGGGTACACAATATGGCAATAAGGAAAAATATTAAAAGTAGAGCTAGGGAAGTGGTGATGTCCTTGTATGCATTGCTGCTGTGGCCACATTTGAAGTATTGTGCTGGTTTCTGGTCTCCTCACCTCAAGGAGGACATCAATAAGTTGGAGGGTGTGCAGAGAAGGGTGACTAAGTTATTATATGGAATAAGGGACTGGCCATAGGAGGAGAGACTAAAACAAGCAGGAGTGTACTCATTGCAGTACAGGAGATACAAAGGGGATATGTGCTTGGTTTATAAGGCATTTAAGGAAACAGACCTCTGGGAGTGTGCTGGTTTGGATAGAAGACTAGATTTAAAAACAAATAGGCACAAATTCCAACTAAAAGGTAAGAATTTAAAAAAAAATTAGAGAGGTGGATGGTTTTCCCAGCGAGTAGTATCACAGTGGAACTCCTTGCCAACAACTGTGGTATCTAGTTACTCTATGGACCAATTCAGACATTCACTGGATGAATTTAGTGGAGATCACTGTTTTAAATTACAATTATAGTACTGCAGGTTATAAAGGCTAACGCTAATTGTACCTGTTTTACATCTTATGAATATTTTTTGCCTGTTTTTAACATACAATAATATAATTTCAACATGTACTTGAGTACTGAATCTGAAGTTCTTGTTTTTCATTAGACTGTATTCACAGACAGACATTCAGAATTTATGTTAGTGAAGCTTTCTGCTTGAAGAGTTCTTATCTTGTTCTGGGACATTTGATCTTGAATGGCTCCTAAGCTAAGAACAAACTGGTGAAAGGTGATTCCACTGATGTAAACTGTAGTTATGGTTTAAATAAGTATTTTAAACCAATGACAATTCTTTCTGGGTATTTTATGTATGATCTGGGTGTATATAGTATGCAGTTTTATAAATAACTGTCATAAGCTTCCAAAGAAGGACTTGGTTGGTCCAAAAGCTCAGGCACTTTGTTCTTTTTATACCATCTATGTTGGTCCAATGAAAGGTATCAAACCATTTGCTTCTGGATTTGCTCTTACAAGGACAAATATGGCAGCTAAACTACATTTTTTTGTTCACAGCATAAAAGCATTTGAATGGGAAAAACAACTAGTGATCTGAACACCAGCACAGTTTTAGGGCTGCAGTGGGCATAGCCCTGTGGACCTCTTGCTAGAAGAAAAGGAGACAGCGCATTCCTTCTGACCAAACAATATGTTGGAGTTGCCACACAGTCGCCTCCAGGTCTATGAAGCACTCTAGTTGCTTTCTCCATAGGCAGTGCACTATTTTAACTCAGTCAGCAGTCACAGCGGATTCAGAACATGGCATACTCTGCCATGTCCAAGATGGCTGCCAAACTGTACTGCACATGCGCGACCACTAGTGCATGTGTAGCACTGTATGGTGGCCATCTTCATCATGTTGGACTGTGCTGTATTCCACCATGACTGCTGATTTCCTCTTTTTTTTTTTAATTATTCATACACTCCACCCAACCCTCCTCTCAGCACCCCACCCGAAACATGACAGTGACACGAGGGTGCCCCATCCCCAGTGTTGCGATCCTATTCCAGGTGACCTTTTCTTCCCCCACCGACCTCCTTTCTGGTACCCCTCCCAAGAAATACACAACAGTGACACTAGGGGGTACCTAGTCTCCCAGTGTCACAATCGGAATCCTCTGTAATTTTTTTTTTTTTGCAACCTGTAAAAAGAAAACGCCCATCAATGTCTTTACACTGCTTGCTGTCCCACCACCCGACCCTCCCACTCAACACTCAGCATCCCCCCAAGCCCTTACTTACCCATCAGGGGTCCAATGCCATAATCCCCTCTGGATCACAGACATGTCTTCATTCTTCAAAGCTGGAATGCGAATTGAAGAAACAGGTATCTGGTTCAATGTACTTCAATGGGGTTTTGAACTTAGTGCCATAACCTGGTCATTTTTGTATATTTGTGGCCCAAACTTTCAACATGCCTTCTTTGGGACCCTACATCATAAACAATTGAAATGTTATTAGGCAGATCTGTCCCGAAATGTGATTTCATAGTTCCTGTGCAAAATTACCTTTCAGGCTGGAGTTAAAAATTGTCTTTGCCCTTGTTCATGAGGTGTGGGATCATATAGGAAGGCTGTGTTGAAAATTTTGTGTAAAAATATTAAAAAAAACACAAAGTTATGAGCCTACGTTGAATTTTGCGAATGCAGGCTCATAACCTTAGTGATTTTCAATATTTTTCTCCCAAATTCATAACATAGCCATATCTTACAGCACCTCGTGAATGTAACAGCTGTCATTTTTCAAATTTTGGCCAAAATAATTTTTTACATCCCGAAAGGTGATTTTGTCATAACAAGGCTATGTTGAAAAGTTGGTGTAAAATATTTAAAAAAAACAAATTTTCAATATTTTTACCCCAACTTCCTCAGCTGCAGTCATATCAGCTCTAGCCAGACTTGTTAATAGGGTCCCAGCAATAGCGTAGTATTGGACTGTACAACAAGGCTACCAAAAAATGATACCAGTACCTCCTGAGTTCTAAGAGCATGTTATCAAAATTGTTGAATGGGACTCTCTTTTTTTATGGTATGTATAGCAGTCAAGTGAAATGCCTAGATTGCTCATGGCAAAGGAGACGGTCTTCCCTTCAAATGGCAAACAGAACTTTTAGTGCATACAGAAGCTGCTTTAAATATCTGATTTGAAATCCTGTAGGTTGTTACAGTTAGTCATTGCATTTGAGGAACTTTTGAATAAACTTCATATGTAGCGAAATATTTTTAGAATGTGGGTAACAGTAGTCATCTTTGATAAACTGCTGTATGTATACTGTACTCGGGAAGTGTGACAGTTTATTGGAACAAAATAATAGAGATGGTACACAGCATTCAAGCTTTCGGGACAATAATCCCAGACACCTGTTACTAGGATCTTTGTGGTCTCAAAGCTTGTATACTGTAATCTGCATGTGATGTAGTGGTTAGAACACTGACTTGAGCAAAATATCCACTGTGTGATCTTGGACAAATCTCTTAACCTCTTCATGCTCCAGTCCATGCAGTAAATGGGCAGCAGCAAGACCCCACTGGATAAATATATCATAAACAAACACCCCCCCTGTAAAGTTTCACTGATTGGGGTGGGCCCTAGGCTCCTAGGTGATGACAAGTGGAGGGTGGAATTAGAGTGCAAGGGCTAGGGTGGTTTGAAGCAAGAGCATATGTAGGATGAGAGGAGATGATGTCGAAGTTCTTTCTTAAAGGAGATGTGGGATACCGATTGGCGTAAGAGAGGAAGTGAGTTCCAGTAGTAGGGCGCATGCCAGGCAAAGGCACGACCACCATTATTTGTGTGATGTCTCAGGATGAGGACAGGGACATTTACCGCAGAGTGCAATGCATAGTTATCTGGTAAGGAAGGAGACAGGCCAGAGAATTAGGAATACAGCATCTGGTAATGTTATCAATAATGGACCCAAGCACATAGGACCTTAGTTCTAGTGGTGGAAGCCTTCCGAAGATCAGAGTAGAGGAGACGATGTTTAAGCCAGGGGGAGCCAGATGCAAAGCAACAGATGTTATTGTAGGTAACATCCCACTTACGAAGACTCAAATTGCAGGCAGAGGCATACGTAGTGACCCCGTAAGTGAGAGTGGGAAGTAATATCCCACGGGCTATAGCAAGTCTAGCTGAAGGAGTGAGCACATAACTTGTTCGGTAGGCGATTTCGAGTTTGGAATTAACCTGCTTACAGATAGTATGAATGTGGAGGTCAAAACTCAGGGATGGGTCGAGGGTGACCCCCTAGATACTTGAATGAGTTAACCACTCCAACAGATGTGCCATCAAGGGAGGAGACATTAAAGTGGGTTTGGGAGTGTTTTAGTTTGAGACTGGAGCCAAATAACATAGCTTGGGTCTCTGATATGTTTAAGACAAGTTTGTGATTTACAAGCCATTGTTGTAATATCTGGTAATCACAGGAGAGTTTAGTGTTTATGTCCTCTATGCTATTTGAACTGCAGTACAGAACAATGTCATCCGCATATAGTAGGGAGGAGGTACTGAGGAGATTCGTGGTAATACTATTAATGAAGATAATAAAAAGTAGAGAACCTAAAAATGGACTCTTGAGGTACACCAATGTTGATGGTTACCTTGTCAGAGAGGGTGGAGTTAAATTTCACGTATTGAGACCTATCTGATAGATAGCTATCAAACCAGTTAACATTTGGAGCAAAGCCTAGAGAGTTTAGTGTAGCAACGATGATGATGTGGTCAGCAAGGTCAAATGCCTTGGTCATATCAATAAAAATGGTCCCGGGTGAGCCTGCCAGAGTCCATAGCCACTAAGGTGTCAGAAGTGAGTTTGACAAGGGCAGTAGTGGTACTGTGACCCTTGCAGAAACCATGTTGGGTGTCAGTTAAGAGGTTATGTTTCAGAAGAAAGTCGGTGGTTTGGGTGGCAACTATTTTCTCTAGAATTTTACTGAGAACAGATAGGATGGCAATAGGACGGTGGTTCAATGGGTCAAGTGGGTCACCTTTTTTGAGTACAGGGGTAATTCTGTCTGTCTTCCAAATATCCGGGACAGTACTTTGACACAGAGAGAGGGTAAAGATTTTAGCAAGGGGAGCAGCTATGTGGGGGGCAGCCAATTTTAGGAGCTTAGGTTCTAGAGTATCAGACCCAACAGCTGCATGCCCTGAGATGTTTGTTAAGTATCGGAGAACCACACTAGTTAGGATGGACCTGAAATGGAAGGTGGGCCTGGAGGAGTTAGCAGGTGAGGTAGGGTTAGACCAAGAGTTCTCAAACTTTGTCATAGTGAGCCTCCCCTAAACCATGGAAAAGATCTTGAGCCTCCCCCAAAATACTGAAATATTTTTGGGCCTCCCCATAGAAAAAATAGCCTACTTTTCACAGGTACACCAGGAACAAATTGAAACCTCTTTGCATAGCTGGCTGTCATGTTAAGCTTATTGTAACCCCCTCCCAACAGGACAACCTACTTGCTCCAATATTTTGACTCTCGAACCATTGTTACCCCTTACTGCCATACCTTCATGGATCAGATTGCTTTCGGTTTGCCCTCTAACTGGAATAACCTTCCTAATGACATCTGCCTCTCCGCCTGCTCTTAAGCAACTTCTCAGAGATCATTTGCTCCCTCCTGCTCTTATTCCTAGTACCTGTATGGCTAACTCTTGTATTTGGACAGTTCTGCAGCCAGTCTAATTGATCAATTGTTCTTACATTGTTAGTTTATTGTTAATTTGTTTGCACTTTTATTCATTTTGTATTGCTTGAGTGTTTTGCAGTTACATTCTGAACTATATTCTCACTACCCTTCCCTGGGTACACCTGATATAAGGCCATAGCTCAGTGTACAGTATTTTCCCTTGTCACAGACTTGTGAATAAATGCATTAATTCACCTACTATATCTTTCAGTTTGCCTTATCCCTTCACACAAAATCTATAAAGTTCAAAAGTGATATATAATACTTTTTCAAGACTTGCTTGAGCCTCCCCTGGAACAGGTTAGGGCCTCCCAAGGGAGGCTGGCCTCACCATTTGAGAACCCCTGGCCGTTAGATGGAGTAGGGAAAGTGGAATTATATTGGGTAAGGTCAGCAAATTGCCTATTAAAGAAGTTTGCAATAGTGAGGGGATTGTTACAGTGGATGCCATTTAGAGACATGTCATTAGGAGTGGAAAACTGGCTCGATCCCAGGAAGAACTTAATATGGGACCAACATTTTTGGGGTCCCCCTGGTAGTCTGTTAGAAGATTATTGCAGTATGTGCTTTTTGCTTGTTTGATTTCTTGCTTACAAGCATTTCTTAATGCTCTGTAGGTATTAAAGTCTGCGAGAAGACCTGATTTCTTGTAACAAAGCCAGATTTTGTCCCTCTGTCTTAGTTTAGATAATAAGTCAGATTTTAGCCAGCGTGTCTGACTATTTCTAACCCTCCTTGTAGCAAGCTGACAGTGGGTTTCTTGTAGTTCTAAGAATTTAGTCAGAAAGATATTTAGGGCTGTCTGGACATCAGATGAGCTATAGAGAGGAGACCAGTCAGTGCATGCAATATCAAACAAAAAGGCCTGGGGGTCAAAGTTCGCAAAATTGCAGAAAGTAATGAAGTGGGACTTCATAGGTTCAGGCCTACCTTTGCCCCAGACACAGAAAGTGGGGGAGTGGTCTGTGATGGCATCAGATAGAATACCTACATCAACAATATTCTCTGGGCGGTTTGTCATGATCCAGTCCAGCAAGGTGCTAGTACTGGAGTGAGGAGCAGTTCGGGTGGGTAGGGGGATAAGTTGATGCAGGTTAAAACTCTGTAGTCTAGTCAGGGTAGGCACGTGTACATCTCCCAACCAGTTTAAATTGATGTCACCTAGTGTAAGGACTTCATTGTTTCCGGAGTGAATGGCAGTTTGGTCAAGAAGCTCATCCAGTCTTTTTAGGCCATGGGTAGGGGGATTGTAAGCACAGACAATATTCAATTTCTTTGTGCCAAGGGTGATAAGGGCATGGAGTACCTCACCATGGCTCATGGGGACCGAGCTGATTTTAGAGAACTGGAGGTGAGATTTATAATAGATGGCTATACCGGCCCCTTTTGGGGGCTGATCTATCATTCCTCAGCAGATTATAGGATGGTAGGGAGCACCGTGAGTTAGGGGTGGATGGCTTCAGCCATGTTTCTGTAAGGCACAGTATATCAGGTTTATAAAGTGCGGTCTAAGATTCAAGTTCCACAAAATTCCACTCAAGGCTCCTGATTATTATGGTGTGTTATAAGTAGGCCTTTGGCAGTTGAGATAGGAGTAGCTGATGAGGTTAAAGGTTCAGGGTTTGGCTGAATATCCCTTGAGAGTAGAATGGCCAGTAAGAGGAGGTACCAGAGCTTACGATGCAGGAAAGGCGAGAGGGTACATGTTTGGAGGGACCTGGAATTAAGGGCAGGGCAACCAGGAGGATCCAGGCCTTATTTAGAAGTAGTGGTGTGGGATCATAGTGTACTGTGGGTGCTACCTGAAGATTTGAAAATGTGAAGTCGTGGGGTTGGTAGTGTGGGAGAGCAGTTCCGGCATAGGGGACCACGAGAATAGATGGGTGTAACAGAAGTGGAGTAGATATGAGTAGTATTTGCAGCACCAGTTTATTCATTTTCAGCCCTGACACTAGAAGTTTAGTGGGGAGAGGGATTCAGTAAGAAATGAAGGGGAGTGATATTCAGCAACTGGTCTGTTTTACTAAGGGGAAGGTTAAAAGATAAGGAGTTGGGGTGACTGAGAGGGTGAAAACGTGAAAATTTAGGGTAGGTTTAAGAGAAGGGGAATGGACCAGAAAGAACAGGTAAGGTGGGTTGGGTTGTGCAGCAAGGCAAGGGGTCGACAAGGGCAGCAATATAAAACAGTTAAGTTGCAAAAGGGCAGTGGACTGGAGGCTACAGTGTGTAAGGACTGAGGTGGGCTAAGGACAGAGAGAAAAGGGAGAGAGAGATTTCTAAGTTAGTTCCAGGGTTACTAAAGAGAAATTGGAGGAGAAGGCAAGGAAAGGGGTGGTATCAAGAAACAGTGCAGAGCGGCTTTAATGGATCGGTAGATTTCACGTGGTGGTAGGGAGGGGCAGAAGGACTGTGAGAGCAAGTGGAGTTGCAGTAAGCCGTAGAAGGAGGGAACAGATAAAGTATTTAATAGGAGGCCTGGTTGGGGGGGGTGGGAAAAAAAATACCAGCCCCAGTATTCAGACCCTGAACCTAGAAACACAAGTTAACAGCAGGGAAAAGTTGTTTGGAGAGCTGGTTTACAGGCGTACCAATCAGGAGCCTGAAGGTACCCGCTTAGTCAATCCGAATTTAGGAGAAAAAAGGCGTACCAATCGGAAAGCCGCCGTGAGTGGGATGACTCGGGAAGAAACAGCAGCTGTACCTTCTGAAGGAGTCAAGGAGTGGGACCAGGAGGGCAGCAGGGAGACAGCTGAAATCCTCGGCGACGGTAGCATCCAAGGAAACGGCTGGAGGTACCACCTCAACCACGAGCACCACTCGAGGCAGCGCAGGGATCATCAAGAAAGTAAAGGAAAAACAAGTGTAATTATAGGGAAGCAGAGACAAATGGCAGGAGAGCTGGCAGCAGACCATCAGTGGGGGGTACTAGTTGAAGACAAAAGACAGAAATTAGCAAGTCAGAGTAAGGTAGGGAGAGGTAGCAGGGGGACAAAGGTAAGGATGTGAGCAATGCAATTAGAGTTTTGGGCTCAGGTAGGGGGATGGGTTAGGAGTCAGGGGCAGGTAAGCAGTAAGCTGCAAGGAGGGATTGGAAATGGAAGAGTGGAGGAACAGTAAAGAGCAGGGGACAGGCAGAGAAGAATGTACTTTAGGGAAGGGCAATCAAGAGGTTGAGAGAGAGAAATTAAGTTAGGCAGTTTAAAATAGGCTTTGATAATGCAGGGACAACAGTTGAAATACAGCTTAAACTAGCAAATTGTAGTTAGATGAACTATAAGGCTATAAATGCCGTAAGGGCCAACTACTCAGATTTAGGAGTAGTAAATTTTATGTTCGGCATAATAATCAGGCACAAAGGCGTTAACAGTCACTGGAATGCTGAATTAAGAAATATTAAGGTATTAACAGTAAAAATACCAGCCCCAGTGTTCAAACCCTGAGCCTAGTAAAACAAGTTAACAGCAGGGAAAAGCAGTTTGGGGAGCCGGTTTAAAGGCGCACCAGTCAGAAGCCTAAAGGTACCCGCTTAGCCAATCCGGAGTTAGGAGAAAAAAGGCACGTCAATCGGAAGCCGTGAAGCGGGCCGATCAGGAGAAACAGCAGCTGTTACCTTCTGAAGGAGTCTGAGCAGTGGGACCAGGAGGGCAGCAGGAGTCAGCTGAAATCCTCAGCGATGGTGTGACCAAGGAAATGGCGGAGTGCCGCCCGTAACCTGGCGCTGCTCGAGGAGCAGCGAGGGATCGTCTTCTGAAGGAGTCCCAGGAGGGCAGCAGGAAGTCAGCTGAAATCCTTGGTGATGGCGGCGGCCAAGGAAACGTCCGGAGGCGTCGCCGTCTTCTGAAGGAGTCCGAGGAGCGGGACCAGGAGGGCGGCAGGGAGTCAGCTGAAATCCTTGGCAATGGCAGCAGCCAAGGAAACTGCTGGAGGCACCACCATAACCACAAGCACCACTCTGGGCAGCACAGGGATCGTCATTCGGAAAGTCGCCATAAGCAGGCCGACTTGGGGAGAAACAGCAGCTGTACCTTCTGAAGGCGTCCAAGGAGCAGGATCGAGAGGATGGCAGGGACTCAGCTGAAATCCTCGCTGATGGTGGCGGCCAAGGAAATGGCCGGAGGCACCACGGTAACTACGAGCACTGCTCGGGGCTGCGCAGGGAACGTCTGATAAAGATGCTATTATACCATCTCAAAAAGTAAGGAAATAAATTGCAAAAAAATGTGTTAATGCATCAGTTAGGGTTAAATGGAAAAAAGCAGGGAAATGTGGTGTTGATGTAACCCCTAGGTGGCGCTATCCCAAGGGCTACTACCCTTGCCTGCCTAGCTACTAATAGGTTAAGGGGCCTGAGTTCTAAAATGGGTGCCTCCACCCAACGGGCTGGGTTGGTTGTGGCTAGTCTAACCAGGTCACAGCCCTCTGGGACACTGTGACTCCCCCCTTTCCACCCATTAGCAGCCCACACAATACACAACAGTAATTTTCCCAATACCCCAAATATGCAAACCACATACACTTGTACTTGGCACTTAGCCCAGGACTGGTTCCTTCAGCTTGACTCTGGGGACCCCCTGTAAAATAAGGTGATGCAGTACAAGAGCAACAACGCAATACCTTTAGCATAAATTGACACCACAGTCAATGTAAATTTTCAGAAACAAACAGATCTGATTTATTCAGGGGTCTGTAACAAGGAAGGGGAATAATCAGGTTAATTAGCTTGAACACATTAATAATCACAGTACTGTGCATGCACTTAGAGTCCCACTCAGTCACATTCTCTGGGTACCCAGGATGGAGAAAGGGGCTGGCCAGGTCCATTGCAGCTGGTTGGGGCCCTGTGATGGAAAAAAGAACATGCACACACAATTTGGAATCTGGAGCCGGGTGACTCCGTTCATGGAAAGAAAAGCACAAATAATCAGATGACACACTTTGATTAAACAAAAGTTGCAGGGAGCTACCCTGATAATTACTCACGATACCCAGGCTAAACACAGGAGGGCTGATGGCTGACTTGCTGGTTTTCCAGAAGAAGATTTGCCCCTTGATGATGGATCTTTCTGTGCAGCAAAGTAGTGAAGCAAGACCCTCGTGGCAGGGCCTATCTGCGCCAGGCAGCACGGATTCAGTCCGATTCTTGCTGGGAAAACTACTTCCAGCACTAGCACACAGTTTACAGCAAATGGGGAAAACAGATCACGATCTCCTTTCAGCACATAGCACATTTATATGTAAAAGAAAGTTTACTGTACCAGGCAGGTGACTCCTCGGTCCCGATCGCAAAATCACTGCAATTACCCGGGAACATTACGGTAGCTAAAGTCCTGACAGGCCAATCGCTTTCAGCAAAATCTTCGGTCTTCTATAGGGTGAGCCTGGTAATAATTCAGCTGCTAGCTTTTATTTCTACAAATTCAGATTCAGTCTAAAAACATCCTCTTCTCCCTCTCAGACAAGTAGGCTAGCAGTCAGGCCTTCCACGATTCTCCTGCGCGAACTACACAGCAAACCAGCCGCTCGCACACTCAGAGCTCCTTCTCTCTCCAGCTCCCAACTTTAATTTGGATTGCCAGCAAACAGCTCTGGGGCTTTCACACAGATCCAAAGAGTTTGGTTGGTCAGTTCGGTTGTCAGTCACAGCAGGGCTCCCTCTATAGGTGCAAAAAGGCGCCAACAGGCCAGAAACTACAACTCCCAGAGGCTCTCTTCACACAGCCCCATTTCAGCAGGCTCCATTTGAGAGTCTCAAGTACTGATTGGTCCCATCCAGCAGTCCGGACCAAAATGGTAGAGCAGAACATAAACAGTCCATGCTGCAAGAAAGGCAGGTTAGAACAAACTACATTTCTACTACTCCTCTGCATATTTCCCCACAACTAGTTGCAGCTTTCAATTGGGCTCCCTCTGCACTTGTAGCGATGGTAGAAACGGAGCACTTAGGCAGCAGCCCGGGCGGGACTCAGGCTTAGAAACACACAGTCCCCCTATTCACATTAATTATGTCTGCAAGCAGACAGCTACAGCTGTTAAAGAGACAGTACGCAGAGGCTCTAACAGTAATCGATGCAGTGCCATTTAAAACAGCTTAAGCGCCGAACACCATCCAGACTTGGAGCATTAGGCAAGCTGCTGGAAGACTTTTGGGAACCCCTATTTGCCAGGGGGGTTACATTAGGGTTTTCAACCCTAACACCCCATTCCCCACCCTGCACAGACCCATAGCTGGGGGGGCGGGGCATCTTAGGTCCACGAACCCTAATGCTCACCCTATTATCCTAAGCTGCAACCATGTCACCTTATTTTCTAATGGAATGGGATGAGCGTTAGGGTTCAGGGTCCCAAGATGGCCTCCCCCCCGGCTGTGCATCTGTGCAGGGTGGGGAATGGAGTGTTAGGGTTGAAAACCCTAATGCCACACTTCCCTACTTTTGTCACTTTAACCCTAACTGATGCATTAATGCAGTTTTTTGCAATTTGCATGCATATATGTGTATATGTATTAGTCAGTGTGTGTATCATAACAATTAGAAAGTGCAGTTAGGTGGCTCAGTGATTAGTGAAAAAATTGCTAGTCTACACTCCCTCACTATCTAGATCAGTTTCAGCCTTATGTATGTCATTGCTGATTTAAATGAGGTGTCTAGTGGCAATGCCCTACCCTCTGATGTCCCTTGGAGCCTGAAAAGAAGAAAACAGTCCCTCAATGTATTTTGTTTAATCAGTTAAAATGTGTAGACAGTGCACTGCTATGTTATACTAGAATATATGCAGATATGTGTATATGTATTAGTCAGTGTGTGTGTATCACAACACTTAGTGCAGTTAGGTGGCTCAGTGGTTAGTGCAGATATTTCTAGGCTACATTCCCCCACAATCTAGATCAGTTTCTGCCTTATGCATGTTATTGCTGATTTAAATGAGGTGTCTAGTGACAACACCCCACTCTCCAAGGTCCCTCTGAGGCTGAAAAGAAGAACATGGTCCCTCAACATCTTTTTTTCTAATCTGTAAAAATAAAAGGTCCATCGCTGATGCATCTCCACAGCTGACCCCCCCCCCAGGACTTAGGAGGTCATAAGGGCTTGGAGCAGCCCTTCCCACAGCCAGTAGCCCAAAAAATTGTCCAGCCAACCTCTCCCGGACTTGGGAGGTCGGAGGGCTTGCAAAAGATACAACTTAAGCAAGCTCCAATTGACCTCCATTCACTTATCCACACAATCCCTCATAAGAGGGCACAAAAACACTCATCTAACCCCACCCTGCTAGTCCCCCACTGCAGAACATCTCTTGGACAAAGATCCTTCTGCTATCGAGCTCCTCTGTGGCTGAACAGCCTACTATCCTCCATCTCCCAGGCCCATAGTCTTAACCTATTTAAATCAGGTCTCAAAACCCTACTCCTTGACTCAACAACCTGTGACTGTAACTAAACCCCCACGCTCTTTATGATCTCCACCTCACTGCGGTGACATACTGTACTCAGGCACCTACTCTATCTCAGTAAGTATCCTGTAGCTAAAGGATAGTCAGTTGTTAGTCTCCCTCCTATGTGTCTCCTAGGTTCCCAATCCCCTCTGTTTAGATATTATGACTCTGGGTCCTTCAAGATCCTGCCGAACTGTATCCTGTCTTAACCCTGACCCGGGACCTTCCTTATGCTCTCTGTTGATGTAATCCTCAAATAACATATAAGCCAGGACTGTATGACCTTGTATTATTACATTATTATTGTATGTGTACTTTGTTTTTTGCTTCCTCTGTACTGTTACTTTTATCTGATGTGGAGCCCCTGCTAAAGAGTCTATGACTCAAAGGATTGTAATTCTGATTCTATTCAATAAATAAATAAACCCTGTACCCCAGCCCAACCTCCCACTGAGCACCCACCACCCCACACCTCCCAGACCCTCCACCACACACCCTCACACATATGAACAGATCCCAGTGTGAAAATCCACTGCCCTGTGGAAGACACATCTTGCTGCTGGAACCGGCGACTGCTATATGAGAAATAAGGTAAGTGCAGTTAAAAACCCATTGAAATACACTGAACCGCACTTACCTTATTTCTCATATAGCAGTCGCCAGTTCCAGTAGCAAAATGTGTCTTCAATGGGAGAGTGGATCTTCACACTGGGACCTGTTCAGGTGAGTGAGGGTGTGTGGTGGGGTCTGGGTATCCGGGGTGGTGGGTGCTCAGTGGGAGGTCGGGCTGGGGGTTGGGAGTCACATCATCACCCAGTCTGCCCTATTAATCCTTATCTAGTGTGAGGTCCCATGCCCAAACTGAACTCTGAAGTCCCCCCCTTGCTTCTAGGATACCCTTGTGTCTATCCCACTCCTTCTTAGAGTCTGTGACTGTTTTAGCCCCTACCACCCCCTCTGGTAGGCTATTCCAGACATCCACCACCCTCTCCATGAAAAAATATTTTCTCACATTTCCCCCGAGCCTTCCCCCCTCTAACTTCATTTTGTGCCCCCTTAATTTGGAGCATCTCTTACTTTAGAAGATGCTTCCTTCCTGTACTGTTTATACCGGTGATGTATGTGTATGTCTCAGTCATGTTCCCCCCTCCCTTCTTACTGCCAGGGACTACATATTTAACTTCTTTAGTCTTTCCTCATAGGTCTTATCCCGCAGACCCTGTACCATTTTAGTTGTCCTCCACTGCATCACCTCCACCCTGTCTTGTGTTCTTTCTCAGATGGGGCCACCAGAACTGGATGTAGTATTCCAGATGCGGTCTCACGAGTGTTGTGTACAGGGGCAAGATGACCTCCATCTTTCTACTTGTGATACCCCTCCCTATGCATCCAAGCATCTGGCTAGCCTTTCCAGCCACCTTATTGCACTGTCTAGTTTCTCTTAGGTCCTCCAAGATGATAACTCCCAGGTCCCTTTCCTGCTTTTACACTGTCAGTACCTCCCCACCTAGCTCTTACTTTGCCCGTGGGTTCTTGTGCCCTATGTGCATGATCCTGCACTTCTTTGTAGTGAATTCCAGCTGCCCTTCTTTCTGACCATTTCTTTAGTTATTTAAGGTCTTCCCTCATTCTTTCAACACCCCCTGGAGTTTCCACCCTATTGCATACCTTTGTATCATCTGCGAGGAGGCATACCTTCCCTTCCAGTCTCTCTGCAATGTCCACAATAAAGACATTGAAGATGACTGTCCCCGACACTGACCCCTGCGGCACCCTGCTTGTCACCTCTCCCTCTCCAGAGTACTCCCTTGCTTACCACAACCCTCTGACTCCTGCCATTCAGCCAGTTCTCCACCCACAGAACTAATTTAGGATTCACCCGCAGGCTGCACAGTTTGTTAATCAGCCTTCTATGAGGGACAGTGTCAAAGTCCTTTCTGAAGTCCAGATAGGCCATACACCACTGCACCTCCTTTGTCCATTACCTTAGTTACTGTACCAAGTGATGCCATAGATCGGGGTGTCCAACCTTTTTGAGGTCAGGAGCAACATTTAAATTTCAGAGTAAGACAAAGAGCCACAACAACATGGGGCCCATACCGTACCCTGTGCATGCCAATTACCATGCCCATATAATTACAGTACCATATTTACCACACACATATTTACCATGTAGTTAAAATGACAGCAATAGTCATTAATCAGATTTTATTAAGTATTGGGGAAAAAAATAGTTTAATTTTAAAATCTTTATTCATTGCTCTAAAATTTAGAGGAAAGCAATTACTTGGCAGTGATGCAGAAAATGCATTGAGGGATTTACAGTACTTAAAAATGACTTTATGGTCCCTACATACGCTGAACCCTAAACCCCAGGAAAGGGGTAGAGGTTCTTTTCGCAGGCCCTATGCCTGTCCATGCTATGGTTATTCAACAGGCCTGGATGCATACCTTCATGTCAAGAACCACAAGTCACACACAAAATACCTGCGATTCATGCTCCGGGGTTCTCGCTACCAGTTTTGTATCTTGCCCTTTGGTTTATGATCTGCACTGCATGTACAGTATTTACCAAAGTTTTTGCTTTGATGGCAGCTGCCCTGCACAGGGAGGGCTTCTATGTATTCCCTTACACAGACAACTGGTTGTTGACAGCCTTGTCTTGGGAAGTCATAGTCTACCCACTGTTTTGGACCTGACAGTTGTTCATTTAACTGGGTATACTGCTCAATGAACCAAAGTCGATCCTTACCCTTTGCCAGAGGTTCCAAGGTTCCAATGCATTGAGACAGTTCTGGACACACATCTGGGACAGGCAATTCTGCCCTCTGACTGTGCCCAGGCACAGCTAGTCTCATCCAGAAACCATGTCTCAGCCAGATGCCTTCTAAAGTTTATCAGCCTTATGGCAGCTGCCATACTGTCCCACTAGCTCGCCTCCACATAACGATCCCTCAATGGTTCCTCAAGGCACAGTGGGCACAGCATTCAGATGAGTTGAAGTGTTTCATACAAGTGACTCTTCCTCTCTCTAGCTCCCTGCTCTGGTGGTTGGACTGCTCCAACCTAGTGATAGGGTTCCCATTCCTTTGACCACTCCCGCCCCCACCAGGTGATGACCATGGACCCCTCAGGTTTGGGATGGGGTGCCAATCTGGGCACCTTCAGAATTCAAGATTAATGGACCACTATGGATACAGTTCCGCACAGCAACACTCTGGAGGTGAGGGCTGTTCTGTGTGGCTTACAGGCCTTCACCAACCTCCTTCTGGAGAACCAGCTGCTGATCCATACAGACAGTATCAGTGACGTACTACATCAACCTACAAAGCAGAATGCATTCATACACTCTCTGCAGAGAGGCGATGAGAGTTTGGCACTGGGCAATGTAATGCAGCATATTTCTGTCTGCAGTGCTCCTGGTCACTACCCAGAACACACCAGCAGATTGCTGCAGTTAATCCCATGACCTGTGCTATGAATGGAAACTCTCAGATTCTGCCCTGGATGACCTCTTCGAAAAATGGGGTTGTCTGGAAATAGACCTGTTTGTGTCTCCATACAATGCAAAACTGCTGCTTTTCTGCTTGCTCAATCCAGGGCCAGGACTTTTCTGGCAAGACACACTGTCCCTCTCCTGCAAAGGGAGGTTTCTGTATGCTTTCCTCTATTCCCTCTGATACAAAAGCTTCAGGTCAAGCTATGGGCTGAGATGGACTCCTTAATTCTGGTGGCCCTTACTGGCCCAGACACATTTGGTTTCCTCTGTCTAGTAGCTGGCAGTGGACCCTTCCCTATTCCACACCCTCTGCAAGCGGGACTTCTGACACAGCAGCAGGGTGCTCTAGTGCATCCACATCTGTGATCCATGCACCTCCATGCCTGGCTCCTGAGGACATAGAGCTCTCCTTTTTCAGAGTCCCTCACATGGTTGCTAGAAAGCCATCTATGTGGTACACATGCTTGCAAAAATGGAAACGTTTTACAGTTTGGTGTACAGCTCGTGCCCTGGATCCCTTTATGTGTCCAGTTCTTACTGTGCTGGACTACCTCTTGCCCTTAAGGACTCAGGACTGGGGTATTCCTTTATTAAGATCCACCTGGCTACAGTGTAGCCTTTTCATCCCCTCACAGAAGGCAAGATAGTGGCCCAGATGGAGGTTTCCCACAGATTCTTAAGAGATATTCTACTCCTGCACCCCCCGTCTGTGATCCGGTTCCACTGTGGGACGTTCATTTGGTCCTAGAGACCCTGACTACACCTCCCTTCAAGCCTGCTACTTGTGAACTACATTTCCTCTCTTGAAAGACACTATTCCTAGTGGCTATGACATGAGCAAGACATATTCCAGACTTGCTGGCTCTAGTTACAGACCCTCCTTTTATTTTTCAGAAGGATGGGGTTACATTATGTACTAATCTTCATTTCATTCTTAAGACAGTGTCTAAGAGAACACTTAATCAGACAATTGACCTTCCTGTTTATTTTTTGTCTCCCACAGATAGCGTGGAATGTCATTTACATAAGCTGGATGTCCACAGGATGCTTCACTGGTACCTAGATCATACCAAGGACTGTAGAAAATACTCCCAACCGTTTATAGATTTTGCCCCCAGGATAGTGGGCTCTCCAATTTCAAAACGGGGCCTGTCCAAATGGTTGTCCAGTTGTATTACATTTTGTCACCAGAAGTGCCATAAGCAGCTTCCTGGTCTGTACGTGCTTTGTCCTTCCGAGGGGTGGCTACCTCAGTGGCTTGTTTCCAAAATGTGTCTGCTGCTATTTGTACTGCTGCCACTTGGAGTACTATGCATACATTCACTAAACACTAGTCTGGACATCATCTCTTGTAGACATGCTGGCTTTAGCCTCAGTGTTGTGCAAAGCCTCTTCACTCTGGTCATTAGGTCCTGCTGTCCTCATTCTGTGCTGGGTACTTTTTGGGAATTGCTCTATGATGTGACTCATTGGGGGGGGATATATATATATATTTTTTTTTTTTAAAACTCTCTTTATCCTCCTGTGGCAGGTCCTCCATCATCATCCACCAACCTACTGGACTCTGGGCCTTTCGGGGGTTTGTAGCACCATGTGCGCCCCAGCAGATCCCCAGAGCTGGTCCGGAGGTATCATCCTCAGTGGACCCCCACTTTTTCCTCCGTATTCTCCCCGTGGACCTACTCCTGAGACCCCCGGAAGTCGTTACTCATGCACGTGGAGGCGCACATGCGTACCACAGCTCCAGAAGGGGTCTCCTCCTCCCTCCCCCGAACAGCCTAACGCCGAAGGTCCTCAGAGAGGTGCGGCTTCTCCAGCCTCCACTAGAGGGTGGCCAAGCTCTGAGGTACCTGCTACTTCTATCCCCGAGGCACAGAGCTGCGGTTGGCTGCAACTCTAGTCTCTCCCCGGCTGACCTCCGACAGCAGGCTCGTTCCCGAACCCGGGTCACCGGCGTGGCATGAGGTGTGGCGTCCAGCACCTCAACCTTCTACACCACCGGGCCGGCATGGGGGAAGACATTCATGAAGAAGAAAAAATAGTTACCTGCCATAAGCATAGATCTTTAAGAGAATCTCCTCCATTGAGCCACAGCTCTCGCACTCCCCTTTTTGGGTGATGGGTGAAAATTCTGCCTACTCTCACAAACTGCTTCTCCTCTGATGCCTCAAATGACATTTGTACTCAGGTTGCCATATCCTCTCCTGTTTGTCTGGTTTGGTCCTGGTCATTTCTGTCCCAGCTGATCCGATGATCCTCCAAGCTTGTCTCTGGTAGGGAACTGAGGCATGCAAGGGATACCCATGTTATATGGGCGCCGCGAGTCACATCGACCCCATAGGCAGCAAAAATTTCCAGGCAGTTCTGACACTGACAGCTTATGGATGCATGATAGAGGAGAGTCTCTCAATCTACAGTACATGACTATTCTTTACAGTGCCTTTACAACTGTTGCTAGGTGGTCTGATCATAAAAGTTTTTTCATATACTTTCTTTCTGCCTTAACTTGATTACTATTTTTCAACATCTGAACAAATTTGTAAAAAATCTTTTGCTAATCATTTAGCTAGTTTTAGGGGGTCATAGCTCCCCCTAGCTTTAGAAACAAATCTGACTGTTGGGGGGGAGTGTGACCACAGTGCACAGTCTGACTCTGAGCTTACTTCTAATTCTAAGATTCCAAAATTGGCACAAGTTCTATCTTTGGGGCAACTCAATCCGGTGGATTGATTGCTACTGTAATACTTATTGATAGATCCCTTAAGAAGAAACATTACTATGGTGAGTAATGTTTATGTTCGTCGTGTGCCCGCGCAGTACATATTTTGTTGTGACAGTGGGTTTTGAGAGGAGTGCCACTGTCAGTCGAGTTCAGAGCAGTCTGCAAGGGGTGCATCAGCGCCACGGCCATCAGCCAGGCTGATCATGACACTGTCCTGCCTTGCTGGGCAGAAACTTTGTGTATTTCAAAAGAAGGTGCCCACCCACTCATGGGTCAGCTCTTTCCTTTGATTTATGCTGCTCATCAAGCATAGCAGATCTGTCATGATCAGCCTGCTGAGGAATTTCAGACATCCAGGAAGAGCCCCACGCTCTTGCAGATGCCAGCTGTAACAGAATACCGTCCATTGATGTCAGTTGCTGGCACCCCAGTAACTTTCCCCCATACCCAACCCTCCCTCTCAGCATCCACCAGCCCACATCACCCCTCACAAACATACCATTGACATCGGGGGTGCCCAGTCCCACAGTGTCCCACTTAAAGTCCCTCATAGTTTTTTGTAATACACCCTGCAAAACAGAAAAACATCCATCGATGTCTGTTGAAGCTGCCGCTGTAACTGCTCCCCCAAAGCCCAACCCATATTAACCTTTGTTTGTGTCACCATAACTCCCACTCTCTAAGCCCAACCCATGCCTTGCTGTGCCACGAACAGATATATCTGACCAAAATTCCCATCTTCTAATTCTGGGGCAGCGTAATTCCAGCACAGGGGTGGCCTTTCTCTCCCCCTAACTGGCTTCCAAGATCTCTTTCCCCATTAGCTGTTATCTCTCCTGACCCCAATGGATCCATCCTCCAACACTCCCCCAAACTATAAGCAGTCTCTGTAGACTGTTTATTTCTGTGTTTCCTAATGGCAGCTGCCATTGCAGTACAGACACAAATTAGGGTTTGTGACACTGCTACTAAAGCCTGCCATAACTGTGAGTGTGCAGTATGTAAGGTTACCACCTGCCGGTTTAGACCGGATGACCTTTTTTTTTTATCTCATTGTCAGGTTCTCCTGTTTTCTCCTTATTGTTCTGGTTATTCACCCCCAAATCAGTTGGCAAACTGTGGTACTGCAGTAAAGAGCTGCCCAGAATGAGCGACTCTTTCCTCTGTCCTCAGGCCAACTAAGCACAGGCCGTGTGGCACATTTGCTGCTGCAGTCTCTAAGAGAGTCAGTGAGAGAGTGTGTTTTGATTCGTAGAGAGCAGATAAAACAAAAGTTAACTTCAGACAAAGTCGGATACAAGTAAACCAAACCGTAGTGTACTGTGCACTTCTGGCTTTATTTTATATGCTTTAAAATGTACTCAGTGTTTTTTCTAACGTTTGGACTAGAGTAGGTTGCAAGGGATTTGGGTTGGGAGTACAAACATTTACCTAACCACCCACATAGACCTTTCTACAGCCAGCAGCAGCAGAAACATCCTTGAGTCTGAGAAACTGAAAGTAAATACAAGTTCATAAGATATTGGGCTGTAAATCTTTCTTTTTGTATGAGTCAGTCTACTGCTATAGCAACGGACTGACTCACACAAAAAAAAAGATTGTCTCAGAAACTTAGCTAGAGCAGCCCACAGCGGTGGCACTTCTTAAAAAAAGTGGTACCCATGCTCATCTGCACATTTTAGAAGAGACCCTTTCCTTGTTTTGCTGTAAAAAATGGACCATTTTAACACAAAAGCAAGGAGTCAGTATAGCCTCCCCTTCGCTTCAAGTGAGAACGTGCTTATAGGTTTGCATCAGATATACACATAATATTGTTAAACAGTAATCAACTGTATGTAAAAGCTTGTTTACATTTTTTGATTGTGTACTTTCTTCATGTTGTCAATACCACTCCACCTATTTTGTACTCTCCTTGGATTTCTGTGCCCCAAGTGCATTATTTTAAATTTTTGTGTTGAAACCCAGCTTCCGTACCCTTGACCACTGTTCAAGGGTATACTGTGAACAAGCATCGACAATTGAGCACCTACATAAATGGCAACTCAGTTACGGTGCCTGAGTTCAGGGCTACCTGGCAGGGTGGCGCCCGGATACCGTGGGCGAGGTAGGGGCGGCGGGGAAGCTACGCGCATATGCACGCGCACACATGCGGGGGGAGAAGGGAGGGAAGATGTGGGAGGGGTGTGGTGGGCAGCTGCCGAGCTGGACCACTAGCATGATGGGGAGGGTGGTCGGTTGGGAGGTGCAGGGTTCGGGTCCAGTGTGGCATGTATTTTTTTTTTTTTGCCTGCAGCCAGCTTTTTATTTTTTTCTAGTATTTCACCCCCCCTGACATGCACCCCCATGGAGTTGAAAATCCAATAGTAGGATGGTGCAGGGGGAACAGCCCCACACATTAAGAAAACATCCCCTAGATCTTGGGTGCCCTTTTGGTATTTGCCATGAGTGTGCATCGCCGAAATTCATTTTCAGCGATGCACATTCGCCCTAACGGCGATCACTATTCCGTGATCGCCACTATGACATAGACCCCTGTTCAAGTCTTCTCAGGTCTGTGCTCATGCTTTTCCATCCTGCTGCAGATCTAGGTATCACCATGCAGAGTCAAACCTTCCCTTCCTGCTCTTTTGCAATTTCACTTATAAAGACATTAAAGAGGACCAAGTCCCGCACTGATCCCTGAGGTACCCCCCTCATAACCCTCCCTTCCTTGGAGTGAACTCTGTTTACTACCAGTCTCTGTTACCTATCCCCTAACCTATTTCTTACCCAGTTTATAACCTTTTTACCCAGCTTGATCAATAGTCTGTTATGTGGAATGGTGTCAAAAGCCTTATTGAAATCCAGTTAGGCCACATCCACCACTCCTCCGTGATGTAATTCCTCGGTCACCCCATCAAAGAAATCTATCAGATTTGTCTGACATGACCGTCTCTCTGAAAACTCATGCTGCCTCAGGTCTGACTTGGCTCCTGCAGCACGAACTTTAAAGAGCCCCTGACACCATCAGAAAAACTTTAGACACAGTTCAGGTTAAATATTTCATATATGTTGTATAATGCATTCCCTTTTTTCTTTATTACTGAGGACGGTTGTATGAAAGAGGATTACTGTCTCTTAGACTTTATCTGCTATTTCTGCTTGCCTATACCTGACATCATAATCCTGTTTATGGCATCAGAATTATCTCTGCAGCAACAGATTGTGATGTCATAAACATAATTGTGATGTCAGGTGTAGGCAAGCAGCCAGAACAGATAAGGCAGCAATCCTGTTCACATGCAAATGCCCTTAGTAATAAGGAGGTAAGGGTGAGACTTACAGAAAAAATATTAAATATAAGCTGAAGTCTGTCAAAATATTGTAGTTTTTATGTTGCTTGCACGCATGTGCAAGAAACATAGTGCCATCATCCAAGTTTTCGGAGGTGTGTCAGCCCCTCTTCCAATGCAGTCAGTGTGTTTGCAGGCGCGGCCCCAGTTCCCCAATGAGTGCTGCAGCTGTCTATGACAGCTCCAAAATGCAGTGGCATACAGTTGAAAGGCAGAGCTCCGCTTCAGTGAGCAGGCTCTCCCACCTCACCTTACACACACGCATATTGCGTGCTGATGCGCCCCCACGCATGCACTGGCATGGCCGGCAGGTGCCCAATCCCCGTCAGCTCATCCCCAACAGCTGTCCAGGTGCCACGCTGGAGCCCACCCAGCGTGGCAGCAACTGTTACAACCGATGGGGTGCCCAATCCCGTCAGCTCAAGGCTGCATGCCCCCAAACCTTTCCCGGTGCCACGCTGGGAACCCATCCCACCGTGGCAAATCTTCGTTTTGCCGACGGGGTGCCCAATCCCGTCGGCTCCATGTCCCCAAACAGCTTTTCCTGCTGCCATGCTGGAGCCCACCCCAGCGTGGCAAACGTCCCGCGCTCTTCTTAAAAAAAAACATGTGAATAAAAAACGGTCCTCGTAGTCTCCCTGCCCCCCACAACCCGCACCCACCCACGCGCCCTGCCTCCCCACCCCCTCACCCCATACTTACCTCCGGAGCTCGGTGCGACGATCATCAGTGGACCGGGAACACGTCTGCACTCTTCAAAGCCGACTGCGAACTGAGGAAATGCCGGCAAGCTGTATAATGGGATAGATAGGGTTTTTTCAACTTTGTTGCATATCTCAGGCATTTTTGAGAATTTTGGCCCCAAATTTTCAACATGGGGTTTTTGGGACCCCTCCTCATGAATTCTTGCACTGTCATGGCGTTCCTCAGGCCCGAAGAGTGATTTCGCAGTCACTGCGCGAAATCACCTTTCCGCACTGATTAACAAAATGACACTGCCCGTGTTCATAAGGTGGGCTCTCAAACAGCCTATGTTGAAAATTTGGTGAAAAAATTCTTAAAAATGTTTTACGAGCGTGTGTTGAGCAGTTCTTACGCACGCTCGTAAGTTTGTGAATTTTCAATATTTTCACTCCAGATTTTCAACATTGCCATTTTACCACACCTCCTTATGAGCAGTACAGCTGTCATTTTTCACATCCTGCCCAAAACGTGTTTCCACCAATGTAGTGCACAATGGCGCAGTCGGTGTGCAAACTCAATGTATGGGACAAATTAAGAAAATCACAGTGACACTATTCATGAGCAGAGGTCTTAAAATGGCTATGTTGAAAATTTGGTGAAAAGATTCCTAAAAATGACTGTTTTACGAGCGTGCGTTGCGCAGTTCCTACGCACGCTTGTAAGTTCATGAATTTTCAATATTTGCACTCCAATGACTTCCAAATACCTAAACAGCACACAGAAGTAAGCAACATTCGGCAGTGACAAATGCTTGTTTAAAGTTGTCACAACAGCGTCAGGGGCTCTTTAAAGCCGGTGTGATGTTTTGAGGCAACACCTACTGAATACTGTTCACAGTTGTCACCATATAAGGTAGAGGACATAGCATCAATAGAGCGGGTACAGAGACGAGCCACCCGCAGAATAAAGGAGGTACAGGGGATGGATTACGATCAAAGACTAGTGTCATTGGGATTATACTCATTGGAGTTTAGAAGATTGAGAGGGGACATGTGTATGATATATAGGGCACTGAATGACCCAGTATTAAGGGATCAGCTTGCTCTAGATGTTATGGTTCATAATCATAACACCAGGGCACACATATTACAGATAAAAATGGAGAGATTTAAATCAAATAAAAGAAAGTACTGGCAAACAGTTAGAGCACCAAGGATCTGGAACAGATCACCAGCAGAAATAGTTGATAGTGCAGATATGGAAATGTTTAAGAGTAAACTGGATAGTTACTTAATAAAAAATGGAATAAGGGGATATTCTTAAGAATAAGGCGAGCATATGGACTATGTCTTAAAAGCTCTCAAACCTATGAATGAAACCTATGAAACCTATCCAGGCATTAATGTATAAATATTTATTTTTGTATTAATGTAAAGAAATTAGAAGGAAGCTGCTAGCAAGTATGACGGGGCATGGCTGGGGTCTTTACACTTAATTATTTGCAATGGCAGCAGCTGTCATCTACTTATATTCATTGCTATTGGTGTAAAAGGCTTGGTAGTGTTGTGCCCTCCCCCCAACATTTTAGCCATGCTTGTTAACTATTTGTTTGCAACTGTTAAATTACTGTATTTAATGCACTATTACTCTGCACCAAATATTTGTTTGTTTGCACAACTGTTAACTCAGTATACGTTTGCATCTCATTTAGTTGCCTAAACTCCCACACCCCTCTCACCCCAAGGCACATCTGGAAAGGAGCCGTTACCAGCTCAATATGTGTTTCCTGATAAAACTTTCGAAATAAATGAAATAATATAATTTATAAGAGCTGGTGTCTTCTTCAAAACAATAAACCAGCAGCATTTATGTCAGAGAACTAGCTATTTAAGAATGCCCTACAAATCCTTTTCAGTTCATTCCACGTATTCACTTCTCAGACATGTCTGGATCTGTTGGCATTTTTGACAGCTGTCATTTGTTTTTCTGATTTTCTACTACAGAACTGAGAATAGTACGAGTTGTACTGAGCGCAGTATTTACCTTTCGATGCTGTTCCATTTAGGCACAAGCAAAATAAAAGGAAAAAATGTATTTACTATAACACCGTACCATAGGAGTACAGGCTGACGGCCAGACATAGTAATTTGTAATACCATTAACGAGCTGGTGACACGTTCAGGAGAACTTTAACAAAACATAATATTTAGGCACTGTCCAGCTTGTATCTCCCATTAGTTCTATATTCCTCCTCCTCCCTAATATTTAGCAGTGAGGTCATTTACATGAAAACAGGGTTTTTGCTCCTGAAGAGTTCATCTATTCCTGCTGCTTTCTCCCTACCTGAAGTCATAGGGCACTGCTTATGACCTCACAGTTACTCCCATGGCACCAGATTGTGGTGTCACAACAGAAGATTATGACTTGAAGTAGGGAGTAAGCTATAAAGGCAGATATATTCAAAATGAACTCTAAGTGCCAACAATCATATATTCATACACATTCCTTTAGTAACAAATTATGGGGAGGAGAAATATACAAAATATAAAATATAAATGGAATGCTGGCAGAATTGTACCTATTTATTATGTTTTTTAAAGTTTTCTTTGAGGTGTCAGTAGGGTTTTTAATGTTTCCACAGAGTGAGCATTTCAGTGTTAGTTACAAGCAAGTTCAAGCTACCTTAAATCTCAATAACCTACTCATCTACGGGAATGATGCACAGCAGTCCAAAGGCAGGAAACAGACAGTATCTCCATTTCAAATCCTGCGACATTCCCTGTAATAAATTATTTGCAAAGCAGGGGCATGTGGAGGGGGGGCATGACAGGGTTTGGTTTGCTGTGTTTAATTTCAGACACTTTTTTCTTCCTGTCTTCCTGCGTAATCTACATTACCTTCATTTGTTTGATTTTCTGTTGCACTTGTCTGATAAGTAACACTGGCACCCCGCAGTGAACATCAAATGAAGCAAATGGAGAGGAGCCCTGCAAACACAATGGAGCACAGCAAACACGACACATCGTGAATCACTTGTTTCATTTGTCCTCCCTTCCTCCGGCCCACCCCTAACCATCATAAATCGAGGAGCCTCATTGCAGGGAACAGAGAAAAAAACTACCCTAATTAACAGAAACACTGAGGTAAGCATCCATGCCTGGACCTTGGAAAACAACCCTTTTCCTTGATTTTTCAGACATGGATGCGTACCTCAGTGGCCAGAGGGGTGCCACCACTGGGGAGCAGACTGTATGAGAGTCTGATCTGCATTGCTTGTGAAGAGTGGAATTTGCTAGTTTGCATGTTAAAGAGAAGAAAAAAATATTAAATCCCTTCCCCAATTCCTGCCCAAACAAAAACTAATCAAATCTGATAAATCCTATCTTCCTAATCCACTGTTTCTGTGACACTTGACCCTTGCAACAGCCTGGCCATCCAAAGCACACAGCAGTGTAACTAAAATAATTACAACAATAAAATCTCTTGTATTTGTCTTAGAGCAAAAATCAAGTATACTGCCACTGTGCTGTGTGGAATGAGGTGTAATTCTATGCAACAGGGGTCGGATGGGCGTGGTCGTGCTGAACCCAACCCTCCCTTCCTCTCTGCCCATGCCCAGCTACACTGCCAGGAGCACAGTAGGATTTTTTCAGTGGTAGTCAGACTTGAGAGTCCAACCAATCAGAGCATCCATTTCTGGCTGCTGTGTCATTTTCTACCATCAGGAGCAGTGGAGCTCACTCCCAATGACTGCACCCCCCCCCCCACCACCACCCTCAGTCTTCCTGTTAGTCTCCTGCCCTGCTGGACTTCTTTGAGTTGGGTATCATTTTCTAGGTAGCAGTAGAATACTAATTGCTTCCAGGTGTGATGGGTGCATTCTTTTTTGTAATAATGTCATTTATTTTCCTGCTCATCTGAGCATTTTGCTCTGTAGATAATATGAAAGTGTTTAACTGCAATACACTTGTATACACTTAAACCATAAGGTGCAGTTCCATAGTTTCCACTAGTTCACAATCCATGTGGTTTGCATTGGTCATTGGGTATGAAAGGGGGGGTGGCATGGTTTAGGGGCAGAATGGGGGCAGAGTTTAAGATCTGGTTTTAGCCTGATTCAAAGGTTGCAACCCTATGCAGTAGCCAGGGAAGGGCAGGTGGCAACTCACTGTCCTGGTGGCCAGGCAGCTACATGTTCTGCTTTAACGACATCTGTGCCAGCTTCTACCCCCCCACCCTGCCCAATATAACACTAATACTGGTGGTGCCCAGTCCCCCAGTGTCGTGACCTGAAATAAAGAAACCTTCCCTCATAGTTGTTGTTTTTTTTTTTTACTTTACATAAATCCTGTAAAAAAAGAAAACTGTCCATCCATGTCTGTTGTGGCCATTGCTGCCACCCACCTGACCCTCCCACTCAGCATCCCCCCGCCAAGCCCTTACTTACCCACCAAGGGTCTAACACTGTAATCCTCTCCGGCCGCAGACACCGACATCTTCACTCTTCACTCTTTAACGCTGGACTGTGATGGCTAAGGGAAAAGAGCTAGGTCAAACTACAAAATAGAAGTGGATTGTGCACGGTTGTCAAATTTTGCTTGTGAACCATTTGTAAAGTCTGTCTTACAGAGCAATCTACACCTAGACCTGGTACAACAGCTGTTCAAATGGTGAACATCCGGCATTGACAAATGCTTGTTTCTTTTGGTCTAGAGCTACAGCTCAAAAGTGCAGCATTTTTATGACTTGATGACATCTTTTAATGCTGTTTCAGGCTCTCCAGTACCAGACACTACAGCCGCTGCCTTCATGTTAGCTACAGAGCCTGTGGTCTGCTGTCCTTTTTGGCTCCCACCCTCTCCCGATCCTTTTTTAGGAGCTCACATCTCTGACCAGCATCAAAATTGATAAGTATGCTCAGGCAAAGATTGTCTCTGTTTCTTGAATGTTTCACTTGAATTGACCACCAAAGGTAACAAATTAGAGAAATAAAGATATTTTCTGCAGGGGTCCAGAGAATAGCTTGTAGTCTCGGTGGTGGTTGGCTCCTCCCCCGTTTCTCTTCTTTAATACATGTTTGCTGTATATAATATTTGAAAACAAAACATGTATTCCTTAGAATTGAAAAATATTTTATTTTTGAGCATTATTTATCTCATGGGTAATCCTGATGTCTTTGGCTCAAAGATGTACTGTCGGAATGCTGGGAGGCTCTTGACCAACATAGTGTTGATGGCCTCCTTTGAAATCCACCAGAGCCCCAGAGCATCACACAGGCACAAAAATGTGGCCAAAGTTAAAATACAAAGACAAATACACTACAAGAAACACTATTACTACAAGGAGTCACCCTTCCTTGCAAAACTAGTATTGAAGCGATTGTCTAAGACATAACCTAATATACAGCAATGGGCTTTTTAATACCATAGCCCATAACTTAAAGCTGGTGAAAGTCTTTTGAGCTAATAAGTGAACTTGTGTTCCGCTTTGGAAGGGAAGAGATTGTAAATTGAACCAAAAAGACAGCCAGCTGATCCCTTCCACTTCCCAATCTGCCGGCCATGCCCCTGTTTTCAGACATTTTGTGATGTCTAACCAGGGAGAGGGCCGAGGCACACCCCACTGAAGTCTGTGGGGCCAGTTTTGAAAAGAACTTAATATAAGTTTAAGTAGTCTTTGATATACAGTAAATAAAAATCAGCACTTAACTAATAGGGACCCTGTTAGTTAAGTGCTGACTTTCATTCATATCAGACTGCTTAAACATACACAAAGTTCTTCTGAAAATTGACCCCATAGACTTCAATGCGGCGCGCTTCTGTGTTCTCCCAGGTTAGACGTCACAAAATGTCTGAGTACAGGGGCATGGCCAGCAGATTGGGAAGTGGAAGGGATCAGCTGTCTGTCTAGTTCAGTTTACAATCTCTTCCCTTCCAAAGTGGAACACTTTAAAAGTTCACTTATTAGCTCAAAAGACTTTGGCCCGCTTTATATTATGGGCTATGGTATTAAAGGCCCTTTGCTGTATACAGAACATTTCTTTAAACTAGATTTAACATATTTCAAAAGAAATTACAAATCTACTGATGGGAAATCGAAAGCCATCCTACCGTACACTAATTACATGATTATTTTATTCTGACTATAATAGCTGCTGCAATTATCAGAGGACACGACAAATTTCTATTATTTTTACATTATGTTGACTCTGCCTTGCTGACAGAATGTGAATATGATGGACCCTTAGTCATTTTTATGACTGCAGGGGCAAAGACATGCTGACGTATCTCTATGACACAGGAGAGAGAAAGGATGGTGGAAGCATGTGACCGGATACCTCCACTGTGACCTTCCACAGTGGAGTTTAAGCACATGCGGTCAGTGCTGTTCTTTTGTTTTCCCACCGCCCTTCCCCTGTGTGGGTGCACCATTTTCTTTTTTTTGAACTTCAAATTTTTATTGAACAGGAACAAGTACATCATACCATGTTAGCCTCCTTCCCACTACAATTTTCTTATCAGTAAAAAGTAGAGAGAAATGGGAGAAGGGATGTAGAATTAACATATCATATACAACCAAATATATTGCCATATAAAAAACTTGTAATAACTTTTACTGTCCTGTTTCTTTTCCTTTTTATCTTGTTTTTGTAATAAGTTACATAAATTCAATAGTTTTATAGCCTGATTTTAACTCAACAATTTAATAAAATAATGAGACAGTCAACTGAGCACCTTTTTATAATTAATTCTGGTATTTTCCTCTCAAATCCCCTTTAAATTAGTTATAAACTTGTATTTTACTTTTAATTCCCCTTCCCTCCCCCCTACCATCCCGTCCCTAAGTTTAAACCTCTGACTTATCTTCAACAGGGATATGTAAGTTAATTGACAATGGCTCTTTATTCATGTAGTAGTTGCTCTAAAATCGATGTGCCCTCCTTCTCCTTCCAGTGTTTAAACCAAGGTAGCCATCTAGCATTAAATTTCTTGGTGGCTAACCTTAATCTTGCTGTGAGAGCTTCCATTTCTTTAATCTGCTTTATATTCCTATACCAATCAGAGGTCTGTGGGATTGTTTTCTAAGCCATTTCTGGGTAAGAGCTTTCAGGGCTGCAGCTATAAGAATGTTAAATAGGTATCTTCCTGCTTGAGATTTTATTTCTTTGGGGGGCTCCTAAGACCATGTTTTCAAATTTCAGAGATGTGTTTAAACTTAAGATTTTTACTATCAGGGTCTTTGTCTCCATCCAAAAGAGGGGTATTCTGGGGCATGTCCAAAAAATATGGTAATGTGAGCTCTAAGCCCCACAGTCTCTCCAGCATTTGTTTGATTTAGAGGTATCATAATGATACGATATAGGAGTTTTGAAGAATCTGATATTCATTTTCCATCTAAACTCCCTCCAAGATGGTGAGTTAGTTGTCTTTTGAACTCCTATCCACACCGTCTGCCACATTTGGTCTGATAGAGGAACTTCCACCTCTGTTTTCCAACGATCGATCACTGTTTGTATTGCTAGGGAACCCTTATTTTCCATTAAAGTTTTATATATCCTTGAAATGTACCCCCTAGATTCCCTGAGAGCACTTTTTTGCTGTGCATACTTAATAGGATTGGCTGGATCCTGTATTAATTCTCTCAGCCCAATTTTGTGTGTAATGTAATGTATACATTGGTAAAACCTAAAGGCATCTGAGCTCAGAAGTCCAAATTCTGGCTGAAGCTGGGCAAAGGGCTTGTTTCCCCCACAACCACTTGTTGTGGATATATAAGGCCTCTCATGGCCCACCTAAAAAGAATTGGATCTGTTTCTGAGACTGGGAGGTCTGGCAGGTGTGTTAGAGGGATATACTGCCAAACTGGTCTAGTTATTTCCCAAGTCTGCCTTGCTTGGAGCCAGATCGTCATGGTATGTTTGGTTGTGTTTGTGATCTCCTTTAGATCTTTAGGGAGAGTTCTCCAAGGTAAAAGATTAAGGGGGATTGGATGGCGTTCTCTCTCCTCTGTCTCTAACCAACCATGACTTCTTCCCCTAGTCAGCATTTTCAACACCGGTAAGAGCTGGGCTGCCATGTAATAATTAGGGAAGTCCAGAAGCCCCATACCTCCCCTGCTCTTTTCTTCTGTAAGAACTTCCCATCTAACCCTTGGTTTCTTTCTGGCCCATATAAAGTCCGATATCTTTTTTTTTTAAATCTTTCCAGTCCTTTGGGGGGACCGCAAGAGGAAGGGTTGTAAATAGGAACAAAAATCTAGGGAGAATATTCATTTTAATTACCTCTAATCTATTCGTAAATGTAAGAGAGAGGAGGTTCCATCGACGCAAATCTGCCGTTACCTGCTGTTTAAGGGCTCCATAGTTATATTTATATAAAGTAGAGAGCTCAGTGGGAATCTGAATTCCTAAATATCTCACCTTGGTGTCCACCCATTTAAAGGGTACCAGACTTGTTAATTCCTGATCCCTCTTCTCCCCCCCCAGCAACAGGACTTCTGATTTTGCCATGTTTATTTTAAATCCTGAGGCTTCTCCGAATTGTTTAATAAGTTTTAATAATTTGGGAATGGAGGAGGCCAGATTACTTATGTAAATTAGGGTATCATCTACAGCGAAATTTTATCGGTTGTATGTTGTATAGTGATACCGTTGATGTCTTCTCTTTGTCCGATTGCTTGAGCAAAAGGCTCCATGCTTATTGTAAATAGTAAGGGGGACAGGGGGCAACCCTGTCGTGTGCCTCTAGCAATTTTAAAAGAGGAGGAAAGGGTCCCATTAACTCTTACCATAGCCTGTGGTTGCTGGTATCCCAACTGTACTCATTTTAAATAGTTGCCCCCATGCCCATTCTCTCCATTACTTGAAAGAGATATTCCCAGCTGAGCCTATCAAAGGCCTTTTCAGCGTCAAGAAACACAGCTAGTGCAGTGTGTCGTATGGCCTTTTTTGCCTGCAAAATATTCAGAAGCCTTTTGATAGTATCAGCTAAATGGCGATAGGGGATAAAACCTGTTTGGTCAGGGTGTATTATTAGTTCTATATATTTTTGCAGCCGAATTGAGAGTATTTTCGTGAATATTTTCTGGTCCTGGTTTAAAAGGGCTATAGGTCTGAAGGCTTCGCATTTAGTCTTCTCCTTCCCAGGTTTGGGTATTACAGTTATTAGGGATTGTGTCCAACTTTCTGGAAATTTGCCCTCCTCCAAGGACTGGTTAAAAACCTCTGTAAGGATCGGGGCCAATGTTGAGGCTAAGATTTTGTAATATTCTCCACTATGTCCGTCAGGACCTGGAGTTTTTCCTGAGGGTAGCCCTTTAATAACAGCTAGTGTTTCTCCTACAGTTACACGTCGATTTAGCTCTTCTTTAGCTGTTTCTGGAAGGGTAGGTAAATTTATGGATTTTAGGAAAGCTTGGGACTTTTGTCAAATATACAGGTTACTCACCTGTAACAGGAGTTCTAGGAATGGTATATGTTGTTCATCCACACTCATTGGCAGTATCCTTGCCGCTTTAAATCTTGCCGGAAGGTCTTCAAGCTTGCTCCTCCACCCACCGGGTGGGTATAACTCTGCTCCGCCCATGACGCCAGATCTGGCCCGCTGGAAGCTCAGGTTGTCAAGTCAGCCGGGAGTAGGGTGGAGTGTAGGATGAACAACATATACCATTCCTAGAACTCCTGTTACAGGTGAGTAACCTGTATTTCTAGGGACATGGATATGTTGTTCATCCACACTCATTGGCAGACTCCTAGCAGTTCTCCGGGAGGAGGGAAGCACCTATTACCTCTATATACTTACTTGGGAAAGAGACTGAGAACCGAGGCCCCCCAAAACCAGCATCCCGGCGTGACTCAAGGTCGATGGTGAGTGGGTAATGAAGGTGTTTGCTGACTTCCAGGTAGCAGCCCTGCAGATTTCTGGATAGGGACGCCCCTGGAAGCAGCCACCACAGCAGTATGGCGGGTAGAATGAGCTCTTATCCTCTGGGAGGCTCCATGCCCGCTAACTTATAGCAGAGATCTATGCAGGAGGTTACCCACCTGCTTATCGTCCGCTTGGCTGCAGGTCTGCCAGATGCGGCTTCAGCGTGGGTGACAAACAGCTGGCGAACCTCTCCCCGAATTTCAGCCGTGCGCTCCTTATAATAAGCGAGCGCCCTTCTAGGGTCCAGAGTATGGAGCCTATATTCGGCCTCCGAGGTGTGATTGGGGTAGAACACCGGCAGAGTCAACACCTGGTTAAGGTGAAACTCCGACACCACCTTCGGAAGGAATTTCGGGTGGGGCGAGGGACAACCTTGTCCCTGTGGAAGACCAGGTAAGGAGACTCGATGGCAATACTGGAGCTCTCCCATCCTTCTGGCTGGCGTGATAGCCACCGAAGGCGGTCTTCCACGACAGGGTGAGAGAGAGCACACCTGTGCATAGGTTCGAATGGCTTGCCCATGAGCTTTGCCAGTACCAGCAGTAGATCCCACGGAGGTGGGGGTTCCCGCACTGGAGGGGAAATGTGATCAAGGCCTTTGAAAAAGCGCCAGACCACCTTCTCCTGCGCCACCGACTGCTTCCCGGCCCGCGCCCGGTAAGCAGAGATGGCTGCCAGGTGCACCATTAGGTCGCGACCTAAGCCCTTGACTAGAAAGGACCATAAATAGTCCAAGATGCTTGCCAAGGAACAGGAGGAAGGGTCCAAGCCTCTTGTTCTGACACCAAATGGAAAACCTTTTCCATTTGAAGGCATAGCATTTTCTGGTCGACTCTTACGGGACGCCTCAACTATATTGAGGACCCGGGAAAGACCCAAAGCCTGGAACTCTAGCCGCTCAGGAACCAGGCCGTCAGGTGCAGGGATTGAAGGTCCGGATGGAACACCTTCCCCTGATTGACTGAGAGCAGGTCCGGCGAGCTGGAAGCTGCGCGTGAGTCCTGGAGCTGAGACTGGGGAGATTGGGTACCAGAACTGGCGAGGCCAGTCTGGGGCTATCAGAATCACCTGCGCCTTGTCCCTCCTCGCCTTGAGAAGCACCTTGTGGATCAAGGGAAATGGGGAAAGGTAAAGAGGCCGGGGTCCATTGCCTCGAGAGGCATCCTGAGCGAGCCCTGCTGAGGGGCGGGCATGGAACAGACTCAACCCGGCGTTCTCCATGGAGGCAAACAGGTCCACCTGAGGTGTGCCCCAAAGGGAGAACAGATGCTGTACTACCTCCGGCAGGAGAGACCACTCGTGGGATGCAGCCCCTATCCGGCTCAGGGCATGGCCAGGGGTGTTGGAGGCTCCTGCCACGTGAATGGCTACAGGAATCCGCCTCCAGGCTGCGCAAAGTGACCAAATGCGGAGAGCTTCCTTGCATAGAAGCATGGAGCGCGTCCCCCTGGCGGTTTAGATAGTACATGGTCGTGGTATTGTCCGCCTGGACTCGGACCACTTGACCCGGAGGAACGGAGCAAAGGCGGTGAGAGCTAGGCGGATCCGCTGAGCTCCAGCAGGTTGATGTGGCATCGACTCCCAAGGGGACCAGAGGCCATGAGCCAGTCATTCCCCAGATGGGCACCCAACCCATCAGAGAGGCATCGGTCGACAGAGAGACCGTCGGCTCGGGCGGACGACGGGATGCCCTCCTGCAAATGATCTGGAACGGTCCACCACTGGAGAGCATTCCACATCCCTGTGTCACCGACACAAGCTGGTCCAAGGGATGGCGTTGTGACCACTGGCTGGCCAGTCCCACTGAAGGGACGCATGTTCCAGCGAGGCCCAACGGACCCACGCTGGCACGAGCCGCCATGAGACGGAGGCGCAGGAAGTCCCGGGCAGGCGCATTGCCCAACCAGAAATGATCGGGCAAAGGAGGAAAGAACCTCGCCCTGTCCGCTGGAGCCGCGCTCTGCTCGAAGAGAGTCGAAGGCGCCTCGATTGAATAAAATCACCTGCTTCTGCCTCGAGTTCGACTTGGCCTCGTTGATAAGGAGGCCCAGTTGAAGAGCAGACCTGGAGGGCCAGATCTCTGGACCCTCCGCCTCCTTCCTGGAGGAGCGCTGCTATCAGCCAGTCGTCCAGGTAAGGGACACCGGACCCCTCGGCGCCGCGGAATGCTGTCACCACTGCCATGCATTTGGTGAAGACCCTGGGAGCTGGAGACAAGCCAAGGGCATGGCTTGGAACTCGAAGAGATCCTTCCGTCGAGCGAGAGAGATCTCTGGTGAGACAGACGGATAGGGACGTGGAAGTAGCCCTGGAAGGTCAGAGAGCAGAACCACACGCCGCGTTCAAGGATGGTATTATCTGAGCCAGAGTGACCATCCTGAAGGTTCGAGACCTTAGGAACTTGTTTAGGTCGTGTAGGTCGAGAATGGGCGCCAGCCCCGTCCGTTCGGAACCAGGAAGTACCTGGACACAAACCCTGGGTCTGAAGGAGGTCCACCACCTCTTACCACCTCCTTCTGGAGGTGATGTCGGCTCGACGAGCCGCCAGTGAGCTAGGGATCGAAGCCCCCGAGGCGGCTCGGCTCTGAAGGGTGGTGCCTGCTTCAATTCAGAGGCAGGCCTCTTCCCACCACCTCCAAGACCCCACCTGTCCGGTGGTCAACAGCGGACCAGGCGGAACGGAAGTGCGGGCCGTCCCCGCAGAGGGACCGGGGAGGAGGTGGCGGGATGGGGCGACACCCTCAGCCCGTCACTGGGCAGGCGCAGAGGAGGACCGGCCGAGGACCTCCTGGGCCCTTTCCTCCCTGCCTCCTGTTAGAGGAAGCCGGCAGCTTGGGTTTGGGATGCCAAGGCCGAGCCTGCTGGCCCTGGCGTTCTAGGCAGGCGCGCGGGGCGCAGAAGGACCGAAAGGGCTTAGGCTGTGGTTTGCGGCCTTTGTCCTTCTGGCGGAAGACCGAGTCCAAGGTGGCATTGGACTTCTCGATCCTCTGCAGGTGACCTTCCACCCCAGGGCCGAAGGGTCAGTCCCCAAGGAACATCCTCCAACTTGTGCTGGGTATCAGTAAAGGTGGATATCCTCAGCCAAGCCCACTGACGCATAGCCACTGCGGCCGCCACCGATCTGGCACATGAGTCCCCACATCCAAAGCAGTCTGGGCTGCTGTTTGGCCACTGCCCTGCCTGGTCCCGCACCTGCTTAACCGTAGTCTGCAGATCGGCGGGAAGATGAGGATGACCTCATCAGAGGAGCCCAACAGGCATGAGAAAAATGTGCCATGAGGGCGAACTACAGCCTGGCGAAAAGCCGAAGAGGGCATAGCGTGAACTTTCGCCCGACATAGTCCAATTCTTGGACTCCTTGTCAGGAGGTTTGTCCACATCCCTGAGCGTTGCCCGGCCAGCAAAGCATGTCATGAACCAACCCCTCAGCAGAGGGTGTTCAAACGGACAAGGACCCGGTAGGGACGCGCAACTTCCCTGGCCATCCTGGCCGGGCGCGGGGCAGGAAGCAGGCGCTGCCAAAGTTCCAGTGCGGACCCAATGGCCTCGGCCACGGAAGGCCTCCGATCGGAGAATCCCTCGGTCCAGAATCTCCGTGAGGATACCTGGCCCGTTTGGAAGCGGGTTCGAGCTCCATCGGTAGACTCGAGATGAGCGAAGCAGTCCTAGGAAGGACGACGGGCTATGCGTCCATTGACGACCTCCTGAAGACTCCAAGTCCAGTCGCTGGAGAAGAAGGAGAATCACTCGGACTCGGAAGGAGTCCTCGAAAACTACCTCTGGCCTGAGCTACCTTCACCTGCGAGGTCGGTGGGAGTGAGGTAACTGACAACCGATGGGGTAAACCCTTAGTCCACCGAGAATCCTTGGTCAGACCCTAGTGGTGGCCTGTGGTGGAGGTTCAGAATCGGTGGAGCAGCTGGTTTGGCGAACAACCGGCCTGGGTATAGGCTCCTCCGGACAAGTCGGGGGTTGTGTCGCCGTTCGGTGACAGCCACTTAATGGCCGGGGAAGCGCGCGGGTCGGCTTATTCCGGCCAGGAGGCTGTTGCAACATAGGTCCTCTGCGTCGGCGTAATTTGCGCGAAGCCTCCTCATCCGAGGAGGGCGAGGGCGGCGGACGCCGCCTGCAGCGGTGCGAGACAGACCGCCTATGACGGTGGGAGCGGCTGGACCGCGAAGAGGTCCGAGACGAGACGAAAGTCCCGAATTTCCGGGTGCGGTGCGAGGAGGTGTCGGCGGAACCGGCCTCCCTTCGGCTCGGAAGGTCCATCCGAGGCTCCGGAACCGGAGCACAGGCGAGCCAGGATCCTCAACTCCTCCGGGGGACCCAGGAGAGAATCTCGGCTGCTAAAGCGACAGCCGTCCAATGGGTCGAGAAAAATCTCGACTGCATCAGTAGGAGTCTCGGTCAACTGACCTGGCGGGGACACCGTGGCAGTGGCGAAACCCGGCGATCGACCGAACTGACGGACGGCGGCCCGGGGAGAGGACCTTTCCCGCTCCCAAGAGGCGTCCGGCGGAGGACTTACCCTTGTCCCTCTTTTGGACCGAGAAAAAGGTCCAGCAGGCGCGAAGCCCTTCTCCTTTAGTGGAGAGGACAGACAAAGCTCCTTAAAAGAAGCCGTGTAGGAAGAACCCAGAAGGCGGGATAAATGCAGCGGCCGAGGAAGATCGACCGGCGCCGCCTCCTCTTGAGGGCGACCATCCGCTTCGAGCTGATCCGCCAGAAACCACGCCAGCTGACACCGCCAACCGGGCTCCTTGGACTTCACGGAGAGAAGCGCTTCTCGGGGCGGCCCAGTTGCAATCGGGCAGCCAGCGGTCTTGAGGACGAAGGCGAGAAAAGATGAGCTACAGTTCGCAAGCCTCCGGGTGCGTGCTCAAGGCCTAGGCAGTAGACACACGTGGAGTGTGGATCCGTCCGAGACATCTTCTGCCCGCATGGGCATCTCCGAAAATCCGAGGTCGATTTGTCCCGCCGCGCCCGCGAGGATCGAAACTGAAGTCTTTTGCAAATTTTTTTTTAAATCCATAAGCGGAGAAATAGGAACCAGTCAAAGCGCAGGCGTTAAGGAGGAACCTGAGCTTCCAAGCGGTAAGGAAGATCTGGCGTCATGGGGCGGGGCCGAGAGTTATACCACCCGGGTGGGTGGGAGGAGCAAGCTTGAAGACCTTCCGGCAAGATTTAAAGCGGCAAGGATACTGCCAATGAGTGTGGATGAACAACATATCCATGTCCCTAGAAAATAAGATTATTTTGGTCTTCTGAATACAGAGTTTGGTAATATTTTTTGAATTGGTTAGCTATCTCTTTAGGTGATTGCCGTTTATGGCCAGGATTTCCCTTATCTTCAATGTACAGTACATATCTGTCTGCTTGGGCCTTTCGAAATCGAAAACCTAGCAGTTTAGATGCTTTGCCCCCTACCTCATGGTATTTTTGATTTGCAAAATGTAAGTACCCTTCCACCTTTTTGTTTTCAAAGTCTTGCAGTTTTTCTATGGCTTGTCTTAATTGTTTCAAGATTCTTATATTAGTTGGGGTAGATTTATGTTTCCGTTCCAGCAAGTTTATTTCTGTTAAGAGTCTATTTTGTGTTAAAGTTGCAAGCTTTTTTTTGGCAGAGGCAAAGTTAATTATCTCCCCCCTAGTAACAGCCTTTAGCGTGTCCCATTTTAAATAGGCCTGAGAATTGAAACCTTGGTGAATCTCTATAAATTCTTCCACTTTTTGTTTTATTTACAAACGGTTTGTTGTTTAGTAAAGAAACATTCAATCTCCAGAGCATTCGTTTATCCTGAGGAGGGAGGGATAAACAGATGGACACCGGCGAGTGATCTGATGGGGTCATTGTAAGAATCTGGGAGCCCAGCACTTTATGTAAGTCTGTGGCTGAGGTGAAAAATAGATCAATTCTTGAATAGGATCTTTTTGCATTAGAATAGAAAGTGTAATTTCTCTCTGTCGGGTGTTGGGCTCTTCAGATGTCCACCAGACCCATCTCCCTCACCAGAGACATTAAGGACTTGGAGGCCGTGTGATTTCCCACCAGTCGGTTGGAAGATCCGCCTCTTTGAGGGTGAGGGGCTGTGTTAAAGTCGCCTCCCAGAATTAGCTGGCCCTACGTTAAGTGGGCCGTTTTTTGAAATACTTTTTCAAAGAATTCTCCCAAGTTGGAGGTGTATATGTTTATAAGGTGTATAACCTGCCCGAGTATGAGCTGTAACCCTCACAAATCTTCCCTGTAGCGCACTCTCCGTGGTATCTATTGTTAGGTTTAAGCCTCTCCATAGCAGTATTGCCACACCAGCCTTTTTGGATTTAGGGTGGGAAGCTGCAATCACTTGGCCTACCCAGGCCCTTCTCAGTTTTAAATGTTCTGTCATTGAGAGATCCGTTTCTTGAAGGAAGATTACATCTCCTCGAAGCCTTCTCAATTCTTGTAGTAATCTTGTTCTTTTAATAGGGGAGTTAATCCCTTTTACATTATATGAACATATATTTAGGGAAGCCATTTCTCCATTTGTTAACTAAAAAAACACTGGGAAATATTCCTTTCTGCGTCTGCATGATATGCTTATATCTCTTATGACTCCTATACAATTTTAATATTTTAAGTTGCGAGGAAAATATCTGTCCTTGTCTGGGATTTACCTCCAGGTGACTGTCTTTCAACTTCAATACTACCTTCATACCTTCCTTTGTCTCCTCCCCTCAAAAAAAAAAACAACCTTAGAGTGGGAGGATACAAGATATAAACGAACAAGCAACAACCAATTGAAGAGAAGGATAGAAAAAGGACCCCTTAAAACTAGGGTTAACAACAACAATAACCTTATTTCAAGAGTTTATTGCTGAGAGGAGTAGAGTTCAGATTCTCTTCACTCCTCTCTGCCTAGTACTTCCTAGGTGAAACCCTGGGAACTCCTCCTCAACAGTGAAGTAGGAGGTCACTAGGTTCACTCTTGGTGTGCAGCTTATATGACACTGACCGTCTCCCTATTAGAGACTTGAAGCATAGATCTTATTACTCCTGGTTATTCTGTACATCACCGGCTGGTGGAGAGTTAATATCTGCCCAAGATCTTGCCCAGCCATTTTCACATTCAAATTTAGGGTATTTTCTCCCCCCCCCCCCTTGCCTTCAATACGACATCCTAAGTAATAACCTCTGATTTACGGAATTGGGCACCTCTTTCTTTATCCCTCTGTTATTCCCATTTAAGTCTCTTCCCTCCCTCCCCCCAAAAGATACAGAGGGCTCTCCAATCTGTCCGAAGCCTAGCAGGATCTTTTTAACAAGCTGGAATATCACGCCCCTTGCTCTCTCCTTAGCACTGGCATATCTGTGCCTAAGTACAGTGTAACCCCAAAGCCACAAACAGCATGGGAAATTAGCTGTCCTCAACTTTGAAAGATTCGTATCTGAGAAATATTGTATTTTGTGATAATAAGTGCCACAAAAGGGGACCCGGCAGATGCGACTGCCAGGAAACATCAGAGTTTACACACAGTCCCTTAGCTGTAGACCCGGAAGTCTGAGTTGAACCCACATAAATTGAGTTTTGATTTATTTGTTTTTCATGTAAGTCTCGTGCTGTAGAATCTGTCTCCCCAAAATCGCAACCACCAGATCCCACTCCACGGCACCCACCAGCTCTTCTTTAGCTATCAGTCAAATCGGGAAGACCGTCAAGTCGAGTCGTGAATGGCAAGGAATTTGAAGCCATGGGGGAGACACGGGAGTGGAGTACTTGTGGCATTTTTTGGGTATGTGGCATCCTTCAATTGTGAAATGACCGATAAATCTGTGACATCGAACAAGGGAGTGCAATTAATGAGAAGGCCATTCACATGAGAGAGTTCTCATTCAGAACCAATGTTATCTGGGATCATCTCGGCTCCAGCTGAAATAACACGCTGTGAAGCATAGAAACATAGAAACATAGACTTTGACGGCAGATAAGGACCGCTTGGCCCATCTAGTCTGCCCATTTCCCTACCTACAGGATAGGCCGTAGATCCTAGTTAACCAACAGCCTATTTCTTCCTACCCCCCACAAGAATTGCCTTATGTCTGTCCCATGCATTCTTGAATTCTCCCACAGTTTTAGACCCCACAACTTCCTCAGGAAGGCTGTTCCATGCATCCACTACCCTCTCGTGAAATAATACTCTCACATTGCCCCTGAACCGCCCTCCTCTATCTTTAAATTGTGTCCCTTGTTCTTGCAAGTCTCTTTTTCTGAAAGATGCTACCTCTTGGACTTTGTTGATTCCACTGAGGTACTTAAAGTTTCTATCATGTTCCCTCTCCTTCTTTCCTCAAGGTATACATATTAGCTCCCTTAGTCTCTCCTCATGGCTTCTCCTGCAGACCCTGCACCATTTTAGTTGCCCTCCTCTGGACTACCTCTATCCTGTTCTATGTCCTTGCGGAGATGGGGTCTCCAGAACTGGACACAGTACTCAGATGGGGTCTCACCAACTGTCTGTACAGAGGATAACAACTTCCTGTTTTCTGCTGCTGATGCTCTCCCTATACATCCCAGTATACCCCAGCCCTCCCTACTGCCTTCTCACATTGCTTGCTAACCTTAAGGTCATCTGATATGATTACCCCAGGTCCCTTTCCTTTTTGTTGTTGTTACTACCTCCCACCCATTGTGTATTCTTCCCCTGGGTTCTTGTTTCCCAGGTGCATTATTTTGCACTTCTTTGCATTGAATCCTAGCTGCCATACTTCTGACCATTCCTCCAACCTTGCCAAGTCCCTTTTCATCCTTTCCACGCTTCCTTGTGTATCAACCCTGTTGCAGATCTTTGTGTCATCTGCAAAAAGGCATACTTTTCCTTCCAGTCCCTCTGCAATGTCACTGATGAAGACATTAAAAAGGACTGGACCCAATACTGAACCCTCCGGTACCCCACTAGTAACCTCTCCTTCTTCAGAGTGGACTCCATTTACAATTACCTTCTGTGTCCTGTTGTGCAGCCAATGTTTTACCCAGGCTACCACCCTGGGACCCACTCCCAGGCTGGTTAATCTATTAATCTTCGTGTGGGACTGTGTCAAATGCCTTGCTAAAGTCTAGGTAGGCCATGTCCACAGCCCCTCCCTGGTCTACTACTTTGGTCACCCAGTCAAAGAAATCTATAAGATTCTGTCTGACATGACCTTCCTGCCTGTGAATCCATGCTGCCTTGGGTCCTGTGCTCCACTGGCTTCTAGGTACTCAACTATTCTTTCCTTCAGAAGTGACTCCATCACTTTCCCTACCACAGAGGTCAGACTGACAGGTCTGTAGTTTCCTGCCTCTGTCTTGGTCCCACTTTTGTGAAGGGGAATCACATCCGCCTTCCTCCAGTCCTCGGGTACCACACCATCCTCCCATGATTTATTAAAAAGAGTAGCCAGTGGTTTCACTAGTTCCTCCTTAATTCTTTTAGAATTCTGTGGAATTCATCAGGACCCATTGCTTTGTCCATCTTCAGTTTTAGGAGTTCTTGCAGAACCCTTCTTCTGTGAAAGGACTGGGATCAACCCCTATCAAGAGTGCTTCTGTTAATTGGATTAGGCACTTCCCCTCTCTTTGTGAATACTGAGCAGAAATATTCGTTCAGTATCCCTGCTTTTCACTGTCCCCTCTGCCCACCCACCCGTTCATTCTATTCAGCCTCACTATCCCTTCCTTTGTCTTTCTACGCGCTGATGTACCTATAAAGGTAATATCCCCTTCTTATCTGAGTTAGCTATCTTTTCCTCAGTTTGGGCCTTTGCTATTCTGACTTCCTCCTGCTTCCTTCTGCCTTAACTGGTACAGCTCTCTGTCCTGCTCCTTCTGTGTTTCCTTATACTTCCGGAATGCTATCTTTTCTTCCTGACTTTCACAGCCAGCTCTTTTGAGAACCATAGTGGCTTTTTCTTTCATTTTGATTTATTTGCTTCACACAAAGGCTTGTTGCCTCTGTGATGGCAGTTTTGATGATTCCCCATTGTTGCTCCACAACTCCTTCTAGCCTGTTTGCTAGTGCTTTTCTGAGGCACTCTCCCATCTTGCCAAAGTCAGCTCTCCTAAAGTCCAGTACCCTCACTTTTGTATGGCTTGACTCTGTAGCTGAGTTTAACGTGAACCACACTGTTTGATGGTCACTAGTCCCAGATGGCAACCCACTTCTAGATCTGAGATCCTCTCACTGTCCCCGTTTGAGAGTACGAGGTCTAAGATTGCTCCCTCATGAGTGGGTTCTGCAACTAGCTGTCTAATGCCTGCCACCTGTGGGGCATCAAGAATGGCCCTGCTCTTGGATGTGGCTGCAGCAAATGTGCTCCACTTAACATCTGGCATATTCAGATCTCCCATCAATAGTATCTCCCTTTCTCTGCCATTCTAAGAATGCCTTCTATCATATCCTTGTCCATTCCCTCCCCTGACATGGGGTCTGTACACAACCCCTGTGTGGATTGTGGTGCCCTTTCCAGTCTCCAAGGTGACCCCAGTGCCTCTCTCCTCCCTGTTTACTCTTTTGTTCAGTTGCTTTTATCCCTTCCTTTAACAGAGAGCTACTCCTCCCTCTTCTCCCTGCCTGTCTCTCCTGTAGGTTATGTACCCTGGTATGTTAACATCCCAGTCATGGTTCTCGGTGTACCATGTTTCTGTGACTGCTACGATATCCAGGCATACCTCTTCCATCAAGGCCACCAGCTCAGGGAGCTTGTTGCCCAGACTACGGGCATTGGTACTCATTACCCTCCATTTCCTGATGGCCTTACTCCCTTTTGCCCCATCCCTGTCCTTCTTGCCTTTGTCACTTTCTCCATTTACCCCTGCCCTTCTCCCTATCGACACCTCTATGTTGGTGTTTGCCGCACTTACTACCGTGATTATTTGGGGGAGGCTAGGATTTCCCTGCTCCTTTCCAGTGCTTCCCCTCTTGGTTAGTTTAAAGCAGTCACAGGTTTAGGTAAGGCAGGTCTGGGCGGGGGAGTTTGTTTGACCGGACAGTCCGGATCTGTGGGGTTCACAACCCCGGAGCCCCACTGCACCACCCAAGGGATTGTGCGGGGGGGATGGGGGAATCCCCCATCAAGTTCATTAGCAGACCTGCATTTTGGAGCTAAGAGAGACAAGTTACTATCTAAATAATTTTTACTTTTCAGAAAGGCCCGGAATTCTTAAACCTCCCCTTATTTATCGTAAGGTTATAACTTATCTGTAAGCATTATATCTCAAGTCCAGCTAAACTAGCATCCTTTCTTTTCTTTTTCTCCCCCTGGACCTTGAGAGTTCAACAATGTTGTGATGCCTTTATGTTCGGACCCTTTTCAGCTTGACTCGGCGTTCTCACTGTTTGGAGTAGGATTTTGTTGGTATCCTTCATTAGTTGCTTTGGAAGGGATCCTGGAAATGCTTGCTTCTGTAGTTTGCTTACTGGATGCCATGCACTTTTAAACAACTTTTGCTCCAACAGTTCAAGTTCTAAGTCCGGTAATGAAATTTCCCATTCTTTCAGCTGTGTCGCCGCCTCCAGCAAGCTCGAGCAGGTTTTCGGCCCTGAGGCCAGATGGAGACGCAATTTAGCCGGGAACAATAATTGTGCTCTAATGTTTTTTTTTTCCTTTAGTTCTTTTATTACTGAGCGCACTTTTAGCCTTTCATTTTGGAGGGATGGGGAGAAGTCTTGTTCGAAGTAGATTGCTGCCCCTTGATATCTGAGGTCCCTGACTCTCCATGCTTCTCGCAGTACCCATTCTGTGCTCTGAAAGAGCACCATTCTCACCACCCAGGACCGAGGCCGAGCCGAAGAGCTTGTAGGTTTAGGGACCAAAGAATGATGTGCTTGATCCATTATGAGGTCTAAATCTGAAGGGATTTCAAGCGTAGAGCGGAGTAACTTTTGAATAAAGTCTATAGGGATTGCAAAACCCTCTTCTGCACCCTCCAGAACTCCATGGATTTGGAAATTATTATGGCGTGAACAGTTTTCAATATCTTCTAACCGTGCATGAATGTCTCTTTCTTTCTGCAAGAGGAACAGTATTATTCTTTGGTCTGTATCTTGGAGTTCCGTTACCTCCATGATCTTCGCCATGTTCTCTGCGATATGCGAATCCGTATTTTTAACTTCTTGTTGGAGATCTGCCAAAGAGGATTCTATTTTCTGTACTGAGGTAAGGATTTTTTGCAGCGTCCATTCTGTTTTTCTAGGTCGAAGAGAATCATCCTCTTCCAGCTCAAGTGATGAATCAGAGATTGTGCGATCTCGACGGGACCGAGCCGTGAAGCCATCCATTTTCTCATCTAGTGTTAACTGTTTAAATTTCACTTGAGAGTTATTATTCCTCGGTCCTTTCAGTTTGTTACCTTTGGTGGACATCTTATGCCTTTGAATTTAAGCCCAACAGGGTTTGAAGTTATTTCTGATGGGAGGATTTGATTAGATTAGCTGGGTTTTTCTTAGAGCTCTCTGTCTAGGCTCCCATCTGCCTGGTGACGTCACTGGAAGTCCCAGTGCACCATTTTCTTGCTGCCTGTTACTTCTGGGTCACTTCCACAGTTGCGGACCCCTCTCCAAAAAAGTACAGAGCACTCTCTGTCTTGCCCTTCCCCCCATCCGATCGCCAGTGCACCAGCCTCCCCCTCTGCTTATATATGTTTTCCTGGTGTCTAGTTCTTACAGCAGCACCACTGTCTCCCCCACCCACTTCTCCTGACTGCATCCCACTGAAAAACAAAGCGCATTTAGTAGCATTTTCATTTTATACCTTTGTTTTCTTTTTGTTACGTAATGCCTGCTGTGGAGGAGTAAGGATGGAGTCATGGTACGGTGGCTTGAGTTCTTCCCACCTGTTTCTGGTCACAGCTCAGTGCGCCTTCTACCAGCTCAGAGTACTACCAGGGAAAGTATGGTATGTACAGGCAAATAACACTGATTTTGAAATCCGTGAATGGAAACACTATTTAAATGAAATTATGTAAACCCTACTATTCTTTTGTGTTGCTGCGTTAAACTTTCATGTCAGACTCTCACTTTAGGGGCATGAGAACTGAATTGCCACCTCTTATTTCTATCACAAGCTCACAGTGTTCATATGTTAGGCCCATAGTATTAATTTAGTTAGCATTTGTTTTTTTTCTAACCTTAGCAGCAAGTATTACAGTTAGATTGCCTTGCCATATTAAGACTAGGTATGCAGCCTGTTTACTGATGACTGCCAATATATGCTGGTAGCTCAGGACAAAAAAATTAAACTCCTTTATTCACACAGTGGATGCAAATGGCTTTTTCTTTCTTTTTTTTAACCAAAGATTACATCTTCTTTTCGGTGCAATGATTTTTTTTCATGCTTGATTTGAACTCCCTGAACTGCTTGATTCATGTATCACCCACCCCCACCCCACTCAAACACACACACCCCCACCACCACCACACACACACTAGAATAATCTGATCATAATAACGGCAGTGTTGCTATCTGATGTTCAGGCATTTAAATATTTCAGTTAGGATTAAGAGCCCCCCAAAAAAAAACAGCATGTTGACAGCTGACACCTCCGTAATCCTTGCTCTAATACAAACAATAAACATTGCATCAGAGGACAGTTGCGGTATAAAGTTTGATCTTTTTATAGCATGTAATGCAAACACATGCTTCTTCCTCTGACTTTGTTTTTATATATTATTTTGGGTTTGGAGTAAACCTTAAAATGATGTCTGAGGTTTAACTCTGTATTTTGACATTTTTTTCAAACCCAGTCACAGAGTGCTTGTCGATATGAAAGGTGCCATTACTACTGAAATATTCTTTTGTCTGTCATAGTTAGTTTTTTCTAACATAATAGTCTTGTCTGAGGTATTTCCATCAGACATCATCCCATAATGCTTTCTAGTGCACACAGTTGAGCCCTGGTTCCCACACTTGTTGTTGTGTATGAATGAAAGGTACCTATTAGGGCTAAACCACTGTTACAGTCATACAGGTACTGCTACTATCAAAAGGTGTTAAAAACTCCTGCATAATTGCTTTATTGCTGTCTCTGTCTAGCTACGTTTTATTTAGCTTCTGGTATTGTAAGGATCTGACGTCTATAACGGTTTGATTTTACATTTTATTTATTGAGCCGACATAATATTATTGTAGTTGGATGCCATGGGCATTTGGCTTTACATCACGCAGCAAACAGTGTAACACACACTATATATCCTAGCAGGACGTTGCCATATGATAGGCTCCTGGGAGTGGTCGCCAGTGTCATGTCAGGATATCTAGTATGGAATTATTATGGCAGCCACAGATTTAAGGACAGTTTTAAAAATAAAATTAATTTTCAACACATTCATTTTTTCACGTCACCTCATGAAAATGACAATTGTTATTTTTCACATCCTGACCAAAATGTGGTTGCACACCTGTGGTACAGAATGACATTGTTGCTGCGTGAAATCACCTTTTGGGTAGATTTTGAAATTTTTCTCCACCCTTGTTCATGAGGTCGGGTCCTAAGAAGGCTATGCTGAAAATCTGGAGTAAAAATATTACAAAACAACAAACTTATGAGCGTACATTGATATTTTCCAATGCACACTCATTACTTTGTTCATTTTAAGTGGACAATGTCCCTTTAAGGCAACACAGCAGCCATGTTGACTCTGACCAGAGTTTATCTACCATATGTTCCTATGCAGCTGGAGATACAGACTGTAGCTCCCTTCTCCCACACACAATTGCCTACACTATTTTGCAGTCTAGACTCTGGGTTATCAGAACTATTGTAATAGAATCAAGTGAGTCCTGAACAAGGCCCATTGTTTCATCCTGGGAGCAGACAGGTTTACGCACACCTGCACCCACTACTCCCCAACCAATGTGCTCCCTCTGCAGGACCGAATCAAATACCAAACCTGCCTCCTCAGTAAAAATGCCCTGCTGGGACTCGCTCCTCCTGCACTACAAAACCTACTTGAGCCATCACTTAACCCTTACCCCACTTGGGCCAGTGTCCAAAAACTCCCTTGAAGTCCCTTTCCTCAGAACTACAAAAGCGATGCACACTTTTGCCGTTCAAGCTCCACTGTGGCTCAATGATCTCCCAGAACCAGTCCCAAGCCTCAACAGAATTGGGCAGGTTAACAACCAACTCAGGCAATTTCTCTCTCCCAGTGCCGCCTGTCACTGCCCTTGATCCTTTCCTTCCTTATACTACAACAATGCTCCTATGAGCTGCCTGTTCCCTCCACACCTGCACCACTCCCCATTAATCTTATCTTCTTATTGACAAAGCAAACTGTGTGCTGCCTCAATTGTTCATGAAATGTTGTACCATTTACCCTGTACTGTAAACTTGCTTACTTTAACTCAATCAATGCTATGTTCTTTTCATTTACTTGTTTGATAGATTGCTCTACTGATGACGTGGGACCTTTGTAAATGAGCTATCTTAAGCTCGAAAGTGATTGTCCGAACAAATAAAATATATAACTCTGCTTCCTGGGGTGATAATCCTTTAAGTGTTTGCAAGTGTGCACAGTAGTGCTTTTATTAGTTCTATACTGCTGTAATACAATTTGTGCTTTTTTAGGGTGCACTTTGACTTTGTGTTTAGTTTTTGCACCAGCTGTAGGAGAGTTTGCACTTGTTTGAATATGTATGACTACCTTTTCGACTGGAATTGCATTTCTGGGGCCTCATTCTGAGCTGCAGTTGTTGTGGATCTTGACACAGGGTGCACTAGGCAACCTGCTGTGTCCCATAACAAATTTGCAGTACACAATCCCTGACTTATGTGTCAGGGGAGTACAAATAATATACTCCTAATGCACAAAATAGGAAGATGTGCATACAATTCCATGTGCAGGCATGCATGCGAGTGTGCAGCAGGGACACTCATTCCTGCACCTGCTCAACTGTACCTGTGGCCCACTTGTGGGCTGAGGAGAAATGTGCTGTGATTGGTGCCTCGTCATCTTCGTCCAGTGGCCTCCCTCCCAAACCCCAGCCTAGTGTAAATCTCAGGTAGTCCAGCATATACCCTCTTCCAAGCTTAGTTCCCTCTGAGAACTCCTCTGTCATCTCAGTTTCTCACCAGTTTCCTTTCCCAGCAAGCACTTTGGTGCCAGTCGCAATTTAACAATGTTTCTACCACCTTCTGCAGGCAGGAGGCATTAAGTTGCACTGCCCCCCCCCCCCGTAGGTTGCAGTGCTTTTGAACATGGCACTGTGTTCCATTAGCATGGTGAACCAGCCCCCTTTTCAGAACCAGCACACTTTGATGCATCATGGCATGGAAAGTGATTGCGACCCCCTTTGAGCATGGCGGCCACTACAAAATCACAGTGGCAACAGTTATGTGATGGTCTCTGGCACCCAAAGAATGAACCTATGATACCAGGTTCAACTGCTGTGTAGGGGTGCAAAACCCACCCTTCTGTGTATGGTATTTGTGGGTGCAATACATCTGCACTAGTGCTGCTATAAGAAGAACTACATTTTTGTAACTGAGTATGGGGCCTCTAGTTACAGAAGGTGAATAATTTCTTCTTCAGCCCCTAGTCAAAAAGGTCTGGAAAGGACCCTTGCAAGCTCTGGTCATATATAGTAAGGCAGACAAACAATAAAAAGGCATGGGATTTTAAACTGTGACAATGTTCATACATGTTTTGTTTCAAGACTTCACGTTATGTATGTGTGTACTGTACCTCTCACTAGAAAACATCAGCTATGATTCACCCCCCCCACACACACAAAATAACACACTGATGTAAACATGAAAATAGTAATGTTTATTCATATTTTCTATAAAGGTTTCTTGTTTAGAGAAAACTAAACTTGCAGAATTCAGCACATATAAATCTCCTCCTTCTACATATACAGGAAATACTGAAGCATGTTGAATATACATACAGCATGAGAATCTTGTTATATACAGTTAAAATGCCCATCATCCTCATAACATAGTTAAACATCCAGGCATGTTGTTCCCATGTTAATCCAAGTGGCCTGAACAAAAACAATAGTACAGCCACAACTGTGCAGGATGTCGCAGCATGCAATGAGCATGTTTTCCAAAGAATCCAAGAAAACATTAAAGTAGTAGTGCACCTTGCATTACATACACAAATTATTTACATCTCAATAACATCTACACATTTGCTTGTCACGTTAAAATACATTAACTTGCATTGACTCTTGCATTTGTATTGGTGTAAACTTTTCTAGTAGTTAAAAAACAAGTTCAGGGTACATTTTCAGTAAAGGCCGTATTCTCACAGATTATGGGTTTGAGGTGTATATGGCAGTTGCAGGCTGCACATACAGTATATCATACAATAGTCTGGACAGTTGCTACACAAACTGTGGGAAATTAATGTTAAAGCAGCAGTATCTATTATTCGCCAAAAAAGTAATTTTTTTTTAGTAATAATGGTATTCTTAATCGCCTTTGATTCATTATGTGTGTGATTTTTTTTTTTAATTCTGTCATGCATTTTTAAAAGTCTTATTACAAGGCTTATAACTAATGAGGAGGCAGTCTGTGTAGAGGTTGGAGCCCTGAGCTGTGAACCTTGAGACCCAGCAGACCAAGGGTTGAATCCCACAGTTGCTACATGCACCCTTTTTGACCCTGAGCAAGTCACTTAACCTCTCAGTGCTCCTGGGTCACACCTGGAAATGAGCTTTGGCTCAGTGTTCCTTTCCCAGCCAAATATACACAAATAAAATAAAAAATTAATTCAAGACAATAAATGTAGCCGCCACCAGCTGTTTTTAAAGATCTCCTCTCCTGAGGTTATTTTTTTTTTTGACTATACATACTATTTCATATAGTGCATGTTTGAAGACCGTGCTAACGCATGTTTCTGACGGGAAGCAGTGCAGCACCACACCGCACCAAAATGTTTACTTTTACCATGGTGGGTGTGGCAAGAAAGTAGTATATTCTAACATTTTAAAACCATATCTCACAGTTCATGAATAAATAAAATAGGAAAAATGGTATGTTTATGTTATGCCCTTGTTTGTGCTCTGACTTTATCTTTAATTTTTTTTGTTTTGTTTTACAGTACTGCTGCTTTAAGTCTACCAAGGGTAAACCGTTGATCTTCTGTATGCAAATAAGACCACAGCAACCCTTTTACTGTTGTCAAGAGTGGTCTCATGCATATTTATATGGTGCAAAAATTCATCTGGTACACTATGAATGTAACAGCACTCTTAACAACCATGGTTTCTGCAGCTGTATTAATATATTATTCACCAATAATACAAATAAAAAAAATGCCTGAATGTGCCCATTTCCAGGGCACCTGCTCAGGAGACACTCTGAAAAAATAAGTGTCTCACAGGCAGGGAAATGGAGTGTTCTGATTAGTCAAGCGGGATCCCGTGATCTATAATTGGCATTATAAATAATGACATCACTGTCAGTCAATAATGACTGTTTACTTCTAAAGTTGCCATGTATCCTTACCACCATAACAGGGTGTCCAGTTCTAACTGTTCTATAATTCTGAAATTCTAAGTTCCGTTGGCATAGCCTGCCCCGCCAACTTCAGGTTTTCCTAATATGCTACATGGTGAAACATTTTGATTTTAAATTCAAATTCCATTTTTTAAAAGATAATCCTTAACATGTTTTATAATAGTTACTGTGTATTTAGAGTTCTTTTTTTGCTTATTGAGTATTTTTGCAAGTCTTTTGTGTGCCAGAGCTGCTTGGCTTCACTTTGCAGTTCTTTTACCCAAAGAACTCAAGCATGCACTCTTATAACTGTAAGGAACACAGTAACTGTACATATAAATAGAATAATAGATAGGTAAGTGTGTATTACAAGGCAGTAATACTATCGCAAGGGTTTTGGGGACATGGAACCTCGAGAGCGAAGCTCGAGAGAGAGTCTAAGGTTCTCAAAATCTCGAGATGGTATTACTGTCTTGTAAAACACTTATTTTTCTGTTATTTTTTGTAATATATGGATCCACTGATAATACTACAGTTGGAGATGACCTTTGAACTGTAGTATTATCAGCAAAAATGATAGTATTCTCAATTTTCAGGATAGTATTGTTGAGGATAGTGATTTATTACTGGGAAATTTTTGTATAACTTTATCCATATATTACACATATTTAAATAACAGAAGTGGACATACTGTATAAACAACAAGATAAAAGTGATACCTCGGCTGATCACTACACTAACAGCTAAATACAAAAATATGCTGTAGTAAGTGTCATCATAATGGTATATCTTGAAGTTTAGTACCATCACAATGGAATTCTGCACACCCCAATCAGACAGCAGCTTTAAAAATACTGATGAAATTTGTCCAGTGCAGCACTGAAGCCAGCAGCTGAAATCAAAGGGAAACAGTTAAAGGGGACAGGAAATGTGTGTGACTATGCAGCTGCTTGTCAAGTTCCTATTTTTCAAGTAAACAGTATGAATCAACAGGATGTGCATTGTTCAGAGTTAAATGCATACCAGGGATGCTATAAGGCATGAAGCTGCAGGCAGCATGCCTTCAGCCCCAGGGAGTGTGGCTAGAGCAAAATACACATACCCCAGTGCCATACTGTGCTTATAAAATGGGTAAACTTAGAAAAATTAAAAAAAATACTAAGTTTTATTATTGAAAACAGGTATTTTCTTTTGTTAAACGTAACTAGTAAAAAGTCATCCATCCCCAGCTGTCAAACATCTTTCTATCCACTCATTCAATAGATGGAGGACAGGATTTACTGAAGAAATCAGGACTGAGTCCACACCGCAAAGAACAGTTACATAAGAACTTACCGTAACAGTAGATCTCTAAGGGGATCTCAGTCATCAGGTAACACCATAAAAACCTTTGCCGTCGGCAAAGGGAAATCCACACAGAAGATTTTCAGCAGTACAACTGGGGCTGCCCATGCCACTGTCGTCCATCGATGTCATCAACCCTATAAAGGCGTGAGCGGCCCTGCTCCCTCCTCAGTTCTTTCTCCCCGGACACTAAGGAAGCTATGCTCTTGTCATGGGGGAACTGAGAGGAGAGAGAGAGAGAGAGGTGTCCAGACCTATATGAAAGGCTGGATACACCACACAGCCAGTTTCTAGACAGGAGCCCCCAAGAAGGAGGATGGTGGGAGGGAGAGCATACCTGATGACTGAGACCCCCTTGAAGATCTACTGTCATGGTAAGTTCTTCCATAACTGTTCTATCTTCTTCAGAGGTATCTAAGTCATCAGATAAAACTGTAGGAATGAGTCCCAAGCAGTTACAAGTGCAAAACAGGCAGTCTGGAAGGAGGACTTACCATAAACTTAAGACAGGAGGCCCTGCAGCACAGCCCTGCCAAAACCTGCACAGGCTCTAGAGGCAATGTCCAGACTGTAGTGCTTGGCAGATGTATGGAAAGTAGTCCAGGGGGAAGCTGCACAGATGTCAGGGGCTGAGACCCCTCAGAAACCAGCCACAGAGGTAGCCATAGCCCTTGTGGAATGAGCTTTGATGGCACCAAGCAGTTCTTTGCCATACTTATTGTAGCAGAACACTATGCAATTTGCCAACCATATGGATAAACATTGCTTGGAAACTGAAATGCCCACTCGACCTGGGGTGAAGGAAACAAACAGCTGCTTTGACTTTCTAAACTCCTTGGTTCTAAACAGTTAGTACTTCAAAGTTCTGTGCACATCTCACCTATGGAGCAGTGCTTCCCCTGGATTGGCATGCTCAGGAAAATAAACAGGAAGGTGGACAGACAGGTTGAGTGTAAACTCTGAATCCACCTTAAGTAGAAATTTAGGATTTGTGTGCAAAGACACCTTGTCTTAGTGAAAAATCAAATATGGCTCCTGGCACCAGAGGGCTTGAAGCTCTGAAATTCTTCGAGCAGAAGTAATGGCAACTAAAAATAATGCTTTCCAAGACAGAAAGCATAACTCGCAAGTCGCAAATGGTTTAAAAGGAGTCAGGGTCAGTTTCTCCAAAACTAAATTCAAGTCGCAAGCTGGGACAGGAGAACAGATTGGGGGCTTCAGATGCAGGATGCCCCTGAAAAAGGTACAGGAGACATCCAGCTGAGCAATCGTGCTGTTGCCCATGGGCTCATAAAATGCAGAAATAGCCGAAAGGTGGAACCTTGAAGGAGGAGTACTGGAGACCTGAGTCAGAGAGTGAGATCAGGTAGTCCAGGATATGGTTCACAGCGCGGGTGACAGGGTCTAAACTATGTCTGGCAGCCCAGATGGCAAACTGCTTCCACTTCATGTCATATGTGACTTGAGTGGAAGGCTTCTCGGCAGCCACTAGGACACCTGCCACTATGTAAGAGACCCGAATCTGGTGATGGCTATGTCCACAGGAGCCAGGCATGCAGATGGAGGGATCTGAGGTTGGGATGGACCAGAGACCCCTGAGCCTGGGTCAGCAGATTCCTGCAAAGAAGGACCAAGACCGGAAGTTCTTCTGCAATCTACTGAAGCAGAGGGTACCAAATCTGTCGAGGTCAGAATGGAGCTACTAGGATCATGCTGGCCTCCTCCAACTGCAATTTGATGAGCACCCTCTGAATCAGAGGAAATGGAGGGAAGGCATAAAGAAACCTCCCGCTCCAAGAGAGGGACAACGCGTCTCACCAGAAAACTCCAGGCCCTGGATCTAGCGAGCATAAACTGGGCAGTTTTGCACTGAGTGGGGTCGCAAAAAGGTCTAACTCTGGATAACCCAATCTTTCGAACAAGTCTTTTGCAACGGATGAGAGAAGCTCCCATTCATGCATGCTGGACTGATCATACTGAGACTGTCCACCAGAGTGTTTAGTGCACCTGGCACGTAGACTGCAGAGAGTGTCAAACTGTAATCCAACGCCCAGTACCACACTCTGATGGCCTCCATGCAATGGGGGTATGAATGCGTCCCCCCTTGCTTGTTATTGTATACTATGCTTAGATTGTCCAACTGCACCAGCAACTGACCCAGAATGAGGTGTTCCTGAAAAGCCTGCATGGGGTACAGCACCACTCTCACCTCCAGGACCTTGATACACAGGGAGGCTTCCCACTAGGACCAAGAGCCCCGGGTCTGGAAGGGAGCCAGGTGAGCTTCCCAGCCCAGATCTGAGGCATCCGTGGTTAGGATTTGATGTGGGAGGAGATCTGGAATGGGGCACCTTGAAGCAGATTCAAGGCGTACATCCACCACTGCAGTACCCTGTGTACTGGGGAGGAGACCAGGACTGGTTGATCTAACTCATCCGTGTGTTGGTCCCACTGCACCCGGAGGGTCCACCAGAGACTGTGCATATGAAGTCTGGCCAGTGGAACAGTGGGTATGGCAGCTGCCATCAGACCCAGCAATCTGAGATATACTCTGGCAGGAATGTAGTGATTTTGGGTGATTTCCTGAGCTTGAGCCATAAGGCACTCTGCCCTGTTTTGGGGCAGAAAGGCCTTCCCCTGTGCTGAATCCAGAACTGCCCCTATGTACTGTGACCTTTGGGACAGTACCAGAACTGACTTGGGCGGATTGATAATAATGCCCAGAGAGTATAAAAGCTGTAGAGTTTGCTCCAGAGTCAGCAAAAGCTGTTCCCTGGACAGGGCATATAGGAGCCAGCCGTCTAGATAAGGGAACATACAGTCCCTCCCTTCTGAGAGCTGCTGCAACTGCTGCTAAGCACTTGGTAAAGACTTGCAGCACAGACGACAAGCCAAAGGGCAGCACTTTAATCTGATAATGCTCACACTGAAAGGCAAAAATGGAGAAACTTCCTGCGAGGAAGAAAGACCGAGATATGCAAGTAGGCACCCTGCATGTCCAGGGAGCAGAGCCAGCACCCTGATTTGAGAAGGGGCATCACGTCAGGCAAAGTTACCGTCCGTAACTTTTTGTACTGAACATACAGATTGAGGTCTTTCAGGTCCGGAATAGGCCTCAGATCGCCGATCGCCGACTTTTTTGGGGACCAGAAAAAACCTGGAGTTAAACCCCTTGTTTCTCTGGTGCCTAAGCACTGGCTTGATGGCCTGCTTGTGCAGAAGGGACTGCACCTCCTACCGGAGAACAGACAAGTGAGCTGGGGGGTAACAGGAGCACAGAGGCAGGGTTTCTGGAGGCTGCTCAATGAGCTCCAAGGGTGTGTCCCCTTTCTGTGAACTGTAGGACCCATGCATCTGAAATTATGGTTCTCCATTGATTCAGAAGGAGGGAGAACCAATCTCCGACCATCGCCTCCTGGTCCAGGACCATAACGGGGGGTCTGGCAAGGAGTCAAGCAATGGTGGAGCCAGCCGAGGGGGCTGGTCCCTCACTTCTGGGTGCTCTGCCACTGCCCCAGCACTGGAGGGGGCAGGCAAGGCAGCCTGGGTTCTGCATTTTCCCTGGGGCCGGGGAGCTGACTCAGGCCTATTGTTTGGTTTGTGAAAGGGAAGATGCCCTCTACCCCTTGGCTGAGTGTGGTAGAGGGAGTGGACAGATTTGGGGGCCCTGCCCAAGGCTTGCAGATCATTAATGATGTCCTGGACATCAGGGCTAAATAGCTTGACTCCATTAAAGGGGGTTTTATGCACTTTTTGTTGCACGTCATCTGCAAAACCTGATACTCAGAGCTAGAAATGTCTGCGTAGGCATATGCCCATGTCAGCTGCCCTGGCAACAATGTCAGCCATGTCATACAGGGCTCTGAGGAGATGTTTACTAATATCTTCCGCAGTCTGAAGACACTGAAGCAGTTCTTGTTTATGGGTGCCCTCTGGGAAGGGCCTGGGCAACAGCTTTGCCCTTCTTAAAGCTGGCATTCTGGTATTTAACCATGTGTGACAGATAGTTTGCAATCCTCAAGCCTAAAGTAGAGGAGGCAAATACCCTTTTACCCCAGAGGCATATTCTGCAAGACTCTTTGTCTGGGGGAAGGGAACTAAGGTGCTTAGGTGCCTTAGACCTGTCATGAGTTGCCTTAATGACCACTGAGTCCATCTCGGGCTGCGCAGTACAGCAAGGGAGACCCTGGGGGCATGATGGAGTTTGCCCACCCAGTGAGGCATTGCTGGCACCATATCTGGTCTGTGTCAGGCTGCCAAGGCTGCATTCCTCAATGCTGGTAAAATAGGAGGAATGATCTTTGGGGAAGATACTGGAATCTCCAGGAAATCCACTAATTTTTTTCTGGTGGCATCCTATACCTCAGTGTGGAAGCCCATGGCTGAGGACAACTGCTTCATCACATTAAAAAATATGAGGTCCTCAGGAGGAGACCTGGGTGTATGTTTTACCATGTCTTCACTGACAGAAGAGGCTGTGGACCTGTCAGAGAGTTGTATCTCTTTCTCTTCCTCCTCCTCCTCATCAGGAATAATAGGTTCTGGGTGGTACTCCTCCTCAACATCGACCTCTTCTAAATCTGGGTCTGGCGTAGGATGTGCCAACAGTGCACCATGGGGAGCTTCCCAGGGCCGACAAGTAGGTGTTGATGACGAGGCAATCATCAATGGCATCAGTGAGGGGGCCTATAAGTGCCCAGCTGCTGCGCAAGCACATTAGGGAACTTGAGCAGAGCTTTGTCCAGGTTGATGGTGGTCATCGACAGAGGGGGGGGTCGATGGCCCAGGTGTCTACGACCCGCCTGCTGGATCTTGAGGACCTGAAGAGCCTGTAGCCCCAGATGGAGGGGGAGGCAGGTCTTGATGGGGGAGTTTCAATGAAGAGCCTGTTGTTGATAAAGATAGGGCTGCCAGCCCAGAGGTTGATGGCTGGCTGCCCTGTAAATTGGGTGGAGGTGCTGTCGGTATGGGTCTGGTGGGCACAGGGATCTGGACAGAAGATTTCTTTGCTGGTGCAGTCGCAGCCGACGAAGCTCCCCAGAAGAAGGACAGGCTGTGGGGAACAAGAACGACGCCAGTGGAAGAGGTCGCAATCTGTCTTTTTTGAGACCCCCACCCCCGAGGACTGTCTTGGACCTCAGAGGCCTAGGAGCTCAAAGAACAAGTAGGCAACTGAGAGGCCAGGACCCTGAAGGACCCCTGCCTGGAACTGACTACCTGTTGATCCATCAAGAAATTTCTGAGAACCTTTCTGCTTCACCTGAGGGTTATTTGGTTAAATGTCTAGCAGAGCTCACAGTCAAAAGCTTTGTGATCAGGCCCAAGGCAGCAGACACAAGAGAGAGTGTTCATCTGTGGAGGCAATCTTCTTTTCACAGCAGCAGTGATGGAAGAGAGAAGTTGAGGGATTAACTCTCAACATAAACAATGTGGAGGAATCTCTTTAAAAAAGAGATTTTGGATAAAGTCGAAGAAAAAAGCCGAAGGCGAAAAATGGCACGAATACTATGACAGAGCTTCCATGGAGACCCATGCGAGTGAGCCGACAGCGGGAAATAACTGAGGAGGGAGCAGGGCTAATCATGCCTTTATATGGCTGATGACGTCAACAGATGTCGATGGCATGGGCGGCCCCAGTTGTACTGCTGAAAATCTTCCATGTGGATTCCTCTTTACTGACAGCGAAGGTTCCTATGGTGTTATCTGATGACTGAGATATCCCTGAAGAAGATCAGCAGTTGCAGTCTGAACTCCCTGTAGCTGCAGAGAGTTAAATACACAGCTGCAGCACTTGTGGCAGAAGGTACGGCTGGTCGGACGAGCCATGACAGATCTCCGCAGCTGCAGAGATCTCCCAGGCAACACCACCTGCAAGTTGCCATAAATCATGGAGCTGGTCGTAATCTGGCTCCACATCTGTGAATACCTGCAGCTGCGGGTAACCTGCAGAAGTGCAAGTGGCAACCCACTTGCGCCAGTTTTTTCCCGCAGCTGCGGGTATATCGGTCGGTACGTGAATCTAGACTAGAATGTTTGTTTATTATGGAATGCAGGGGCTCAAACGTCTTCAGAACTCTGCTGGCTAAGTGTTCAACTCTCACCACACAAACACACACACAAAAGACATAAAGGAAGGGATTCAAGTTTATCTGGGCAGGGTAAGCAGCACAGAGTTTCCTGGTAAGCAGGTAATGATGGAGGGGCTCTCAGGTCTGAAAAGAAGCTCCAAAAAACAAAACTTGGTAGTTCATTTTTCTTTAATTTGTATATGAGTGTAAGGAGGCAAATACAGTGTAAAAGAAAGACCAGTTAAACAAATTTGTTTTATTTTTTTCAGGGAGTTTTATTTTTAGGGTCTGAATTAAATTTGTTCTTTATTTTGTGAGGGAATTTTCTTTTTATGATTTGAATTAAATGTGTTCTTTTATTTTTTGAGAGAGGTTTATTTTTAGGGTCTGGATGATTTTTTATTGAGTAAAAGTGGCAGCCATGTTTGTAATGGCAATCCCAAAATTTTTGAAAAAGGCACTGATACAGTTACTGCGCTGTGCTCTGATTGCCAGCAATTCTTCCCCATGCATTAGACAGATCTCAGATAAAGGTGCCAACCAATTAGGATGCAGGATTTTTCCTGCCCATTTTATAAAATTATATTCATACCCCAAATGATGCATATTTAACTCTACTCAAAGAAATGTTAAAACTGTGCTGTACTGTTTTCCTTGTATGGGCAACATTTGGTAGTTTTCTTTCCTGGAACTAGAAATTTAGAGTTTTGAATATTACTGCATGGATTCAGATCTCTGAGCATGAGCTGATGACCTATCAGAACAGTGTTCATAGTTTTGAATCCATGCAGTGACACAGTCAAAACTCTAAATTACTGGTTCCATGAATGGTAAAAAAGTAGGTGACTGAAAATCATTACTTGGACAAAGGAGACATTTTCAGTGCACAAGACTTCAGGCTTACTTGGGGTGAAAGCAGTTTATTCAAAAATCATTACTTGTATACAAGGGAGGTTGCTACCTACTTTTAGCAATTAACATACTGTATACACACAAAAAGTGGTGATATACTGTATGGGCAAATAACAAGAAGAGATTAGAAGGTGTTGCAAAGTACATCTAATGTCATATAATGTATGGTAAGTGCCTATTAACCACCATAATCAGCAGTTACACAGCTTTGTTATGCACTGTTTAGAATTTTAAAAAGCTGTTAACCACACTTCGGGAACTTCCAAACAGTGACATAAGAAAAAAGAATGCACCAGAGTTCCATAATTCTCACACATAGAATGCAAACAGTGTTTTTTTGACCATACACTATAAAAGATGATGGTTGGGGATCGGGTGACAACCATGCTGAGATCACCTCTCATGGTTGCTAGGGCTACAGTAAACCTCTCGAGCTGCGCTCTCAAGGTTTACCATGTTGCCCTAGCAACCACTCGAGGTGATTATAGTGTGGTTATCACCCGATCCCTAGCCATTATCCTCTATGTAATATCGCCCATGACACAGAGGAGTCAGTGGAAATGGGGGGCATAATAAGAGACAGAATATATATAATATGATATGCAGTGGGGATGAGTAAAAACAAATGATTTATGTTCAGAAGAGTAGTTTGACCTTGGGTGACCTCACAAGTGGTGCAAGCCATGAATGAGGTATCCAAGGTCAAACTGCTCGAGTGCACATAAATCATTTACAGTATTTAACAAGTTCCCACTGCATATTCCATTTATGCAACAGACCTGTAGGTTTTATTTTGTGTGTGTGGGGGGGAGGGGGTACTGTTTATTTTAGTTTTTTTCACAAAAGGACTGGAATTTTTTTATGCTTTGCTCCATCTTATTTCACAATTCAGGGCTAGTTGCTATGGTCTGTAGTAATATGATGCCCTTATGTCCACTGCACGTATATCCATTAGTTTAAACTGGGAGCTGGGCCAGGTTTTTTTTTTTTTTTTAATGGCATTCGTTTTTTACCGAGAAACCATTTAAAATATCTGGTTGATCCTACATTTTTTAATAACTATCAGGATGATCCTGCGTATATAATTTATCTGGCTGATCCTGTGTTTTGCACTCTTTTTTTATTTGTAGCGCGTGAGCACTGGGCTTGTGTCGTGGACTGAGCAAGTAGGAAGCAGACCATGCTAGCAGAACTAGTACTGTGTGACAGGGAAGTTAGTTTAAAATGAAAAGATCAGATTTTTTATTTGTGCAGTGGTACAGTGAACAAGAAACAGGACCGGAGAGGAAGCCTGATGCAGGGAGATGGCACTTTTTTTAGTAAGAGCAATCTGGTTCCTAGGGCTCCTACCTGATGGTGCTGAGAGCATGCTCACTGATCGGGGGCTTTTCTGTGTGTGGGTGGGGTTGAGATTTAAGAAAAATAGTAGTTCCATTCTTGCTTAGTGAGAAGCCACTGATTTTCTAGGGAACCTGCTGTGTGTGTGTGTGTGTGTGTGTGTTTCACCTGTGCACTGTTGGGGAAAAAGGAGCCTGAAATGGGGGCTTCTGTGGAGAGGAAACATGTATGAAAGCTGGAAGAAGTAGTGACGGCAGTCCAGGGGTTTGATTGACAGTATTTATACTACATATGTTGTATAAATAATGGATATGTGATGGTGGGCTGCTGTATACACGATTTATTTGAATGAGCTACGAGTCACCTTGGATGATCTCACGAGTGGCAGAGCCACAAGTGAGGTCCCACGGTCACTCACCGTGAGTTCAAATAAATCGTGTATACAACAGCCCATCAGTACATATGCAATTTATGCAATAGGGTCTTGGTGCAGGTTTGATTTTTTTATTATGTTTTTATTTTATTTTGGAAGTTCTGTTTAATAAAGTGTCTAGCTTTTTTCTTACATTCTGTGTGTTAGTGGGCTGTTTGAAGTGGGTTGGTATCACACAAACACTGCTGCTAGGGTGGTATGTCTGTTTGTTTGGGGCACTGTACTTCATTGGCTGAGATTTTGTGTGTGGGAGTGCTGAAGTGTTTGGCAAACATTGTGGTCCGTTTCTCGCTTAGCGAACGTTTGAGCAAGCTGCTTTTTTTTTCCCCCTCAATTAGTTTATCTGGTTTATCCTGCATTTAATGTCCAGTTTTGTGCGCAAGCCCCAGGAAGGGAGTGATTTGAAGGGATGGCAATGGTAGCGAGTGTTGCATATTTGCCATGTATGAGGAGAACAGAACGGAGTTTTGCTGAAGCCGGAGGAAGAGAGAGACTCTGAAGGTTTTAAGATGTGAGACAGTAACATGGGAGCTCAGGCAGGTGGGCGGGGGCACGGTTCACTGTTTTGGCAGGAGAAACTGCAAAATGTCAGGCTATGGGTTTTTGAGGGTCACATGCTGCCATTTCAATAAATGAAATAAATTAAGTATCCAATTGATCCTGCTTTTGAGATGTGCATCTGGTATGAGAGATGTGGGTGACTGACTGTAAGCAAACAAAGTGTCGGGAGGAGGAAGGATGATTGACGTTAAGGTGTGAAATAAATGGTAGATGATTAACATTAGGGTGTTAAATAAATGGTGGATGACTAACATTAGGGTGTTAAATAAATGGTGGTTCTGAGATTTATTTAACACCAGTAAGAATAAACACATTTTTTCACTGCTTTTGTGCCTACTCCTACTGCATACGATTTATTTATACAACACATGTGAAAATAACATGGTGTAAAAATGACAAGATGAAAACATATCTTAGCTAGTGACATCAGTTACAGCAACATATCAAAAATATGTTCTGTTGTCACAATGGAAATTGCAAGGTTTCTGTCATTATTGTGGAATACTGAACCTATCAGAGAGCAGCTTTCACAATGCTGTTGCCTAATGCGGCTCTGAAGCCAGCTGTTAAAATCATGGAAAAACAGCAAAATGTTCAAACTGCAGATTTAAAAGCATTAACGTGTAAACTACTGTTGTACAGCCATCCTAATCTTTTGCTTTCCCACAGAAAAGTTTAGCACATTAAAGTACTGAAATACAGCACTTTCCTCTTACCGCAGTATCATTCAAGGCACGCATAAAGTGTTTTTACCTTGTTGTACAGCTTGTGTTTAGTCACCACAATAAGGTAATACTTCAGCTAATATGGTACTTACACTGTAAAGGGAATGCTGTACTACAGTACCGTAATGTGGTAAACTTTTCTATGATAACCAGTTATCACTGTATAAATCGAATATATAAAAGCCTGACTCATAATAGGCAGTTTATCAGCACTTGTGAGTGGGCAACTCTTTCAAATCTCACTTGTGGCCCACTTGTGAGTTATGGTTCTGCTCCTTGCACTTGAAGATTAATTGCATATTCTGAGTCAGCCATTGCATATCCCATACAGTATATATACATTTATCTGTGCATGTATGTGTGTATATTGCCACTCATGGAAATAAATGTGTTATTCCACTACAATCCATTATGTATTTGATATGCACTACACTATTTGGAATGCTTGTACTGGTGTTTTGCATTGTCTCACATTAAAACAGCCTGCCTTTCCATTGTAAACTCTTTATCTGGCCCATTGGTCTTTGTGTTCTAGTTTCAGAATCTAAGTGGAAATAACACGTTCCAAGTGTTATAAAATGTCCTCGAAGTAAAAATAAAGATGTATCCCCAAATCACAGACATACAATATAACCATGCACACACACATAATACATGGTTTTATGACATGAACTATTAAAATAAAATGTAGTTCAAACAAAAGAAATGCAAAACAAATGTAACAGTTGGATCTTTTACCCAGTTACTGTTAAATTTGTATCAATAGGTGTGAATATAATTTCTGGAAATAGGAACACTACAAGTAGCTGCATATCAATAATTCCTGTACTGTTTAAATCATTAAAGAAATAGATGTTAAAGTTATAACTAGTAAACTGATGTTGTAAAAATCAAGTATGCAACCGTCAGACTCAAAATATGCAGTTTATCATCGGTTGTGAGGCTGGAGGACTTTCACAACTCACTCGTGGCTCTCCCACTAGTGAGTTGTGGTCTCACCTCCTCACACTTGATGAGTGCTAACTACTGATGGACTAAAACAAAAAGTTCATTGTTACTGTCCATTCTGCACCCATGTCCCTGGTCACTTCTATAAAAGGGACTGAGTCCCAATGATCTTACCCGACTAACAAAATAAATTAAAAACAAATCTTTGTCGCAGGCCATTTCTTATCCTCTATATTATCTCCTATATATACATTAGTGCATAAGGAACATGTACACTAGCCTTTCCATATTTGTTTGTGCAAAAATTAATAGTTACTTTCTGAATTTCTGACTGCTTCTGAAAATGAAGGGCATCACTTTATAAGAATCTTTAGCAGAACATTAAGGATTCTAGTCTCAAAACAAGACATACTGCCTTACACCATTTGTAGCTTTTAGAGTAGCGTGACAGGAAAGTATGAAAAAACATAAATTATGCATAATTTACTCATAATAGATATGCATAATACATAGTAAATTGGTGCATAACTCCTTTTTTACAGCTTACCTCCCTCTGCATATCTTAATGCTACAGAACTAGCTCATTGCTGCCACTGGCTCTCAGTCTACACATTTGTAACCAGTTGCTCATTATGAACAAATGCCTGTTTATAAAGTAGTTTTGCTCACACACCACCAAAGTTTTACTTAGATTCTTATCGCAAAGTGCTGCAAAACAGTCTGCATAATATTAAGTAGAAAAAAATGGCTTGGATTTATTTTATTTTTTAGAATACTTTCATTTTGTTTTTAGTTGTGTAACATCCTAACTGGGAACATTATCACATCTGAAAAACAGGATGCTGCCTCTCTTGTGATTAGCATATGTCTACCTGCTAAACCATCTCCATGAACTGCATAACTCACAGAGCCCTGGTAGACAGCTCAAGTACTGAGATCACCCTCTCCTTCTACAGGTGCTGTAAAATACTGTGCACGGTTATTCATAGTCTGTTTACAGACTGGTTACATACATTTTGCAAATACATTTGTTTACATCATTCAGAGCATGCTCAAGAATTAATACGAGGTTCGAGCCTACAGTAAAGTGCTAAACAGTAAATCCTCCCCATACTGCATACTGAGTTTTGCAAAGGTACTGTATATAATAAGATAAAAACTAAATCCTGAATTTAGTCCTAATACAACAATTTTCATGAATTGTGAACATCTATTTGGGTCACTGTGATACCCCAATAAAAAGTGCTTGTCTGTGAGCATGCTCCTTGCAGTTTTGGTAACAGTTGGAAAGTGCTGATTTATTTCATCTACCACCACATGACGGACTCCAAACAAGACATCTGCTTCATCACTGCCACTGCGGTGCTGGGCAGCTTATCGTGTGTAGTCAGCAACTTCAAAGTCAACCAGCTCAGGGTACGTAATGACAAACTAACATTAGCTTATTCAAAATACTGGTGGCTGGCTGACTGCGTTTCTGTAGCTCAGCAAGTCCTGTCTTACACTAGCCAACAGTAGATACAGAATAGTCAGTTTCAGCACATTGTTTTGCATTTTTACAACAGTCACTTCATGAAACTGTGACCTACTGTTTCTCAATTACAGGCAAGATTCAATACTCCCTACATACTGTGGACAGCACCTTAAAGCAGCAAGCAGCACTGAAGACTACTCTTAAAAAGTTACTACTGTACACTATTCAGCAAAGTAGCTTTTATTTTTAATGTCTTTAAAAAATGTCACTTTATTGTTTACAGCATCCCTCGCCCATTCATTGATACGAGCTGAGAGATGGTGCTTCTCTGTACAAGTTAGCTGTTTTGCATTTTTTTGTTGCAGTTTTTATGGCACATTTATTCACACCAGGGCAATTCTAATCCAAAACAGAGCAGTGGGCGACCCCTTGGTAATAAAACAGCACTGTATGGAACAGACGTTAGACCTTATATAGTGCCTTTCCCACCCACAGTAGCTCAACAGGCTTTAAATATCAAGGAGTTAGATACAGCACTGCAATTGCAGTTACTGAATGTAGGCAGGCAGATTGCTTATATGTGTTCAACAATGTCCCATGTGTAACTATGGTCAAATGTACTGGGATCCACTGAATTGAAAGAAGATTTAAGACAAAATCCTGAGGTAATCTCTCCTCCTGGTTTTGAACATTGCTATGAGATCATTAACCCCTACTTGGGAAACACCAGGAACACACAGAAGGAACTTCATTACAAAAAATTACATTCCGAGGATGGCACCTCTGAGACAGCAGCATTTCATTAGTACTGCCCTGCAGCATCAGAATTAAGTACAAGCCCACGTCCTAGTGTGGTACCAAAACCCTAGACCTTCTGGTTTCACTGGCTCTTGAGCCAGCTGCTTATAAAATCAGGGCACTGAATTTAGGCTAGGGTAGCGGCAAGACCAACAAAACAACAGCCTTTGATGTGAGTAGGGAAAAATGTGAAGTTTATTTTCTCACTTGCGGCACTGAGCATAAAGCAGTATCAGTCAGCAAAAAAAGTCATCATGTAGTTTTTTTTACTGTAGCATTAATATATTTCTGAAAGAGTCATCCTCAGTATATTTTAATTTCTCTCAGACATTTTTAAAACAGCTTACCGTATATCTTCAATTTATGACTGCCCTCGATCATAAGCCACCCTTAAACTAAAGCCACATGGTTGGATGTAAAGTTCTAACTAAAGCCGCCCATGATTAGTGACCGCTATTGCAAAAAGAGCATCACATTCCTAACATCCACAATGTCTACTGCAGTGTTCCCTGTACGGTACTCCAACATCCATAACACCCCTGCACCTCACTCCCTCTTAAAAACCCATACTGTATTTTAATTTTTTACCTGAATTCATGGACACCACAGTATCCCATGTACAGTACTCCAAACACCTTCATAACATCCATTAGACCCCCACACCGCACACTCCGTGTACTGTACTCTGTGTATGTTTCAGTTCATCTCGGTGAAATGACATATGCAGCAGCGACCTAGCAACATGCCTAGCAATCCTCGGAACCTAGCAACATGCCTAGCAATCCTCAAAACCTAGCAACATGCCTAGCAACCTTAAGAAACTGCCAAACGCAGCTAACAACCTGTCGACCTAGAAATACACGGTAAGAGACTCAAGTGTACCATTCACAAAGCTGCTTTTCGTCAACATGCAGCGCTACAGGGACTGGGCGATTGCCTTCCTTTTTGGCTCAGTGAGCTAAGGCTATGTAAAATTCCACATCACTGCTTAGTACTACTGCAACAACAATGGTAGGGGACAACACAAAGGAGTTGCATAGTCTGGTTTTATACAATGTGCAGCCATCAAACATGCCAAATTGGACGACTGATAACTGCCCTCGAAGATTAGCCACCCTCTAACATAAGCCACACGTGGTACCTTACTTTTGCAATACTAGCCACCATTTTAAATTGAAGATATACGGTATATTAGTTATTTGATAACTAATGACTCAAGTCATTAAAGGGAGCCGCCAGAAGCAATTTTTCAAAATTCCTTTTCTTAAGATTCTTTCTGCCTTTACGTTACTGGATTCGTACCGTGGATGCATTAGGTGGGTGCTAGCATACATTTATGATGGTGAAAAGCCCAGCACCACACCAAAATGTTTAATTTACTGATAGTGGGGAGAGTAGGGACTTTAAAAATCCCAAATCTACATACCTCCATACAGGAGTGAAATGCAATAAAAAATTGATGTTTCTGCCATGAATACATTATTACTGAAAAACTACATCACATGTTTTTCTGCAAACAAATACTGCTGGCTTTAAAGAGAAGGCATCCACTTCAGTGTGGCATTTCCTGAACACATAGCAGCCAGCTGTTACAATTTACTTGATAAAGTCTTTTATTTTTTATTTCAGTTGCTTTCCCAAGATTTAAAGGAATTAAGCATTAAAGCATGACTAGGGGTTGGGTGAATCTTACCCTAGGGAGTTACAAAGCAAGAATGCAGCCGAAGGACTTATGAGCTTAGGGTTAGATTAACAATAAATAAACAAATAAAATAACCCAGCAACTGAAGCACCTAAGTGATATTATTAAACTAAAATTTTTTTTTTCAAGATGTATGTTTTGATAGTTAAAATTCTAATTGCTCTATTACACACAAGAGATCTCAGCCCTAGGGTTACCATCTGTACTAATTTGTGCAGGAAAGTCCTTATTTGGGCAGCTGTGTCCTGCAAAACAACATGAAAAATACTACGTCCTGACATCATAGTAGAAAATATATTTTCTAATTTTCCTCTAAATAGTGCAGAAAAATATTATACCTTAACTATAATACCTTACAATGATAAACAATAGAAACAACTAAAAAACTGCAACATTTAGGCCGGGATATACAAAGGGGTTGCCCCCACAATGCCCAGTAGCGATATTCAAAGGGGTAGGTTGTGTGGCGAACCCCAATGTGCCAGGGCATATTGGTAATGTATGCGGCGTAGATGCAGGGGGTGTACCCATGCATATGCGGCACATCCCAATATTCTGCCCGGGACGTGCGGCACATATGCTGGCGCAACCCCTACATGCACTGCACACTGGTGCTCAAAGTTGAGCCAAAAGAAACAGGCTCAAACGCTGGCCACCCACAGGTGGCCGGCTGTATTGCAAGGCACAACACAACAGCCGCCAGCCTTGGGTGGCCACCCGCCCAGCAGGAACACCGTCCACAAGCACCCTGACCCCCTGGTAGTCTAGTGGCCTCCCACCCGCTCCCGTATGCTCGATCATGGGCATCTGTATATATATATATTACAGTAATTCCTGGTGGTCTAGCAATCCCCCCCATACGCCCAATCGTGGGCTGTTGTAAATATTAAGGATATACCTGGTGGTCTAGTGGTAACCCCCCTGTACGCCCGATCGTGGGCTGTTGTGGAAATAAATAGTTATCTGGTGGTCCAGTGGTACCCCCCCTTCCCCACCAAGGTCCCAGCCTGTACCCCCGTCATCAGCAGGTGGCAGCACCCGTCCGCGCCACCCGACTGCCCGCCCGAATGACAGCACTCTGGTATGGTCTGTATGCCTATTGGTCCATGAATGTGTTCATTCACATATCCGGTCCTGTGCAGTACAGTATGGTCTGCAAGCCCATTGGTCCATGCTGTGGACCAACAGGCATACAGATCATACTGTATGCTGTCATTCGGCGGGCAGCCGGGCGGTATGCGGGCAGGGTGCCGTCGCCCGCCAATGACAGGGGGAGGCTGGGTGGCCGGGGACCTTCGTGGGTGGGTACCACTGGACCACCAGGTACTCCTTTATTTCCACAACAGCCTACGATCGGGCTGCATGGGGTACCACTGGACCACCAGGTAAATCCTTAATATTTACAACAGCCCACGATCAGGCGTATTGGGGGGGGGGACCTCTAGACCACCAGGTATTACTGTATTGTATACAGATGCCCGCGATCAGGTGTATGGGAGTGAGGGGGGGCTGCAATAGCCCACCAGGGTGTTGACCCCGATGGCTGCAGCTTGGCAGTCTGCCAGGCGCAATTCGCCAGGACCCAGCACATCGCAAACAAATGGGGCCATAGTGACATGCAAATGGCCCCATTTGCACCTTGAATATATTATGGCATCGTTTGCATGCCCCCAGCCGAATATCACGGGTGATGCACCTAGCGCAACTGCACTTGCGCTGTCGCATCCCCGTGCTCCTTTTCTGTGTCTTGTGCTGGCACAGTGCCACTGCGCCATGCACAGTGTGTGCACCCTCCGTGCTATATTCAACGGTGCTGAGCCATGGCGCATCACCATTGAATATCGCCTGATCCTGGCCCTGGCACAGCCCAGTTGCTCTGTGCCCAAGCTTGCGCCACTACCCGGCACAGTCTGAATATCCGGCCCATAGTCTTAATTACGATTATTTAGAGAAACAAGTCTGTTGCATTGGTCGCAGTTACATACTGTCCTGCGAAAAATCATGTTTCGTTAAAAAATGTCCCACTTTAGGCTTCCTAAAAGGTGGTAGCTCTACTCAGCCCTCAGTTTAACCCTTTAGATTGCTGACAGCCAATCCGAATGTTTTGTTTCCAGCCATTGTTTTATAATCAAGGACACTGATTTTCAGTTTTTACTGGAAAACCCAGTAAAATTCGGCATTTTAGGCAAGATCAGTAAATCTGCAGAACTTTTTTCTTATAATTGCTTCCTGTACGGTTTTCAAGTTCTTCAGTTAATGCTCTGTATGTTAAGCCTTCTTTTATTCTTATTATTTTATACACATTCTACAAGAATGACAGTAGAATCCTGCTAAAATCCAGAAATTAGACTAGCAATCACCAGTGCAATTCACGGAATTCCAACTCTTGAAAATGGAATTTCATTATTTGAATTACCGTAAATCAGTAGCCTTGTTTATAATGCATAGTATCCATTATCTTTGCAACCATATTAGCAATTCTGAGCGTTGCAATAATTTAACTTTTATGAGGAATAGAAATTATGACACGGTCCCTCCCTCAGTCCACGGTGCACTCATAATTCAGGTTAAATGTAACAAATTATAATGGGTGTGCTGTGGGTAGTAAGTATCATATCCATCTGGTGCTCAGTAAGATCATGGAAAAAACTTTTTACTACCGAACTCTGAGTACCTTTCTACCCATGGTCACTTCTCCACTGCTCAACATATCTTTTGCAGGAACCACAGCACCAGCACAGTCCTACTATCGCTCACCAATAACATTGCCACAGCAATGGCTAGGAGTGAGGATAGGTGTGAGCTAATGGGCATTGTCTTCGTTAACCTAACAAAGGCCTTTGACCTGGTAGATCACACCTTCCTTTGCAATAAATGTATAGGCCTAGGCATATCTGACAGAGCAATCCCCTGGTTTAAATGCTATCTGTCAAACAGGTACCAACATGTCAGGATTGAACATTCCCTCTCAAACCCTGGCCCGATCACAGTTGAGGTATTTCGAGAGTCACTACATGGGCCTCTCCTCCTCTCCCGCCACATAAAATCAGTCCACCTCTTCTCACACACAGTATGTGTATCCTATACATAGATGATTTGGGGGTGTTCTTGAGTTCCCAGGACATGACTGGCTTTAACAGGAAACTTTTCTGATCTTCAGGCTGTCCAAAGTTGGCTCTTTTTTTAATTAAGTTTTTATTACTCCCAGCCAACAAAGCTCTACCCACAGGTCCCAGGCAAGTTGGCTACTACTACATTCTATAAATATTACTTACAGCAACACCTGGACAGGCCATCATCATAAGTAATATTTGAGGCATCAAACCTACCCTGGAAGCAATAAAATAAGTATATTAAGCTCACACCACTGCTGCTACATTCAGAGCAGTGGTGTTATCCATGTCACAAAATGGGTGGAATACCCATGACAACTTGTGCATGCTCAATCAGGACCTGCGTGGTGCTTCCACATTCAGTGCTAAGTTTTGGAAGAGTTTTAAAATCTAAACATTGCTCTGAAAATGTTGATCATAGCAGCCCGACTCCCGTGGGAGCACTGAAAGGTATGCAGGGACGGGAGCGGGCTGTGCTGGTTCTTTCCATGTCACCTTTAACATATTTCTCACAAACCACCAATTCTAATTCAGTAACCCCAGAAACACCTGCAGCAGGACCACATCCTGTGATGCTGGTGCCTTTCAAATGGCTTCCACAGTAGCTGTTGTGGAATGAAATTCCTTGGCATCAGTAACAAAACCCAAATACTTAACTAACGGAAGAATTAACATTTTGCCTTTCGGAGCTGGATCCCAAATTGATCTAGTTTGTTTCAAATCAAACTTAAGGTTGTTAATACATTCTTGGTTATTTTAAATGGAGATAATATTACCCAGATAATACCCCACTAGTAATCCTTGTAGGATCTGTTACCGCTTGGTAGATAGCTGGTGTGGAGACTATCCCATATTGTAGGTGAGTATACTGGTACAGGCCCAAATGTGGGTTAACAGCCGCATACTGCTGTGACTTCTCACCCACAGAAGCTCATTAGCAGGCCTGTAATAAATCTAGTTTAGTACATGTTTCACCACTGTTCAGCTCAGCAAACAATTCTTGAAGCGTAAGACAAGAGTACTGTGGAACTTCCAGGGCCGGATTGACAGTGCTTTTGTAATCCTGCATACACATTAGTACTGGCTCCATGGTTACTGCCCCCTCAGACTAGTCAAATTTTATTTTTTAATTACCCATTTTTCTAGTCTCTGTAGCTCCTCAGTAATATTATCTTTAGAAGCACAAGACTGTATGTGGCTTGTAGAGCTTGGAACTGCCCGATACTCTTTTTGGCATATTGGTCTTTCCTTTAATGGTACCCAGGCCTTCTTGGCACACAGGAGAGTTCATTTATTTCCTTCATTAGCTCACCATTCCTTAAGCATGCTCTCTTCTTTTAGTGTCTTTATTTCTCCCAATTTAGTCGTGTATCAGTGATCCAGTTTCTTCCAGTCAGGGCTGGGCCTTCCACTTGGACAACATACAGGGGTAGCTGGACCATTTGTTCTCATATTCTACCTCCACCATCACTTTCCCCTGACCAGGCACAGTATAATTTGTAAAGGTCCATAATATCACACTGATGCCCTGTGGCAGTCCGTGAGACAGGTACTGCCTGTACATTTGCCCAAACATCACATATAATGCAGCCCCAGTGTCCAATTCCATGTGTATCAGTGTCCATAAATTGGTGTTATTCCCAACTATCCTCAGTCATTGTCAGATCTAGATAATTCCTGGCACTTGAGGCTTCCATGCTTCACTTTGGAAGGTTTAGATTTTACAACCCCGGCTCTCGCGCTGGGAATATTTTCTTTCCTTACTCACTGTCTGCACTGCATGCTCAGATGTCCTCTTTTCTGGACAGGTGGCACTTTGCCTTAGTAGCAACAATAGAGCTGTGCCAAATGTGGAATTCTGCCGGTGGAATTCATGTGGAATGGCAATTTCACTTCTGAAATCTTTTTCAGAATTAGTTTTTTAATTCCATGAAATTCCAAAGGATCACACAAATCACTGAATAATGTTCTATGGATTGTGAAGAAGAAATACATGGTATATTGTAAACCACCAATGAATTATCCATGAAAACCATTCCACTTTCAAAATTTCAGAATTCCATTACTGACGTAATTTCGAAGAGTTAGGCAGAATTTTCTGAAATTCCACAGAATTCCATTCTGTCAGAATCTGAAAATTCAACACTACTCTAAGCAACAGACATCGGGGCCATGACTGTATTTACCACAATGGAAACACCCTTTTCTTATCAAGTATATTTGGATCTGCTGTGTCTCTGTTTCTGTGGGAGCCTGTTTGAATTCCTGTGTTTGCACTGGCACCATAACAAAAGCCCCCGTTAAAGATAAATCCTTTTCAACTGGCAACTTTCTGTGGATTGCCTGACCAGAGACCACAACCACTCTTGTCCCACAAGGCTTTGCCAAAAACGGCACAAAGCTCACAATGCGCAGCTGGTTTACACAGTCGTTCTAGAAACTGATTTACTTCTTGCCCTCCATTCAGTTTTGCAGATGGAACTTAAAACTCCGCAATGACTAGGGCTTGGGGTTCTATTGTTTTATACAAGCTCTGTCAGCGCCACTGGATATTTTTCACTAGGCTTAGCTGGAGCTGGTTAAGTTCTCCTCACGCTGTATATTTCTGCACCACAATCTGTTAGTAGTATGGATTATTGTTTTACTGCATCCTCCACTTTACTGGCAGTAAAGCATTGCTCTGATCGTCATATATATCAACAGTATTGATATTAACCTCACCAAGGCCACTGTACATCTATTTGCCGATGATACGGTGCTGTATGTCAGTCACCCTTCTCCAGAGGCAGCCTGCAAAGAATTACAAGCAGAGTTCAATCTACTCCAACACCAACTCCTGAGCAAAAAACTTCTGCTCAATGCAAAGAAAACAAAGGCAATGTTTTTCTCTCCCCACACTCATGCAGGATATTCAGTCCCAAGCACGCTCCCACACATATCCACTGTCCTTGGTGAAAACCTTGAATTTGTCACAAAATTCAAATATCTGGGTGTCTGGCTCGACAGTAGACTTTCCTTCATAAAACATATGGAAGAACTACTAAAAAAAACTTTGCCAAAGACTTGGACTTTATTTTAGAATAAAATATTTTCTCACAAGCGAGGCTAAGCAAAAGCTGGTCCAGGCCACATTTCTTTCTGTAATTGACTATGCTGATTTCTTATACAGTTATTGCCCCATCTCATACCTGGAAACATTGGATACACTCTACCACAGGGCCCTGAGATATATCACAGAACTCCCATTCAACACCCACCATTGCTCCCTTTATGCTGCAGTTGGATGGACCTCGCTTCAGTTCAGAAGGGACAGAAACGCTGCACTATGGATCTTCAGAGCCATATCCAAGAAGTTACCACAATATGTCTCGGACTGCTTCACACAAGTAACCTTAAGTAAATATGCCCTAAGAAGCTACACTTTCATCATGCTCAAAGTGCCCAAGGTCAATCCTCGCTTTGGTAGGACTGCCATTAGTTTTGTGCTGTCCTCCCTATGGAACAATATGCAGAAAACACTGAAACTGAGTATGCCTATATCCATTACATCCTTCAAATCCCTGTACTCTAGGCTTAGCAAGGAAAAATGCAACTGCTTTTGACAATAGTAGAGAAAAATCCTCTTCCTCTTCTTCATCTCCTAGTCTGTCCCTTCCACTGACGCTCTCCGCTAATTCCAGGTCCTGCATTCCTACCTTACTTCTCACTTTTTTTATCATGTCATCATATAGTGCCTTATATTTCCTCCCTGTCACATTCCCTACTCCTTCATCACCTATTTCCACCCTCCCTCCCTACTTGCATCCCTCCCCTCCCTGTCTCTCTCTCTCAGCCCTGCCAACCTTCACTGCTCAGACCATTATTGCCTTTTTTCTTTTGTCACCCCTCCCTGATTGTAGTATCCCTCCTCCTCATCTCTCCCCGTAGCACCACCTCCTTCATCTGCCCAGACTGCTCACTGCCCAATCCTCCACCTCTGACAAATCCCCTTATACTTTATACCTTAGTCACCACATATTCTCTCTCCACGCCCAAATTCATGTTCTCCCAATTTCTTTATTTTATGTAAATATGTGAATTTGTGTCAGCAGATCTTGCATGATTGTACATATCCATGTGTTAGTATCCTTTATGCCTTTCTATCCTGTATAATCTGTTCCTTCATTGTGTTGTGTTCCTTGAATTGTACTATATTTTTATGTAACTGACCTTTGACCTAACCAGGTCCATCTTACAAATGAGCGCTGCTCAACGATGTTCGCCTGGATAAATAAAGATCTGATTGATTGATTGATTGATCTTGCTATTCAGTCATTCCAGTCAGTGTAAATCTGAAACTCTTCTATTTTCCTAAATGCAACCATTTTAATTGCAATATAACACTGTTCCACTAGCCTCTGCTGCAGTTTATCGCCATAAACTTTATCAGTCAAAAGTCACTGATTATTTGCAGCTACTTATTTTTTCCTCCCCTGGAGTCCTCTGCCAGCATCTGACGATCCCCCATGTAGGCTCGTTATGAGCCTCCTGTAACCCACGACTTGCCTTCGTGGCAGGGGTGGGGAGTGACTCAACCCACCGGACCGGATGAGCGTTCGGGGAGGTGCCTTCCCGGGCCAACACAGAAGGGGACCATCGTCATTTGCAGATGACTCCGTGTTTTTCTTGTGTTTACTCTGTTCCCCTTGAGGTGCGGCATGCAATGGCACCAGCGGCGGCAGCGCATACGCTTCTGTGCGCGTCCCGCCTAGTGCCTGCCGCACTCTCGCCCTTCTTCTGCAGTGCTGACGTGCCACCTCCCAGCCTCTGCTAGGTGGCAGGCAATCGCCGAGCCCTGCAATCCCCCCATCCCCGGAGGAGAGCAGTCCTAGGGACACTCGATCCTTCTCCTCCCTGCCAACCACCAGTGCCCCACGTCCGTTCCCGAACACGGGTCGCCGGCGGGGCACGAGGTAAGGCATCCAGCGCCTCAGCACCAACGGGCCAGCCAAAAGTCACTGATTTTGATATCCAGGTTAGTTATAGCAGTCCGCAACTTCCATTATAGATTTTTTTATCCTCACTGCCATTATTATGTCTCGACTTTCTTACTGGAATTACAGCTAAACTTTGAGTAGCAGAGACATACTTTTATTGTTTATCCAATTACAGGTCTGAACAGACTAGCAGTGTCCCAGATAATCCCATTAAACAGATTGCACTGTAAATAGGATATCCACAACAACAAAACCCATTTACTGGTTGTGTTACTGCACTTTGAGTCCCCAGTATAATGAAACCCCTTTACATAAACAACTGTAAAGGAATTTTGGTTGACTTTGCTTTATGCAGGACTGTAAGGGGCTGCAAGAGCTCACAGACATTGTGCGATGGCTGAAAATAAGCAAACCACAGACACAGTGGATACCTAATGTGTGGCTATCAGATATCATTTTTATCTTCATGAATGGTCAGTGACCTCGTGACCCTCATAAGTGGCTTCACTACTCAAGAGGGTTCAAGAGTTCACTGATCATGGACCACAAATGAAGATAAAATCGACATCTGAGAGCCACCTATCGCTGTCCAGTTTATATAATCTGCTTTATGGTTGTAGAAACTGCGGCTGCTGCATGGCTGCAGAGCATAAGGCACTACGCTCAGTGCAGGTAGAGTGACGTACCCACTAGCAAGATAAATGAGATGACGTACCCCACTAGCAAGCTAAAAGACGTATCTAGCTTGCTAGGGTTTTGTGCCTTTGATAGTGTTTTCATCTTAGTGAAGAAAACGTTAATGTATGTTGTATGAACTGTTTTACTTAAGCTGCATTCAAATCCAGGCGAGGAATGGTTGCATACCTGGACTGTTTTTCATATTTATTTTTGTTCTCCAAAAGCTGATAAGCTACCACCTGCTGGAACAAGAGGCATGCTGCTAGAGGAATGGGTGTTTCAGTTCCAGAAAGTTCCACTGGTAGAGGTTTGCAAAGCAGAAACCTGGGCTTCTACTCACAACTTCACATCTCACTTCTGCCTAAGTATTTAGGCAAGGAGGGAAGCTAGGTTTGGCACTTCTTTACTTCAGAAACGTTTTTTTCAAAGTAGAATCCTAGAACTCACCTCACAGGTACTGCTAGGAGTCCTGCAATTAATATGATATAATAATATCACATTCCTGGTGCTGGAAGAAACGTTACTTGTAGTACTATTGTTGCTATGTTTCCTCCAAGGCATCTGATGTATAGTCACACTATCCCCTTCCTACCTTCACATCTAGGATTACATAGGTTTTACAGAATATTAATCAGAATAGTTACATGTTTGAGCTCTTTATTAGAGAGCTCCTCCAATTATTACTTTGGTGGGTATGTTTTTGAAAAGTTGTCAAACATTCATGTTTTACTGTGTTGCACATTTTAATATTAATCTAAGAAGCAGTATTGGTTTGTCAACATGTAGTTTTTTTTATCAATTATATCTCTCTGTCAAGAACACCAATCTACCCGTTTTTCTTGTCATTTTCTTTCATTACTGAACCAATGTACAGGATTCTGAAGTATTTAAAAGTTCCTGCTCCCATGCCATGTCCACCGTGAAACGATTAAATGTTGTGGCACAGTGCTGCATTGTTTACTATCAGAAACGTGAGGTAGCACTATCCTAATACAGCCACAGTGCGACTCTGACAAGTACGTTAAGCAGATAACCTCAACGGAATGACTTACAAAACTGACTACAAAAGCTGTTTTAAAAATATCTGAAAAAATTAGAAATTCACTTCTGATGAATCTAAGCATAACAGAAATACATTTATGCTAAAAAAATTATTTTTGTGCAGACTAACAACTACTGCTGCTTTAAAATATTTGTCTTTATCATCTGTATTTTTATGTGGATTCTGCCCTTCTGTAATCTTTAGCTAAAGATCTGCTGTTGAAAGGTTGTGAGCATGAAACCAGCACAGTGCAAAGGGTATCTTTTGAAAATATCAACATTCTCTGGGACATCATGCAGGTGCAGATCTGATGCAATTAGTGTGACTAGAGATCACCTCCCTTAAAAGAAACACAGTTACAGATGTGGGTAGACTTTTCTTAGGCCCTGTCCACACTATGCCTCTGTAACGTTACAGAGTGCCCAAACCGTTACCGCAATGGTTTGTGTTTACATCTGTAACGTTACAGGAGGCATTTTCGTAACCGTTATTGAAACCACATATGAAGTAGTTTCAACAACGGTTATGAGCTCAGTCCGCCTAGTAGCGTTACGGCAGTAGTATGGGCCAGGTGGTAACGATTCCCTGCAGAACGCGAAGTGCAGCGGAGCTGCATTGCAATGGGACTAGGCGCCGTAGCGATCGCCGGCTCGATGTGTGGACTGGCGGTGCGGTCCGGTAATGAACACCGCCACGGTGTAGGGCACTGCACTGCTTCCGGGCCGTAATGATCTACATCCATTACCGGGCCCGAGCGGTGTAGTGTGGACAGGGCCTTAGAAGTGCACTGAAATTGCAGTACAGAAGCGTAACTGGATCAAAAGGCATTCTGTACAGAAAGCAAGGCAAATTTAGGCAACCCAGTCACAGTGCTACACCTGGTGGTGTGGCAGCAGCATTCGGTGCTTTCAAATGGGAGTTTGGGGTTTGTGAGTGGACTTGTTTGTCCTGACAGGGCCCTAGGCGATTTACAGAGGTGGAATGCTTAGCATCTGGGTTGGGAGGGTGTCAGCTGACAGGTATCCAAGCACCTCCACCCACCTGCTGGCTGAGTACACAGCAGCAATGGTGCCTGCTTTGATGTACAGTGGCCCCTTGGCGGGGGGATAAGATTCGGCCATGGCTACCTCAGTGATCGGGGAAAGTGAGAAAGGGTTTTGCTTACCCCGGCCAAGAAATGCAGAGCACTCAGTTTGGCGGGGGGATAAGATTCAACCATGGCAACCTCAGTGACTGGGAAAAGTGAGAAAGGGTTTTGCTTACCCCGGCCAAAAAAATGCAGAGCACTCACTTTCTTCATGGTTTTACACTGACACCAAATATCTAAAAACACTTGGGTTCCTATTAAAAAAGGTTTTTTTTTCTCCCATTTTGTGCAATTTTTTTAAAGAAACAGTATCGCTCCCCATTAGCATCGAACTGAAACTGACACTGAAGTGTTGTAGCTTTACTAGCCACTAGAAGTCTACATAATGTTACGTGAAAGTCTAAAGCTAATGACCTGCACGCTTCATACCCCTCTCTCCTCCCAGATCTCTTATTAATTAGAGCTAGCACCCATTTGACATAAACATGTCAGACTGCGTATAATAGAAAACTATCTGCACAAACGGGAAGTTAATGCGCACTTGCAGGATTCCCCAAAGCATTTATTCATGAGGGTATCATTGTGCTCTTGTTGTGAGCCCCCATGCTTTAGCAGCAGCACACCCTCCCCCTTTTAAAGCAGAGCCCTGGTCCCTAATATTGTTCCAGTTACTGCATTTTGTGGGGGTGGGGAGCACACAGAGCAAAACACATAAAGGAAAGACAAAACAGAGAAAAATCCAACAAAGAACAGAGAAGGGGACAGTATGCATAACGTCTAGGATGATCCACAAAGGCCTCCATCCTTTCTACTTCTCTGCCGGAAATGGTGGTACCCATCTATTTACTGAATCAAACTTGTACTCTGAAAAAATATGAAAGTTTAAAAACAAGCTTTTTATCAACAAAACTGCAACAGCACAAGAACTACAGAAAATGATTCCTTCCAAATGTTAAACTGACAATTTCCTAGTCTTTTAATAGTCAGTACTATTCAGAGGTTGCACAGCTCATGACCTACATTTGTGCTTGAAAAATAAAATGTAAACAATTAGCTGGGAAAGAAAATGCAAGTCTTGCACTTTCTGAGGTGAGAAAGAATGCTCAGAGACATTTTGGTCCTTGGAAAACTAGACTGGTTAAAGAGTGTGATACCTTTAATTGGGCCAACGTACTGCAGATCTTGTCCAGTACATAGATGTTACAATAGTAGACAGGCTCCTGTGAGTCACACAGCTCCCTTCAGCAGGTGACTTAGCAGTTTGAACATATGAAGCAGCTGTCTTACACAGTATATGTTTTTATGTACAGTTACTGTGTCTGCTTTGGTTAAAAGTGTCCTGAATGTTTAGAAACAATCCTGACTGGGTCATGATTTATAAGCTATAAAATCTGCTTCTTTTGTTCATCAGTGGCAGAAATGGGGGTGGCCAGGGATTTGAGCCTGTGATTTTCTGGTTCCCAAGCCAGAGCACACAGTCTCCATAAGTCTATGTTTGTGCAATAAAGAGTATCACCCTATCCGAATCTGCCTTTTGAGGTAAATGTCACCAAATGCCTGTCAATTATAATCAGATCTGCTTCTTTAGGTTTTTATTTAGGGCTTGAGTTGCATCTTATGTCCTCCGACAAATTCTCGATGCACTCTTGTTTCATAAAATTAGAGCTTCTTGAGAAATGTACTGAGACCTGCTCATCAATTAAAAAAAAAATAAAACATCAGTTAAAAAAGTGGGTTTCGTTTATGAGTTTGGTTATTAGCATATCCATAAAAAAAAATCCCCTCACTCCATAAACGACATTGCTGAAATTCTGAGTGATGGTCCAGGGGCTAAGACACTACAGCTCTGACATGAGCCCCAACAGTTCTTCCAACACTGCCATTTACTTATAATGACCAGAGGGGGGCTCTGTTTATGTAAAATGCCTCAATGCATCCCTAAAGCACAAAAAATAGTCCTACCACTGATGACTGAACTGTAATATCACGGAGGCGGTGGTGGTAGGGTTGCAGTGAGATTAATATTTCTAGCTTAATTTTCCTATAAGCAAACTTACTACGGGATAATCCCAAAATTCATAAAAATACTGATGTTCAGAAAAAATATATATTTTTTCATTTGTTTCTGGGATTTTGTTTTCCCATAAGATTCAATTACAACTACTGGAATCAAAATGGCAGTCAGTCTACAGTAAACTCATTTCAGAGTGTGTGTAGCATGGGCTAAAGATACAAGTATGGACACCAGTTTGAAAATACAGTGCTACAAATTGACTTTGCTGCCAGTCTGATTAGTATATGCTCATACTGTCTAAAGTATTTTTTTTTCTTCTCACCTATTTTGTTTTTGTCTTAAAGTGTATTTTTATCTCTGTCTTTTCAGTTCACTCTAGAATGTATCGCGATCCACCACAGCTAGCCCTGTCCACCATATAGCCACTGGCTGAAAAATGTTTCTGTGGGCTTGGTATTGTACAGCAGTATCCACAGTAAACAACTGGACACTGTTCTGTTGCAATGAGACAATAAAAATAACCCTCGGCTGCATGCTGTGCTGTTTACCGCTCAGCTTGGATTTTATACCGCAAGACAAAATAGGCTATGATGCGCAGAGTGAAAAAGAAGATTCCTAGCACAATAAAGTCCAGGTAAAGTTTGGCATTCTCCACATCAAGCTCTTTCAAGATGGCTTCTGATTTCTGAAAATGGCAAGTCTCATCTTTGTCACAATAAAGGTCTTCGCGATCCAAGCCATATATGGAAAGAATAACACCTTCGAACCCGTATCTATCAAAGAAAAATACAGTGAGCAGATATTGAGAATATCTGAAGGCAAAGGGCAATATATAACAGTTATAATCTTTCAGGAAGGCAGAACAATGGAAAAAAAAAATGTATAGCATGTAAAAAAATATTTACATGAATCCAAGCACTCTCATGATCTACACCCCCAAAAAGTCATGCAATTATTAGCTCATAATCACACTCCTGTCCTAGTTTTCATTGTGTCAGTCTAATTACGGGCACCACATTAATGAATATGCACACCCGGCTGCAAACTATGCTGGAATCAGCATACCTGAAACAAAACTCATCCATCCCTACACACTTGAACTCACTTGACATCTGAATGTATAAAGAAGTGATGAATGATATAAAACAGTTGCAGTAAAAGGGTATTGAATTCTTATTTAGAAACATTCTCATCAGGGACCACTTTAGGTCCCAACTGTTAAAAAGAAAAATTCTCTCATGCTTTTTTCCACATACAATTTCTCCCCTTTATTGCCCCTACCACCATGTTCTTGCTTCAGTCCCCAGCTCTGTCACCTACCATCTCAGGGTCTTGCCTCTGTTGTTCTGGGTGCCTTGGTCAGGGGTGCAGGGCCTGTGGGGTTCCTGCATTCATCCTGCCAGCCGGGGGGAGGCGGGGTTCTGCCTATGTTTTTGTTCTTTGGTTTCCCCTGGGGCCAAATCACCTGCAATGGTGTGCACATACTAATGCACATGCACGTTATGGCAACCTGCACTGGGTCCCCTTCCCACAGTGCTTTGCCTGTTGCACTACTCACTCTCTGCTAGGTGGTGACAGTACAGTGGTGCTGATCCCCTCCCCATGGAGAAGAGCAGTCATGGGGCTCAATCCCCGTGACCTGGTCCTCCCTGAACCCAGATCTCCAGTGTGGCAGCAGAAGACACACCAGCACCACAGTCCTAGACGCCACTGGGACAACTCAAGGTTCTCTTATTTTGAAGGATAAAAACACGCATTCTGGTCAGTTTCTCATCGTATATGCGATACAGATATAGTGCAAGCCAATACAAGGGTGCAAGTGGAAAACAGCTTAAAAGTGTAAAATGGCAAATATAAAAAGATTAGTTTTTGAAAAGAAAAAGGAAAAACAAGTATAATCCATGTCAACTCTCATCTTTTTTCTAACTTAGATTTAGTGTCTAGTAAAATGGCTGTAGAATGTATGTACTTGTTTCACGCACCTGACATATGACATATAAGACATCCACTGGAGGTAAGTGGGAATGGTATCAAAGCTCACAAAGAAGCCAGAGAAAAGCAACACTGGGATAGCTGTCACTGGACCCAAAAATGTTGCCACCTAGAAACAGGAAGTCAGAAAATACAGGTTCCGAGTCAAGATGGTGAAACAGACAATTTAGTATTCTGAAGTCATTCAGTATTCATTCTGCAGGGATACTTCCTTTCTTCCTGTGCATTATAGAATTTCTTAACTGGTTTTAAAGGGCCAAAACCTGCCCATGAAGTAAGAGTGTATTGTGTGTGAAGTTTCCCTTTACAAAGCAGCTGACACTACACCGAGTACACATTTGTATTGAGACATAATTACTAATGTTCTGTGTAGTTTCTGTATTTATCTTCCATTCAGAGAAACATAAGCGTTTTATGTTTTATGGCAGATAAGGACTGCTTGGACAATCCAGTCTGCCCATTTCTCCCTACCTACACTACTACCGCAGACCGTGCCGGATCTACAGTTCTTTCTCCGCCCCCCCTTCCACTATGATTCCCTTGTGCTTATCCCATGCATTCTTGAACTCCACACTGTTTTTGCCCCCACAACCTCTACTGGAAAGTGTTCCAGGATTCTACCACTCTTTCTGTGAAGAAGTACTTCCTCACATTTCTCCTGAATCTACCCCCCACTGGTTTCATAGCATGTCTCCTTGTTCTTGAGTACCTTTTATTCTGAAAAAATACTCCCTTCCTGTACCTTGTGTACCCCCGTGAGGTATTTAAAGGTTTCTATCATGTCTCCTCTCTCCCTTCTCTGTTCCAGGGTGTACTTATTGAGGTCCTTAAGCCTCTCCTCATAAGGCATTTGAAGCAGACTCTACACCATTTTAGCTGCCCTGCTCTGGACCACCTCCACTCCATCTATGTCCTTCTGGAGATGTGGTCTCCAGAACTGGACACAATACTCTAGGTGTGGTCTTACCAGCGATCTATACAGAGGCAACACCACCTCCCTCTTTCTACTGGTGATACCCCTCCCTATGCACCCCAGCATCTCACTCACCCTCCCTACTGCTCTGTCGCACTGCCTGGCCACCTTTAAGTCACCAAATATGATTACCCCACAGGTCTCTTTTCTGCTTGGTGGTCGTCAATACCACTCCACCCATTTTGTAATCCACCCCTGGGTTTCGGGGCCCTAAGTGCATTATTTTGCAGTTTTTTGCATTGAAAACCAGCGGCCATACCCTTTCTATTCCTCTAGTTTTCTCAGGTCTCTGCTCATCCTTTCCAACCACCTCCCCCCCCCCCCGAGTGCTCACACTATTGCAGATTTTTGTATCATCTGCAAAGAGGCAGTCCCTTCCACTCCTCTGCAATGTCACTTATACAGACATTAAGAAGACCAGTCTCAGCACTGATTCCCGAGGCACCCCACCCATCAAACCTCCCTTCCTTGGAGTGAACTCTGTTTACCACCGCCCTCTGTCACCTATCCGTTAACCAATTTCTTATCCAGTTTACCATCTTTGGACCTACTCCTAAGCTACCCAGCTTGCTTACGAATCTCCTATGGAAAACAGTGTTGAATGCCTCACTGATATCTAGGTAGGTCACACCCACTGCTCCACCTTGATCTAGTTCCTTGGTCATTCATTCTTTTTTAATGTCTAAAAACAGGATGTTTGTCACTTGGACTTATTTAAATTATCTAGACATGACATTGTAATCCTCTGTGACATCAGCATGTTCACAGATGCCCAGCCAGGTGGCACCAGCGAGCACAATGCACACCCATATAGGACACTTGGGTTGAAGGTGCTGCTCATATCCCATGACCTGGTAAGGTGGGACTTAGTGCTCCTAAGCCCCAGGTGGGAGGAAACAGATGCTTAATCCTACAGTGCAGCACAAAATAGTCAGCACACTGAAAGGAGACAAAAAATGAAAATTACATACTTTATATAGCTGCTGATCTTCCTGGCTATATTCTCCATAAATTACCATTAACGAGTCTGAGCTGGAGGCATTAGGACCCTGCAGGAGGCAGAACTTTTCTTGAGGGGGGCTGGTGACACAAGTAGGCCCTGCATTCACATCACTGCAAATGCCCGCTGGTATACAGTGGAACCAGCCCCCAACCATCTCAGTACAGTACAATTACGTAAGAACTTGCCATAAGAGTACATCTTCGAGAGGAGCTCTTAGAAACATAAAAGTTGATGGCAGATAAGGACCGCAAGGCCCATCCAGTCTGCCCATTTCTTTTCTACCTTATTAATGTGCCATCGGCCTTTGATCTGTCAATGGCCTATCTATTCATGCTCATCTGTATTGCTCCCTTATGCCTATCCCATGCTTGTTTGAAGCCCTGCTCTGCATTCATATCCACCACTTCCTGAGGTAGGCAGTTCCATGCATCCACCACCCTTTCTGTGAAAAAGAACTTCCTCACAGTACCCGTTAATAGGCCTCCATCTAATCTCATGATGTGGCCTCTTGTCCTGCTATTTTTCTTATATTGAAACATGTTAGACTCTTTCACCGTGTCAATGCCCTTAAAGTGTTTGAATGTTTCGATCATATCACCTCTCTCCCTCCTTTGCTCTAGGGTATACGTATTGAGTTCCGTTAATCTGTCCTCTTATGTTTTCTGATGCAGTCCCTGCACCATTTTGGTTGCCCTTCTCTGGACTGCCTCAATTTGGTTAATGTCCTTGTGAAGGTGTGGCCTCCAGTACTGCATGCAGTACTCCAGATGGGGCCTAACCAGTGTCTTGTAAAGAGGGATTATTACCTCCCTCTTATGGCTTGTGATACCTCTACTAATACACCCCAACATCCCCCTAGCCTTACCTACTGCTTTAGTGGTCTGCTTGGATGATTTCAGGTCATCTGTGATGATGATGATGCCCAAGTCTCTTTCTTCCCTTGTGACTCCCAGCAACTCCCCTCCCAACTTATAGGTGACTTCAGGGTTTCTCTCCCCCTATGTGTATGATCTTGCACTTCTTTGCGTTAAACCCCAATTGCCACTCTTAACAACCATTTTTCCAGTTTATCCAAATCTCTTCTCATTCTGCCCACCCCATCTGGATCACCTACTCTGTTGCAGATCTTGGTGTCATCTGCAAACAAACCTTACCCTCCAGTCCATCTGCAATGTCACCGATGAAAATACTGAAGAGGACTGGCCCCAGGACTGATCCCTGAGGTACCCCACTTGTGACTTGCATCTCTTCTGACTGTACACCATTTACCACCACTCTCTGTTTTGTGCCCGTCAACCAGTTTGCCACCCAGTTGACCAACTTCTGACCCACGCCAAGCCTATCCAGCGTATTAATCAATCTTCTGTGTGGAACAGTATCAAAAGCTTTGCTGAAGTCAAGGTAGATGACATCAACTGCTCCCCCTTGGTCCACCACTCTGGTTACCCAGTCAAAGAAATCTATGAGATTAGTTTGACAGGACCTTCCTGTTGTAAACCCATGCTGTCTTGGATCCTGTGCTCCTATGGATTCCAGGTGTTGCACTATCCTTTCCTTAAGGAGTGCCTCCATAATCTTGCCCACTACTGAAATAAGACTGACTGGCCGGTAGTTCCTTGCCTTCTCTCTGCTACTCTTGTGGAGCAGGATCACATGAGCCCTTCTCCAGTCTTCTGGGACCTCTCCTGTGCTCAAAGACTCACTAAACAGTTCTGATAATGGCTCTGCTAGTTCCACCCTTAGCTCCTTTAGTACCGTGGGATGCATGCCATCAGGTCCCATTGTCTTGTCCACCCTGAGCTTATCAAGCTCTTGTATGACCCTTTCTTTTGAGAAGGGACTAGTGCACGCCTCCCTCCTCCCTTGTGTCCATGGTGCTGACCTGTGGGCCCTGCCTTACCTTCTCCTCAGTAAATACTGGGCAGAAATATCTATTTAGGATAGATGCTTTTACATGGTCCTCCTCCTCACATGCCCCCTTATCCCCTCTGATCTTAGCAATACCCTCTCTGGACTTTCTCCTTTCACTAATGCATCTATAGAAAGTCTTGTCACCTGTTTTGCTTGTTAATAATCAAGAAGCCAGCATGAGTTTTTACTCATCTTTATTGTGCAGCCATCTTAAACACAGTGCTCCAGCCAAGCAAACTTCCCATAACACCCACACTCTAGGGACTGTCTACAAATCATCAGCTTCTTACATTTACCTTAGGAACCGTCTAATAAGTATGTTAAATTCCTATAACAGCACATCTTCCTCACTTAAAGAAAAGTTCTATATTATTTTCAAACTGAATTATTGGCTTACAGTAACTTAGCTGAATTATTATTATTATTTTAACGTCTTACAAACTGAGGTTTCAAATTAAACTAGACCTAATCTTGAGAGGAGAGGTCACTAGTACTTCACTCTCTAGTGAGTCTTTCCACTCACTCTACTGTACTTATCCAACAAGTTTCAATCAGTCGCTCTCTGGACGTCGAATTTCTCTTTTGGGTCTCGCTTCTTTCTCTGGTGACTTTTCAGTGGATGCACACTGCTCCGAATCGTCCTTGCTATCAGTCTCTTTGGTGTTGTCTTGACTGACTGCTGTGAAAGTTGGTAAGTCAACTTCAGTCAAATTGGCATCTTCAACCTTTGGCAGAAGTCTTAAATCCACATGATTCCTTCTCGCCGCGGCTCCTCTTTCTGTTTCAATCTGTAGATGCAGACTTGGTGCAATTTGCGCTTGGCACAGTGCCCCTTTGCAGCCACATTCCTTTGTCGTAGTCTCTAAGGCACACTTGATCTCCAGGCCTTAAATCAGATAAGTTTCTTGCTCTCTTGTCATGTAACTGTTTTTGCTTTTTCTTTTGTTTTTCTTTGCTTTGTTTCACCTGTTCTGAGTCATGAGTCTTCAGACGCTCGTCATGTATTGGCAGATTTGTCCTGATCCTCCTTTCCAAAAGCATTTGCACTGGAGAAAGCCCATTCTGTAATGGTGCACTTCTGTAGATCAGTAGCCTTTCGTAAAAATCTTCTTTTCCATCATGTGTTTTCTTCATGAGACTTTTCACAGTTTTTACTGAGCTCTCTGCCAGTCCATTTGATTTTAGAAAACTGGGACTAGAAGTACTGTGTATGAATTCCCATTCATAGGCGAACTGTTTAAACTCAGCACTGGAAAACTGGGGACTATTATTGGTGAACACTTCATTTGGAACACCATGTCTTGCAAAGATTGACTTCATACAGGTGATTACAGCTTTACTGGTAGCTGTAGGCAGTGTTGCTACCTCTGGATAATTTGAGTAATAATCTGTTACAACTATATGGGTTTTCCCATTACAATCAAACAAGTTGTCACCTACTTTCTTATATGGTCTGCCTGGCACTGGATGAGGTCATAACGGCTGGCTTGGCTGCTTTGGTCTGTAGGTGAGACACAATTCACAGGTTGCAGTTACCTGGGCAATATCTTGATTCATTCTCAGCCAATATATTACTTCTCTGGCTCTTAGCTTGCATTTTTCTTCTCCTAAGTGCCCTTCATGTATTTTGCATAGCATTTCTTTGTGAAGTTTTCCTAGCATAACAAATTTGTTGCCTTTGAAAATAATGTCATTGACAGCAGATAGGTCACTTCTACATGTCCAAAAATCATGAATAGACAACGGACAGGCACTTTTCTCCTTAGGCCAACCTTTTAATATGGTATTTCTCAGGATTCTCATTGTTTCATCTGCCTCTGTTTGTCTTCTGATCTGCTCTTGTCTCTCACTGGACACAGGAAGAGAGGTCACGATCATGTCAACATATGCCTTTATTTCTGTCTATTTGACTTTCCGGGCTTTCACCCTTGTCTACAGCACGTGAAAGTGTGTCTGCAGCGTACATGTACTTTCCAGGACTATAGATCAACTGAACATCGTACTTTTGTAATCTAATTAGCATTCTCTGTATTCTCATTGGACAGTCATTTAGAGATTTGGCCATTATAGCTACTACATGCTTGTAGTCTGTTTCCACTGTGAAGGCCTTACCATACACATACTGATGAAACCACTCACAAGCATAAGTTATTGCTAGTAACACTTTCTCTTTTTGGGCATACCTTGTCTCGGCGCTCATCAAGGTTCTGGAAGCATATGCTACAGGTTGCCAGATTCCTTCATAATTTTGCAGAAATACTGAGCCCAAGCCAAACTGTGAAGTATCAGCTGATATTCTTGTTTCTTTAGCAGGATCATAGAATCTTAACACTGGTTCTTCTGTAATAGCATTCTTCAGATCTTTCCAGCTTTGCTCCTGTTCTTTTGACCATATCCATTCATTTTTCTGCTCCAACAGCCATCTGAGTGGGGCTGATCATGCTGAAAGTTGAGGGATAAACTTCCCTAGGTAGTTAATCATCCCTAAGAATCTCCTGACATCATCTTTGTAGCTGGGCTTTTGCATATTCACTATCGCAGATGTCTTCTTAGGGTCAGGTTTAATGCTCTGATCTGTAACAATATCACCCACAAAAGTCAGTGCTTTTACACAAAACTCACATTTTTCTTTGTTGAGTTTAAGATTTGCTTTTCTTGTCAGATCTAGCACCTGTCTCAATCTGAAGTCATGTTCATCTTTTGTGGAACCCCACACAATGATGTCATATGTCATCCATCATGGTTTCAACACCTGGAATGTGCTCAAAAATCATATGAATTCTTTTATGGTAGACGTCTGGAACGGACAGTATCCCATACGGCAGATGAAGCAATCTATTTCTTCCTTCTGGAGTATTAAATGTGCATAACTTTGAACTAGTCTTATCTAGCTTTATTTGCCAAAATCCAGAAGAAGCATCCAGTTTGCTAAACCATTTAGCACCAGCAAACTGTGACATTATCTCTTCTCTGCTAGGTAACTTGAAATGCTCTCTTTTTATAGCTCTGTTTACGTCTCTGGCATCAAGACATATTCTGAGCTGGCCATTTTTCTTCTCAACTATGACTAAAGAACTCACCCAGTCTGTAGGTTCATCAATTCTCTTGATTACACCGGTGGCTTCCATGCATTTCAGCTCTTCTTTCAGTTTGTCCTTCAGTGTGAATGGCACTTTCCTGCAGGGGTGTATTACGGGTGGCACTTGGTCATCTATGTTTATTTTGCACTCCCCAGGCAAACATTCTAGACCTTTGAACACATCGCTGTACTCTGTAAATAATGATTGACATTTAGCTCCAGCTTGTGATGTCAAAACAAACACTCTTCTCACTAAATTGAGTTTCTCACAGGCACTAATGCCTAGGATTGGTTGCACATCCTTCTCTACAATTAACAGAGACACCTTGAACTGCTGGCCTTTGTGCTTCAGAGCTACCATGCAGCTCCCTTTTACTGGAATATTCTCTCCTGTATAACCAGTTACTTTTATCTTGGCTGGGTGAATTTTAGATTTTACATGCAGGGTTTCAGAGTCTTGCAATGAAATCAGGTTCACCTGTGCTCCTGTGTCAAGCCTGAATGGTATGATAGTCTCATTCACAGTTAAAGGTACAATCCATTCCTTTTTTTCTGAAACACACAGCTCTACAGAATCTACAAAGAACTCTTCAGGCTCATCTTCTTCGACAGTGTGAACTTTATTTTGTTCACTTTTCGTTTTGCAGCATTTAGCAAAATGGTTATTTTTGCCACACTTACTGCAGGACTTCCCATAGGCAGGACAAGCTTTAGGTTTATGGTTATTTCCACATCTACCACATGTTTTCAATTAGGCTGCTGCTCCTTCCGCTGCTTTGTTTTCGAAAAATATTTCTTGTTTATCTCAAGCTTCTTTAGTGCATGCACAGCGTCCTCGTTTTCTTTGTTCAACTCTTTAGCCTGTGATTTGGTAGTTTCAGCAGCTCTACACATGTTTATAGCTTTGTCCAAAGTTAAATCTGGCTCTCTATGCAGTCTTTCTCTGAGCCCATTGTCTGTGATTCCACATATAATTCTATCCTTAATCATTGATTCTTTCAGATCTCCAAACTCGCATGTTTTGCACAGCGAACGTAACTATGTTAAACACTGATCAAAACTATCACCCTTTTTCTTGTTGCATGTGAAAAACTTATATCTCTCGTAGGTTACGTTTTGTTTTGGTGCAAAGTACTCTTCAAATTTTTTCATAATTACATCAAGATCCATGTTTTCGCCATCACTGAACTGGAAACTGTTGTAAATGTCTAACACATATTCCCCAACTACATGTAGAAAGATCGAGGCCTTTGTTTTGCCATCTTCACTTTCAGCACCACTTGTAGTTAAATAAATATTAAACCTTTGTTTAAATCTCTTCCAATTTTCAGTTACATTTCCAGACAATTGCATACCTGATGGAGGATTTAGTTCAGCCATCTTTTTTTTTTTCTCTCTGTTTTTTTTTCACCAGACCGCCTTCTTCTAGAGTTCTTTTTTATGTTCTTGTTTGTCTTTTCAGGTTTTGATATCCGCTTCTGACACCATGTTTTGCTTGTTAATAATCAAGAAGCCAGCATGGGTTTTTACTCATCTTTATTGCGCAGCCATCTTAAACACACTGCTCCAGCCAAGCAAACTTCCCATAACACCCCACACTCTAGGGGCTGTCTACAAATCATCAGCTTCTTACATTTACCTTAGGGACCGTCTAATAAGTATGTTAAATTCCTATATCACCACATCACCTTCTTTTATTGTTTGTGCTAGTGTTTCCTCAGTTTGGGCTTTTGCCTGCCTTACTGTCTTTCCTGCTTCCCTTAGGGAAGTTTAGTATGCCAGGCTCTTGCAGCAGGCCAAAACTGGTATGACTTAGCCACCAGGTGCCAGGACCACACAGAAACATTTTAGCTAGCAGTCTACCACAGGGGACTGCCTGCCACCGATGTCACCTTCTGACATCGGCCTATCTTATAAAGGCAGGCAGTCCCCCACACCCTCCTCAGTTCTCCCACCAAAGACCCTAAGCAGGCAACAGAAGAAACTGAAGAGGTTTTCAAGAACCAAGAAGAGAAAAAGGGAGCAGAAAACCCAACGAATGAAAGAGAATACAGGGAATGGAAAAACAAGGGGGAAGGAGGGAGGGAAAATCATGGCATGTGGCAAGAGCTCCTGTCAAAGATCTACTGTTATGGTAAGTTTTTACATAACTGTACTATCTTACTTTGAGGAAGCTCTTGCAGCAGGCCAACACTGGTAGGACTGAGTACCAAGCAGTGCCAGCAGTATACAGGAAGCAGCACTGGGAGGCGGACAGACAGCAGTCAATGGCCTAAGAAAGAAGGCCCTGCAAAACAGTGAGGCTTTGTCACTAGAAGCAATGTCCAGACAGTAATGCTTGGTGAAAATGTGGTCAGTACTCCTGGTGGCAGCTGCACAAATGTCAGCAGCAGATACATTTCTGAAACAAGCTGTGGAGGTGGTCATACCCCTAGTCCTTGTTGTACTTACAATAGCAATAAACAATGCAACTGGCTAACCACTTAGACAAACGCTATTTGTAAACTGGAACACCCTCTCTCCTGGTGGCAAACAAAACAAATTGATCAGACTTCGTTAAAGTCTTGGTCCGATGTGTATAGTATCACAAGATTCTATGTACATCCAAAGTATGGAGCTATGCCTCCCCCAGATTAGAATGCTCAGAATAGTAAACCGGTAAGTGGATGGCTTAGTTCAAAGTAAACTTCAACACAATCCTGGAAAGAAACTTAGGATTAGTATGCAAAGGTACCCTGTCTTTGTGAAAAAACAAATAAGGCTCTTTACACATAAGAGCCTGAAGCTCGGAAATCCTTCAAGCAGAAGTAACAGCAACTAAAATTAATGCTTTCCATAACAGAAAGTGCAGCTCGCAACTCAACGTGAGTTTCTCTAACATAAAACTGAGGTCCCACAGAGGGACCGGATCCCAATGGGAGGTTTCAGATGCAAAATGCAAGACACCTCAAGTTGAGCTACGGCCCTGCCCTCGATAGGTGCATGGTACGCAGAGAGCCCAAGTCTGAGATGGAGAGAAGGTACTCCAACACATGATTCACAGGACAGGTGAAGGAATCCAGCTGGTGAGAAGCAGCCCGAAGGGTGAAGTGCTTCCCCTTCATGGTGTAAGTGGCCCTGGTGAAGGGCTTCCTGGTGGCCACCAGGACATCTGCGACCCTAGAGGAAACCCCAAAGCAGGTGATGGCCAAGGCCACAGAAGCCATGCATGGAGATGCAGAGATTTTAGATCTGGATGGACCAGGGTACCCCGGTCCTGGGAGAGCAAGCTGGTGCACAGTGGCAAGGGCACTAGAGGTTCCACCGCTAGTTGCTGCAGCAAGGTGAACCAGATCTGATGTGGCCAGAAGGGGGCTAGGAGAATCATGTCCACCCCCTTCAACTTAAGTTTGAGGAGCACCCTTTGGAGGAGTGGGAAGGCATACAGAAAACACAGGTTACTCACCTGAAACAGTAGTTCTAGGAGTGGTATATGTTGTTCATCCATACTTCTGGCAGTGTCCTTTCCCGTCTAAATGCTGCCAGAAAGTCAAGCTGGCTCCTCCCACCCACCCAGGTGGTATAATCCTTGGCTCTGCCCCATGACGCCAGATCTTGACCACTGGAAGCAGAGATGTGCACCGAAGCCAGGGGATGTCGGGTGGGTCCGTGTGGATGAACAACATATACCATTCCTAGAACTACTGTTACAGGTGAATAATCTGTGTTTGTAGGGACGTGGATATGTTGTTCTAGCCACACTTCTGGCAGACTCCTAGCAGTTATCGGGGAGGAAGGAGGCAAGACGCACACCCCCTACTTAGGAAATAAGGACTGGAGAACTTAGACCCCAAAACCAGCATCCCAGCATGACTCTAGGTCAATGTGGTAATGGAAAATGAAGGTGTTCGCTGACTTCCAGGTAGCAGCCCTACAGATTTCCTGGATAGGGATGTCCCTAGAAGCAGCCACCGATGAAGCGGTATGTCGGGTGGAATGAGCCCCAAGTCCTCCTGGAGGCTCCCTACCCGCCAAACTATAGCAGAGATCAAAGCAGGAAGTGATCCACCTGCCAACTGTCTGCTTGGCTGCAGGTCTGCCAAGTGCGGCTTCAGTGTAGGTGACAAACAACTGGCGAACCTCTCCCCAAACTCCAGCTGTGTGCTCTTTGTAATAAGTGAGCGCTCACCTCAGATCCAGAGTATGGAGCCTGTGTTCCGCCTCCAAGATGTGTTTTGGGAAGAACACCGAAAGAGTCATCACCTAATTCAGGTAAAAATTCGACACAACCTTCGGGAGGAACTTCATGAAGGTTGGAGTGCAGGATAATCTTGTCCATGTGGAAGACCAGGTAAGGAGACTCCACCGAGAGTGCCTGGAGCACACTGATCCTTCTGGCTGATGTGACAGCCACCAAGAAGGTGGTCATCCATGAAAGGTGAGACATCTCACACCTGTGCATCGGTTCAAATGAGTTTGCAAAAACTAGCAACAAGTCCCATAGTGGTGGTGGTTCATGCATTGAACGGGAAATGTGATCCAAGCCTATGAAAAAGTGCCAGACCACCATCTCCTGTACCACCGACCGCTGACCGGCCCACACCTGGTAAGTAGAGATGGCTGCCAGGTGCACCTTGAGGGTCATCGACCAAAGTCCCCCTTTGGAGAGAGACCACAGGTAGTTCAAAATGCTAACCACTGGACAGGACAATGGAGCCAGCCCCTTCCCGACACCAAAAGGAGAATCTCTTCCATTTGAAAGCATAGTACTTTCTGGTCGATTCCTTTCTAGATGCCTCCACCACAGTGAGGACATCTTCGGAGAGACCCAAAGCCTGGAACTTGAGATGCTCTGGAACCAGGCTGTCAGGTACAGGAACTGAAGGTCCGGGTGGGGTACCTTTCTCTGATCAATGGAGACAGGGCCAGGTGCAGTGGAAAATGCCTCAGGAGCCTGTTGCTGAGGAGAGTGGGGTACCAAAATTGGTGGGGCCAGTCCGGAGTCACCAAGATCGCCTATGCCTTGTCCCTCCTGACCTTGAATAACACCTTGTAGATCAAGGGAACTGGAGGGAAGGCACAGAAGAGGCCTGGGGTCCACGGCCTCAAGATGGCATCCCCCTGCAGAGATCCCTGCTGAGGGGGGCAGGCACAATACAGCCTCAGCTTTGCGTTGTTCCTGGAGGCGAACAGATCCATCTGAGGGGTGCCCAACTGGGAGAACAGACCGTGAACTACCTCTGGATAGAGGGACCACTCATGAGAGGCCTTGTTCACTCAGCTGAAGGCGTCCACCAGCTAACTAGAGGCTCCTGCCACATGAATGGCTAGAAGATCTGCCTCCAGGCTGTGTATGAGGGTCCATACGCAGAGTGCTTCCTTGCACAAAGGCAGGGAGTGCATCCTGCCTTGCTTGTTGAGGTAGTACATGGTCGTGGTGTTGTCCATCTGGACTTGAACCACTTGACCCCAAACAAACAGAGTGAATGCAGTCAGCGCCAGCAGAACTGCTCAAAGCTCCAGCAGGTTGATGTGGCATCGGGACTCCTCAGTGGTCCACAGCCCATGGACTCTGTGTTTCCCAGATGGGCACCCCAGCCCGTGAGATAGGCATCAGTCATCGGGAAGACCATTGGCTTGGGGTGGATAAATGGGATCCCTTCCTGCAGATGCTCTAGGACTAGCCACCACTTGAGGGTGTCCCACATCTTCTGGGTCACACTGACCAGCTGGTCAAAGTGATCTATGCGTAGAGGCCACTGGTTGGCCAGCTCTTACTGCAGGGAGCACATATGCCAACATGCCCATTGGATCACAGTAGTGCAGATCACCATGTAAACCAGAAGGTGCAAGAAGTCCCAGGAAGGGCGTGAGTGCCCAGCCCGAAATGATCGGGCAAAGGAGGAGAGAACTTCCACCCTGTCTGCCAGGAGCCGGTGCTCTGGCTCGGCAAGACTCAAGCTCTGCCCTGATGAAGTTGATCACCTGTGAGGGCATGAGTTCTGACTTGGCCTCGTTGACTGGGAGACCAAGCTGGATGCAGGTCTGGAGGGCAAGACCCCAGGACCACTCCACCTCCCGCCTGGAGGGACCTGCTATCAGCCAGTCATCCAGGTAGGGGTACACCTGGACCCCTCGGCACTGCAGGTAGGCTGCTACCACTGCTATGCACTCGGTGAAGACACTTGGGGCTGAGGAGGGGCCGGATGGCATGGCAAGGAACTTGCAGAGGGTTCCCTCGGCTTGGAAGTGGGGGGACATTCAGTGGGACAGATGGATCAAGATGTGAAAGAACGCGTCCTGTAGATCCAGAGAGCAAATAACCACAAGTCCTGTTTGAGAGATGGTATTATCTGGGACAGAGTTACCAGCCTGAAAGTGTGTGTCCTGAGGAACTTGTTCAGGTTGTGCAGATCTAGAATGGGACACCAGCTTCCTGTCTGCTTTGGCACCAGGAAGTACCTGGAGACAAATCCTGGGCGTTCTGGAGGGTCCGCTACCCTGACCATGACCTCCCTGCGGAGAAGCTGGGCTATGTCGTCTCGAAGAGCTGACCGAGTGTCTGCAGATACCAAGTCCTCCCATGGGGTGTGGTCTTGGCTTGGAGGGTAATGCTCAAATTCCAGAGGCTGACCCTGACCGATCACTTCCAGAACCCTCCTGTCTGTGGTGACAAGAGATCAGGCGGAAAGGAAGTGGTGGAGATGGCCCCCCACAGGACGACCCAGGGGAGGTGTGACGAGTATGAGGGTGGTGCCCCCCATCCCATCACTGGGCAGGCCTGGAGGAGGAGAACCTGTCCGAGGAGCCACCGGGTCCCTTCCCACTGGGCTTTTGGATCACTGAAGCCACCAATTTATTTATTTATTTATTAGCTTTTGGTAACCGGGTAAGAGCGCTAGGCACTAGACCTGCCTATTTTCAGGCACAACTCGGGAGAGCATAGGACATTGGTTACAATATGCAGAAATACACAGACATAATATAGGTGTACAGGAGCAAAACAAGATATACATTGGGTAGCACAATAATAGTTACATAAGAGTACATTTTAGGCATAGATCATAATAAGGATGTAAAATAAAGCAATTAGGGTAACCATAAGACAGCTGAGGACAGTAAGACATCAAGGTTCATAGCCACCTAGACAAGCATATTGCATGGGAGGACATTAGTGTAGTACTCAGGGTCAGACCCGCAGCCTGCAGTGGGACAAAGCAAATTAAGAGCATTTGCATTGGCCAGAGGCTGAAGGTGGGTGAACAGCGAGTTTTGAATTCTCGATGGGAGGCTGAAGTTTTCACCATAAGGGGAGTGAGTTCCAGAATTTGGGAGCAAAATGGGCAAATGCCTGTTAACCCATTTTGTCATGCAAGGTATAGTGAGAGCATGGGGACAGAGGAAGACCTGAGGAATGCGGGTGTGTGAGGCAGGAGTGAGGAGGTTGGCAAGATAGACAGGGCAGGAGGTCTAGACAGGCAGTCGATAAAGCAGCCCAGGGGTAGGCTCGAATATCCTTAGGTGACAGCCAATTTAAGCCAGCGTAAAGGAGGCAATGATGGGTAAGGCAATGGGGCAGTTAAGCGAATCTACAGATGTTGTTGTAGACAGTGTCCCATTTGTGGAGTGTAGCAGAGTTTGCAGCAAAGAGGAGGGGCAGAGCATATTGGAGCTGGGGTAAGAGAATACCTCTCGCAACAGAAAGTCTAGCGGAAGGAGTGAGGGGAGGGCGCTGCGATAAGCTCTGCCAATTTTAGCATTGTGCACGGCACACCATATTGACATGTTGAGACAGGTCAAGTGTGGGATCCAAAGTGACCCCAAGGTACTTGAAGGACTCAGTGTTTAAGATGAGGGAGCCATCAAGGCATTGAACCCGGAGCCTGTTCGCAGGGGCAGACAGTTTCTTAGAGGATCCGAATAGCATAGCACAGGTTTTCTAGGTTCAGGACTTGGTGGTTGCTAGAAGCCAGGTCTGCAGGAATTGGAAGTCATTAGTGAGAGTGGAGTTGATGGCAGCAACCGATTTTGACCCAGAGTAGAGAACAAGGTCATCTGCGTACATAAGAGTGCAGCTATGCGGACATGGTGGGAATATCATTTAGGAAGAGGGAAAGAGTGAGGTCAAGACTGGATCCTGGGGAACTCCAGGGAGATGTTTAGGGGAGGAAAGGGCCTTGTGAAATGCTACTGCCTGAGTCCGATTGTCAAGATAGCTATGGAACCAGGAGAGGGCTTGGTCAGATGCTCCAGTGGACTGGAGTTTCTTTAGCATGAGAGGATGGTGTACCATGTCGAAGGCTTTAGACAGGTCGATAAAGACGGCCCCAGTGAGTAGGCCACGGTCCATATTATTTCTGATGTCATTTGTAAGTTGTGTAAGTGCAGAGGTGGTACTATGACCGGGCCGGAAACCATGTTGTCACGGGGTTTGAAGATTAAACATGTCAAGGTGAGCAGCAAGCTGGCGGTGGACTATTTTTTCAAGCAGCTTACTGAGAGTGGGCAGAAGAGCCTAGGGCACCAAGACTGAGCCTGCTGGCCAGACTGGTGCTGGGCTGGTCTTTCTACAGGAGTTGAGGACAGAAAGGGCTTGCACTTCTGCAGCTTAGAGCCTCTGAGATACTTCTGAGTGGACATAATAGAGTCCAAGTTAACACTGGGCTGCTCGGTACACTGGAGGTGACCCTCCATTTCGGGTCTAAACAGGTCAGTACCTAAGAATGGAACATCCACCAGCTTGTGCTGCATATCTGCCATGAAGGTTGAAATCGCAGCCAAGCCCTATGGCATATGACAACTGCGGCCACCACCGAGCCGGCACAGGAATACCCAATGTCCAGAGCCATCTGGAGTTGCTGTTTGGCTATTGCCCAGCCCTGGTTTCGGACCTGCTTGACCGTGGTCTGGAGGTCCACAGAAAGATAAGGAATCACCTCATCCAGGGAGTCAAAGAGGGCATGGGAGAAGTGTGCCATCAGGATGGCCAAGCTCACCTGGCAGAGGCCGAGCGAGGAGGCAGCACAGACCTTTTTGGCAGAGTGGTCCAATTTCATGGACTCCTTGTCCGTCGGCCTGTCAACATCATCTGTATTGCTGAAGCGCCGAAACATGGAATAGGCCACCAACCCCTCGGCTGAGGGATGTTCCGTGAACCCCGAGAGGGAACCAGTGGGCACTGCATATGTACAGGCCATCCGGGCTGAGAGCACAGGGCAGGATGCAGAGTGCTGTCAAAGCTCTAGGGCAGGGTCAACAATGGCCTCGGCCACTGGGAAAGTTTCCATTGGAGAATTTTCTTTATCTAGAATCTCTGTGAGTGGATAGCAAGCCCGCTTCTGAATAGGCTCCAGTGGCATCCCCGTAGACTCAGGGATGAGACAGAGGATGCCCATGAAAGACGTGGGTCCCTCCTCTGTCAAGAGACCCCCCACCAACTCCATGTCAACTGGACAGGAGTGTAGTGAGGAGTCCTTGGACTTGGAAGAGTCTGTATAAAGCGGCCGACCACTCGAGTTGTTCTCAACCCGCCGTGGACGGTGGGGCGTGAGAGTGACCGACAGCCGATGGGGAAGCCCCTTAGCCAGCTGAGACTCCTTGGTCGAAGCCCCAGTCGGTGGCTGTTTGGGCTGTGACTCCACCATGATCAGTGGAGAGGCCAACTTTTGCCAAACCAGAAGGGTCTGAACCGGCTCTGCAGGTGGAGGAACGGTGTCGACCAGCCCCAACAGGGGCTTTAGTGTTGGCCTGTCAGGCGACAGCCACGTGATGGTCAGTGTGGGAGCCGGGGTCAGCTTCGGAACCAGTCAACACCAACTGTTGCCAAATGAGGTCTTCATAGCATTGACGCAACATGCGCTGAAGCCTCTCCTCACCCGAGGAGGATGAAGACGAGGAGTAGCGGTGGCACTGCTTCCCGTGGCATCGAGAATGAGACCACCGGCACTGGCAGGATCTGCTCGACCCGCTAGATGAAGACTGAGACCTTGGCTGCCAGGGGTGCCAACGGGAGATCTCAGAGGGAGCTGGGGAGAGCCAGGGCTCCTCCTGGTCTGGGTCAGTGACTGGAAGGTCTGGCTCAGTGGGCTGACCCGCCCCTTCAGTGGTCAGCGGCAGGACCTGAGTCCTGAATAGAGAGTTGTCAACCTCATCTAGTACCAATGGGTTGACAGGGTCGATAAAGATCTCAGCCGCAGCGTCGGCCCACGTCTCAACTGGCTGGCCTGACAGGGGCTCCGTGAAGCCAGCGGCCAAGGCTGCGGTTTTGACCGTGGTCAAAACCTGAGATTCCCGAGACCAAGAACGTTGACGGTGAGTCTTCTCTTTTTCTCTCTTGGGCTCCTTCTTGCGGGAGCGCAAGCTGTGCAAATCCAAAGGACCCTGTCCCTTGGCAGGGAGAGACTGACACAGCTCTTTGAAGGAGTCCAAAAATGTGGAGTCCAATTTGAGCAATACAAAGGCAGAAGCCAAAGAGGACTGTACAGTGGCCTGAGCCACCTCCTCCTCGAAGGCCTTAAGTTTATCCAACTGCTCGTCGGACCCCATGGCCACAGAGACCACCCAACGGATGTCCTTGGATTTGACCGATGTATATCAGTTTCCCGGGTGGCCCAACGTTAGAAGGGTGAGGCGGTGCTCGATAACCGATGCATGAAATGACCAGCAAATACCGCAGGCCTGGGGATCGTGCTCATGGCCTAGGCAACAAACGCACATGGCATGCGGATCGGTACACATCTTCTGCCTGCATGGGCGCCAGCAAAATCCGGTGAGGACTTTTCCTCCATCGCGGTCACCATCGAAGATCATACTGAAGATGAAACTGTGAAGAGTTTTGAAGTTTTGGAAGTAAATCTGAAGATTTGAGTGCTAGAGCCTACTCATCATGGAAGCGGTAAGGAGGAAATCTGCTTCTTCCAGTGGAAAGGAAGATCTGGTGTCATGGTGTGGAGCTGAGGGTTATACCACCCAGGTGGGTGGGAGGAGCTAGCTTGAAGACTTTCCAGCAATATTTAAAGGGGAACGGACATTGCCAGAAGTGTGGCTAGAACAACATATCCACGTCCCTAAAACATCCCCCTCCAAGACAGGGATAATGTGTCACACCAGAAAACTCCAGGCCCAGGATTCAGCAAGCAAAAAAGCGGCAGTTTTGCATTGAGTAGCAACACAAAATACAGGTTACTCACCTGTAACAGGAGTTCTAGGAATGGTATATGTTGTTCATCCACACTTATTGGCAGGTTCCTTGCCGCTTTAAATCTTGCCGGAAGGTCTTCAAGCTAGCTCCTCCCACCCACCCGGGTGGTAAACCTCTCGGCTCCGCCCCATGACGCCAGATCTGGCCTGCTGGAAGCTCAGGTTGTGCGTCGAAGCCGGGGAGGTCGGGTGGGTTCATGGATGAACAACATATACCATTCCTAGAACTCCTGTTACAGGTGAGTAACCCAGTATTTCTAGGGACATGGATATGTTGTTCATCCACACTTATTGGCAGACTCCTAGCAGTTCTCCGGAGGAGGGAGGCAAGGCGACACCCCTAATACTTACTTGGGAGCAAAGATTGGAGAACCGAGGCCCCAAACCAGCATCCCGGCGTGACTCAAGGTCGATGTGGTAGTGGGAATAAAGGTGTGTGCTGACTTCCAGGTAGCAGCCCTGCAGATCTCCTGGATAGGGACATCCTGGAAGCAGCCACCGATGCAGCAGTATGGCGGGTAGAATGAGCTCTTATCCTCTGGGAGGCTCCATGCCCGCTAACTCATAGCAGAGATTTATGCAGGAGGTGACCCATCTGCCTATCGTCCGCTTGGCTGCAGGTCTGCCAGGTGCGGCTTCAGCGTGAGGGTGACAAACAGCTGGCTTAACCCTCTCCTCGAATTTCAGCCGTGGCGCCTCTATAATAAGCGAGCGCCCCTTCTAGGGTCCAGAGTATGGAGCCCATATCTTCGGCTCCGAGGTGTGGATTGGGGAGAACACCGCAGAGTCAATACCTGATTAAGGTGAAACTCCGACACCACCTTGGAAGGAATTTGGGTGGGGGCGTGGGACAACCTGTCCCTGTGGAAGACCAGGTAAGGAGACTCGAGTGCCGCGCCTGAGTTCTCCCATCCTTCTGGCTGACGTGATAGCCACCAAGAAGGCGTTTTCCACGACAGGTGGGGAGACCACACCTGTGCATTGGTTCGAATGGCTTGCCCATGAGCTTTGCCAATACCAGCAGTAAATCCCAGGAGGTGGGGGCCCGCACTGGAGGAAATGTGATCAAGGCCTTGAAAAAGCCGCCGACCACTTTTCCTGCGCCACTGACTGCTGACCGCCCGCGCCTGGTAAGCAGAAATGGCTGCCAGGTGCACCTTGGCGCGGTCACGACCTAAGCCCTTGACTAGATAGGGACCATAGATAGTCCAAAATGCTCACCACAGGACACGAGAAAGGGTCCAACCTTTTTCCCGACACCAAATGGAGAACCTCTTCCATTTGAAGGCATAGCATTTTCTGGTCGACTCCTTACGGGACGCCTCAACGACGTTGAGGACCTCGGCCGGAAAGACCCAAGGCCTGGAACTCTAGCCGCTCAGGAACCAGGGCCGTCAGGTGCAGGGATTGAAGGTCCGGATGGAACACCTTCCCTGATTGACTGAGAGCAGGTCCGGACGAGCTGGAAGCTGCCGCGAGTCCTGGGCTGAGACTGAGGAGATCTGGTACCAGAACTGGCGAGCCAGTCTGGGGCTATCAGAATCACCTGCGCTTGTCCCTCCTCGCTTGCAGCAGGACCCTGTGAATCAGGGGAACGGAGGAAAGGCGTAAAAGAGGCCCGGGGTCCACGGCCTCGAAAAGGCATCCCCCTGCAGCGAGCCCTGCTGAGGGGGGCGGGCATGAAACAGCCTCAGCTTCGCGTTCTCCCTGGAGGCAAACAGATCCACCAGAGGTGTGCCCCAGCGGGAGAACAGGTCTTGTACTATCTCCGGCAGGAGAGACCACTCGTGCGATGCAGCCCCTATCCGACTCAGGGCATCGGCCAGGGTGTTGGAGGCTCATGCCACATGAATGGCCAGGAGATCCGCCTCCAGGCTGCGCACTAGTGACCAGATGCGGAGAGCTTCCTTGCATAGAGGCAAGGAGCGCGTCCCGCCCTGGCGGTTTAGATAGTACATGGTCGTGGTATTGTCCGTCTGGACTCGGACCACTTGACCCCGGAGAAACAGAGCAAAGGCGGTGAGAGCTAGGCGGACCGCATGGAGCTCCAGCAGGTTGATATGGCATCGGGACTCCCGCGGGGACCAGAGGCCGTGCGCTCGGTGTTCCCCCAGATGGGCACCCCAACCCATCAAAGAGGCGTCGGTCAATAGAGAGACCGTCGGCTCGGGGCGGACAAACGGGATACCCTCCTGCAGATGGGACGGAACGGTCCACCACTGGAGAGCGTTCCACATCTCCTGGGTCGTCCACACGCGCTGGTCCAGAGGGTCGCAACGCTGTGACCACTGGCCGGCCAGACCCCACTGGAGGGCGCATGTGCCAGCGTGCCCAACGGACTACGCTGGTACAGGCCGCCATAAGACCCAGGAGTCGGGAAGTCCCGGGCAGGCGCGATTGCCCAACCAGAAATGATTGGGCAAAGGAGGTAAGAACCTCGGCCCTGTCCCGGGAGCGTGCTCTGGCTCGAGAGAGTCGAGCTCTGCCCGATGAAGGATATCACCTGCTTGGCTCGAGTTCCGACTTGGCCCGTTGACCAGGAGGCCCAGTTGAGAGCAAACCCGAGGCCAGATTTCTGGACCGCTCCACCTCCAACCTGGAGGGGTTGCTATCAGCCAATCGTCCCAGGTAGAGTGCACCGGACCCTCGGCGCCGCAGGAAAGCTGTCACCGCTGCAATGCATTTGGTGAAGACCCTGGGAGCTGAAGAAAGGCCGAAGGGCATGGCCTGGAACTCGAAGAGGGATCCCTCCGCTCTGAAGCGGAGGAATCTCTGATGAGACGGACGGATAGGGACGTGAAAGAACGCGTCCTGGAAGTCCAGAGAACAGAACCACACGCCGTGTTCCAGAGATGGTATTATCTGAGCCAGAGTGACCATTCTGAAGGTTCGAGACCTTAGGAACTTGTTCAGGTCGTGTAGGTCTAAGATGGGGCGCCAGCCCCCCGTCCGTTTCGGGACCAGGAAGTACCTGGACACGAACCCTGGTTCTGGTGAAGGGTCCTCTATCTCTTTTATCACCCTTTTCTGAAGGAGGAGGGCGATGTTGGCTCGACGAGCCTGTAGAGTCTGGGGACCCCAAAGCCCCATGAGAGCGGCTCCTGAAGGGTGGAGCCTGCTCGAATTCCAGAGGCAGGCCTCTTCCCACCACCTCAAAACCCACCTGTCCGTGGTAACAGCGGACCAGGCGGAAAGGAAGTACGGAGCCTTCATCGTGGGGAACCAGGGCGAGGTGACGGGATGGGGAGACACCCCTCAGCCGTCACTTAGCAGGCTTGAGGAAGGACCGGCCTGGGGACCACCCGGCCTTTTCCTCCTTGCTTCCTATTAGAGGAAGCCGATGGCTTGGGCTTGGAATACCAAGGTCTAGCCTGCTGGCCCTGACGCTGTTGTTGGGCCGGGCGTGTGGCGGGAGTAGAGGGACGAAAGGACTTAGGCTGGGGCTTATGACCCTTGTCCCTCTGTGCGGACGAGACCGAATCCAAGGTGGCATTGGATTTTTCGATCCTCTGGAGGTGGCCTTCCACTCCAGGGCCGAACAGGTCTGTTCCCAGGAAAGGAACGTCCGCCAGCTTGTGCTGGGTATCCGCGGTAAAGGTGGATATTCGCAGCCACGCCCGCCGACGCATGGCCACAGCGGCCGCCACTGACCGGGCACATGAGTCTCCTATATCCAGAGCAGTCTGGAGCTGTTGTTTGGCTACTGCCCTGCCCTGATCCGCACCTGTTGACCGTGGTCTGCAGGTCAGCAGGAAGATGAGGGACCGCCTCATCCAGGGAACCCAACAGGGCATGGGAATGTGCCATGAGGACTGGCGAACTGGCCTGATGAAGGCCGAGAGAAGAGGCAGCATACACTTTCCGCCGAGTAGTCCAATTTCTGACCTTTGTCGGGCGGTTTGTCCACGCCCTGGCATCGCACGCCGAAAACACTGTCCGTGACCAGCCCTTCAGCCGAGGGGTGTTCAGAAAACCCGGACAGAGAGCCAGTAGGGACCGCATACTTCCTGGCCATCCTAGCTGAAGGCGCAGGACAGGAAGCTGGACGCTGCCAAAGTTCCAGGGCCGGCCCGACAATGGCTTCGGCCACTGGAAAGGCCTCCGTGGGAGAATCCCCTCGGTCCAGAATCTCAGTGAGAGGATATCTGGCCCGTTTGGATACGGGTTCAAGCTTCATCCCAGTGGATTCTGAGATGAGCCTAAGAAGTCCTAGGAAGGACGAAGGGCTATCGTCCACTGACTGCCCCCCAGAGGACTCCAAGTCAAGGCGCTTGGAGAACAGGGAGGAGTCATCCGACTCCGACGAGTTGTCGAATAGCTGCCTGGAGCCTGAGCCACCCTCCACTTGCCGAGGCTTGTCAGGCGTGAGAGTGACCGACAGCCTACGGGGAAGGCCTTGGGCCAACCGCGAATCTTTCGTCGGAGCCCCAGCTGTCGGCTGAGGTGGAGGCGGTTCCACCACAATTGGTGGGGCAGCCGGAATAGGTCGGACAACTGGCCTGGAAACAGGCTCCTCGACCACTACCTGGTCCGGTGGCAACCACTTAATGGCTGGAGAAGAGGCCTGAGCCTGCTTATTGGCCAGAAAAATTTGTTGCCACATGAGGTCCTCGTATTTTCGGCGTAGCTTATGCCGAAGCCTTCCCTCCTCGGCCGAGGAGGAAGAAGAGGAAGAGCGGCGACGCCGCTTGCCGCGGTGCCGAGACCGAGACCGTCTGTGTCGACGGGAACGGCTGGACCACGAAGATGTCCGAGACCGAGACCGAGAAACTCGGCTAGGCCGAGGTCGGTGAGGCGGGGAGCCGAGGATCGGCGATCCCCTCGGTTCGGTCGGCAAAACCGACGGCTCCTGATTCACCGGTACGGGAGAGCCGACGATATCCTCAACCCTCACCGGGGGAACCGGGGAGGAGGGAATCTCGGCTTCTCCAGCCGACAACCCGTCTAACGGGTCGAGAAAAATCTCGACCTCGTCGGCGGGAGTCTCAGTCACCTGGCCTGACGGGGGCACCGTGAAGCCAGTGGCGAAGCCGAGTGGCGAAGTCGATTGTCGGCCGAGGGAGGGGATCTTTCCGCTCCCAAGGCGTCGACGATGAGACTTACTCTTAGACTTCTTCGACCGATGAAATGGACTCGAAGAAGTAGGACCCTCGCCTTTAGTTGAGAGGGTCTAGCAAAACTCCTAAAGGAAGCTGAATATGAGGACCCGGCGATAGAGGACAAAGGCACTGAAGAGAAGGCGGCCTGGGCATGCTCTCTGACGACCAACCTCTAGTTGTTCAGCCGGATCCGCAGCCGCGAAAACCGCCAGTCGGGCCTCTTTTGATTTGACTGGAGGAAATCTTCTTCGGGACACCCCAGAAGTAAGCGGCAGCGCCGCCCTCGAGGGACGAGACCGAGAAGGAGGAACACAGGTCGCCAAGCCCGCGGGTCGTGCTCCTGGCCAAGGCAATAAACGCACGTGGAGTGCGGGTCTGTCCGAGACATCTTCGCCCACAGGGACATCTCCGAAACTGGAGACGTCTGTCCATCGCAGCCGCGAAGGAAGAAGACCGAGAAAGTTATAAACGTTTTTTTTTTTTTTTTTTTGAAACCGAAGGATTTTAGGCCCAAAACTTAATCGCAGAGCGTTAAGGAGGGAACCTGAGCTTCCAAGCGGTAAGGAAGATCTAGCGTCATGGGGCAGAGCCAAGAGGTTTACCACCCGGGTGGGTGGGAGGAGCTAGCTTGAAGACCTTCCGGCAAGATTTAAAACGGCAAGGAACCTGCCAATAAGTGTGGATGAACAACATATCCATGTCCCTAGAAAAGGTCCATCTCTGGTCGACCCCATCTATCAAAGAGATCTTTGACCACCAGGGTCAGGAGCTCTTACTCATGCACTCAGGACTGGAAGCAGCTTAGACTGTCTGCCAGGACATTTTGGATGCCTAGAACATGGACGGCCGAGAGCTCCAGACTGTGCCCAATGGTCCAATATGAAACTCGCATCGCCTCCCTGCATAGGGGGGGTAAGAGTGAGCCACCTCCCCCAACATTTGTTGCAGTAATACACCTTGCTCATGTTGCCTGTCTGCACCAAGAGTGGACCATGGAGGAGATGAGTCTGGAAGGCGTGAAGAGCATACAGAACCACGCACATCTCCAGAACATTGATGTGGAAACCCTGTTCCACGTCTGTCAGGTGCCTTGAGTCTGGTGGGTATCCAAGTGAGCTCCGCAGCCTAGACCAGGGGCATCCGTCGAGAGGGTTTGATGAGACATTGAGATCTGAAAGGAAACACCCTGGATTGAGGATCTGATGAGACATTGAAATCTGAAAGGAAACACCCCCAAAGCAGGTGAGCCAGCTCCAGCTACCATGACAGGACTCTTTTGACAAGATCAGAGACCATGACCATCTGGTCAAGGTCATTTGTGCGCTGGTCCCACTGGAACCTCAATGTCCAATGTGGTATCTGCATGTGAAGGCGGGTGAGGGGAATCATAGTAATGGCTGTTGCCATGTGGTCCAGGAGGTGCAGGAAGACCCTGGTAGGGACCTGGTGACTGGAGGAGACCAGGCAAGCCTGTGCCATCAGGCATTCCGCCCTGTCCTTGGGCAAGAAGGCCATGCCCTGGGTGGTATCCAAAACTGCCCATATGTACTGGAAGCATTGTCAAGGAGACTGGCAGGACTTCAGCCAACTGATGGTGACACTCAAGGCCTGGAAAAGGCTGAAGTTATACTCCAGTGTCTGGACAAGGCAGTCCTTGGAAGGAGCCACGAGGAGCCAGTTGTCCAGATAGGGAAATATGTAGAGGCTTTGCTGCCTCAAAGCAGCCACTATCACCACCAGGCACTTGGTAGAGACCCTGGGGGCTGAGGACAGGCCACAAGGGAGGGCCCTGAATTGAAAATGGGCTCCCTGGAAATGGAGGTGGAGGAAATACCGATGAGAAGGAAAAATTTTGATATGCAGATACGCATCTTGCATGTCCAGAGAACAGAGCCAGTCTCCCTGGTGCAGGAGGGCAACAACTCCTGAAGGGTGATCATCCAGAAGTGTTTATACTCTATGTACAATTTGAAATGACTCAGATCTAGGATGGTCCGGAGATTCTCAGTCTTTTTGGGACCAGGAAGAAGTGGGAGTAGACTCTCCTGCCCCACTGAGCTGTAGGGATGGGCGCTATGGTCCTTTTTTGCACAAGAGCCTGTATTTCCTCCCAGATGAGGGGCAGATGAGCTGTGGGGGTAAGAGGAGTTGCCCGAAGGATTTTTCTGAGGGCCACTTGAGAAGCTCTAGTGTGTGGACGTGTTTTATGATCTGCAGTATCCAGTTGTCCAAGGCAACTTCCCACCACCCGTCAAGGTGAAGAGAGAACCAATCCCAACTGCCTCTCCCAGAACTCCTTTGGGGGGGGGGGGTCGGCCAAAGAGTCAGGAGGTAGGAGCAGGCACTTGGAGGGTGGCCATGGGCACCTGAAGGGTTCTGGTGGTGCCTGCTAATGGGGCTGACGCTGCTTTGCATTTGTTTTGACCCTTGGCGGTTGGGCGGGTGGGCCTGTCTGCAGGAGGAGCAGTGAAAAGACAGCCGCTGATCAGTCTTAGGCTGGGTATGGCACAGTGCGTGAACAGACCTGAAGGCATGGCACGACTCCTGGAGGGAAGAAATTAGACCCTGAACATCCCCTCTGAAAAGGACAGAACCCCAAAAAGGGGCATCCAAAATACTGGACTGAACATCAGAGGCAAAGTCGGATACCGGGATCAAGGAACGGCACTGGAGACAGACACCTGCAGCTGCTCCTCTGCCCGCGGCATCCACAGCACCATAGTCAGCCTGAAGAATGTGGGCCACCACATCAGAGCCTGCCTTGAGGACCTGGGCAAGCTGTTTTTTGGAGGGGTCATTGGGCAAGGCCTGAACCAGTTCCCTGGCCTGGTCCCAGAGGACATTCTGGTATTGGACCATGTGGGCTAAATAGTTAATGGCCTGGATGGCTGGGGTGGAGGAGATGAAAACTCACTTGCCCAGGTGAACCAGCTTCTGGATTCCCCATTGAGGCAGTGCACTGAGATGCTTGGGCTTCTTGGTGCGGTCATGCGCTGTGTTGATCACCACAGAGTCAGCTTTGAGCTGACCCCCCCAGAAAAGGCTCACCAGCTGGAGTGTGGTACAGTCAATCTGCTTTCTTGGGCATGGCTGGGGTATAAAGGGACAATTCCTGGCTGCCCTGGTGATATCCTCCTAAGAGTCAATAAAGGGGGGACTACCATGGGGAGGGCATCTGGCTGCCTCAAATAAATGGCCAGTCGACATCGCTCTGGGTCATGTTCCTCCATTTCCTACCCATGGAGGCCTGGATGTGCCTCATGATCAGGGCCCCTACTTTTCTGCGGCACAGTGGGACCAAGTTCTGCGGCAACACTACCATTTGCCGCAGAACTTCTGTGGCGGTGGTTTGTAATTTCTGCGGAAGTTCTGCGGCACTAACAAACTACCACATCACAGTGACAGCTTGTCATCCTGACTTCACTTTCATGGCAGTTTTTATAGCAATCAGGATGGTGAAAAGCACAGTAACACTAGTTCAAAAAATAACAGAATTATAAAAATAATTTTATGCCTAAAAAGGCAAAACAAATGTCTCTCCCTTATGGTACTAGCCAGTTAAATAAATGACATGTGCAGAGGGGATCTTATGTGAAAAATAAAGTATTTCTATATGCATGCTATCTATCCCACTAATGAGGTTTCCACTGCCTATCACTTATATATTTGTATGTGCTTTCTACACCACTCATGAGGTTCCCACTGTGCATCACTTATATATTTATATGCAATCTGTAACATGCATACAAATGTGTGTGTGTGTGTGTGTGTGTGTGTGTGTGTGGTGAAAGAGACAGAGATACTGTGTGCGTGAGTGAGTGAGTGAATGAGTGTGTGTGTGTGTGTATATATATATATATATATATATATATTTTAATTTCCATGAACTTGCATCCTCATTCATACTGGTCCCATTAGAAATGGAATAGAGGAGTTATTGCAAAACTCATTTTTGATGTCAACCTGCTTTCCCTGACACACTGCGTAACACCATCAGGCCATGACATGCATGTGAACCGATTGTGAGATGGAGATCGCCAGACCAGCACAATGTGTCCACCATGTGACAGAACACTGCACTATACCTTCCCAGGCTCCAAGCAATGATGTGTTCCACCAATCCTTGTGCTGCCCAGCCAGCTCCCAGAGCTAATCTCTGAACATGAGTTGCCGGCATGGAAACACAGCATGTTACCCTCTGGCCCAACAGCTGTCCCTGCACACAACATTCCTCCATAACTTTTAGGTGATTCTATCAACCAATGACAATATGTAATCAATAACCCTGCCAAAAATGCATACAGTGCAATTATTTATTTAACAGGTCTATTTCAACAGGTCTACACATTATTATATTCCACTTTTCTGGGCATAATTACTTTATTTTTCTTAAAAATGACAGTTAAATTCATTTTACCAGTTATTCATTTCAGATGGCATCTCTATACTTTAAAGGCACAAATAGGTTTGTACGAAGTGAGGTATGGAATAACAGGTCTCTGCTATTGACAAGGTTTTGTTTAAGTTGGCCCTAGTGCAATAATGTAAGACTGAAAATTGTATTGGCTGTAGTGCAGGTTGAGCAAATATCACCATGCCTGATGTGCTGTGCCACCGTCTCTGGCAGTGGGAGCTGTGGTAGATAAATGACTGTTCATTTCTGTTGCAGAATGCTGCCATTTCATTAGCTAATGTATGATGTTATAGCAATGATAACATCACATTCTGAGCATATAGGGGGTTTAGAATATAAAAAGAGGGGAAGGAAACCAGATTCTATGGAAAAACAGAAATATTTAATAAAAATCACCAGAAGAGTGAATTCTGCGGCACCGCAGAAGTTCTTAAGGCAGACTGCAAGTTCTCATGTTAAATTCTAAGTGTCAAGAGAATTTAGGGGCCTTGCTCATGATGTCCATGAATGATGGATCATCAGCAGGGGACTTAACAACCACCTTAACAGGTTCTTCATGCTCAAGATTCCCCCAAGATGGGTGAAGACTCCAAATAGAGTCATCCTCATTCTCATCTGGCTCGCTTTCAGTCAGCGGGCAGCCATCCTGGCGGGTGCTGAAACAGGCGTTGGGTCTGGACCCAGAGGACACCAGCATATGTGGGAGACTAGGACCTGGCCGTGACTGGTACAGGGGTGGAAGATCCCTGGCAGGCCACTTGGGGGAGATGCTGGATGCAGGCCCTGAGGAGCAGGGGTCTGCTTCTGCATAAAAGACCACCATGCAGTAAACAGGGCAATTATAAACAGGTGGATAAGGGTAGGCCAGCACAGGGTAAGGATAAGGAGGTGTTGGTCCTGGAGGTGCTGGCATAGTGTACCCTGGCGGAGGGCCAGCAGGTGCAAGCTGTGGGGCTGGCACCAGGCCCACAGGCTGTGGCAGAGGAAGTACTGGTGCCAGACCCGAAGGCTGTAACTGAAGCAATACTGGTGCCAGGTCTGCAGGCTGCAGCAGAGGCAGTACTGGTGGTGGCCCGGCAGGTGCTGGCTGAGAACACCAGAGAGGGGAATCAACTGATGCAGGGAGAGGAAAGACGGACACCTGGGGGGAAGGAGACCCTCCCGGTGAAGGCAGAGGCAATGCTGGACTGGACAAAATGCTGACAGCTTGCTGTCGGCACTGCCATGAAGGACTGGCAATGGTTCCTGTGACTGATGCAGGTAGCGTCGCAGCTGTGGGGGGGGGGTGACATAAGAGGAGCTGATGCCGGTTGCACCTGCACTGGCTGAGCCTCCTGGCTGAGTGTCTGTGGAAATGATGGGCCTGAGCGTCAGGGGCTGGGGAGCAGGAGATAGAGTCCCCTACCTCGAGGAGCTGCCACCTGTGACTGTGATGAGGGCAGGTGGAGGGGCCACTGGCTGCTCTGCAGGAGTAAAGGCAGGTGAGGCCACAGGGGCTGACCCCCCATGGGAGGATGACCCGGACACGGTCGAAGGTTTATGGGGAAGACTACATGCAGGAAGCGGATCAGTCCCAGTCCTGGTGTTTTGTTCCAGTGCTTGTGCTTCCCGCCAGATTTTTCTGGGACTGAGAAGAGGAAGAAGCTGCAGAAGACTGGGCTGGTGAAGCCAAAGAGCTCCTGCCTGCAGGTCCTTTTCCATCACAATGAGCTTCTGCTTGATCGGATGACTCTCCAGGATTTTTAGACAACATCTCTGAGTGGTCTGGTTGAATTTCTGGCAGATCTGGCAGGCTTCAGTGTCATGGCTGGGGTCCAGACACATGATACAAGCAGAGTGACTGTCTTTGTCAGGAATCTGTTTGCTGCAGACGCACTTTGTGGAGTGACTGGAAAACGAGGCAGGTGGAGAAGACACAAACTCGGCGTCGGTAACCCCGAAACTTCAATGTTATACTAAAGAAAATAGAGAAAATAAACCTCAGCAAGCATAGGTAATGGCAGTCTACTGTAGTTGCGACATCCACTAAGATCCGATGTGCATGGATCAACGGTGGGAAAGAACTGAGGAGGGTGGTGGGGACCACCCATCTTTATGGGATAGGCTGACATCAGAGGGTGACATCGGCCTCGGGTGGTCCTCTGTGGTAGACTGCTAGCTAGAAAGTTTCCATGTGGTCCTGGCACCTAGTGGCTAAATCCTACTGTTGTTGACCTGCTCCAAGAGCTTCTTTGAAATAAGATCTTTAGCTACCAAGGAGGCGAGCAGCATGAAACTAACAAGTAAGCTACGCACTTAACCTAAGGACATATATAGTCATAGTGGCCCATGCAAAAAGGGCCACCAAAAACCAGTAACACAGTGTCTTCACAGCCCAAACCAAGCACTGAGGAGTGAAGATTATAACAACAATACTGGAGTAAGTTTGGGGATGTTAGCGGGCATGGTAATCTATGAATCTATGCTGGCTTTCACTGAGGTGCTACCTACGCAATGCTGGGAGGAGATATGGAGACACTGCACCATGATCTTTAACAACTGGTCGAGGGCATGGTGCAGGAAGGAAGGGTTTGATTTCACTGAGGATTGAGGTCACTGGAGGGACAAAGGCCTGCACAAATGGGATGACCTCCATCCATCCAGGAAGGGAAAGGCAGTCCTGGGTGAAAAGTTGATATGCTACTTCAGTGGGCATTTAATCTTGTCAAGATGGAAGCAGAAGAAAGGGTGTCAATGACTGCCCCTCACCTGAAAATGGAACAGCAGTGAAGAATAGCTCAAGGAATATAAAAGCCCTAGGGGTAGTGGGGAGTATGGACAAGGAAGGGGAAGGGACAGGTGGGTTGAGAGGTGATCTGATGCTGGGAAAAACACTGGGGAGGGTGGGCAGAGTGAGGAGTAAAAGGAGAACGGTAACAGTGAAAAAGGTCAGATGAAGGATGCATTCAAAAGGAGAGGGCAAACTAGGGGCAGGGAGGGATGAAAGAAGTGGACAGTCATGTGTGCCCATGGAAGGAGCCTAGGATAAAAAATTCAAATTTCTGACCTTCAGGCTACCACTAGGGAGGTGGACCTGCATCTGGTGGCAATAACAGAATCATGGTGCACCAACAACCTCAGTTGGGAGATGGCCATATTGTTTCATAAGTTAATTCAAGTTGAGAGACTTGCGTCCATAATGCTTGCTTTGTTATGACACTAAATTTCAGTAGTTTTGCAGGAAAAATGTTTGTCTAAGCTTGTCTTAAATATATCGATGCTTGAATTACGCACCACACTTTCAGGCAAGTCGTTCCATACTGACACTACCCTTACAGTAAACCAGTGCTTCCTTATGTTAGTATTCCATTTAGGCAATATAAATTGCAACTTATGTTTTCTGGTGCTAGAACACCCTGTTTTATAGGTCATTTTTAGGTCAGCTCTCAATGTATCATCATGTGATATTTTATACATCATACAAAGATCTCCCTTAATCTTCTATAATGCAGTGAGTACAAATTTAATTTAGTTAATCTCATCATAAGGTAAATTTTCAGTCCGAATACTGATCTAGTCGCTCTGAGCTGCACACTCTCCAATCTTATAATGTCCTCTCTGTACTGTGGGGACCACAGCTGTACACAATATTCCAAATGGAGCCTAACCAGGGCCTGATACAAGGGCATGATAACATTTTGGTGTCTGCTAGAAATATGTCTCAAAATGCAGTTCAGAATCTGGTTAGCTTTTTTAACTTCTTATTTGCAATGTGAATTCAACTTTAAATCAGATGTAATTTTGATACCCAAGTCCCGCTCTTCAGATGTTGTTAATAAAGTAGTGTTCCCTATGCTATAGGTATAATTGTTGTTTGTTCTGCCCAAGTGCATAATTTTGCATTTGGAGATATTAAGTTCCAATTTGCTAGCTTTCGTCCACTCATATACTTCATTTATAGCTTGTTGTAAGGAAAGTGAATCGGTCGTAGAAGTCACTGTGATGCCTAATCTGCAATCATCTGCAAATTTTGAAATCCATATAGAAGGATTGCTAAGATGCAAGGATGAAATATAGATATTAAAAAGACACGGCCCAATACCGGCTCTTCGCGGCACCCCACTGGTCACTGCAGACCACTGACATCACGCCCCTTACCACCACCTCTGTCTTCACCGGGTCAGCCAATTAGCTATCCATTTCACAATGTTATCGTGGATGCCTATTTTAATCAGAATTTGTATTAGTTCTGCATGTGGTAATTTGTCAAAAGCTTTGGCAAAATCCATAAAAAACACATCTACTGGTTTGCCATGGTCCAATTCTGAGTTAACATTTTCATAAAAGGATAATAAGTTTGTTTGGCATGATCTAGACTTAATAAATCCATGCTGCACAGGATCAAATAAATTATTTAATGAAATGTAATCAATCACAATGTCCTTTAAGATGCCCTCCATGACTTTGCCCAATAGTGATGTCAAACTAATGGGTCTGAAGTTAGCTGGATCAGATCTAGTTCCCTTCTTGTGAAGGGAAACAACCAAAGCATTCCTCCAGGCTTGAGGAACCTCAGCTCTATCTAGGGATGTTTGGTATAAGAAACTCAATGGCTTAACCAGTTGATCAGCAAGCTCCTGTAGAATTCTTGGGTGAATATTGTCTGGGCCTGGAGATTTATTAATGTCTAAATTAATCAATCTGCTTTTTACCTCCGCAGATGTTATTTTAATAGCCCCAGGTGCAAATGTCAATTTTTTAACAATAGCAGGTGTATTACCAGGATTAAAGACTGAACAAAAATAATTATTTTGTGTGTTTACTAACTCTTGTTCATTTAACATAACCCCATTTTTGTCATTAAAGGGTCCTATTATTGATTGTTGATTTTTTTTACTATTTATATATGAAAAGAATGATTTTTTATTATCTTTAATCCTATTGGCCAGAGTGAATTCCATTTGAGCTTTTGCTTTTTTAATAGTTGATTTAACCAGTTTAGCGCATTCCTTATAGGCTATGTAGTTCTTCAGGATTTTTTCTTTCATATACTTTTTAAATAATTTATCCTTACGGTTAATCAAGTGTTTAACTTGTTTATCTAACCAAGTTGGACTTGATTTTGCGCCTCTCATTTGGGATTTTTTAATTGGGATATATAGGGTAATTAGTTTATTGAGCTTGTTTAGGAGTATGCTCCACATATCCTCAGTATTCTTCCCAACAAAGGACTTATACCAATCCCACCCTGCCAATGCTTGTCTAATGTGGGAAAATTTGGCTTTGGCCAAGTTTAATTTAATAGCTCCTTCAGGTTTATAGTTTTTTGTTTTTTCTAATGTTCCCACTAAACAATAGACTTTTGAATGATCACTGTTACCCAGAGGCGGAAGAATCTGAACCTCACTTATTAATTCACTCGTATTTGTTAATATGAGGTCCAGTATTTTATCACCTCTGGTATTTTCATGAACTAATTGCACCAATCCTAGCTGATCGAATGCATCTAAATACATTTGTTCAGTCTTATTGCTTGCTTTGGTTACTTGCCAGTCTATGTTAGGAAGATTGAAATCGCCAAACAATATTAAGTTGTCTTCTGGGTTCAAATTGTTAAGCAAATCCAAAAAGGCAACATCATTATTATACGAGTTAGATGGTGGTCTATAAAGTAGGCCAATTATAATTTTAGGGCCAATAGAAGGAATTAACTTGAGCCATATAGTTTCTGCTTCGCTGTTTACATAGGACAATTGTATACTGTTTATGCTATTATGTACATATATTGCAATGCCCCCACCCTTTCTGTAAGATCTAGATTTTTGATATAAATTGTATCCTGGTATTGATTTCTCCCAAGTGTCCTTAGTATCCCACCAGGTTTCTGTAATACAGGCTATTTGTATATCATTTGTTGCCATAAAATCTTTGAATTCATCATATTTATTTACAAGACTTCTGGAGTTTATAAGTATCATTTTCCAACCTTTGTAATTATTTGGATTTAATGTTATTTTTGAATCAGAAAGGCTTGCTAGAATGGACTGCCCCCCTTGCTCCAGTTTAAATGAAAATCAATCACCTTGTTCAGTTTTCTGCCTAGAATCCTGGAGTCAGCTAAACTAAGGTGCAAACCATCTGATTTAAATAAGAATGTATTGCTAAATGTTATATTGTTGTCCATGTAACCTACATTTTCTTTGATGCAAAAACTCCTTAACCAGTTATTTATTGTTTTGATTGATATATTTTTATAATTTAGATACCCATGTGTTGGTAATATGCTTGAAAATATTAAATCTGCTCCCTTTTGTTTTATTTTTGTTGCTATATCAATTATTTTAGATTGAAATGCATTCAAACTAGTTTTATATACATCGTTTGTTCCAATATGTACTATAACTAATGGGTTTACTGTGTTCTCCATAAGTCCTTCTAGCAGATCTTGCACATCGCCTGCTTTGGCGCCTGGAAGAGTGCTAACAGTGGTATTAAATTTCCTGCCTTCACAAACCACAGTGTCCACTCCCCTAATTATTGAGTCGCCTATAACTAATATATCCTTGGTCATAGCTTTTTCAGATGATGTATTCTGAGGAACAACCCGCTGTTGGTTACACTGATGATCTTGCTTGCATGCAGCTACAGAATCTTTACAAGCAAGCATATCCCGGGTTGGCAAGCTAATTTCTTTCAAACTAGTACTACACTGATTAGGTGATTTTGTGAGTTTATGCCATACATTATTTGTCCCAAATTCTGCAGACTCCCCCTTCTCACTCCCAGTTTGTTTTATCATATCCTTTTGCTTTACCAGTACACTATTGTCATTAATATTTGAAATTTGTAAATTTGTTGGAACAGGCTCCTGATCTAGATCCTGCAAATTTATATTCAGTTACAACATGTTTTGTAAAGAAAGGGCAAGGAGGAAGGGGTTGTTGTTTTATATGTAAGGTAAGGTTTTAATGCCACAGAAATACATGGACAAAGCAGGAAAATGAAGGGTCGGGAAGTTCTTTGGGTTGGCTTAGAAAAGGGATCCGGGGCCTTTATATGCATGGGGGTGGTGCACAAACTACCAACACACAGGGAGGAACTGGATATAGTTTTGGAGGCGCCAACAGGTCAAATGGCAAGTAAAGGGGAAGTAGTTAACGGGTAACACTCCATGTCACCACTGGTACTTAGTTTCTCTGCTTTGCTCCATCTCCTCCCTAGCACCTTTGGTGTGTGCCTCTCGCCTCACACACCCCCCCTTTCTGTTGACAAGGCCTTCTGGCTGCACCTCCTTCCCCCCACTAATATCAACCCCTTAAAAACCTTTACCCTCGCTGTGCACGCTTACACCCCATTTTACACCCTTCCCAGATGTTCACCTTTTAAGTTTACCCTGACTCCCCTACCTCCATTGGGTAAAAAATCACTTGGTATTGGTTACCTGAACTTCACATTATCTCTCTGTTTACCTGTACTGTTTGCCTTGCTTGCATAATTATAGAGGATTACCTAATGTTTTATTTGTGCTGTTCATATTATCTTTCTGTATACCTGTACTGTACTTGCCTGTGCTTGTTTATTTGTACTGGATTTGCCCAATGTTTATCTGTATTGATAATTGTCTGTATTTGTCTCTCGAAGTGGAACCTATGTAAAAGCGCCACTGGCTCAAAGCTGTTAATCTGAAAGATAAATAAATAAAATGTACCACCTCCGGCACCTAACTTCCCTGCTTCTCCTTATTTACCTCCACCTAGGTATTGCTGCTTGCTGAACTGTTTATCCTACTAGGTTACTGTGGTGCAGTCCATTTACCCTGTTTCAAATTAGTATTACTTCTTGTAACTGGTGTTTTCCACTATCCTGTGTCAATCTATCGTTGTACAGCTAGTTATCTGCTTTCAACGGGCTTGCAACTGTACACTGTTTGGTTGCTTCTCTCTACCATTGCTTATTAGGCTATGTATGTTTCTGTTGGGACTTGTGTCTGTACAGCTTGTAAAATGCTACTCTTATTGGATTGTAAATTATTTTAACTGTTTGATTCTGTGCCACTGTTTGTGCCCCGGGTCGTTCCTGAAAATGGTCCATGGATCAGCGCACTTACACAGCAAACAAAGACTTAAATAAAAATAAATAAATAAATAAAACAGGAGTCTGTGGGTGGTGCTAAATGGGGTTCACTCGGAAGAAGGCACGGTAACCAGCGGGGTACCACAGGGGTCATACTGAGACCGGTTCTCTTCAATGTCTTTATTAGCAACATCACAGAAGGGCTAGAAGGAGAAAGTATGCCTGTTCAAGGATGACACAAAATCTGCAACAGAGAGGACACACGGGGGTGGATGAGGGACAATCTGAAAAAGCTAGAGGACTGGTCCAAGGGTTTGGCAATTGGGATTCAACACCAAAAAGTGCAAAATTGCTGGCTCGTCAGCACAGTGACTGGATTGCTGCTTGCGACGCTAGCAACCCGGGTTCGAGAACGGGCTCAGGTCGTCGGAGAGCCAGCCGGGGGAGAAGGTTGGAGCATCCGTAGACAGCCCGCCTTCTCCAGGGGGGAGGGTGGGGATGTGAGCCGGGCACCTGCTGGCCCCTGGTGGAGGCTGGGAGCATGGCAGAGTGTTACAGGCTCAAATTTCCGGGGGAGTGACGGACATCAGTGTTCACCTTGACATCAGGTACGTCACTCTCCGTGGGGAGAAAACCGGAAAATGGCTCTCTGGTGAGCCAGATGGCCTCCGATCCCTCGCTGCCATCATGGCCTCGAGCCTCCCACCCCAGCAGCACCTGGAGTCGTGAAGTGCCGAGGCGCTGACGACCCCCACCAGTGCTTTCCCTCTCGGAGGAGGGGGACCCACCCGGCGAAGGGTTACGCCGGGCTACCTCCAGGGGGCTGCAATCTGGGGCTGAGGCAGGTTGAGGGGATGGCGGACAGATGGGGCAGGCATTGAGAGCCTGAAGGAGGTGCTCGCCAGATGGAGCAGAGGCGCATAAAGAGGATAAAACAAACGAAAAAAAAAGGGCAAAATTATGCACACATGGCACAGAAAACCAGGGGCAACATACAAATTGGGGGGAGGGAGTGACAACCACAGAACAGGAAAGGGATCTAGGGGTCATCATAACTGATGACCTGAAGGTAGAGTAAAGAAAAAAATAAAGCACCCACTGCTGCAAAAATTTATTTTGCATAGACTGGTACTGACTATCCTACCAGAATACTGATACTTAACAACAGCTGAACCTGGTAACCAATTAAAATGAAAATATGGTTTACCATGATTGTTTTAAATTTTATACAAGCTAAATGACATTGATTGGTGTGTCTATTTATGTTATACTAGTAACACCTGTTGGGTACTCTGAAGACACTCCGGGCACACCTAAGCGAAATGTCAGTGATTACGTCAGTATGTTGTGATGTCAGTTCATGTTCAATGTTTTTTTTCCACTACTGGTGTTGAAGAGATGTTAACTGCACCTTTTTACATGTAATAAATGTTAAGAATTTCATTCCATTTTGTTGGGGGTCTCTTTTTTGCAGTGGATGCTTTATTTTTAAAGCTGCAGTGGGCATAGCTCTGCAGATGTCTTGCTTTGAGAAAAGTACTCCCTGCATAAATTACCTTCCAAACAACATGAGAGAGTGTTAATACAGGGTCCTCCACTGAAGCCTCATTACTACGATGCCTGTGTGTGTATGGGAGCTTGAGAGCACTATTTTCCCTCTGGCTTAAGCAGTTCATTGAGCCCTCACCCCAGTACTGCCTTTTTTTGCAAGCTGAAACCTCCTCCAACAATTGAGCCTTCCCCGGTACTGCCTTTTTTTTGGTGAGTTGAAACCTCCTCCAACAAATGAGCCCTACCACAGTACTGCCTTTTTTTGCAAGTTGAAACCTCCTGAAAGTGTTTCATGGGCCTTTTTTGTTAAGTTTCAGTGCTTAATTTACTACCTTTTGCTGGTATCCCTTCCCCCACTCATTCAGAGGTGTGAATTCCTTTGTTAGCCATTGGATGACCACAGCTGCAAAATGACTACATTTGTCTACAAGCACAGTCTTCTACTCAAGACACAAGCAACTGAATCAACACACACACACACACACAAATACACACACATACAAGAAATACGTTAAACAGAACACTCCACACCGTGCATTGGATTACTGTGATTGTACAACTGGTAGGAAGTAAAGAATTAAAAAAGTTATTAAAATACTCAATTTCTAGAGTGCAAATGGAGGTGAGGTATTCAGCTTACTTTTAGATGTCAGCTGTCCAGGCATATCCCTGTCTAAACCAGTTTTATCTTAAATCGAGGCAGTAGCCATTTCATAGAACCATGAGACTGAAATTGATTCTGCAATTGTTAAAGCTGTGCTGGGCAGCATAGTTAAGTTTCAGTGCTTAATTTACTACCTTTTTCAAACTGAGAAACTCCTGCTTTGCCGGTATCCCGTCCCCCACTCATTCAGAGGTGTGAATTCCTTTGTTAGCCATTGGATAACTACAGCTGCAAAATGATTACATTCGTCTACAAGCACAGTCTTCTACTCAAGACATAAACAACTGAATCAACACAAACACACACTACCCTAAGCAGAACACTCCACACTGTGCAGTGGACTACTGTGATTGTACAACTGGTAGGAAGTAAATAATTAAAAAAAGTTATTAAAATACTCAATTTCTAGAGTGCAAAGTGGGTGAGGTATTGAGTTTACTTTTAGATGTCAGTTGTCCAGGCATATCCCTGTCTAAATCAGTTTTATCTTAAATCGAGGCAGTAGCCATTTCATAGAACCATGAGACTGAAATTGATTCTGCAATTGATAAAGCTGTGCTGGGCAGCATAATTAAAGGAAAACTGCATGTTAAAATCAGGAAAATATACAGTATGTATTACTACCAGCTTTGAGTTTTCACTTCATCCCAGTGTTTTGTTTCTGCCTAGGCTGGGGATTTTTTTCTAATTTTCCCTGGGTGTTTTATTACCTCTGGGGGCTGCCATTCAGGTTTGTTTTATTGCATTTTCTCCAAGTTAATCTTCCCAGAGTGCTCTTTGGTTTGAAGTCTAACAGCCCCTACAGCAGGTCAGTGTCTTGTTACAGTGTCTTGCATAGCCACAGCAGAGAAAGAACACTGCAGCCAGGATTCACACTGCTAGTCTCTGGGTAAGTAAGATACATTTCCTAAATATTGATACCATATCCAGCTGTGTTCTGCTTAGGGTAGAGAGTGTATGCGTTTAAGCATGTAACTTTCTAAAGCATTTTGTGCCATGGCATTTTACATTGTACAGGATCCAGATGTTATTAGTAAGAACTTTAATGCAATGAGACAGGCTGAGATGTCCATTTAAGTCACCAACCCCCCAAAGAAATACAAATGTGCCTCTTCTACACACACCACCAATGACACCCCTATGCCTCCCCCCCCCGGCTAAACAAACTTTACAGCAAAACCATTTTGTTGCATTTGTGTGTGTCTGGACTACAATGGTTGCATGCATAGGGAGCACTCCACTCAATTTCTCATACCGCATACAGTACATTTAAAACTGCCAAAAGCTGAGCTAACGGTACTTTGAGATCCACTGTGACGGTTGCAGTCATAGGCAATGTGTGGTGTGCCGTCCCACTAAGCTGGCACCCACCATGCTACCACCTCAATTTCCTTGTGATCATTTTGCCCCCCCCACATGCCATGATGGCACCAATATGCAACAGTTTATCAATGGTGAAGCACCCCCACCCATGACCAGTCACGGCAGAACATGCTTTAATACAGTACGTGATATATAGATCTTCAATCTGCATAATTTGCCACACAATAACTTTACTGCGTGCTGTAAAATATACCCGATATGTCATGTTGAGATAGGCTTCCCACCCCGGCTCATTAGGCCCAAATAAGTACTGGTAACACCATACAAACCTGGTGGTGTAGTGGCCGATCACCACCAACTGACAGTTAGTGACCATCATCCCACTCCCTCCCATCCTGTACCACGACTGAATGACTTGCACGTCCCCCCTCATACCAGCAAGGCAAGCCGACCAGAGAATGTACTGTATATACTATGCACTGTGACAGTTCATTGTGTGTCATGCCGTGGTAGTGATAGGAGTGCTGTGCCACTAACACCATCTGGGTATGGGATCGTGGGGTGAGAGTGGTAGTGTAAACTACCTGCCTGGTGTGGAGTGCCACTGTACCAGGTAGGGCTGAAGTCTTCAGCACCTATTAGCGCATAATGGCATGTGTATGGGACCCCAGCTCACTGAGATAGAATGGGGATATTTTGCTGCGTGCGTAGGATGGTGATTGTTGTGTGGGCAGGTAAGAGGATACCAGGGAATGCCATATACTAGACATATTTCTGTATACTGCAGTACATTACGGCATATTGCAGCTTGTGTTGGGCTTATTCACCATGGCCGGACTGTGGCATACTGTTAATAGTTGTCTGCTATGTGGTGATGGAGGTATACTGTTGGACAGTGCTGTGCCCCTGTTTATGGAAACTGCTAATGCCCAACCCCCTGCAGCTGTTGAGTCACATCTCATGGGTGCACCAGTAGTGTCAGGAGTCTGTTCTGCAGAAAATAAGCCAGATTGCAGGACGTAGCAACACTCGTAAAAGCCCGCCAACCAGTTTGCCACCCAGTTCACTAACTTCTGACCTACTGAGCCTACCCAGCTTATTAATCAATCTTCTATGTGGTACGGTATCAAAGTACATAGAAGAACATTACAAGTCAGTACAAGTCAGCATTTCAACAGTGGCACACAAGCAGAACATTCACTCGTCATCAAGACGCAAAATTAAAATGCATCTCGCATACCACAGCCACTCAAACAAACGATGGACAGACAAGGTATCGCAAATCCCATGCTAAGAAAACCATGTTAGAAACACAGAATATTGGACACTTTTTAATCTAAGAAACACAAGAACTGTTGATAGTGGGCACTGTGGTATGTTGCAGGGTTCCCGTAGAACAGTCGGGCACAATTATAACATTCAGCTAACCCTACATTATCCATAACCAAGGATCAAAGTTTGTTGTGCACTACAAGGTGCAAACACAGAGGGATAAGATAAAGAGGCAGTATAGCGCAGTGGTCTAAGGCTCTGAGCTGCAAATCTGGTGACATCCAGCAGACCAGACCTGGGTTTGAATCCCACAGCTTCCACTTACATACTGTGTGACCCTGAGCAAGTCATTTTACCTCCTTGTGCTCCCAGGTCACTTCTGTAAAAAAAGCTTCCAGCTTAGTGTGCTATACCTGGTTAAACAACTAAATTAAAAAATATTATGGCAACAGCCAGAAAAGAGCTGTGGAGTATCGAAAAAAGGCTGGCACAGGAATAGTAGGGGAGGCTACTTTTTTGCAGGTGGTCGATGTTTGGTAAAACAGTCCATTCTGACATAGCTGGATGTAAACAGTGCTTATAGGACATTGATCGGACAACTGTAAGACAGACAAGCTGATTTCTAACACAGAAGCTGTCACACCACTGAAAAGTAGTTATGACCTGAAAGTTCCAAGCTACAAATACAGTGAGTAACTGACATACTGTGAGAGATATAAATTAAATGGGCCTTATTTTCTGTGATCTAATACAATCTGCAAAAATGGCAGCATTTTTCGAGTGTTGCTACATCCTGGACTCTGGCTTATTTTCTATGGGACAGACTCTTGGCACTACTGGTGCACCCATGAGGTATGACACAACAGCTGCAGGGGGGGTGGGGCATTAGCAGTTCCCATAAACAGGGGCACAGCACTGGCTAACAGCACACCTCCACCACCACTGAGCAGACAGCCGTAAATAGTATGCCAAAGTCTGGCCACAGTGAATAGGCTCAACGCAAGCTGCAATATGCTGTAATGTACTGCAATGTACAGAAATATGTCTAGTATATGGCATTCCCTGGTATTTTACCTGCCCACCCAACAATCACCATCCTATGCACGCAGCAAAATACCCCTGTTCTGTCTCAGTGAGCTAGGGTCCCATACACATGCCTATTATGCACAAATAGGCACTGAAGACACCATCCATACCTGGTATAGTGGCACCCCATACCGGGCAGGTAGTTGACACTACCACTTTCACCCCATGATCCCATACCCAGATAGTGTTTATGGCATAGCACTCCTATCACTACTATGGTATGACACACAATAAACTGTCAAAGTGCACAGTATATACAGGACGTTCTCTGGGTGGCTTGCCTTGTTGGTGTGAGGGGGGACATGCCAGTCACTCAGTCTTGGTACAGGATGAGAGGGAGTGGGATGGTGGCCATTTACTGCCAGTTGGCGGTAATGGGCCACTAGATCGCCAGGTTTGTATGGTGTCACCAGTGCTTATTTGAGCCAGGGGGTGGAAAGCCTATCTCAACGTGACATACCGGGTATATTTCACAGTACGCAGTAAGGGTTATTGGGTGGCGAATAATACAAAGTGAAGATCAATATGTTACGTACTGTATTGAAGCATATTCTCCCATGACTGGTCATGGGCAGGGGGTGCTTCACCGTTGATTCATAATGGGGGGTGAGAAACTGACAACAACAAAAATGGAAAGGGACCTGGGGATAGTCACATCAGATGACCTAAAGATGGGCAAGCAACGTGAGAAGGCAGTAAGGAGGGATGGGGGGATACTGGGATGTATAGGGAGAGGCATCACCAGTAGAAAACAGGAAGTTGTTGTCCCTCTGTACAGATAGTTGGTAAGACCACATCTGGAGTACTGTGTACAGTTCTGGAGACCCCATCTCTACAAAGACATAGACAGGATGGAGGTTGTCCAGAGGAGGGCAAACAAAATGGTGCAGGGTCTGCACCAGAAGACATATGAAGAAAGACTAAAGGAGCTTAAGATGTATAGCCTAGAGGAAAGGAGGGAGAGGGGGGACATGATAGAAACTTTCAAATACCTCAAATGAATCTACAAAGTCCAAGAGGGTAGCACCTTTCAGAAAAAGAGATGTGCAAGAACAAGGGGGTCACACCCGAAGATGGGGGGATGGATCAGAGGTAATGTGAGGAAGTATTTATTCACAGAGAGGGTTGTAGATGCATAGAACAGCCTTCCTGAGGAGGTCATAGAGTCACAAAGAGTGGGGGAATTCAAGAATGCATGGGATAGACATAAGGCAATTCTAGTGGGGGGAAGGAGGAAGTAGGCTGTTGGTTAACTAGGATCTGCAGCTTATCTGTTAGGTAGGGAAATGGGCAGACTAGGTGGGCCAAGCAGTCCTTATCTGCCATCAGATTCTATGTTTCTATGATTGACTGTTGCATATTGGTGCCATCACAGCATATCGGGGGGGGGGGGACAAAAAGATCACAAGGGAATTGAGGTGGTAGCATGGTGGGTAGCAGCTTAGTGGGACGGCACTATTAGCCCAGCTGTCGACAGTTCTAAATGTATGCAGTATAACAAATTGAGTGGTGTGCATGCAAGCATTGTAGTTCAGATACACAAAAATGCAACAAAATGGTTTTGCTGTAAAGTTTGTTTAGCCGGGTGGAACATAGCGGTTTCATTGGTGGTGTGTGTAGAATTTGTAATTTTGGGGGGGCTGGTAACTCAAACTGGCATCTCAGCTTGTCTCATTACATTCCAGTCCTCACTAATAACATCTGGATCCTGTACAATGTAAAATGCCATTCCACAATATACCATAGAAAGTTACATGTCTAAATACACACACACACACCCTAAGCAGAACACAGCTGGATAAGGTACCAATATTTAAGAAACTTATCATACTTACCCAGAGTCTAGCAATGTGAATCCTGGCTGCAGTGTTCTTTCTCTGCTGTGGCTACAAGACACTGGCCTGCTGTGGGGGCTATTAGACATCAAACCACAGGGCACTCTGGGAAGACTATCCTGGACAACATGCAATGAAACAAACCTGAATGGCAGCCCCCAGAGGTCATAAAACACCCAGGGAAAGCAAGGAAAGTTAGAAAAAACTCCTCTCACAGCCTAGGCAGAAACAAAGTACTGGGATGAAGCAAGAACTCAAAACTGGTAGTAATACATATATTCTCCTGTTTTTAACATGCAGTTTTCCTTTAAGTTTCAGTGCTTAATTTACTACCTTATTCAAACTGAGAAACTCCTGCTTTGCCGGTATCCCTTCCCCCACTCATTCAGAGGTCTGAATTCCTTTGTTAGCCATTGGATAACCACAGCTGCAAAATGATTACATTCGTCTACAAGCACAGTCTTCTACTCAAGACACAAATAACTGAATCAACACAAACACACAGACTACCCTAAGCAGAACACTCCACACTGTACAGTGGATTACTGTGATTGTACAACTGGTAGGAAGTAAAGAATGAAAAAAAGTTATTAAAATATTCAATTTCTAGAGTGCAAAGGGGGTGAGGTATTCAGCTTACCTTTAGATGTCAGCTGCCAGGCATATCCCTGTCTAAATCAGTCTCATCTTAAATCAAGGCAGTAGCTATTTCACAGAACCATGAAGCTGAAACTGATTCTGCAATTGATAAAGCTGTGCTGGGCATGCAAAACTCTGGCATCAATTTCTGTCTCAAGGTTTGGTGAAATGTTTTCTGCCTTTCTTTATCACTTTGTTGCACAGATGTCAAAATTGATATTGCTGGCAGCTGTCAGCTGGATAGCCCTAAGGCCTTCATACCTACATAGAAAATAATTTATAAGACATTACCACCTGACTTACAGGGTTGTTATTCCTTTGGTTTCTTCTAAAAACTTTGCTTCTCATTGTAACACATTTGAACTGAATAGACCAGAATCTTGGTCTATTTAAACCAATTGTATGACACAGGTTTATTACTTAGAAATCCTCAATGCAGCACTAAATGTAGAGAATACTGGATGGGCAACTATGCACAACCAGTGTCTTCTGCCACAGAGGGGTTTTGATTCCTTCTGACCAGGAGTGCGAAGCTCAAGAAGTCCATGGGAATCAGAACCCCGAGGTGACAGAACACATTGGTTATGCATAAAGTTGCTCACTCTGTATTTCTTATATGTATAATAGTATTATGTGACATGTGTCAACTGTATTTTTTTCTCCCTTTCATAATGAAACTGACTTGTGAAATCTCTAGAGGTTCCACCACCCTTTCTGTGAAGATATACTTCCTCGTGGTACCCCTTAGTCTACCCCCTTCCAACCTCATGTCATGCCCCCTCATTCCTGGACATCTCCTTTTCTGAAAGATGTTACCCTCCTGCCCCTTATTTATGCCTTTCAGATATTTGAAAGTTTCTATCATATCACTCCTGTCTCTTCTCTTCTCCCGGGTATATATATTGAGGCCTCCCAGTCTCTCCTCATATGATTTTTAGTACAGGCCATGCACCATCTCTGTTGCCCTTCTTTACTGCCTCCACTCTGTTTACATCCTTACGGAGATGTGGCCTCCAGAACTGGACATCGTATTCTAAATGAGGCCTCACCAGTGATCTGCACAGTGGCATCACCACCTCATTCTTTCTGTTGGTGATACCGCCCCCTATGCACCCCAGCATCCCACTGGCTCTCCCCATAGCCTTGGTACATTGTTTAGCCACCTTTAGGTTATCCAATATGATTATCCGCAAATCCCTTTCCTGTTTGGTGACATCAGTTTCTTCACCCCCAGTAATCCTCCCTGGGTTCCTGCAACCCAAATACATGAGTTGCACTTTTGCATTAAATCTCAGCTGCCACTCTTTGGACCATTCCTGCAGTTTACCCAGGTCTCTCCTCATTTTTTCCACCCTTCCCGGAGTGTCTACCCTGTTGCAAATCTTAGTGTCATTCGCAAAGAGGCCCCATCTCCAGCCCCTCTGCAATTTCACTTATGAAGACATTAAATAGGACTGGGCCCAGGACTGACCCCTGTGGCACCCTTCTGGCCAGACTTCTTTCTTTACATTGAACACCATTTACCAAGACTCTCTATCTTCTATCATTCAACCAGTTCCTAACCCAGTTTACCACCTTGTGACCCACTCTCAGGCTGCCCAGCTTGTTCACAAGCATTATGTGGAACGGTATATTAGGTCTTACTAAATGCAATTTATGTTTATGTTTAAGCCCATGAAACACCCTTATCTAGTTAATGCATTTGCAGCCATAGTGGCTCTGCCAGAATTTGTTTTCTTTGCTCTGACTGTGTTTACACTGAGCATCTCTGCTTTATCCTGGTGCTAACTTTTGTTCTTTGTTTGACCTGAAGATAACAAAGCAGTGTGAGAAGGCAGTGGGTCAGGCTAGTAGAATACTGGGGCGCATAGGAAGGGGTATCACCAGTAGAAAGAGGGTGGTGGTGTTACCCCTGTATAGATCGATGGTAAGGCCCCACCTGAAGTACTGTGTCCAGTGCTGGAGACCGCATCTCTGGAAATATATAGATCAGGTGGAGGCAGTACAGAGGAGGGCAACCAAAATGGTGCATGGCCTGCAACAGAAGTCATATGAGGAGAGACTCAAGGAATTAAATATGTACTCTCTAGAGGAAAAGGGGAGACATGATAGAAACATTCAAATACCTCAAGGGTATACATAAAGTATAGGAGGATGGCATTTTACACAGAAATAGATACTCAGGAACAAGGGGGCATGATATGAATGTAACCCCCAGGTGGCGCTATCCCAAGGGCTACTACCCCTGCCTGTTTGGCTACTGACAGGTTGAGGGGCCTAGGTTCTATGACGGGTGCCTCCACCCAGAGGTCAGGGTTAGTAGTGGCTAAACTAGCTCGGGTACAGCCCTCTTGGATGCTGTGACCCCCCTTTGTTCCCACTAGTGGCTCACACAGTACACGGGAGTTACCTTCCCCATACCCCACATATGCACACTTTTTACACACAGAGATACCACTTACCCTCGAGACTGATTCTGCAGCCCATCTCGGAGGACCCCCTGTAAAATAAGGTTAAACAACATACACAGCAATCTGCAATACTGTTCTAGATGCATTAACACCACAGCCAGTATATAGTATAACAACAACAAATCTGGTTTATTCAGGGGACAGTAACACGGGAGTGGGGTAATCAGGTTGATTAGTTTAGATAAGTTCGAATCACAGTACTGTGCACATATATTTAGGGTCCAAAATGTCACTCTCTGGGTACCCGGGATGGGGGCGGAGGGGCTAGCCAGGTCCGTTGCCAGGGGTTAGCCAGCTGGTGCAGCTGGATGGGGCCCTATATGAAGAAAATATATGCACAAACAAATTGTAATCTGGAGCCGGATGGCTCAGTCCACAAACAGAAGCACACAAAACAATCAATTCACACACTTTGATTAAATGAAGGTGAGGGGAGATACCCCTATTTGTACTCACAAACCCCAAACCGAGAGCTGAACTGAGGAGGTGGCTCTGGATGGCCAGGATGAGCAGGGCACGAAGATGAGACCCCTGTGACAGGGCCTAACTGACTTGCAAAGCAGACGGATGCAGTCCAATTAGCTTTGAGTCCAGCTTCCAACTTCAGCTCACAACTCACGGAACAAGGGGAAAAGGTATCGCAATCCCCTACAAACACTAGGCACATTTATATGTAAAAGAAATTACTATACCAGGCAGCTGCTTCTCGATCCCGATCGCAAACACAGCAAAACCCGAGAACACAGGCAGCAACAGAGTCCCCGACAGGCCAATCGCACTTCTGCAAATCTTTGGTCTTCTACAGGCAAGCCTGGATCTGCACACTTCTTCCTTTTTCTCCACAAACTCGGATTCAGTCCAATGAGCACTCGCTAACGGCTACAGGCCGACTTCAGGACCTTACACGCGCTTCCTGTGCAAACTGCACACCGCAGCAGAACACAGCTCCTACTCCCTTCACAGTCAACTCGCATCTGGCCCTCCAGGAACAGTTCAGGGAATTTCCCTTAGGCTCCATACAGGTTTGGTTGGAGGATTCAACCGTTAATCACTGCAGGGCTCCCTCTGTTGGTGTAAAAAGGTGCCAAGGTCCAAACTACAGCTCCCAGAAGCACCTGCCATACATTCCCCCTTTAGGCAGGCTCCAGGTGAGAGTCCAAGTTCTGGTTGGCTCAGGCAGTCTCCATTTTAGGGCTCCCCTTACCCAATTGGCCCAGATTAGCAGTTCAGGTCCAAAATGGAGAAGCAACACACACAGGGTCCCAGCTGCAATGGAGGCAGGTTAGACAAACTGCAATCTTACAAATGCTCTAAATGATTTCAGGAAAACAGTTACATCTTTCAGATGGGCTCTCTCCGCTCTCTTAGCGACTGCAGAAATGGAGCGATCAGACGGCAGCTCAGGGAGGGATTCAAGTATTAACTACACAGTCACCTCATTCAAACTAATCTGACCTGCAAGCAGGCAGCTCTTAAAGAGACAGCACAGAGGCTCTAAAAGCACTCACAAATAAACAGCTTAAATGCCGAACACCATTCAGGCTGGGAGCACTTAGCCAGCTCCTAGAAGACTTTTGGGAACCCCCATTCGCAGGGGGGTTACACCCTTCCTGACTTGAAAAGAACTTGGCATCCGCATCAAATAGATACCCTTAAATCACTTTAAGGCAGAACAGCCCAAACTTGCAGCCCTTTTAAACAATAATCAGCATATTAAACCTTTGTCATATACACTGACCCTGTATTACACAGTCTGCTGCTAGTTACACAACATTATAAAATGGGCAAAGGATTTCAAGCAATCTGATTGGTTGTTAGCAATGCATTAGATGTGTCTAATGCACAGCTAAAACTAGAACCCCCATTTAGAATACACAGGCCCATTTTATAAGCGCAATAAGCCACTCCAGGGATGTGCATTAGACAGTTCTAATGCTCGGCTAGGGGACTGGACGCATTCGGCCTGTGGCTTCGTGCCTCACTATGTCCCCCTAGCCGTGCATTAGAACTGTCTAATGCACACCCCATCGTGTCTTATTGCTTACTTACACTTACAAACATTTTGAACCCGGGTCATTTTTTCCTGCACTTGAAACTTGGAGAGGGGGCCCTTCCCTATCAGCTACCTTGGGGCTGGATGGGGCAGGGGCACCATACCTAGAGCAAGACAAGTAACCTGGAGTTAGCACCTATGCTCAGTTTGGGCAATGAGCTCAGGGACACATACACTCCCTTATGGACCACAATGAGAGGCAGATCTACAGGCCTCCCAAGGGAATCACAGCTTAAGCGCACTACAGGCATCACACCTCGACCAGTCCTATGGGGAACTGCCACAGTCTCTGCACTTTTACTCTCACTTTCTGCAGTGTCTGTACTGACCATGGGAATGGCCTTCGGGGTAGAGAGGCTAGAACTTGGGGCACTTTCAGTTCCAGGAGTTGCAATCTCTGCAGTCACAGTACTTGGCTCACATGGGGAGTTTTCTGACACTGGCAGTGAACCATCAGGACACTCAAAATACTCTTCTTGTTCTGGTATATCACCAGTCTGTCCCGGTTCATCATTTTCCCCCTCCGAAAGCTCATACAGTTCCACCATGCACAGGGATTCCAGGTCATCCGACTTAATACTCTGCACTTCACTTTCTGAGAGCATTGGCTCCAGGGACAAAGTTGGGGGCTTAGACAGTCCCGAAGGCCCAGCTTCATCTCCATAGTTGACTAGAGGGTTGCCTTGAAACAACTGGCTCAGTTCATAAGAGGGGTAGTACCCAAAGTTGCACTCACTTTCCTCTGATATGGACTGACAGTCATGTTCAACTGGGACTTGTTGTGGAGAACACTTTAACTCAGCATCTGTAGGTGCAGACTTTCTTTGCTTTTGCTTAGCAGCAGCTCAGGTCACTGGTCCAGAGGGAGCACTTTCTGGGGGCTCAGAGTCAATCAATATTTGTCCAATGGGCAGTAAATGATTTCTATGCATTGTTTTAACATCTTTTGAATTATTCTCAGGCCTTACTTTGTACACAGGCAGATCATCTAGTTTGCCCACTACAATGTGAGGGAGATGGTGCCACCTGTCAGCGATCTTGTGTTTGCCATGCAATCCCAGATTTCTTAGCAATACCCGATCTCCCTTCTATAGTTTCTGTGCTTTCACCTTTTTATCATACTGTTCTTTGTTGGTCAGATTTCTTTTGGCAGCCATGGATTGAGCCAGTTGGTATGCATGATTTAGCTGGGCCTTTAACTTTTGCACATACTGTAAATAGTTGTCAGCTTGAACCCCATCAGGAGAAACTCCAAAACATACATCTACCAGTAGTCGGGTTTCTCTTCCAAACATCAGGCGGTAGGGGGAGAACCCAGTGGCATCATTTTTGGTGCAGCTGTGGGCATGTACCAAGGTGCTAATTTGTTGGCTCCATCTAGGCTTGTCCTTTGGGTGGAGAGTGCCCAGCATATCCAACAGAGTGCAGTTAAAACGTTCAGGATGTGGGTCCCTCTGGGGGTGGTAAGGAGTGGTTCTGGACTTTCTCACTCCCCACAGAGAAAGCATCTCTTTGATCAGACGACTCTCAAAGTTCCTCCCTTGATCAGAATGGATTCTTTGTGGAGCCCCATAGTGAACAAAAAAGTTTTCTACAAACACTTTGGCCACAGTGGATGCCTTCTGGTCCTTGGTGGGGAAAGCTTGGGCATATCTAGTAAAATGGTCAGTAACCACCAGCACATTACTAATATTTATTTGATCGGACTCCAAATTCAGAAAATCATTACAGACCAGCTCCATGGGGGCACTGGTGGTGATGTTAATGAGGGGGGCAGCCCTCTGGGGCAAAGCTTTCCTCTGTAAACAGCAACTACAAGTTTGAATGTGTTGCTCAACATCAGCCCCCATCTTAGGCCAATAGAATCTGGATCTCACCAAGTGAAGTGTTCTGTCTATACCAAGGTGCCCCATGTGGTTGTGTAGGGACCTCAGTATTGAGTCTCGAAAGGCAGTGGGCAAAACTAGTTGTTGTTTGTCTATTTGTCCCCCTCTGTCTACTGCTTCTCTGTACAACAGTCAATTGATCAGTTTCAACTTAGGACCTTCCTTGTATAACAATGCAGTTCTCAAATCAGTAGAGCGTAATTTTGACACATCTTTCCCCTGCAAAGAGGGCTTCTAAAGCTGGTTTGACCATAGAATCTCGGGATTGAGCCTGCTGAAGACTGTCATGGTCTAGCTGAGGCAATGCACCAATGTCTAATGCAGAAAAGTGGCAATAAGCAACAGGTATGCAATTCTCAGAGGGCCCCAAACAATCCACCATACAGTCCACTGCGTCCGTGGACATTTGTTCCTCTCTGTCAAACTTCTGGCAGAGTGTTCAAATATCAGGTTCTGACAGTCTGACACAGTTATTTCGGGAAACAGGCCTCCGGGAGAGAGCATCAGCATCTATGTGGGTCAGGCCAGCTCTGTATTCCACAGCACAGTCGAATGTAGACAAGGCAAAAAAGCCACCTATGGCCAGTAGCATCCAGCTTAGCTGAAGTCTGCACATAAGTCAAAGGATTGTTGTCAGTTTTTACTAGTATCTTAGCCCCATACAAGTACTCGTGGAATTGGTCAACAATGGCCCACTTCAAAGCTAGGAACTCTAACTTATGTACAGGATAGTTCTTTTTGGATGGGGTCAGGCTTTGGCTGGCAAAGGCCACTGGTCTCAGGCCATCCTCTTGGTACAATACAGCCCCCAAGCCTTGCAGGTTAGCATTAGTTTGCAGGACATAGGGTTTTGCTGGATCTGCATAGGCAAGGACAGGAGCGTGGGTAAGTTGATATACAATCTCATGAAAAGCAGTTTCACAATCAGGTGTCCATCTTGCTCCAAATACTTCATTGGGTCGAAAATACACTCTCTCAGTCTCAGGAGAAGTCGACCTCTTATATTTTTTGTTAGTAGGAGGGTAACCTTGAGTAAGATTAAGCAAAGGGCGAACCACTCTTGAATAGTCCTTGATGAACCGGCGATAGTAACCACAGAATCCCAGGAATCTTTGCAGTTCTTTTAGATTGTGGGTCTGTGGCCAGGTGGCCAAGGCCTCAACTTTACTCGGGTCTGTTTCTATGCCCTCAGTGGAGACTATATGTCCCACATACTTTACAGAGGTTTGGAAGAACTGACATTTATCGATGAATAGTTTAAGGCCAAAGTCTTCCAGTCGGTCCAACACCTTGAACAATCTGCTCTCATGTTCCTCCAGGAGCTGCCAAACACAATAACATCATCCAGGTATACCAGGCACTCTAATAAGTTCATGTCCCCACTGCACGCCCATCAGTCGCTGAAAAGTGGCTGGGGCCCTGAAACTCTTTGAGGCATCCTCATGAACTCATAAAACCAAGTGGGCAGATGAAGGCTGTCTTCTCACGGTCTTCTGGGGCCACTGGGATCTGGTAGTACCCGCCATGAGATCCAGCACAGAGAACCACTTGCTACCGTTCAGGCAATCTAGAGCATCTTGGATGCGGGGCATCGTATACTGATCAGGGATAGTCCGCCGATTCAAAGTATGGTAATCTATGCACATCCTCACAGTCCCATTCTTTTTCCTCACTACCATGATAGGGGAAGCATATGGACTTCTAGATTCTTGGATTACACCAGCAGCAAGCATCTCTTGCAGATGCCGTCTCACATCATCTATGTCAGCAGGGGCCAGGCATCGAGACCTCTCACGAAATGGCCTTTCATCATGCAGCCGGATATGGTGTTCAGCTCCCTGCACACATCCTATGTCCCATTCCTTTAAAGAAAACACCTAGTCTCTCTGAGTAAGCTTCTCACTGATCCTCACTTTCCGTTCTGCTGGCAACGGAGAGTCGCCGAAATCAAACAAGTCGGGCATCACTCCATCATTCTTCCCCAAACTCTTGTTACTGGGTAGCACTGCAGTGTCTGCACAATGTACATTAGCCAGGGTGCCACCCCTATTCACTCGAATCTCTATCAGACACATTATGGACTTGAACCATTACCCTTCTGGCATAAGCATGGGCTCTGGCAGGCAAAATACTTGGCTTGACCAGCAGTCCTTCTGGCAATCTTCCATCACCTGGTGCATCCAGCATTAGTATTTTACTCTTGACATCCTTTCTGATACGGACCTCTCCCTGTAAGGTACACTGGGAATCTGGCGCCAGGATCAGAGACTCAGGATCCTTTTTCCAGACAATTCCAACCGGTTCCTCTGGTTCCACTTTTCCAGCATCTCTCTGGGCATTGTAGGCCTTCTTGAACAAGGCTGGAATTCTTAAAGCTCTACCAGTCTGGGACCCCTGTTTTTCATAACACAACTGCGCCAACCGTCCAAACATATGTGCATTAGTCCCAGTTAGTAGAGGAACCCCATCATACAGTCCAGTAGGGGGACACACTAAGGACAAGGTCTCCACTTGCTCTGCCACTCCAGCCACAGAGGTGGGAAAGGACAACCAAATTCGGATATAGCCGGAGTAGGGGTAGGCCTTCTCACTTAAACCCCAGACATGCAGTCCTTCCAATGGTTGCAGAGACACATCAGACAAATGCTTCTGATACCAATCCTGGAACATAATTGTCACTTGAGAGCCACTGTCTAACACAGCTCTCGTAGGCACTCCATTCACTTTTACAGTGGTCTCCATGGAGGGACCCACCACTTCAGACCATTCCGGGGGCACTGACCTGGATGTCGATCGGGCATTGGCCCTGGTAGCATAACTTTTTCGAGTAGCTCCCCCTGGTGGCCGGGTGTAGGTTCTGCAATGCCAGGCCACTAATCTATTGGTAACTTTTCTGAAGTTCTCTGGCAAGTGACAAGCTGACTGAAAATGTCCATCCTCCCCACAACGGTAGCAGAACTTAATGTCTCTAGTGTCCTGGAAGGGTGGGGGGCCCTTTTCTGTTGGGGCACCTCTTGAGCCCTGCGGAGCTCCTCTTGGGCTGGGGGCCTATCTCCTTTGGCTCCTGAATCTCCACCACGGTTGGGGGTGAGGGCCACCCTTTGCAACTCCCCCACCATCTCTCTCAATTCTCTCAGCTCTGCGAGCAAGTTGCCCTCAATCCGAGTCTCCGGGGAAACAACATTTACTCCCACTCCACTCTACTCTTGGGCTCAGGGGGAGCCTAATACAGATCTGGTTCTCTGAATGCCTCAGTTAGTTCCTTAATCAAGTCTCTAAACTGTTGAACCTCATCTAACTCACTCTTTTCGGGGGTCTGGCAAGGGTTCACGGCCCCAGAACAGGGCTCCCAGCCCTCCTCATCAGTTTCAATCTCACGGATTTCTTTCATCAAATGACAGTACTCTGGAGGCCTTGCCCTCCTGTCTTGCAGCTTGAGCTTTAATATCATTACACTCAAAAATCTAGCCGATTTCAATATGTGGTCTAATCTGACCCAGTTTAACTCTTTGGCAGACACTCCCCCTTTTCGATGGGCCCTCTGCAAAGCCCTCTCTATCCTAGTGATGAAGGCAGACAATTTCTCATTTTTCCACTGTTTGGCTGACTTGAATTTCCACAATAAATCATCCCCTGATTCTGTGCTACCAAACACCCACTCCAAGGCAGAAAGATATTCTGCTGCAGTGGCCTCCGGACTAGTAGCACGTAGGCACCGAATGGCTTCCAGGGCAGGGCCTCTCAAGCTCTCCATCAAGCGCTTCCGCTTTTCCCCCTCTGAACAGTGCCATTCTTGTACTAAAGGGGTGGCATAGTCCATCCAGGTCTCTAAATCATCTTCCCCCAAAGGCACTGGGACAGTACCGGAGAAAAGTCAAAGCTTCCTATAGGAGTCCAACTGCATCGGGGGAATTATGATGGGAGAGGCAGCTATTGGGGAGCTCTTGGGGGACACAAGGGATGTGGTCGGGGAGTGCACTGGCGTGTGGTCCTATGATAGATCTAACACTCTTGCCAACTCTTGGGCAGTTTTCCCTTCTGATGCTAACAGCTTAAGTAACTTTTCTTTAAAACCATCAGTACTGGGGGACCCACCCGGGGTGGCCAGACCACTATGTAGGTGAATGACCCTCCATCTATTCTGGGCACCTTCAGGCAAGATCATAGGGGGTACTTTTTCAGGGTCTATCGGGGTACTGCAGGAGAGCAGCACTTGCAGCGTTTGCTCAAATAAGTCTGCAAATCGTCCCCTTACTTCAACTTTGCCCACACACTTAACATATTCTACAGTGGCCACAATGTCAGCATTGTTAGTCCCCAAGGAGACATCCAGCAACAGAATAGCCTTTTGGGGATCCATCTCCTCAGCCTCTCTCCACCCCATCAATTTGTGCACCATTAGCTTGTGAGGGGCAATTTTCAATTTGGGTGCAGTAAGCCCCTCCATTTTGTCCCCTAAACTAAACATAATGGGGTAATTCTCCCATGTGGCCACTAGAGGATGCTATTCCCAGTGGTGCCTCCAAGATGTAACCCCCGGGTGGAGCTATCCCAAGGGCTACTACCCCTGCCTGTTTGGCTACTGACAGGTTGAGGGGCCTAGGTTCTATGACGGGTGCCTCCACCCAGAGGTCAGGGTTAGTAGTGGTTAAACTAGCTCAGGGACAGCCCTCTGGAACGCTGTGACCCCACTTTGTTCCCACTAGTGGCCCACACAGTACACGGGAGTTACCTTCCCGATACCCCACATATGCACACTTTTTACACACAGAGATACCACTTACCCTTGAGACTGATTCTGTAGCCCGTCTCGGAGGACCCCCTGTAAAACAAGGTTAAACAACATACACAGCAATTTGAAATACTGTTCTAGATGCATTAACACCACAGCCAGTATATAGTATAACAACAACAAATCTGGTTTATTCAGGGGACAGTGACACGGGAGGGGGTTAATCAGGTTGATCAGTTTAGATAAGTTCGAATCACAGTACTGTGCACATATATTTAGGGTCCAAAATGTCACTCTCTGGGTACCGAGGATGGGGGGGGGCTAGCCAGGTCCGTTGCCAGGGGTAGGCCGGCTGGTACAGCTGGATGGGGCCCTGTATGAAGAAAATACATGCACAAACAAATTGTAATCTGGAGCCGGATGGCTCAGTCCACAAACAGAAACACACAAAACAATCAGTTGACACACTTTAATTAAATGAAGGTGAGGGGAGGTACCCCTATTTGTACTCACAAACCCCAAACCGAGAGCTGAACTGAGGAGGTGGCTCTGGATGGCCAGGATGAGCAGGGCATGGAGATGAGACCCCTGTGACAGGGCCTAACTGACTTGGAAAGCAGACGGATGCAGTCCGATTAGCTTTGAGTCCAGCTTCCAGCTTCAGCTCACAACTCACAGAACAAGGGGAAGAGGTATCGCGATCCCCTACAAACACTAGGCACATTTATATGTAAAGGAAATTACTATACCATGCAGCTGCTTCTCGATTCTGATCGCAAATACTGCAAAACCCAAGAACACACGCAGCAACAGAGTCCCCGACAGCCCGATCGCACTTCTGAAAATCTTTGGTCTTCTATGGGCAAGCCTGGATCTGCACACTTCTTCCTTTTTCTCCACAAACTCGGATTTAGTCCGATGAGCACTCGCCAACGGCTACAGGCCGACTTCAGGACCTTACACACGCTTCCTGCGCGAACTGCATGCCGCAGCAGAACACAGCTCCTACTCCCTTCACAGTCAACTCACATCTGGCCCTCCAGGAACAGTTCAGGGAATTTCCCTTAGGTTCCATACAGGTTTGGTTGGAGGATTCAACTGTCAATCACTGCAGGGCTCCCTATGTTGGTGTAAAAAGGCGCCAAGGTCCAAATTACAGCTCCCAGAAGCACCTGTCATACATTCCCCCTTAAAACAGGCTCCAGGTGAGAGTCCAAGTTCTGGTTGGCTCAGGCAGTCTCCATTTTAGGGCTCCCCTTAGCTAACTGGCCCAGATTAGCAGTTCAGGTCCAAAATGGAGGAGAAACACACACAGGGTCCCAGCTGCAATAGAGGCAGGTTTGACAAACTGCAATCTTACAAATGCTCTAAATGATTTCAGGAAAACAGTTACATCTTTCAGATGGGCTCCCTCTGCATTCTTAGCAACTGCAGAAACAGAGCGATCAGACAGCAGCTCAGGGCGGGATTCGAGCATTAACTACACAGTCCCCCAACTCAAACTAATCTGACCTACGAGCAGGCAGCTCTTAAAGAGACAGTACCAGAGACTCTAAAAGCACTCACAAATAAACGGCTTAAACGCTGAACACCATTCAGGCTGGGAGCACTTAGCCAGCTCCTAGAAGACTTTTGGGAACCCCCATTTGCAGGGGGGTTACATGAAGCTGGAAGGGTGGAGGATCAGAGGGGATGTGAGAAAACACTTCATCACGGAAAGGGTGGTGGATGTCTGGAACAGCCTGCCAGGTGAGGTGGTGGATACTAAAATGGTAACAGGATTCAAGCATGCATGGTATAGTCACAAGGAGACCTTAGTTACAGGGCCTGGGTGGGTGGGGCGGGCCAGAGATGAAGTAGAGTCTACAGTGGCACAATTAGGTCGGGAAATGTTCACGGCAGACTAGGGGGGGCTAAGATGTCCTTTTCTGCTGACAACATCTATGTTTCTACTGTATGTTTCTAATCATGGGTGACTTTAATCTGCCGGATGTGGACTGGAACATCCTGGCGGCAGCTATGACTAGGAGCAGGGTCATCCTAGACTCCCTGCAAGGCGCATTTCTCAGGCAGATGGCTACAGATCCCACTACAGATGGGGTAGTGCTGGATCTGGTACTAGCAAACAGGGACAATATAGTAGATGTCACAGTAGGTAGCCCCGGGGTTCAAGTGATCATCATACAGTGTGGTTTCGCACACGAATTGTGCAGGGGAAAATCCACATTAGGACGACAGTCCTGGACTCATGGGGAGTACATTTTAGAGAAACAGGAGATTGCCTTATGAAATACTTTGAAAGGAGGATGGCCATGGGGGGTTGGACGTATAGTGGAAGAGAATAAAGAAGGGAATAACTGAGTAACAGCAAGCTGTTTAAAGGTAATAAGTAAGGGAAACAGGAGAAAGAGATCACTTTGGTTCTGAAAGGAGGTAGATGAAGTGGTAAAGGAGGGAAAAAAAACAGCTTTCAGAAAGTACAAGGAGACCCAAATGGAGGTGGACAGGGAGGTATATCTAGAGAAACAAAGAGAGGCAGGGAGGGAGGGTAAGGACAACAAAGGCTCCAACTGAGGAAAGGATCGCCCAAAAGGTCAAACATGGGGATACACTTTCTTCAGGTACATGAGCGAAAAGAGGAAAAGGGGTTGTACAGTGAAAATTAGGAGACCAGGAGGTGGAGACTATGCAGGGAAGACCAGGAAAAAATTAATACTTCTGTTCAGTATTCACAGTGGAAGGAGGGAGATAGCCCGACATGCATTAACAGGCATAGGGGAAAGGGGGCTTGACACAAGTCTACGGAAGACAGAGTCTGCATGGGGTTGGAAGCCCTGAAGGAAAACAAGGCAATGGGGCTGGATGGGATCCATCTGGGAACAAGTGGTCATCAAACGGTGTGATTCACAATAAACTCAGCTGTAGAGTCAAGTCATACAAAAGTGAAGGTACTGGACTTCAGGAGGGCTGATTTTGACAAAATGGGGGAGTGCCTCAGAAAAGCACTAGCAAACAGGCAAGAAGGTGGGGTGGAGCAACAATGGGGAAACATCAAAACCGCCATCACAGAGGCAACAAGTCTTTGTGTGAAGCAAATAAATCAAAACGAAAGAAAAAACCACTATGGTTCTCAAGAGAAGTGGCGGGGAAGGTAAGGGAAAAAAGATAGCATTCAGGAAGTATAAGGAAACACAGAAAGAGCAGGACAGAGAACTGTGCCAGTTAAAGTAGAAGGAAGCCGGGAAGATAGTCAGAATAGCAAAGGCCCAAACCGAGGAAAAGATAGCAACTCAGTTAACAAGGGGGGTAAAATCTTTTATAGGTACATTAGGGAGCGAAGAAAGACAAAGGGAGGGATACTGAGGCCGAATAAAGAGGAGGGTGGGCAGAGAGGGACAGTGAAAAAGCAGGGATACTGAACTCATACTTCAGCTCGGTATTCACAAAGGAAAAGGAGGTACCTAATCCAGTCAATAGAAGCACTCTGGATAGGGGGGTTGATATCAGTCCTTTCACAGAAGAAAGGGTTCTGAAAGAACTCCTATAACTGAAGGTGGATAAAGCAATGGGGCCTGATGGGATTCACCCCAGAATTCTAAAAGAACTAAGGGGAGAACTAGTAACACCACTGACTACCCTTTTTAACAAATCATGGGAGGATGGTGTGGTACCTGAGGAGGGCAGATGCGATTCCCCTTCACAAAAGTGGGAGCAAGACAGAGGCAAGAAACTACAGATCTGTCAGTTTGACCTCAGCGGTAGGAAAAATGATGGAATCACTTCTGAAGAAAAGAACTGTTGAGTACCTAGAGGCCAGTGGGGCACAGGAACCAAGGCAGCATGGATTCACAGCAAGAAGGTCATGTCAAACGAATCTAATCGATTTCTTTGACTGGGTGACTAAAGCAGTAGACCAGGGAGGGGCTGTGGACATGGCCTACCTAGACTTTAGCAAGGCATCTGACACATTCCCACACAAAAGATTAATAAACAAATTAGCCAGCCTGGGAGTGGGTCCCAAGGTGGTAGCCTGGGTAAAACATTGGCTGGACAACAGGACGCAGAGGGTAATAGTAAACGAAGTCCACAGTGAAGTAAGGGGGGTTACTAGTGGGCTACCGCAGGGTTCAGTACAGGGTCCAGCCCTTTTTAATGTCTTTATAAGTGACATTGCAGAGGGACTGGAAGGAAAAGTATGTCTCTTTGCAGATGACACAAATATCCGCAACAGGATTGGTACACAAGATGGGTTGGAAAGGATGAGAAGGGACTTGGCAAGGTTGGAGGAATGGTTAAATGTATGGCAGCTTAGATTCAATGCAAAGAAGTGCAAAGTAATGCACCTGGGAAACAAAAACCCAAGGGAAAAAGTGCACAATGGGGGGTGAGATACTGACAACAACAAAATGGAAAGGGACCTGGGGGTAGTTATATCAGATGACCTAAAGGTGGGCAAGCAATGTGAGAAGGCAGTAAGGAGGGCTGGGGGGATACTGGGATGCACAGAGAGAGGCATCACCAGTAGAAAACAGGAAGTTGTTATCCCTCTGTACAGACAGTTGGTGAGACCCATCTGAGTATCAGATGCAGTTCTGGAAACCCCATCTCCGCAAAGACATAGACAGGATGGAGGCTGTCCAGAAGAGGGCATGCAAAATGGTGCAGGGTCTGCACCAGAAGACATACAAAGAGAGAGAGACTAAAGGAGCTTAATATGTATACCCCTGAGGAAAGGGGGGGGGGCATGATAGAAACTTTCAAGTACCTCAAGGGAATCAACAAAGTCCAAGAGAGTAGCATCTTTCAGAAAAAGAGATGTGCAAGAACAAGGGGGCACAATCTGAAGATAGAGGAGGGGATGGCTCAGAGGTAATGTGAGGAAGTATTTTTTCACAGAGAGGGTTGTGGATGCACGAACCAGCCTTCCTGAGGAGGTTGTGGAGTCAAAAACAGTGGAGGAATTCAAGAATGCATGGGACAGACATAAGGCAATTCTAGTGGGGGGTAGGAGGAAGTAGGCTGTTGGTTAACTAGGCTCTGCAGCTTATCCATTAGGTAGGGAAATGGGCAGACTAGGTGGGCCAAGCGGTACTCATCTGCCATCAAATTCTATGTTTCTATCCACCTAAGGGTACTTAAGGAAGTGAGCATGGTGCTAGCCACCCCTCTGGCAACACTATTTAGCAGTTCATTGGAGACAGGAGTGGTTTCAGAGGAATGGAGGAGGGCTGATGTGGTTCCTCTGCACAAGAGTGGCAGCAGAGAGGAGGCCAGCAATTACACACCTGGCAGTCTCACATCAGTAGTGGGGAAGTTAATGGAGTCCCTACTGATGGAGAGACTTACAGTGTACCTGGAGACATATGTGCTACAGGATCACTGGCAACACAGCTTCACAGGGGGGAGGTCATGTCAAATAAATCTCATAAGAGTTCTTTGACTGTGTAACTAGGGAAGTGGGTTGGGGGAAAGTGGCTGTGGCCCATCTGGACTTCAGTAAGGCTTCTGACACCATACCACACAGGAGGCTGTTCAAGAAACTTGGCAGACTAGGGGTGGGTGAGACGGTGGTGTGCTGGGTATCCAACTGGTGGAAAGATAGGACACAAAGGGATAACACAGATCTTTATGCAGGGGATAGGTTACACCTCAGCAGGGCAAATTCACAGGTGTTGAAGCAGAAGCTGGAGGATTTCAGCAATGAGAGGTATCATTTAAACTAGGTGGGGGGGGAGGCACTGGAGCTGGAAAGCACCAGGAGAGGGGGTCCCGTGGACCTCCCCCCACCACAGGGATAGATACGACCTTAGGTGAAATAGGGGTTGGAGTGAAGGGTAAGGAAGCAGTAAGGATAGGTGCAGCATGGAGAATGGTTTCATTAAATGCTAGGAGCCTGGGGAACTAGTTGGCAGAGTTGCAGGCATTGATGGCAGAGGGAGAGGTGGACATAGCTGCTATTACTGAGACATGGGCAACTAAGCACCATGGCTGGGACCTAACCATCCCAGGGTACGAACTTTTCCAGAGGGATGGAGATAAAGGGAAAGCGGGGAGGGGGGGCTACAATTTACATAAGGGAAGGGATCAAATGTAATAAGGAGGAAGGCAAGGAGGGCAGGCCGAAAGTAATCTGCAACTACACAGCCAGAAAGGGACCAAGATCTGTCTGGGGGTTATTTTTAGACCTCCAGCCCCGAAGGAGGACATTGACAGGGAACTGGGGAAGCAGATACGGAGGCATAGTGGCAAAGGGAGCACAGTGGTGGTGGGGGACTTTAATCTACCAGGGGTGGACTGGAGCATCCCAGAAACCAACTGTGCCAGGGAGCAGATCCTCCTGGAAGCATTCCAGGATGACTTTCTTACCCAGAGGGTAATGGAACCAATGAGGGAGGGGAATATACTAGACCTGGTACTGGAAGACGGGGAACAGGTCAGGGGTGTAAGAGTGGAGGAACCTCTGGCAAGCAGTGACCACCACACAGTGTGGTTTTTAATCAACCTGGGTATAAAAGTAGCCACTACAAAAACTAGGGTCCTGGATTTCAAAAGGGCAGACTTTGGCAGGATGGAAAACATACTGGAAAGTCATATGGCAAGCATCCACCCAGAAATGAACACGGAACAAAAATGGGCAGTTATCAAGGCAGGACTGGCTGAAGCCACTAAAACTTGTGTCAAGAGCCACAGCAAGAAAGCCAGGACCAAGAAACCCAATTGGATGAGTAGCGAGGCAGTGGAGAAGGTGAGGGAAAAGAGGAATGCATTTTGGACCTACAAGCAATCCAACAGGGCAGAAGACAAAGAAGAATATGTAAAGAAATCCAGAGAAGTAAGCAGAGTGGTAAGGGCAGCAAAGGTGGCTAGTGAACGGAGGTTAGCACAGGCGATCAAAGGAGGGGAAAAGGATTTCTTCAGATATACTGTATCAGAGAGAAGAGGAAGAGCAAGGATGAAATTGTTAGGATCAGGAGGGGAAGTCGGTGTGTAGAAAAGGGGGCTGAGCAGGCAGAAGTACTTAATGAATACTTCTGTTCATCCCTAACCAAGAAGAGGGATGGGCCCATACCTGGGAGGAAGGGCGAGGGGGGAAGAGAGTGGGGAAGAAGCAACCACGGAGGGGGAAATCACGGTGGAAAGGGCGAGGGATGGCCTTAAGTCCCTGAAGGTGGACAAGACACCTGGCCCAGAAGGAGTCCACCACAGGGTGCTGAGAGAGTTGGCAGAGGTACTGGCAGAGCCACTGGTGGACCTGTTCAATACCTCTCAGAACTCGGGGTGCATGCTCAGGGACTGGAGGGAAGCACATGTGGTACCTCTCCATAAGAGTGGGCCCAAGGATGAACCAGGGAATTACAGACTGGTGAACCTTATGCAATTGTAGAAAAACTGATGGAGACAATCCTCAAGGAAAGGCTGGTGCGATTTCTTGAGAATAACAACCTCCAGGACAGCAGGCAGCACGGGGTTTGTCTCAGGCAGATCCTGCCAGATGAACTTGGTTGATTTTTACAACTTGGTTACGAGGGCACTGGACAGAGGACATGCATTGGATGTCCTCTACCTGGATTTCAGCAAGGCCTTTGACTCGGTGCCACATGGTAGGCTTATCTGCAAGTTGAAGAGTCTGGGAGTAGGGAAGAAACTGGTCAGATGGGTCGAGAACTGGCTACAGGGTAGACAGAAGGTAGTAGTGAGGGGGGAGGCATCTGAACCCAGAGCAGTAACAAGTGGTATACCACAGGGCTCAGTGCTGGGACCGGTTCTGTTTAACACTCTCATAGCCGACACTGCAGTAGGAATTAAAGGGGAAGTCTACCGTAGTTTCACATCAATATTTTCCCAACGCCTTATGTGTAACTGTTGTATGCCTCCTCCAGTTGCCAGCAGTCCTACTGCTGTCCAAATCTAGATTATAAATAAAAATATACAGCCCCCAAAAGTTATCAATGTGTTTGTCCTCCATTTTATCATCAATGTTGCTGGAGGATGATGTCATCAGAGCAACAGATGATGGTGCTGCACTAAATGCAGTTCCACCAGTAAACCAAACCCACAATGTTTGGTTCCCCACTTGAGTAATGTAGGAACCCTTTAAGTGTTGTGCATATCCTTAAGTGCAGGTCTAATAGGGACTTGGACCATGTGAGTGTGATGCAGCACTGATTTGAGGTATATACAGTATTCATATAGGGAAGTGTCTGTATGTGTTGTTTTACTGTTTCTGTTAGCAAAAACAGTTTACCCAATAAATGACTCTGGGTACAACAAGAGTTTTTAAGTGGTATTATATAGCTGTTGTATTATGTTGTGTGAGTGTGTTAGCATTCTCTGATTTGATTGACACCAGTAGCGAGAAACAATCTTGCAAATATGCCCCTTTCCCTTAGTAACTAGGCAGTCACTGATTGGATGGCTGCTGTAAGGCAATAAAGAATTCAGCTATAACAAGGAATAGGTTACCAGGAAAGCATTAGCTGCAGCATATGAAAGAAGGATAATCTAGTGGTTAAAGCACAGGCACAAGCACTGGGGGACTCTGGTTCAAATCCTACTAGAGCCCCTTACTCTCTAACCCTTAAGAAGTTCCCCTAACCTCCTTGGAAACTGTGACGGACCCTCAGGTCCATGACTTTAAAAGTGCCCCAATTCCCATTATAAATCATTAGCAGTGATGTGAGAGCTACAGCACTTCACTTTCAAGGTACTAAGGATAAGCTGTGACAGCCCCCACGCTTTGTAATGCCAGCATTTGAAGTAGGATGTCCCTCACAAATCAGATGCTACACCTCAGCTGTTGTAGGTAAAGAAACTAATCAGTCTCAGTGTTTGTAGTGCTCTGTATTTGCTTAGCTCACTCCTCCCATGTCATGTGCATTCTGTGTCTTGATATTTCCAGTCAGAAACTCAGATTTAAGGAGCATTTGAAATGTAAAACAATACACTTTATAAAGTAAATGATCTAGTTCTCCACTTTCATGCTGCTGAAAGGGGATGTGTATAATTCAGTCTTGTGTGATCCTTTGGTGAACTGCTCAGGCCCACCTTGTAATGAATCTTCTCAAGGGTGTTCATCTGGTTCAATACAGAGTGACTGAATGACTGCTCAATTGGTTAATTGGTTGATTGACTGATTCAGTCTACTGCTTTCCACAATGTTACAACTGTCTCACAGAGAGAAATGAGCAGTACAAAGCAACAGATTTTGTTTCCTGTGAATGAAATACTATAAGATATATTATTTGCTCTACACATACAGTATTAAGGCTACAAGTACTACTCCCTGTGTGAGTTGCATGACAGAACTGCCTTAAGCCATTACAAACTTAAACTAAAATCAGGCTAGACAGCATTGATACCCTTATGTTTTGTAGTGCAGTGATATCAAGGAATGGGAGGGGCTGTATTACAAGTGATTCATTTGCACGTAAATGGAGGCTTGCTTGACATTTTACTACCTTGTGTCAGAGCCTTAAACTCTAGATATGTGTTGCAACAGAAGAAATGGCTATTCTCTTATTGACATATGTACAGTATTCGATGTAATGTATAATAAATACATCAGACATATCCAAATCATACATATACAGGAGTCGTCTCCTTTAAGAGCAAGATCAGTCTCTTTGCAGATGACACAAAGATCTGTGCTGAGGTAAATGGTGGGGAGGGAGCAAAAGTACTTCAGGAGGATCTGGCAAAGCTGGAGGAATGGTCTCAAACTTGGCAGCTTGGTTTCAATGCCAAGAAGTGCAAGGTGATGCATTTAAGAGGCAAGAACCCAGGATACAATAACTAGCTGAAGGGTGTCCCGTTAAAAAATCCAAGGAGGAGAAGGATCTGGGAGTGCTGGTAACAAGGGAGATGAACCACTCTGCTCAGTGCAGGAAGGCAGCAGCAAAGGCAAACAGGTTGCTAGGTTGCATAGCAAGAGGATTACTTCCAGGAGAGGGGAGGTCATCTTGCCCCTGTACAGGTCCCTGGTGAGACCGCACCTAGAGTATTACGTGCAGTTCTGGTGCCCCTACTTGAAAAGGGACATCAAACTACTGCAAGGGGTACAATGCAGGACAACAAAAATGATCCAGGGGTTAGGGGACAGACCATATGAGAAGAAACTGAGAGAGCTCAATATGTATACCCTGGAGGAAGGAAGGGAGAGAGGGGATATGACTGAGACCTTCAAGTATCTCAAGGGTTTGAACAAAGTAGACACCAGATGTATGTTCAGTCTGAAGGGTGGAAGGGAAACCAGGGGACACTCTATGAAGTTGGAAGGGGGCAGGTTCAAGAGGGAACAGAGGAGGCATTATTTCACAGAAAGGGTGGAGGCAGGGTGGAATGCTCTGCCAGAGGAAGTTGTATCACTGCAGAGTGTTGGGGGCTTCAAGAGGGAATGGGACAGATTCAAGGGGAGGGTACAAACTGGGAGGGGGCGAGAGATGGGGAGGGCATATGGGGGGCAGCTGCAGTCTAATGGACTGAAGTGCTGCACACTCGAGCAGACTAGATAGACCAAATGGTCTGTATCTGCTGGCAATTTCGTATGTTCGTAAAGCGTTGTTGGTAAGTGGTTGCCACTTGGAGGATGGGACAGTGACCTGTGGGGTACCATAGGGATCGGTACTGGGCCCTGTCCTCTTCAATGTCTTCATAAGTGACACTGCCGAGGAACTGGAGGGGAAGGTGTGTCTCTTTGAAGATGACACAAAAATCTGCAATAGTGTGGACTCCCAGGAATTAGTGGAAAGAATGCAAAGGGATCTAGAGAAACTAGAGGAGTGGTCTAAAGAGTGGCAGCTGGGTTTCAATACCACAAAGTGCAGAGTCATGCACCTAAGGTGGGGTAATCCTTGGACTGTGTATAAGACGAGGGGGAAGTTCTTAAAGTTACCAAGCAATGGGGGGAACTTGTTGCTATGGCTGTCAGCAGGCATACTCGGTGTACTTTCCTGAGTACAGTAAAATCTGGAAAATCTGCCGACCTGCCGGTGCAGCAGCTGGATTTCCACTTGGGACACCAGCGACCCGTGTTTGGGAAAAGACCTGTAGGGTTGGCTGGGGGGGGGGAGAAGGATTGAGCATCCTACGGACTGTTCTCCTTCTCCAGGGAAGGGAGGGGTTGTGTGCCTGGCGCTCAAGGGACTCCTGTCGGAGGCTGGGGGATCCACAGGCATCGTGCCTTGAAACAAGAGGAGTGGGAGCAGGCGGCAGCATTGCACATCCCTGCCCCTGCTAAGGGGTAAAAAATCTCGTCGGCGCCACTAATGAAGCTCACTCACCACCTGGCCTTCATTGCTCCTGCCTCCATCGACCTATCTCGGCTCCACCGCCTGAGCACTCCTGAACCCCGCCTTTGGGGGGGTGGGATTCAGGGAGGTAATGTCAGTAAGCTGCCGACACCTTCTCCCAGCGTAGATGGGCTGGATCAAAGTGGTGGCCCAACCCTGAGGAGTAAGTCAGTGGGTATTGGCAGGGGTATGGCAATCGGGGATGTAAGGCAGATGATGGGTACGAGCTGATGGCAGGCAGTAAGCGACAAAAAGCACAATAAATATATAAAAAAAAAAATCTGGAAAATCCAAGGGCAACATGAGCCTCTGGTCAGGCAACCAACACAAACAAAGCCTGATGTACCTGAAGAACTCTTTTCCCCCTCTTTGGATGCTTCAGTGTAAGTTTATGAATGATCTCTGGAAGACGTGTGGGGCTAAACTTAGAGGCCATGACTGTATCAGTGACCTGACCGAGTATGTATGTATGCATGAGTCTTGATGTGAATGGACTTACGTGAGGCTGGCTACCTGAATGTGGTACAGAGGCTCATCATAATGTATCTTGAACAAAAAGCCAGCCAACTTCTATTTGCTTGGTAGTGTATTAGATAAAATAAAATGTGAATCTTTTAGGTCATTGGATTACTACACATTGTTGACTGAAATGGGGGTGGGGAAGTGTTTGTGAGACAGAGCAGCATATCTTTTGGTTTGTGTTTGGGGGGGGGGTAACAGTTCCATCAGCTCTCAAGTACAAGTTTAAACTTTCTAGCTACACCTCTGCTTGGGGCGATCATATCTCGTGACCTTAAGGTGGCAGGGCAGTGTAATAGGGCAGCAGGCAAGGTGAGCCAGATGCTGGGATGCATAAGGTGGGAGACCTCTAGCAGGAGAAAGGAGGTGGTGTTGCCACAGTTCTCAGTGGTGAGACCCCATCTGGAGTACTGCATCCAGTTCTGGAGGCCGCACTTCTGAAATAACATTGACAGGGTGGTGGCAGTCCAGAGGAGGGCTACTAAAATGGGGCTGGGTTTGCACAAGATACCATATGAGGAAACAGAGACATAGAAACATAAGACTTTGATGGCAGATAAGGACCGCTTGGCCCACCCAATCTGCCCATTTCCCTACCTATCAGATAAGCTACAGATCCTAGTTTTACCAACAGCCTACTTCCTCCTACCTCCCACTAGAATTGCCTTATGTCTGTCCCATGCATTCTTAAATTCCCCAACTGTTTTTGACCCCACGACCTCCTCAGGAAGGCTGTTCCAATGCGTCCACCACCTTCTCCATGAAAAAATACTTCCTCATTCTGCCCCTGAGTCGTCCCCTCTCTGTCTTAAAATGTGCCCCCTTGTTCTTGTACATCTCTTTTACTGAAAGATGCTACCCTCTTGGACCTTGTTGATTCCCTTGAGGTACTTGAAAGTTTCTATCATGTCCCCCTTTCCCTCCTTTCCTTGAGGGTATACATATTATGCTCTTTTAGTCTCTCTTCGTATGGCTTCTGGTGCAGACCCTGCACAATTTTTGTTGCCCTCCTCTGGACTGCCTCCATCCTGTCTATGCCCTTGCAAAGATGGGATCTCCAGACCTGCAAGCAGTACTCCAGATGGGGTCTCACCAACTGTCTGTACAGAGGGATAACAACTTCCTGTTTTCTACTGGTGATGCCTCTCCCTATGCATCCCAGTATCCCCCCAGCTCTCCTTACTGCCTTCTCACATTGCTTGCCTACATTAAGGTCGTCTAATATGACTACTCCTGGTCCCTTTCCATTTTTGTGGTCGTTAATACCTCCCCCCTACTCTTCCCTTGGGTTTTTGTTTCCCAGGTGCATTACTTTGCACTTCTTTGCACTGAATCTAAGCTGCCATACTTATGACCATTCCTCCAACCTTGCCAAATCCCTTCTCATCCTTTTCTCTCCCCTCCCTTGTGTATCAACACTGTTGCAGATCTTCGTGTCATCTGCAAAGAGGCACATTTTTCCTTCCAGTTCCTCCACAATGTCACCTATAAAGACATTAAAGAGGACTGGTCCCAGTACAGAACCCTGTGGTACCCCTCTAGTAACCCCCCTATCTTCGGAGTGGACTCCATTTACTATTACCCTCTGCGTCCTGTTGTCCAGCCAATTTTTTACCCAGGTTACCACCCTGGAACCCACTCCCAGGCTGGCTAACTTGTTTATTGATCTTTTGTGTGGGACTGTGTCAAATGCCTTGCTGAAGTCTAGGTAGGCCATGTCCATAGCCCCTCCCTGGTCTATTACTTTGGACACCCAGTCAAAGAAATCTACTAGATTCATCTGAAAAGATCTTCCCACTGTGAATCCATGCTGCCTTGGGTCCTGTGCCCTGCTGGCCTCTAGGTACTCAAAAACACTTTCTTTCAGAAGTGATTCCATCATTTTCCCTACCACTGAGGTCAAACTAACAGATCTGTAGTTTCCTGCCTCTGTCTTGCTCCCACTTGTGTGAAGGGGAATCACATTCGCCCTCCTCCAGTCCTCAGGTACCACACCTTCCTCCCATCATTTGTTAAAAAGGGTAGTCCGTGATACCACTAGTTCTCTCCAAGTTCTTTTAGAATTCTGGGGTGAATCCCATCAAGCCCCATTGCTTTGTCCACCATCAGTTTTAGAAGTTCTTTCAGGACCCTTTCCTCTGTGAATGGACTGGTATCGACCTCCTATCCAGTGTGCATCTATTATTCAGTTCAGGTACCTCCCCCTCCTCTTCTTTTGTGAATACTGATCAGAAGTATTCGTTCAGTATTCTGCTTTGTCACTGTCACCCTCTGCCCATCCCCTTCCCCTTTATTAAGCCTCACTATCCCTCCCCTGGTCTTTCTTCACTCCCTAACGTACCTATAAAAGGTTTTATTCCCCTTCTTAATTGAGTTGGCTATCTTTTCCTCAGTTTGGGCCTTTGCTATTCTGACTGCCTTCCCTGCTTCCATACGCTTTAACTGGTACAGTTCTCTGTCCTGCTCCTTCTGTGATTTCTCATACTTTCTGAATGCTACTGTATCTTTTTCTCCCTAACCTTCCCCGCCACCTCTTCTGAGAACCATAGTATTTTTTTCCTTCATTTTGTTTTATTTGCTTCACACAAAGGCTTGTTGCCTCTGTGATGGCAGCTTTGATTTTTCCCCATTGTTCCTCCACCCCACCTTCTTGCCCATTTATTAGTGCTTTACTGAGGTACCCCCCCAATCTGCCAAAGTCAGCCCTCCTAAAGTCCAATACCCTCACCTTTGTGTGACTTGACTCTATGGCTGTGTTTATCGTGAACCACACTGTTTGGTGGTCGCTTGTTCTCAGATGGCTACCCACTTCTAAATCCATGATCCTCTCTCTGTCCCCGTTTGAGAGTGCCAGGTCTAAGATTGCTCCCTCCCGAGTGGGTTCCAGCACTAACTGTCTGAGGCATGCATATTCAGGTACCCCATCAACAATATCTCCCCCTTTTCTGCCATTCTAAGGATGCCTTCTATCATTCCTTGTTTATTTCCTCCCCCGAGACAGGGGTCTGTATACAACCTCCGTATGGATTGTGGTGCCATTTCCAGTCTCCAGGGTGACCCACAGTGCCTCCTCTCCTCCCTGTTTACCCTTTAGTTCCATTGCTTTGATCCCTTCCCTTACGTAGAGAGCTACTCCTCCTCCTCTTTTACCCTCCCTGCCCCCCCTGTAGATTGTGTACCTGGTATATTGATATCCCAGTCATGCTTCTCTGTGTACCATGTTTCTGTGACTGCCATGACATCCAGGTGTCCTCTTCCATCAAGGCCACTAGTTCAGGGAGTTTTATCCAGACTATGTGCATTGGTGCTCATAAGCCCTCAACTTTGACGGCCCTTTCTCCTTACTGTCTTTGCCTTTCTTCACTGAATCCTGTCCTGTCCCGTTCCTCATCGACTTCTCTACCTTGGCTGCCTCTAACTAACTGCCCTGCTTTGTGGGATGGGGCTGTGGGGCTAGCATGCATTCCTTGGAAGAGAGGAGAGCGAGAGGGGACAAGATTCAGTTTCTAAGAATCAATCTTCTCCACTGATTTCCAACAATGGGTCAGAGCACCAAGCTCCGAGAATGGCCCCTGGACCAGGGATGCTGGCGCTCAGGGCTCACTCAGGATAGTAAATCATTCAGAACAGTCCTTCCAAAGGTGGCATGTTGACTGGCATGGACATCCGGGGCACAGTGCTTGGTAAAAGTATGCACTGTGCTCCAAGTTGCAGTTTTGCAAATCTCTCCAATCATCACTGTGCATATTTCTGCCAGCAAATCTCTCCAGTCAGCACTGAGCATATTTCTGCAAGGGAAGTGGCTACTCTTGTGGTGGATTGAGCATGCCTCGTACCCTCTAATTTCACCTGCACCATGGCATGGCAGTGGCAAAAGCAGTTTACAATCCAGGCTGAAATGCACTGGACTGTGACAGATTGTCCCTTTTCATGGGGATTGAAAGAGAGAAAGAGCTGCTTTGACTGTCTGTTGTCCTTAGTCCTGTTCAGCTAAAACCTAAGGACCCTCTTTAAACCCAGTGAGTGGAGAGTCCTTTCTCCTTCATTCTGGAATTTGGCAAAGAACATATGTAGAAATATAGACCGATTCAGATGGAACTCTGGAACCATTTTAGGTAGGAACTTAGGGTATGTACAGAGTACTACCTTATCTTTCTGGAAAACATTTACGGAGGATCTGTGACCAAAGCATGGATTTCAGACACTCTGTGCACAGAGGTGATGGCCACTACAAATGCTGCTTTCCAGGTCAGAAATTTCATGTCACAAGTCACAACAGGCTCAAAGGGCTTGTGTCTGTGCATATCCATCACAAGATTAAGGTCCCAGTGAAGCATCGTTTTGCCTAATGGGGGGCCTGGTGTGCAGGCTACAACTAAAGAACCTCATAAGCATTGGCAGCTGTGCCAAACAAACAGTACGCTCAGGTTTGTGGTATACTGATAGAGCACATAGGTGGACCTTGACTCCAGAATACTGCAGGACAGCATCAGAGAGGTGCAATACGTATTTAAAAATGTGTTCAGGGGGCTACTTCAAAGGTTCCATGGGGGGGTTGGGAACACCAGATGGAAAAGCATTTCCACTTGGTTGTGTATGTCTTCCTGGTGGACGGTTTATGGGCAACCAAGAATATTTCAGAGACACTCTGAGATACTTTAAACCCGTTCACTTCTATCTCTTCAGGAGCCAGGCCTGAAGATGAAGGGAGTACAGGCTGAGATGGACTAGATGGCCCACAGCTTGGGTCAGTAAGTCTATCAAGAATGCCAGAATTCTCAGTGTGCTGACTGACAGTCAGCTCAGTAGAGGGAACCCTATCTGCCAATGTAAGCAAAGAGCCACTAGCATCATCTTGCCCCCGTGTACCTCCAGCTTGAACAGCACTCTCTGAAAGAGAGGGACTGGAGGGAATGCATACAGAAACGGACTGTGCCATGATAGTCCAAATGCACCCTGACAAAAAACTCCAGGTCCTAGATTTCTGGAGAAGAATCAAAGCACTTTGGCATTCAGTGGGGATGCAAGTGATCTCACAATATCTGGTGCTAATGACCACTTGAGAGGATCTGCTGCTGTTTTTTTTTTAATCACTACTCTATTTCTTACCAGCAGCCACAGTCCTGCCATACATCCAGCCACCACTCCAACCTTCACCTCCAACCCCAAAGCCGACGTGCCCAGCTGGCATAGTCAACTACGACCGTCAAGAGGGGCTCCCCTTTCAGCCCCCATGCCCGGTGAGGATCCACTACCGGCGCACGATTATTTCAGGCATCGTCAGCTGATGAAGCGAGCGCCCATCAAGCTGCTGCGGACGATGCTGCTTTTCCCTGTTCTCCCAATGGGAGCACGAATGTGCAATGACGTCCGCACACTAGCATGCAGACGTCTGCCATGCTCCCTTCCTACAGAATACCAGCACCACTGCAGTTCCTCCAGGCATCCCCAGGGACCGCCAGAGCACGGTGTATACCCATCCCTTTCACCCCAGGACTAGGAGAGCTGTCGTCAGACGCTCGATCCTAGTCCTCCCCTGCTGACCCCTGACAACTCTGGCTCATTCCTGAACCTGGGTCACCGGTGTGGAGCAAGGTGTGGCGTCCAGCACCTCAACCCTCAGCGCCACCGGGCCGGCTGGATCTGCTGCTGTTTGACTTAGTTCATCTGCCAGAGTGTTTTGGACTCCTAGCAGATAGATTGCTTGAAGCAGGGTCCTCTGTTCCAGGCACCATTCCCATACCCTCATAGCCTTCCTGCAAAGAGGATGAGAGTGTGCTGCTCCTTGTCTGTTGACACAGTACATGACAGACTTCTTGTCTGTCTGGAGGAGGACTGGCTTTTGGCTGATTACGTCTTGAGCTGTCAGACTGTACAGAACTGCATGCATCTCTGACACATTTATGTGGAGCTGTGTCTCTGATGAGTCCCAGACTCCCTGGGTCTGGAGACCCTGGCAGTGAGACATCTGTGGTGCAAGTCACCTTTGGCTCTGGTGCAGAGAAGGGGATGCCCTGGTAGAAGTTTTCCTCCACTGACCATCATATCAGTGGCCTCACCAGAGGTTTGGTCACCTGAATCGGGTAGTTCTGAGTGTGTGATATCCAAGACTACTGGGGAGTAAGAATCCACAGAATCATTCTCATGTCCAGCCTTGCAAGGGGGACTGTGAACACTGAAGATGTCATGAGTCCCAGCATGCATAGAATGGAGTGAGATAGCACAATCCTGTGCTCCATGATGAAGCATGCCATCTGTAAGAATGCTCATATTCTGCTGTCTGGAATGAAGGTCAGACACTGGGTCATGTACAGAACGGCTCCGATGAACAGAAGTGCCTGGTAAGGCACTAGCTGGGACTTGGCAGGGTTGTTTATGTTTTTTTTTTTTTTTTTTTTATGTTTTATTGGAGATTCGGAAATACCTTTGAGTCAAAGACTCCTTTACAAAGGTTCCACGTCACAAGTATTACATACTAGAAAAAAGGTTACATAGCAGTACAGCAGTACATAGTCAGATAGTTACATTATCAGTTGTTACAGAGGCATTTGTGGGTCTCGCAGAGGGAGACCTAGGTAAAGACAGAGCAAACATGCAAAACAAATGGCATAACAGTGCAGAGCTAAGCATGAGGGACACAGTTAGTGGCAGGGTTATGGGGGGTGCCGGCCGCAGTCTAGGCCGGTCATTTAGATGAAGGATTGGTCAAAGGCAATCACAATGGCTTGAGGCCTGTAGGTGGGCTCTAAGGGTGGTTCTGTATGATCCTAATCTGTTCTCATTTGCAAGCGGAGTGGGCAGACTGTTCATCCAGGATGGGGCTCTGTAGCTGAAGGACCTCTGGTATAGGGATGTAAGACAATGGGGGACAGAGAGGAGGTGCTTACCATAGCTATGAGTGTGCTTTAGTGACTGGGCCGGTCTTATTAGTGGAGCGAGACCCGATGGGCAGAGACCAAGGGCAATTTTTTTTGCCATGAGGCATGTGTGGAACTTAATCCTATTGTCAAGGTTCAGCCAGTTGGTAGCATTGTACAGTGTGCATGTATGAGTTAGCTGGTCACAGCCCAAGGTGAGGCAGCAAGCTTTATTTAGGGAAACACGTAGTCTGCTGAGTGCCGATGAGTTAGCTGCCCCATAGATGACTAGGCCATAATCTAGTAGGGAGAGGACTGAGGAGGAGGAGGAGGAGACAGCTAGCCTTAATGCATTTGGGGTAAAGCAGTGTTTGAGGCGATACAGGAGCCCGAGCTGCACATTGAGGGCAGTAGATAGGAGGTGGATATGCTGGTGGAACGTGAGTGCAGGGTCGAGTGTTAAGCCAAGATATCTGAAGGAGTCCACCTGGTCAAGGGAGGTATGGTTGGCAGTCCTCAGTTGTGGACAAGTACCTTTCTAGTATTAAATGGGTGGGAAAAGTACATAACCTTAGTCTTGGAATAGTTCAGGACAAGATGATGGGAGGCTAGCCATTTTTCGGCGGAGCTGAAGGAGGACTGGAGGGAGAGGTGAAGCTGTAAAGGATCAATGTTGGACGTATAGAGTACAGCATCATCCGGGCAGAGGAGAAGGTTCCCAGAACAGGTCTTGGGAGGGAATTTAAAAGAGGCTGAATAGTAACAGACCGAGGACGGACCCTTGCGGGACACCCGAGAGGACAGGTAGTCTACTAGAGACCGTGTCTCCTATCTTTACCTGCTGGGAGCGGTTTGACAGGTAGTCAGAGAACCAACCAAGGGCATCCGGAGAGAACTGCGTGCTGGTCAGAGTGGATAGCAGAAGCGGGTGGTTGACGGTGTTGAACACCTTAGTAAGATCTATGAATACAGCCCCTGTGATTTGTCCTCTATCTAGAGCGGAGTGGATGTGCGAGGTGAGTTCCAGGAGGGCAGTGGTGGTACTATGGCCCTTCCGGAAGCCATGTTGCTGCGTACTAAGCAGGCTGTATTTGTTCAGGTGGTCCGTTAGCTGGTCAGAGACTATCCTCTCAAGAGCCTTGGATAGGGAAGGGAGAATGGAGATGGGTCGGTAGTTGTTAGTGAGGGCATGGTCTCCACTTTTGAAAATCGGCATGATATGGGCAGATTTCCAGCGGAAGGGGAATTTCTCTTGGCATAAGGAGCTGTTTAGTATATGGGTGAGGGGGGTCGAGCACCTCAGTGAGAGAGAGAGTCGAAGTAGTTTCAAGTCTAAAGTGTCACTGCTATACCGGGAGTGACTTAGTGCCCTCCTGAGATAAGGCTCGCACCTCTTGGGAGAGATGACATGCAAGCGAAAAGGTGGGGTTGATGGGAGGGTGGGGGGGCACTGGGGAGGGTCAAAGAAGTTAGGGGAGAACCAGGCTTAGATTGAAGAAGGTGTCATTGAAGGCATCGGCCATACGGGCTGGATCACAGGTAAGGCATCCTTCAACCCTGATCTGGCTAGGGGTGGTGTTGGGAGCTTTTCCACACAGGTCTTTGATATTGTCCCAGAACTTTCGTCCTGAGCCCCAGGAGTTCGTGAGTGAGGTCTGGTAGTACTCAGTTTTTTGCTTTGTGCAAGGACCATGTACATGTGTTTCTTGCTTCTCTATAGTTCTGTCAGCTGGCAGGCCAGTCTCGTTAGAGAGGTGCCATAAGGAGTCTCTGGTGCGCATGAGATCCAGGAGGTGCTCACTGACCCACGGCGCTGGGTTTCCCTTGGCCACTCTTTTAGTGATTGCGGCGACTTTGTCACAGATGGTGTTAAAGGCTAGGATGAAGAGGTTTAGGGCTAGGTCAGTGTCAGTGGTATTCATGACAATGGACCAGTCCATTGACCTGAGATAGCATTTGAGTTGTGCAATTTTTCCTGGGCCAAGTTTGCACTGATATATTAGTCTGGGGGGGGGGATTTGGGGGATTTGCACGTCTAACAGCAGAGTACCGGGGAGTGGTCACTAAGGGCATTTGGGAGCACTGCTGTACTGGCAATTTTTGTAGGGCGGTTGGTGAACACCAAGTCCAGCAGGGAGGAGAACCCAGTGTGCGCTGGTTCAATCTGGTGGGGGATGTGACGACCTGTGTAAGGTCCTGGGCAGTAGCGGCGTCTAAGAATGGTGTGGCAGCTTTGTCCAGCCAGTTAATATTAAAGTCCCCTAGTACGATTTTCCCAGCTTGTGGCGAAAGAGTAGTCAGGTAGGACAGAACGGAGTGGAAGGCCACTTTCTGCTCCCTGGGAGGGATATAGATCGTGGTGATGAGGAGTGAGGGGGGGCTTTAGTTGTTCCCAGAGTGATTTTTATAGTGAGGGCCTGTGGGCCAGGATGCAGTTGGGGGGGTGGGGAGTAGCTGACCACGTAGGACCTCTTTAGTATATACAGCGCAGCCCCCCATGTTTACCTTTACGATCCGCCCGGTATAGGTTGTACCCTGTGAGGTTTAAAGACGAATCAGGGGTCAATGGGGAGTGCCAGGTTTCAGTGAGCGCAATAATATCCGGCTGGTGTTGGTAGACCCAGCCCTGGAAGGAGTCCCACTTTTTTAATAGGATGCATACATTAAGGGTGGCAATACATAGTCCGCTGGTTGGGGGAAGGGTTGGTATGTTAGTTGTGGCAGGGCCAGGGTTTGGGTGCACATTGCCTGATGTGAGCAGGAGGAGGAGGAAGGTCCTGCATATGGGGTGCCATTTAGATGTCTTGCGGGGACGTAAGCTACCACCCGGGGGCCCTTTAGGAGTGGGGAATGTGGGGATAGGGAGGCTGGCAAGTAAGGGTGTGGCCAGTATTAATGGACAAGGTGAGAGGACAGAAGGTAAAGGTTGGGGTCGTGAGGAGGACTCAAGTGTTGAGTTGAGAGGTGACTGCCAGCCAGGCAGCCATAGAGGGAGTATAAGTGGTGTGTGGCCCTGGAAAGTGGTAGGTGCAGTTGCTTGATGAGGTAACTGGGTGTCAATCAGGAGCAGGGTTAACATGGTAGGCAGAGCTAGAATCATTCCCATTTGAAACCTGCTGTTGATGAGGTGAAAGCAGCGTATGCCCCTAGTGGCGGATCAATATAAGCTGCAGATGAAGAAATGGGCTGATTGGTACTGAGCCCTATAAAAGGGAGTGCTCAGCAAGGGTGGTGGCTGGGGTGGTGGGGAGCAGGCGCTTGCGTCGGCAGGGCCTCCACAAGCTCGCCTGAGTCGAAAGAGCACGGAGCGCAGCACACCTTCTAATCGTCCCCTCGTACCTGTAGTCAGCAATGGGGGTTGGGGGAGGGTTGTCCAGGGACCCTCACGACCTCCAAGCGGGTCCAACGCGCCTCATGGGAGCAGAGTTCTGAGGAGAAAGGTGAGAGGTACACTGTTTAAGTACTTTTTGTGGGTTTAGGGGCCGGGGGTATAGAGAGAGAGAGAGTGGCGTGGCTCTGTGGTATTCAGGTTCAAGTTTTTAAGCAGATTAAAAATCAGGTATAAGCACTCTTTAAAGTTTAAAGATTAGGAACTCAAGCTCTACGCATTTAAATTCAAGTACTATCACTTCTAAGAGTGGCGGAGCTCTGTGGTATTCAGGTTCAAAGTTTTTAAACAGATTAAAAATCAGGTACAAGCACTCCTTAAAGTTTAAAGATTAGAAACTCAAGCCCTACGCATTTGAATTCTAGTACTATCTCTTCTAAGGTTCACGGCTTTCCCGAGAGTGCTGCAGATTCAAGTTTCAGCTCCCTGTAGGATTCCGGTATTGTAATTCAGACTGCAGATTAAAGCAAGAGACTGGGTGCTTCACTAATTTTCAATTACGGTGCTGAGAATTTGTATTCTACAGAGAGCCGAATTCTCGGCAGTATACAAAGTGCTGCAGATTCAAGATTTAGCTCCCTGCAGGATTCCTGTATTGTAATTCAGACTGCAGAGTAAAGCAAGAGACCGGGTGCTTCCACTAATTTTCAATTAAGGTGCAGAACATTCGCATTCTACAGAGAGCTGAATTCTCGGCAGTGTACAGAAAAACATTATTAAGGCTGTTATTTAAAGCAAAGAGTCCATTATTAAGGCTGAGATTTAAAGCGGAAGATCCAGGCATTTACATGAAATTTGCATTAAGATGCAGCGAATTTGTTGTTACTGAGAGCTGATATCAGCACAATAAAATATAAATTTGCATTAAGGTGCAGCGAATTCGTTGTTACTGAGAGCTGATATCAGCACAAAAAAATAAATAAAATAAACAGTCTTCACATCTGCGCCGACAGGTAGTTCATTTAAAAATGGCGCCTTCAGGCTCCTCTACAAGCTCTCCTGAGTCCAAAAAGCACGGAGCGCAGCACGCCTTCTAATCGTCCCCGCGTACCTGTAGTCAGCAATGGGGGTGGGGAGGGTTGTCCAGGGACCCCGCAACCTCCAAGTGGGTCCAACGTGCCCCGTGGGAGCAGAGTTCTGTAGTCAGCAATGGGGGAGGGTGTCCAGGGACCCCACGACCTCCAAGTGGGTCCAACGCACTTCGTGGGAGCAGAGTTCAGAACTTCTATGGACATCAGAAATTGAGAGGAAGAGGCCACTGCCTGCTGTCTCCTGTCTAAATGGGCTTGTTAGGAGCCATTCATCCAGATATGGGAAGGCTTGCAGTCCAAGTTTTCTGAGGTGTGCTGTGCGCTGCAAGTACTGCAAAGCACTTTGTAAGGACTTACATCCAAGGAAAACCCAAAAGGTAGGACTCTGAACAAGCAGTGTTGCCCCTCCTCACAGAAACCGAGGTATTTGAGGTGGTTGGGGTGCACCAGTACATGCTGGTATGCATCCTGCTAGCAAATCCTGATGCATCAGGTAAGGCAGCAAGGATACCAGATTAATCATTTTGAATTTTTCTCAATCAATGTATTTGTTCAGTTTCTTCAAGATTGAGAATAGAGTGAATACCCTGATTTCTTTGGCAGGAGGTAGTGGGAATAGAGCCATGTGTTGTGTTGTGTTCTGACTCTGGCACTGTTTCCACTGCCATGTTTCTCAGAAGGCCCATGCCAGAAGCTCTGACGTGTGATCTAAAGAAGGAGATTGCCTCCTGGGAGGAATGTCTTTGGGGGGGGGGAGTCCAACAACTCCAGTGTGTAACACTTTTAGACGATCCTTAAAACCCATTTGTCCACTAAGATGGATTCCTACTAATAATAAAACTGGGTAAGGCGCCCTTCTACTGGGGAGAAGTGGTCCGCCTCAGACAGCTGAAGCAGACCTGCTTCTAGAGCTTCAGATGGTGGCACTGAGTGCTTTTGGTACTTTTGCTTTTCCTTCTTTTGGGCCTGGGGAGGCCGAGGGCTATTGTTTTAGCCTCCCCTGCCCTTGCCATGAAAGAACTGCTTGTTACTGAAGAAGCCACACTCTCTACCCCTTTGTGGGTTGTAGGGGAGCCGACCTGGAAGTCTTAAGAGTTGTTCTTGTTTCATTAGACTCCTTAAGAGACTGCTGCTCCACCTGCTGTCCAGACAGATAGGTTCCACTCAAGGGCACATTCATGATCAGTTGCTGGACATCTGGTGGTACCTGCAGCTGCAGGGCAAGCTGCCGCATCAAAGGCATCCATAGAGACTTTAAGCTGCTGGCTGTTAAGATTCAATACCCTGTTCAACAGCCAGCAGTATTTCCTTTTTTGCCTCTGTATATGACAAAGTCTCTGCCAGAGATTTTAGCTTGCACCAGACGGCATACTCCTGAAGTGGTCTAACGTGACTTCTTGTTAGTGGAGTGTGTGGTGACCTCCTTGGCACTCTGGTTTTGTTATTTTTAGCCAAAATGACAATGGCATCAGCTACTGACTGAGTAAAATACATGGGCTTAAGAGTTATTTATTTGAATTCCTAGATTCAAATAAATAAATAAATAAATATTTTCTGTCCACCTGTTTGGGGACACTTGCCACAGTAGATAGCCTCCTCCAGACCACCTGAGAGAGAGAGAGAGTCTGTACTGTTGGCTGGCTGTGATGAACAAGAGAGTCCAGGATATTATGCACATCTGGTGGGAGGCATCTAATCTGGTCTGTGGCTGCTGACTCAAAATTTAAAGAGCTGCTGACACCTCAAATAAATCTTTGAAAAACATAACGTTTAGGTACAATTCAGCTTGCATTCCATATATTTTCTATACATTTCTCATCCCTGTTGTTTATTACTGAGGACATTTGCATGCATACATGATCTTTATCCCTTTCGAGTTCATCTGCCTCTACAACTTACTCTCTACTTCAAGTCATAATCCTCTGTTGTGACATCACAGTCTGTTGCCATGGGAGTAACTATGACGTCACAAGGAGTGTACTGTATTATTACCTCAGGTAGGGAGAAAGCAGCAAGAACACATGAAATCTTCAAGAGCAAAGATAAATAATGGGGAGGAGAAACACTGAACTGTGAAATACATACTGAACTTTGTCTACATATAATATGTTGTTAAAGTTCTCCAGAAGGTGTCAGCTGCTCTTTAAAGCAGTATGCATATTTCTGAGTAGAGATTGAAAGGAGAGATGAGATATGGTGACAGAAACAAGTTCCAGATTATCTGGACCACGAGTCCTTGACCTCACCATCAGAGATGATGACGTGTGGATCCAACTCATCTCCTTCTATCCTGGGAGGGTAGAAGGGGACCGTAATGGGCAATGGTGGGAGCCACAGCCTCTGCAACACAGGCAGCACCAGCCATGGCCCTGGAATCAGAATGAAGGGACTGACCCCTGCACCAAAGGCACATATTGCACCAAAGGCAGCATTAGCGCTGGCACATAGGCAGGCACCAATGGACCAAAACGTGGCACCAGACTAGGCACTGACAACAGTGTGGGCAGTCCTGCTGGCCCCAAAGGAGCCGGCAGGTGCACCATGGTTGCCCCCATTCCCAGTGGGGTTGGAGGAACTACCACAAGTGCAGCAGGCACCAGTGACACTGACAACATCCCCATTCTGGAGGCTGGGGTCAACATCAGTTGTGCACATAAGGCCAGTGGCACCAAAGACAGCACCAGCTCAACCGACACCAAAGGGTCAGGAACCAGCACCTACAATGGCACCTCCACACTTATACGCTGCACCCACTACTGCATAAGAGTTGTCTAATGGCCAAACTGCCCACCTCGACCCTACAAGTCATGGCATCCCCAGTGGTACTGTCAAGAACGGTGGGATACCCCAGTCCACAGGAGTCAAGTTCCTCACAGCAGAATGACCAGAGGATGACCTCGACTGGTGCCTTTTCTTTCCCTTATACCTTTCGCAGGAAGAGGTCGGAGGCTGAATAGTGCAAAGACCCAAATGCCGAGGATGTGTGGGATCTGGACCATTTCTTTTTCCCAACTCCAAGAGAACTGTCCATCCTCCCAGGCACCAGACTGCCCACTGCCTGAGCATCCACCCAGAGAGAGAGAGGTGGTGGCCAGACACAGCCTTGTTGCTGAAGCAACTTGCCTTTTCAGGCTCCCTACCTTCTTCCTTGGTCATCGACTGTCTGCATGAGGTAGGGCTGAAAGAAAAACTGTAAACATTTTGTTTTAAATTAAACTAAACTGACACACAAATAACAAACTCTAATGTATTTAGAGGACTAATACCAAAGAACTGAATGCTGCTGTCACAAAGACAGTGAAGTTCTTGCCCTGACAAGGAAAGTGGCGACATTGCTGCTTACTCGACAGTGGTAAAAAAGGAACTGAAACATTGGGGACTGGTGCCAATGCATATCAGTGGGTGCTTGTGATCATGTGCATGCAAGGCCTACTCGCATCACCAGTCCCCACAGAAATGTTCTGGCTCTGACAGGGTCCTAGTGCTTTGGACTCAGACCCATTAGTGATAATCTATGGAGAAGACCGAGTCTTGGAAGATCATTCACTAGCATGCAAGTGAGCTTTGTGTCCAGTTTTGCTTTCTAAGTACTGTAAATGAGCCCTTTTACATATATTTGTGTTTTACCATTGCTATTCCCATTTCTGTCTGCAGCACTGTTTCTTCCTAACCCTTCCTTCCTTTTCCCCATTCCCCCTGTGCACAGCCCCCCGTACTGCCTCATCTGTGCCACATAGGCCCCGATTTATTATGCTAGTTGGGAGTCAAAAACAGTGGGGGAATTTAAGAATGCATGGAAGAGACATAAGGCAATTCTGGTGGGGGTTAGGAAGAAGTAGGCTGTTGGTTAACTAGTATCTGCAATTTATCCAGCAGGTAGGGAAATGGGGAGACTGGGCGGGCCAAGCGGTCTTTATCTGCCGTCAAAGTCTATGTTTCCATGAGAGTCCCAGATAGGTCTCCCATGTCAAATGCAGAGCTCTGGTATGCCCCAGTACCAGTTCCCCACCCCATTAGTTTAATTTGCTGAAGATAAATACAGAATATTTCTGCCCAAGGTACTGGTTCCCCCTCTGGCTGGCTGGAGGTCATCATATTTGAATAACCTCCTACCACTTCAGAAAGGACCCTAGTCTTTACATGACAATATCCTTCTTTCACATGCCATTTCTTTGGTCATTTAGTGCACAGACATATTTTAAACTGCCACGTCTCCCACGTTTTAAACACTGGAAGGACCTCTGAGAATGTCACTGCTTCTGCCAACTTCTCAGCTTACTGCCTAGTTTTCGACAACTATCTGTCAACTCCCCTAGCGCCTGCATAGCAATATCATTCATCCCTAGGTGGACTATCACATCTGGCTTTGTCCCCACTCCCTCAACCTGCTTGTCTACTTTGAACAGTAGAGTACCCTAACAACTATCCCTCCAGAGTGACAGCATACTAATAGCTCCTCTTGATCTGCAGCACAAACCACACACTCAGTCCCCCTAACAATAGACTACCCTATCACTACCTTCTTACCTGAGCTACTAGTGCTGTGTCCACCTGCCTTAGCAGACTTCGCTACCTTAGCGGCCTCTGGTGCCCTTGATATGACACAAATTGCTCTATAAGTTTGGGGGGTGGTATAGATGGTGTAGCTTTAGCCAATGGAGAGAAGCCACCACTTTGTTGCAACCAAAGGGCTCCAACCAGTATGGAAGGCAGTATAGCACAGTGGTTTAAGGCTCTGAGCTGCAAATCTGGAGACCTGGGTTTGAATCCCACAGCCCCTCGTTGTATACTGTGTGACCCTAAGCAAGTCACTTAACTTCCCTGTGCTCCCAGGTTGCACCTGTAAACAAGCGTTCAGCTTAGTGTGCCACTCCTGGTTAAACAACTGGGGAATTGGGGAAAACCACCATCTATTGCTACCACTCTGCTCCCCTGCTTACTACCATTCACTGCATGGCCCAGGATGCCACTGATGAACAGAAGTAGAAATAGACCCCTTTTTCCCCCACTCTGATCTGGCCTGCAGTACGCCAGCACTAAGGTGATGTCCAAAAGTCTCCTGCCAACCAGGCAGCTGCCAAACTTCCAAAGCATGCACCAGAAGATGACTGCTGCATAGTTCCTGCAGCACACAGTGTGTTCCCCTCAAGCTCTGTGTACCTACATGTCTCTGATAGTGACTTAAGGAATAACCTATGATAGAGTGTGGGTTCTGGTGGGATTTTGCCATGTCTGGCGTGGTTCGGTCATGAGGCCACAGGCTGAGTGACTAAAGCACACCAGAAGTGGCTAAATCCCACCATAACCCACACACTAAAGTGGATTATTGTGATTATACAATTAGTAGTTATTAAAGGTTTAAGAAAAAAATTATAAAGATTTAAAAAAAAAAAATTATTTATTTTTTGTGTAATATCCTTCCTCTGTGTGTTAAACAGTACCATGCTGTAAAGTAGAATAGTGTTAATATTCTTCCCTCTGTGTTAAATAGTGCCACGTTGCAAGGTAGAACAACACTGTGTAATATCCCTCCCTCTGTGTGTTAAATAGTACCACACTGTAAGTTAGGAGGGTTGTGTAATATCCTTCCCTCTGTGTGTTAAATAGTACCATGTTGACCTTGGGTCATCGGGGCACTGGCACCGGGGGGGGGAGCAGGATCGAGCAGCCTTACAGCAGCTATCCTCTCCTGGGGGAAGTGGTCACCCTCCTGTAGTCCCACTGCCACTGGGTGGATGTCTGGTGTCGGTGGAGGGGGCGACACGAAGGGAGGGTGTCTCGACACATGGTGTGCATGTGCCTCGACATACGCATGCATGCCAAAGATGGAGGTGGGAGAAAAATGGGAGTAAAAACTACAAAATACATATATATATATATATACACTGTATATAATAGAGGCAAAAAACTCAGTTTAATGCATCAGTTAGGGTTGTTCCACAGCGACAAAAGTGAGAAAATTCGGTGTTAGGGTTGAAACCCCCTTGGATCCCCAGCCCACCCCCCAACCGGCATCGGGGGTGCGCATTTAGGTCATTGCCCTAACTCTCACCCCATCACATGTGTAAAAAAGCAGAGGTATAGGAGAATGGGGTGAGAGTCCCCAGTCGTACCCCAATGCGGTTGGGGGGGTAAGTTGAGGGTCAAGGAGCTTTCAACCTTAACACCGAATTTCCTCGCTTTTGTCGCTGTGGAACAACCCTAACTGATGCATTAAATGGAGTTTTTTGCCTCTAATTCCCCTTCTTTTCGAGAATAATAACGAGAAATAGTGAATGTAATGCAGCGGCAGGAGTGGTGCCCGCAAATGGAAATGGTAATGAGCATGGTGACGCAAAGCAAAACAGAAAGAGAAACAGTACTGTAGACACAAATGGTAAAAATAACGCAAACGCAAATGAAAATGCAAAGGGTAACACACATGGTGGCGTAGACAGGAACAGTAAGTGAACCGGGTACGGAACCGCAAGCGGAAGCGGTAACGGTAACAGTAATGTAAGCGCACAGACTGGTTTTCCCCAAAAGCTGCATAGAGAAAGACAGTGAGTACAAGGAATGTATGCATAATAATGGGTCTCAGAGCAGAAAATGAGGAGTTGGAATACTAAATTGCTTATATCTCAGGAACCGTACGACGCAGGAAAAAAATTGAAAAGTCATATGACTTATGACTTTCCTGGCTAGTTTTGTCCTTAGCCCTTGGGGGGCTAAGCATTCTTCTGAGGAAAAGTCCGTAGCTCGCACCGTTTCCGAGATACGGGCCCTGAAAGGCATAGCAAACGCCGTGATGTTATCCTATGGGAAAAAAAGAGATGTTTGGAGTGCCATAACTTTGGCTCCCTGTAATATTTTTTCACCAAACTACTGAAAGGCACATCTGTGGGATGTTGGCTTTCTTCTCTCCAAATTTCAGCCCAAAAGACCAAACCGTTATTTTGCAGCAGGGCGGCAAAGGATTCCTGTAATGCGGCGGACGCCGTAATGTTATCCTATAGGAAAAAGCTGCAACTTTGGAGTACCGTAACTTTTGACGCCCTGTAATATTTTTTCACCGAAACACTGAAAGGCACATCTATGAGATGTTGGCTCCGTTCCCTCCCAAATTTCAGCCCCAAACATCAAACCGTTCTTTCTTTTGCAGCAGGGTAGCAAAGAATTGCTGTCATTTTCCCACAGCCTGGAAAAGTACTGTCGAACTTTGCGAAAGCTTTCGCAAATTCATGCGACACTGTTGCAAATGCAAAAGTACTTTGTGAAAGTACTTTTCCCAGAAATCTGAAAAACTTATTTCTGGGGTGTTTTACCCCAAAATAAAGACATGCCTAGTATCCTCGGGTTCCGACTAGGTGAATACAAAAAGAATTAGGTTGCTAGAGGGTCCCAAATTTAAATGCCAGGCATTTTTCTGATGACCAACTGAAAACAAAATGGCGGATTTGCAACAGTAAAAGGGCCATTTGCGAAAGTAAAAACTGCATTTGCGACACCATCAAACTTTTTGTTAGCTTTTCCCATTGACTTATAATGGGAACTTGTTTTTTGAATAACTTTTGAACCATTTAATATTTTTTCATGAAATCTTCAAAAATCACATCGGGGACCCTGGCATACGTTCCTGAAGATTTCAGATTGTCACAAGACACTGTGCGCACCTGTAGAGACCACTCAAAAATTGCAAAAAAGCTGCAACAAGTAGATCACACTTAATAACTCCGTAGCTGTATATATCCAAACAGTACAAAAGTTGGCAGATCCCAAGATGTATGGTTCTTGATCACGTATTCCAAATTTCAGGCAAATCCGTTGAATGGTTGCAAACTTATTAAGGTGCAAAATTTTAGGTTTAACATGTAAATGGCTCCTCAACCCTAACTATGGTAGCACTACTGTGCTACCATAATATAAAAAAATAGTACCATGTTGTAAGTTAGAATAGTGTTGTATAATATCCTTCCCTCTGTGTGGTAAATAGTACCGTGATGTAAGGTAGAATAGTGTTGTGTAATAGTCTTCTTCTGTGTGTTAAACAGTACCACGTTGTAAAGTAGAATAGTGTTGTAACTGATGGCATTTCCCAAAACTCAAGTGTCCCCCCAACTCAGCCACACACATATGCCTGGAAGATTTCTGGTATTATGCTTTTATTTTTTAAAAGAGAAAGAGCAAGAGATGGGATGCATGCTTCTAATATGTGTGATCGTAATGGAATGAGTGGAATATGGGCAAGGGGCTGTCATTGACTTGGGTTGGTTCCGTGGTTACAGATGTGTAGGACAGGCGAGTGGTCATCTGTGGAGAGGAGAGGAGAGAAGAGAAAGTTGTGGTCAGAGTTTGGCCCACATTCCATTTTGGCGGTACATCACATCTATGGCAAATGAAATAGCCTAATAGACATATGGTGGGATTATTTGTGGGTTTTGGGTTTTAATACATTTTTTTTTTTTTTTACTTTTTTTTTAAGAAAAGAAAATGATGGATTCGGTTTGTTAAGCGAGCGAGAAGATGGCAGCCGAACTGAAACTTTTCAGGGATACAGAGTGCACTGTTTTTTTTTTCATACTTGCTTTATTGAGGAAATATGCAGCAACTACGTGTCACCATACTAACATGCAGATATACAACTTACAGTATAGATCAATACAATAAGTATGGATATTACGGTGAATACACAGCAGTCTAAATATATTGCAAACTCATTTTCCGAATTTATCCTAACAATAAAATAAATACAACATTTATGTAACTACTAACTAACTTAAATGAAGCTTTCTTCCATACCAGAACTTTAAAAACATATAAACATGGTCTCTTAGCAGCAGAGGAAAAGGGAATATCTCTAAATGGTAGCTAGAGCAGGACCCTGATACATTATGTCCTAAGTTGTCTGGCCTGTCTGTGTCATTCTTGTTATTAACTATATTCATTCTTCCCCATTCTGTTGTAGGTTTTGAAGTGGTTCTAGGTTACATTCCATCTGGTCCATCATTCTATATATTTCTCCATCCTGTCTTGTACCTGATACGTTATCCTTTCAGTTCCGCTATCTCCTCCACTATCCTAGACCCAATCTGCTAGTACCAGGGGTGGAAGGGGTCAGCCTGCAGCCATTTCCTGGCTGTGATATTTCCTAATGCTGCGAGATACAGATGTCCCAGATGTATCGTGAACTAGCTCCTTTACTGATTTACGTCAGAGTCCTAGTACCAGGTTTCGAAAACGATGGGGTGACATTATGAGGAAAAGGGTTGTCAAATTTTAGGAAATGTCCTCCTTAAAGACATCTAAGGCACGGCTAGTACAGAAAATGTGGGCATTATTTATTATTTAAAAAGGTTCACCAGGAGAGACATACTGGGCTACATAGCTCGTTTCCAGATGCGTCCTGGGGGAAGGGGACAGGGGGATGCATTTGTATAATAAAACAAAGTGCAAATACATAGACTGGAGCATGAACAATTAAAATTATGCGATCACATTGTGGTAAAGCTAGGCAGCACTTGACATCCAACTAGAGACTTACATAAATGGGATATACATACAAACACATATAAGCAAAGTAAGAAAGGTACTTAAATATTTAGATAGAATTTAGAATTTAGTTAGAATTCGAATTTAGAATATAAATAAATAGACAAATAACTGAAGTAAATAAATAAAATGACATGAATAAAAATAAATCAAAAGAAATCAACTAATCAAAACTAAACTAAACCACCCAAACAACATAAAACATGAGCTTAAATGATATACATAACACATAACCATTGAATACAGTTGATAGGATTAGCTCTAGAGTAGTATGTGTGGGTAAATTTCCAGCCAGTGGGGACAGGGGAGAGGGAGAAAGAAGAGGACAGTGAACCTACATCTCGTCACTCTCTGGGAAGCACACCCCGCAGGGGGATAAACAGCGAGCAGGGCAGGAATGTTGGGCAGCATAAAGAAAACCTAAACACCGGTGACTGCACCTAAAAATATAGGAAGGTGAAACCATAACACACTACAGCAGAAAACCTAGCGATGACCTTGGGTATGTGAGGTGTGAGACTCCCCAGTTTCTCCAGCAGGCTGCTGTGCCGGACTGGTCCCATTTAGCTTTTATTTTCAGGCTAATGAAATACAGGGTTTTCAGTTTTGAGGCATATTCATGCCACCTGGGGATTAGGAGGTTTTAAAGGAGCCCTCCCATAGCTTCGTACATTCTTTCTGTGTTAGGCAGAAGCCATCTCCTGCCTCCCATCTAGTGGTAAGCTGTTCTACAGCTGCTCTGTATGAATTCATATATTGATAAATCCTAGATATCTCCCCCTACTGGTCACTAGTGGTTGATGAATTCCACAACATGAGAACCCTGGTGCTGTCTTTGTTATTTCTCTGTGTCGGTCTAATTTGTGCCTGGATATAGTTCCTAAGCAGAAAATAGCAGAACTGGTCAATAGCCGACCAACCAAGTTCCCCTATGCATTCTTTGAATGCATTTAAATAATTCCCCCCTCATCATCTGGTCTGGGAATTTGAGACCATATCTGGTCTGCCTAATATACCATGGGTCCAGTTTACTTTGGGGGAGCCCCATCACACGGAAGCCACTTATTTCTTCACAGTTGGTGCGTTTATTTATTTATTATTTATTTATTTTATTCTTTGGGAACCGAGTAAGGCCCACTAGGCACAGGTGCCAGTTTTCAGGAGCAACCCGGGAACACTGGGAAGGTTAAGTGACTTGCTCAGAGTCATATAGTATGCAAGTGGAGGTTGTGGGAATCAAACCCATGTCTGTCTGCTGGATGCACCAAGCTCATTCACGGCTCGTTACTCTAACCTCTAGGCTATACTGCCAGCCCATTGCCTGAGGGTTAGTGGAAAAATCTGTCCCAAACACTAAATGTGATCTCTAGGGCAGAATAGTGAAACTTCTATTTGTGAGGGCAGGTAGATTGTATAAAAATGACATGAAGGGTCTCCTGCCTGCTACATCTTCTGTTATGTCTTTCCAATGTTCCTGGAATCATAGGACACCCCACAAGAACACCCCTGCCTGGATTTGCGTAGCGATCCAATGTTCCCCTTGTGCTGGTACAGCCCTCCCATGCCTTTCTGGACAGAAGAAGGTTACTTCTGATCCTTGGTCTACCATTCACCCTGAGAAATTTAAAAATCTGACTTGCATTTTGGCTAGCCAGCTTTTCCTTAATGCCACAGGGGCACATCGAAGATGTAGTGATATCTAGGTTGCACATTCATTTTTATTGCCTGTATCCAGGCATAGAATGGTGTGTGTGTGGGGTGGGGGTGGGGTGACATATTTTAATATGTTCTCCCAATTGACAAACTGCGGGGGTATCATTATCCTGATATAGGGTGGGTGGCAAGTTACAAAGTATAGTGTATGGTTACCCCCTATTATGTATGGATTTCCATACTCATAATTTTCTTGTTATGGTACAGTTGAAAGGTCACATAAAGTAGTTATAGCACTGTTCTGATGTCAGAACAATACCACAACTTTCTGAATTTGAACCGCACAGCTGCAGTATTCCCTCGTGCTGCAGCCTCTAAAGAAAATCTCTTGCACTTCTCTCATAGCTCTGACAGACTTACTTGCGCTTCTCTGAAACGATGTACTCGCAGTCCCAATTCAAACAATTCAACAATTCAACATGAGTCAAGATGTCCCAGATAGCAATGTCTTATCATTTCTTGAACAATGTTGTGTTACATTTCTTGTTTAAATGCCGTTTCAATGAGCAGTCTGAACCTCTCTTATGCATTACCACACTGCACGCCTTTATACAGACGCTAACAAAGAGAAAACAAACCACATCTCTGTCTTTTTTTTTTTCTTGCTCGAACCATACACTACATAAAACAGTGGACTGGTGACTATCCACAGCCAAGGCAGTGTTTCACTCTTGGGAAGTGATGACATCATAGAGACCTCTCAAGCTTCGCTCTCGAGGTTTGCAAGATGTCATCACTTCCTTTGATGAAAACACTGCCTTTTGTGGATGGCCACCCATTGACTAGACTATGTATGATGCCTAGATATTTAAGTTTAATTAAGGCCCATTTCATGGGAAAATGGCAAGTCTCTGATGGGGGGTATAGTTTAATGTAAGCTTTTCCATTTGAGGGAATTAAGTGAATATCCCCCAGAGATGCATCATCTGCATATAACATGATTCTGTGTTCTTGTCTGACCATGTATTTATTTATTTTTACTAATTTATTTGAAGTTTGGTGACCGGGAGAGGCACACTGAGCCAAGGCTCGTTTCCCAGGTGTGACCCTGGAAAGGGGAGCAGGGGAGTCAAAATACAACTATAATAGTCAGGAAAGGTGCAAAAGTCGAGGTAGACACACTTCGTACATGTTCGATAAACAAGAAATAATACACTTAATACAAGTAATACAAATAAAACATAACAACAACAGTGTTCCAAGGAGCACAGGTAGTACAAGACATTATAGCACAATGTGGTGGAACACAGCAGTCAACAAGGATGCCCAATCAGGCATAAGCTAAGCACAAACTGACTTGATCAACTACTGGAGGCGAGCGAGCAGGGGAGGGGAAATGGGTGAACGGGGGGATGTGGGGGTAGACAGGAGCAGAAAATTAGAGGGGGGAGGGATTGAGAGGAGAAAAAGATGGGTAGAAAAGTGGGGACAAGGGAGACAGGGAGAGAGGGAAGGAGGACCAGACCAGGAGTGGGTGGGCCAAGCAGTCCTTATCTGACATCAAAGTCTATGTTTCTATTCTAGTGGTGGGTAGGAGGAAGTAGCAACAAGACAGATAGGATCTGAACCAGTCAACTGTGGAGGGTGAAAGGCCAGCAGATCTGAGTTTAGAGAGTAGGAGAGGATGAGGGACAGAGGCAAAGGCCTTTGCTAGACTGATAAAAATGGCAGCGGTAAGATGCCATTGGTCCATACCTGTTGGTTAACCTGTTGGTTAACTAGGATCTGCAGGCTATCCAATAGGTAGGGAAATGGACAGACTGGGTGGGCCAAGTAGTCCTTATTGGGCGTCAAAGTTAAAGTCTATGTTCCTGTGTTTCAGACAGAGCGAGGAGGGGAAAGAGTTGAAAATATGGGGGCGGCAGTAAGAGAGCACCGCCTACCCGGAGTTAAAAATGGGGATGGGAAAGGTCGGAGATGAGAGGGTCTCTGGAGTGAAGAAGGTAGGAAGAATGGGAAGAGGGAGAAAGGAGAGGGGAAAGGTAAGGGATGAGGGACTCAAACAATATTTGGAGATAAGTGTGGAGACGTGGAGCTGTCAGCAGGAGGAATGGGGGGGAGGAGTAAAGGGTGCAATGGTAAGTGCGGGGGGAGAGCATTTCTGGCAAAATGGCAGAAGGCATCGAAGAGACTCCAGCCTGGCAAGGGAAGTGGAGGAGGCGGACCCATACACGACATCTGCATAGTCAAAAATGTCACCAAGGAGGATGAGAAGCCAGAAATGTAGAGAATGGTGTAATCGGCATAGAGGTGAATTTAGGAAGAGGAGCAGACAGGGGGAGGCCGTTAAGAAAGACAGAGAAGAGGATGGGGCCAAGGACAGAGCCTTGGGCAATGCTAGCTAGGATGGAGGAGGGCATCCTCAGCTAGGACACGTTGCGTGCAACAAGACAGATAGGATCTGAACCAGTCGACTGTGGAGGGTGAAAGGCCAGCAGATCTGAGTTTAGAGAGTAGGAGAGGATGAGGGACAGAGGCAAAGGCCTTTGCTAGATTGATAAAAATGGCAGCGGTAAGATGCCATTGGTCCATACCTGTAAGGATGGCATCGGTGACCCGGAGAAGTGAAGATACCAGACTGGTAGGGGAAGAGGAAATGAATAAGCCTAGTGAGTACTAGGGACTCCTGGAGCTTGGCTAGTGCAGGCAGGAGGGAGATGAGGCAGTCATTTTTAGGTTAGGAGAAGGATCCTACCTAATCCATTGGGCTAGTGGCTCAATATAAAGAGCAAGTAATACAGGGCAAAGGGGGCATCCCTGCTTGGTACCACGAGCTAGTGCAAAGCCTTGGGATAGTTACCCATTGGCCCTAACAAAGGTCTGGGCTGCTCTGTAGAAAGTTTGTATATATTGGACAAACTGCTTCAAAAAGCCAAACTCAGCAAGAACCCTATACAAATAGGACAAATGGGTCAAAGGCCTTTTTGGCATCCATAGTCATGATCATATCCAGTGTCTTAGTATGGCTGAGATGGTCAATGACTTGCAATGTCACCAGACATTATTTGCCACTTACCAATCCATGACAAAACCCGTCTGGTCTATGCTGACTAGCTGGGGTATAATGCCTTCCAGTCTATTAGTTAGTATTGAGGTCAGGTACTTATAATTGACATTTAAGATGGAATCTGGTTGGAAGAAAGGACAACCTGTATGATCCCTGCCAGGCTTGGGGAAGACAGATACAACCGCCTGATTCAAGGTGGGGGGAAGGTGAACAATTTACCACTGCTGACTGGTACACCGCTTGCAACAACGATATGGTCTTGGCTTAAAACGTTTTATAAAATTCTGCAGGAAACCCATCTGATCCGGGACATTTACCCATCTTATCATCAGTGATTACCTGTGTGAGGGATAGCCAATCTGCTTGTTATTATTTATATTATATTTATGATATAAATATATGTTTCTTTGAATTTCTGCTTGGAAAGTATGGCAGTCAGCTCAGGGCATCACAGGACCTTGAATTTTCAAAAAAAAAAACCTGTTTTCTCTCTGAGTGGAAAATCTAATTAAGAGCTTCCTTTAGCTACCAGGTTGTAACAGATTGTAAAACACCCATTTACTGTGAATCTAGGAAACTTGCCATAAACAGGCTGCATTTTATGATATATTAGGAGGTAAGCCAACTTCTGACAGTTAGTTACCTGTTAAACTTCTTACCACTAATAGAAATGGCTCAGGAATGTCAGCTGAAGATCAAAGGGGTAATTATGACCTGCCATAAAACTATGGCTCACTAATTTAAAAAATTATGTGTGTATGTATATATATATATATATTTTTTTTTTAAGTGGGATGCTTAGGAATATGCAGATGCGTGAGAATAATCTGGTATACAGGAAATGCGAGTGACCTCACAGCCAGCATCACCACTGAGCTGTGACCTCACAAGCTGGGTAGGACCCTTGTTCCCTATAGATTGTGAAAGCTGAGAGAAGATTGTGCTTTTGTTTTCTGGACTCCTAAAAGAACACACTCAAGAAGCACTTCTACCCAAGGTTAAGTAATTCAACCTTCACTACTTACTAACTGAAACTAGGGTAGGATTAGATACTCAGTATGAGGCGGTTTGTTTTATAATTGTCCATTTAATTTTTATGACTGTACCCTAAATGTTATATGTTCTGTGTTTTGTATTTCATTTACTATTTTTAATTTTAGTAAACTTTGTTCTTCTTGAAATCCTGCCTGAGCCTTTTTCTCCTTTTGAGTGTGAATGCTGGGGCAGTGTTGATAATTCTGATAGAATTGTTAAGCGCTTACAGTGTGTGACCATATGCACCAAGGTAAAGTACCAAGGTCTCAACTGAGTCAAAAGGTGGATTGTGAACCAGGTTGAGTGCCCGCTGGGTTAAGTATTGCCCTGCATTTCCCTGAAGGTGTGATATTTGGACCGGTTACCTGGGCCTGCTAGCGAAAAAGGGTTCCTATTAACCCCAGGACTTGAGACTGGTAGTAATCGGACCCAAAATAGACAGGAGGGTTATGCTATTTATCTCCTGTTCACATACTGCACTTCGAAGTTGGGCACTGTGGGAGCAGAGGGCCTGACCCCCAGAGTGTGTTTGTGATAGGACCTCCTTCCTAGACTGAATCTGGGGGAATCTATTCCTAGGCATGGGATGAGTTTTCCAAATTCAGTTCACTGCTCTGATGCGATAGCCCACCTGCATTTGCAATTGCTGCCCCTGCCATGTGAGTGACAGTCATGTTGTAACCCTGCAAGGCAAGGTTCCATCTTAAAAGCCTAATGTTTGTTTTACCCATTTGTGCCAGCCAAACCAGGGGATTATGATCTGTTTGTACCTCGAAGTGCGGCACCTTGTAGGTATGGCTCTAATTTCTTTAGTGCCCACATCATTACAAGGCATTCTTTCTGCACTGTGGAATAAGCCTGCTCCCTGGGAAGTAATTTCTTACTGAGATGCACTATTGGGTGATCTTTCCCTTGGTTCGAGGTCTGGCTAAGTACTGCCCCAATACCCACATCTGAGGCATCTCTCCAGACTACAAATGGTTTACTGTAGTCTGGCCTGGCTAATACAGGAACACTGCACAGTGCCTCCTTTAGCTGTGTAAAGGCTTGTTCACAGGCTGGTCCCCAGTTTACCTTTTTTAGGCATTCTTTTCTTTAACAAGCCAGACAGGGGAGCTGCCAAGGCACTGTAGTTTGACACAAAATGTTCTATAGTACCCTGCAGTTCCTAGAAAACTCCGGACCTGCTTCTCTGTTTCAGGTCTGGGCCATGCCTCGACTGCCTCAATTTTTGTTTGATTAGGACAGAGCTGTCCCTGCCCTACTACGTGTTCTAGGTATGCCACCTCAGCCATGGCCACCTGGCACTTTTCAGCTTTTACAGTGAGCCCGGCCCTCTGCATTCTGACCAGCACTTCCCTAAGGTGGGACAGGTGTTCCTTCCAGCTGGCACTGCAGATGGCAATATCGTCCAGGTATGCCACGCCGTACTCTTCAGTACCATTTAACACCTGGTTTGCCAACCTTTGGAAGGTGGCAGGGGCATTCTTCATTCCAAAAGGCATTACTTTAAACTCAAATAACCCTATCGGACTGATGAAGGCCAACCTCTCCCTAGCTCTGGCAGTTAACTCCACCTGCCAATACCCTTTCGTCAGGTCAGTAGTGGTAAGGTATGTCGCCTCTCCCAACTTGTACAGTAGTTCATCTGTCCGTGGCATTGGGTGGGCATCTGATTTTGTGACTGTGTTGAGTCCACGATAGTCCATGCAAAAACAAGTAGTGCCATCTGGCTTAGGAACAAGGACTATGGGTGAGGCCCAGGGGCTGTGGGATGTCTGGATTACCCCTAAATCCAGCATTTCCTCCACCTCCCTCCTAATGTCTGTTTAGACGGCCTCTGACACCCAATATGCTGTCCGCCATATGGGCACTTGAGTCCCCGTATCTACACTGTGCGTCGCCAAGGGGGTTAGTCCAGGCTGGGCAATAAACAATGGGGCAAAGTCTGCTAAAACCTCCCTTGCTTCCTGGATCTGGTCCGGGGTCAACTGGGGTGACATTTTGATTGCCACCAAAGAGGACTCCCTTTTGCTTTCTTCCAATAAGTCCAGAAGTGGGTCTTCTTCATTCGTCCCCTCCCCAGGACTACACACTGCAAAGACCATCTCAGCCCTATTTGCATATGGCTTCATCATGTTGACATGGTAAATCCTTTGGGTATGTCTCCAGTCATGCAGTTCTATAATGTAATTGATGTAATTCACCTGTCTGACTACTTTGTACGGTCCCGCGCACTCAGCCTGCAGCTTTTCTTTCCAGACTGGGATTAGGACCTTGACCTCCTGACCCACAGTGTACGAGTGAGCACTGGCTCTGCAATCGTGCCATACCTTTTTATTTATTTTTTTATTTCTATTTAACACTCACCATCCTGTGGACCCGACCTTCGAGTGCTGGCGGAGTCAACCCCTGCCTCAATCGTCTCTGCCCGATACTTACCTCCCGTCCCCATGGAGTTGTGGCTCCTCCCCAAGCGAGGCCATGGTGAGGCAGCAGGCACCCCGATACCGCAAGTGGCGTCAGATCGGGGGTAGTCAGGCAGGCAAGGGCATATAGGGGTCATGCTCCGGGTGCTCCGTCTTCCCAGTATCTGCAGGAATTTTCGCGCTTTCCTAAGGAGGAGTGGCATGCCTCTACACCAAGGCATTGCTGCCTGCGTCGCCACTCCCCATCCCCAATGTCAACTCTGTGCTTGCTGTGCCACTGGCTTCTGCCAGGGGCCAGTCGGGCACCGAGTATGGATTCCCCTCCCATCCAGGAAATGAGAGCTGTCCTCCAGATGCTCAATCCTCTCCTTCCCCTGCCAACTCCCCACCTCCTGGGCTCGCTCCCAAACCCACGTCACCAGCATGGCATGAGGTGTGGCATCCAACACCTCAGCCCTCAGTGCCACTGGGCTGGCAATCGTACCATACCTTTTGCTTTTGCTGGGCATCTGCTCAGGTTGCTCTGGGCTGTTCCCATAAGCTCCTTCAGCTTCTCCCTAAACCTAAGGACATAATCCACTATGCAAGTTCCCTGGGTGGCATGCCTGCCTTCCCGTCTTCCCGGATCAAGTCTAGGGGCCCACGTATCATCCGTCCATATAAGAGCTCAAAGGGGGAAAACCCTGTCGACTCTTGGGGCACCTCACTATATGCAAAAAACAGGTGGGAAAGGTATTTCTCCCAGTCCCGCCCATGCTGTTCAGCAAACGGTTGGAGCATCAATTTAAGGGTACCATTAAATCTTTCCACAAGCCCATAGGCTTGCGGGTGTTAAGGTGTCATGCATCTCTGCACCACCTCACTCTCTCCCATGAACATTTCATTAGATTCAACATGAAGGAACCCCCTAGATCAGTGATAATCTCCTGTGGGAACCCGACATGGGAGAAAATCCCTAGCAAGGCATCTTCCACTTTGTCCTCAGTGAGGATAGGGAAAATGCCTCTGGGTACCAGGTGGCATAATCCCCCACTGTTACAATTAACCTCTTCCCAGAGGAGCTGGGGGTATTCAAAGGCCCCACAATATCCATTCCTACCTTCTGGAATGGCTCTTCCACTATGGGCACAGGAATTAGGGCAGCTTTGGTTTTACTACCTGCTTCCCTATTTCTTGGCACTGGTGACAAGACCTGCAATATTCCTTCACTTGCTGGGTGAAGTCACGCCAATAAACATTCTGGGCCAATTGCTGCATAGTGTGCACGATTCCCAGATGTACAGACATGGGGATATCATGAGCAATCTTGAGCAACTGCTCACGGTACCCCTGGGGAATGACAAGCTGCCTGCCCATCACTCCTTCCTCTGTCCCTACGTCCTGCATATATAGCAGTCCATTGTCCTAGTAAACTCTGTTTCCCATCACCTCCCTGTGCTATGTCAGAGTCTGCCCAAGCCCTCAGCCTCTCTAAACTAGGGTCATTTTTCTGAGCATCTGCAAAATCTTTACACATTCCCAAGGCATGGGACAGGTCCCCTCCAATTTCTAAACTAGGATCCCTAGCTCTCTGACAATTGGCTACCCCTCCCTCCTCAGAGTAACCTTCTGTAGCTGTTCTGTTAACTGCTACCTGAAGAATTTCTACCCCCCTTTCACTATTCTCCATATCAGGAGACACAGGCTGGGAAACCAGCCTCCCTGTGTTTTCCACAGGAGCTTCTATGGGGTCCAAGGAACTACAATTTGTCTTTGCTGCCTGACTGCAGGTAACTGCACACACCATCCCTTTTTGGAGATTGTTCCCTATAATCACATCCAGGGCCAGATTTTCTGTCACTGCAACTTTTTACACAGTCTCTCCTGTCTCACCCCAGTCCAGGAGAACACTAGCAAGTGGCAGGGTTTTCTCCTCCCCAGTGAATCCCCGTACTGTAACAAACTGATTGGGTATAAGCTGTTTAGGCTCAACCAGATCCCCTTTTACCGAAGTAAGGGATGCCCCCATGTCCCTTAAACCATGGGTTTGCTCCCCATTCACAGTAACTGGGTGTATGTGCTCCCTCATGTTTACTGGCTTGCTTTCAGGGATACACAAAAAAACCCACTTCTTTCCCAGCACCACTCTGTGCCTTTTTAGGACACTGTCTTGCAATATGCCCAGGTTGTTTGTAGAACCAACATTCATTATTTCTTTTATCAGGCAAATTCTTTCTTTGTAACCTGGGGTTGCCCATTTTCTGGGGAGGCAGTGAGGGTTTTAACTGCTCTGAAGGCGTGCTTTTCCCTTTCTGCGCTGCCACACCCGTCCCACTCCCTTTTAGAGCAGGCCTGCTCCTGGCATAGCGGTCCAAGCTCGGCAGCCTCCTGCACTGTTTTGGATCTCGGTCCTCTAGCCAGGTTTTCAGCTCTGCTGGGCAAGCCCAAAAGAACTGTTCCAAAACCACATCTTCAATTTTCTCTCTAGAGTCTGCTTTAATCCCTTCCCACCAATGTTTCAAAAACTGACACTGTTTGGTAGCTAGCTTCGTAGCTCATGTCAGGGCTTCTCCTGAGCTTATGGAACTTAACTCTGTACGCTTCAGCTGTCAAGTCATTCTTTTTTAACAATGCAGCTCTAAGTTTGCCATAATCATTGCTGTTCTGACTGTCCATTTGACCCAGTGTGTCACAAGCTTTCCCAGTAAGCAGCAGGGATAGCTGGAAACGTAGGACTCTCTGGGAAGTTTTGCCTGAATGCATACCTTTTCAAATGAATTTAAAAATGCATCCATATCTTCCCCCTCTTTAAATTCAGCTATCAATTTAGAACTTAATGTGCAACCCAGTCCTGGAGGTCCAGGTTCACCCATGCCACTTATCTGCTCTGGCACTGGTCTTTGGAGTTGTAGTTTCTCCAGTTCAAATTTCCTCTGACGCTCTCCCTTTCCTCTTGCTCGGCCTCTCTCTGAAGTTGTCACTCTCTTTCCTCTGCCTCTCTCTGCTGTTGGTATTCTTTTTCCTCTTCCTCTCACTGCTCTCACTTCTCCTCTCTCTCTCCCTCCATCTCCATCTTCCTCTGTTCAAGCTCCCTTCGCTGCTGGGCTTTAAACTTTTTCTGCCTGAATTCCAGCTTCATTCTCCACAATTCCATCTGCAGCCTGATCCCTTCTGGCTCCAGCATGGTGGCGACCTTCCCCTGTTGTGGCTCTTAGTTCACACTGGTCTCACTGTCCTCCTCCCTGGGTCTGGACACTGCAATAGACTCTGGCACCACCACGTCCACGGTCTGGTCCCCTTCAGTCACCGTCTATGACTCGAGGTCTTGGGCATCAGCTGCCACAAGAGCCTCCATGAGGTGCTGCTTGTTTCACCCCTCACAATGGACTCCTCTCTCATGGCACAACTGCCTCAGGTATTCTACAATGTACTCGCTGTAGTTGGAAGTCACCTTCTTCCCTAATCTATGGCTACACTAGCTCACACCCAAAAAAAATAAAACAGGTAGGGAACTTAGACTGTAACCACAATGATATATTTTTTTTTTTTTTTTTTTTCAATCGCTGCCTTGTTTAGTGTGTGAACTGTTACAGTTTATCAATCTGACACACTGGACTGTTAATGCTCATGTCATCAAATAACTTCACAGTATGCAAACAAATCTTTTTCATTGCAATACTGCAAACCAAATCTTTTAGATCGCACCGCTGCCAAACAGATCTGTCACAAACATACTCCAGGGTCAGGCCCTCTGCTCCCACAGTGCCCAACCCAGAAGTGCAATATGTGAACAGGAGACAAACAGGGTAACCCCCTCCTGCCTGTTTTGGGTCCAATCACTACCAGTCTCGAGTCCTGGGGTCAATATGAACCCTTTTTCGCTAGCACATCCAGGTAACAGGTCCAAATATCACATCCTCTTCAGGGAAATGCAGTGCAATACTTAACCCAGCGGGCACCCAACCTGGTTCACAATCCCCCTTTTGACTCAATTGTGACCTTGGCACTTTACCTTGGTGCATATAATAACATACTATAAGTGCTTAACAGTTCTTTCAGAATTATCAACACTGTCCCAGCATTCACACACAAAAGGAGAAAAAAGGCTCAGACAGGATTTCAAGAAGAACAAAGTTTACTAAAATTAAAAATAGTAAATGAAATACAAAACACAGAACATATAACATTTAGGGTACAGTCATAAAAATTAAATGGACAATTATAAAACAAACTGCCTCATATTGAGTATCTAATCCTACCCTAGTTTCAGTTAGTAAACAGTGAAGGTTGAATTACTTAACCTTGGGTAGAAGTGCTTCTTGAGTGTGTTCTTTTAGGAGTCCAGGAAACAAAAGCACAATCTTCTCTCAGCTTTCACAATCTATAGGGAACAAGGGTCCCACCCAGCTTGTGAAGTCATAGCTCAGTGGTGATGCTGGCTGTGAGGTCACTCGCATTTCCTGTATACCAAATTAATCTCACACATCTGCATATTCCTAAGCATCCCACTAAAAAAATATATATACATACTTTTTTAAATTAGTGAGCCATAGTTTTATGTCAGGTCATAATTTCCCCGTTGATCTTCAGCTGACATTCCTGAGCTATTTCTCTTAGTGGTGAGAAGTTTAACAGGTAACTGTCAGAAGTTGGCTTACCTTTGCAGCCTGTTTATGGCCAGTTTCCTAGATTCACAGTAAATGGGTGTTTTACAGTCTGTTACAACCTGGTATCTAAAGGAAGCTTTTAATTAGATTTTCCACTCAGAGGGAGAACAGTATTTTTTTTGAAAATCCAAGGTCCTGTGATGCCTTGTGCTGACTGTCATACTTCCCAAGCCGAAATTCAAAGAAACAAATATTTATATCATAAATATAATACAAATAATAACAAGCAGATTGACTATCCATCACAACCTGATGACTCTCCTCCATGCTGACAGGTCTACAAAAGAGCTTGTTCTGCTCCTGCATAAGCTGGGGAAGATGTTTTTGCAAAAAATCTATTTGCTCCTGTGATGCCTCATCTTTAGCCCCATATAGTTTCCCAAAGTAATATTTAAAAACTTCTGTTATGTCTTCCAGTCTTGTCACTTGGAGCCCTGAGCCCTGGTGGATAACTTTAGCTACACGGGCACAAGCCTTCAGCTCTCGCAATCTGCAAGCTAGCAATTTTAGGGTTCTTTGCCCTCCCTTATAATAAACATTGTCTTAGAAATTTCAAGTTCAAGTTAAGTACCTAAAGGGCATAAATAAGACCAGCATGGAGGGCATCTTTAATCTAAGGAAGGAGGGTACAACAAGGGGGTGATGGCCTGAAATTGGTAAGGGGCAGATTCACGACAGAAATGAGAAGGCCCTTATTCACAGAAGGGGTGGTGAAAGGGTGGGATGAGTTGCCATAGGTGGTCATGGCAGCAAGGAGAGTGACCAGTTTTAAGAGGGGTTGGGACAGGGTGAAGAAGAAGATTAGGTCAACAGGGAACACAAGGGGGGGGGGCACAGAGAGGGAGGAGAGAGGGTGGGTGAAGAACTCCAGGAGGAAGGGGGGGCAGCTACTTGGTATAACTAACTGCACACTCTGGCAAACTCGATAGACCATTATAGCCTGTATCTGTTGGCAAATTCGTATGTTTGTGAGTTTTGTTCAACTTTATAATCTACAGTAGTTCTGCATTTAGCTCTTTTTTAAGTTTCAACAACTCCTTACCCCTTTTTCTGTCTAATTTAGTCTGTCTAATTTAACCTGTTGTAAGCCTTCCAGCGTTTTTCTCATTGTTTCTATGTTCATTTGTCATTCTATTTGCTGTTTTTTTCTTACAGTGAAGCCCACCAAGATGAAGCACAGTGTCACAGGTTTACTGCATGACAAAAGGGATTAACTCCCATTGAAACTGCACTGTTTGCTGCAGTAACCCTCCTGCAGAATTCTGTAGTGCTGCGCTTCATCCTGGTGGGCTTCACTGTACATGATGCCTCAACAGAAATCAGCTTACATCAGAGAATAGCTTTTACAATGTCCCAGAGAATTCCAGTACTGATGTCCACACTAGAATTCTCCTGGGTTGCCTGTGAGATGAGATCTGATCTCTCATCTCTCTTTCTTGTAGGAGGAAGATGTTCTTGTAGGAAAGAGATGTTGATTTTTTTTATGTAAATTGGTCTGCTGGCATTTTACCCATGGGTTACGATGGGATTTACCCACAGTTAAAACTTTCAGTTGATCAATCAGGTTACTGGATTTTTGGACTCTATTGTATAATATACTATAAGCCCTACCTTACTCAGGCAACCTACACAGTAGCTAAAGGTACCCTAACTAGGGATTGTCTTTCTTCCCACTGTGTGACAGGGTTGACTAAGGCCCTGTCCCATTTTTTATATAGAAAGAGCTAAATGCAAGGATCTGTTATATCCTCTTCTTTTTCCATGACTAGTGCTGGCTGTACAGTCTCAGTTTGGACTTCTGTCTCTGCCAGTCTGGCTGCCATTCTTCTGGTAATCACTCCTGGGCTTGCTGCTGTAGAATCCATACCTTTCTTCTATGCTTCCCTGGTACTAGGACTAGTACCCAAACACAAAACTCCTAGTTTAGAGTATGTACGGTGTAAATCCCACTTAGACTGACACCAACTGTCAGTGAGGCACAGGTCAGGAAGCATAGGAAGATCGGGAGCAGGTATAACATTTGTAAGTGGCATTTTATTTTTTTTCCAATAACAGTAAAATAAAAAATCAAATTGTTCAGTATAACTATTTACAAAGGCAGAAAAAGTCCTTCATCTGAGGATATTTCTAATTCCAAGTTTCAGTCTTGATCTCTCTCCAGCAAAAGTATTGGTGCTCTTTTTATAAGTCTTTGCCTGGGAACTCGTTAAGGAGACATCTTGTTTTTCAGAAACAGTTCTTGTCAGTTTCCTTCCTTGCAGGTGCAACAAAACAGTACATGGTGTCCCAGAACTGACCTCCTACTGACAGCTCTGCAAAAGAGCTAGTGTTGCATTCCAGATAAACACCCTAAGTTCAAAATAGCTTTTTGCAATCATTTCAACAATATAACATTATACATTTTCAAATCAAGGGATCCCAGTTTCACACAAAGATTCACACATATTCCGTAACTTCAGATATGCAAGGGGAAGAAAAGATAGAAGCAAGTGAAGGCAGAGAAAAATCTGACTGAGCAGTCAGACAAGAGACAGAAAAGTAGAGAACAGAACAGATCTTTGCATTTAGCTCTTTCTACATAACAAACGGGACAGGGTCTTATTCAACCCTGTCACACACTGGAGTAGTTAATAATATTAAGTTTACAAAAGTCTGGGGACCCTAGACAGCAATTTCTTACCACAGACTGGTTATCATATTCTGCAAATAATACACTTCAGTTTTTTCTAAGGTACCTCTGTTTGGGTACCGCTGCAACATTCTGTTAGCAGTAAGCCCTGAATATTTTACACCAGTATTAGGTACACTAGAAAGGGTTTTGCTACAACACCCTGTTTCAACAATATTATACATAGTCCTGTACATCACAAAAATGTATTGTATTGTACTGTGCAAGCAAAATCATCCTGCTGTCCCACATGTAGTAATCTGCGTCATATTTTTGGTTTGTAATTTATGTTGTTTCCCTGTAAAGGCATTCTTTTTGTGGACAGCTGGTCCTGTCTTAGGACCGTGAATTTACTGATTTCCTGCTTTGAATGACTGCATTTTAGTGACCCTCAGTCAGGTACTTGAGTATACGGAAACATCTAGTTCAGGTCCAAAACCTACATATGAGAATGCCTAATGTTTTACCCAGAGGCATTATGGGAAAGACATATCTCATCAGCCAATGGTATTGTGTTTCAATCTGTTTCTAGCTACAGGTACGAGCACAGGATAATCTACACCATTTTCTCATGTCTGATAAATATTTGGCAATGGGGTTTTACTCAAGGAACCCAAAGTTGTGTAACTCCAGGCCTCTAACTGATCATGACTGCATTTACTACTGACCTGCAGTGAGGTGGATGCAGCTCCTATCAGAAGGCCGAGTGACTGGGCCACCAGTGATGTCATTGTTCCCAGTGCTGAAAAGAGGACAAAGCGGAGTGCATCTGAAGGCTGTGATGTCATCCAGTACACAATGCTGCAATAGGCAACTGGAAACATAATCTGAAGAGGAAAAAGCCTGGAGTGAGTAACTGCAGTCTTTAAGCCACCCAATACACTCTATCTGCAAAGAAACAACTATTTGTCAAAAACTGTAATAATAACACATGCAGTGCACGTCAGGTAACGTAAGCCAGTTCTCTCAGCAGGTAGTTTTAAAATACATAGAAATATAGAATTTGAAGGCAGAAGTAGACCAAGGGTTAATTAAGTACTGTATACCCTTACTATATTACCTCACTGATCTACTGTACTGGTGGGATGTTACCTACTCCTCAAACCTGTGCCGCCGCCCCCCCCCCACCCCACAGACTGGGAGACCCCTTGCTCTGTCAAAACCATGTTTAAAGCTGTTAAGGTTAAGCCAGCCTGCCAGCTTAGCAATAGCATTACTGCTCATGACACTGATGTCCCAGGTTCAGAAATGAGCATCAGAGGGCCTGCTGGGGGTGAAGGCTTGAGAGTCCAATGGACTGCTCTCCTCCTGTGGGGTGGGAGGGCTGTGGCACCCAGTTATTGTCTGACCTCTAATGTTGACTGGATCTAATGGAGCCTGGGACCGTGAGACAATGGGTAGGGGAGTGACAGACATCTACGCACCATGTAAGGGAGCATGCAGGGTGGCATGCTGATGTCACTGTATGTCCACTCCCCTAGGGGAAACCTACAAAGAAAACTTCCTTTTGGCCAAGTAGCATAATGCTGCTGGTGGGGCTTCTCATATCCAGGCCTCCAGAAAGCACAGAATCACCTGCCAGGACTGGGGATCTTGGTCAATCCCCTAGCCATTGGAGGAGCCTCGTCACAAGGGGCAAGCCACAGGCCAACTAAAGCCCATAGCAGGTAGGCCTGGGGGGATGGGCTGGACTGGGTGGGGGGCTGCAACATGGGCTGATATAGAGCAAACCCCTGCAGGCACCAAAGGTGTATAAATAGATTTGGAAAAAAATGTTAATGACAGCCTGACCCCTACCACTTTCACCAGCAGTCTGATCCATGGTTCCACCAGCCTCTCAGTGAAATATACAACCATTCCTCTTGAAACAAACTCTTTGGATCAAATGGATTGGAACTGTTGGCAGGAGTCGATTCAGAGAAGGCAAAATAAGATCTGAGGCTTAGAGCACTAAATTGTAAAAAAGCACTCAGAGGTTTGAATCTCACCACAGCCACTGATTCATTGCATAACCTTGAGCAAACTGCTTGCCTGCTATGTGCTTCAGTCCTCCAAGGAGTAACACTGGGTAGAAGTAAGATCCCAATAAAAACAAGATCATGCTTCTTAGTTGGGTTATCCTGGGTTATTTTACCAAATTGCACAGAAATAAATTTCCCTGTCCAACAATTCACAACAATGCCTGTTTTAGAGACTACCATAGAGATATAACAAAGAGGGGAAGTGGGGGTTCATTGTTTCTCCTACATTAAAGGCACAAAATATGCCCTATATTCACTAATTAAAGAAACCCAACTGCCCTTCGTTATTCCAAAATCTTTCACTGCAAAAACCAACCACTGAGAAATATAAAAAAGTTACTAACTTAAGAACTCTCTCCAAAAAACTCACAAATCATGCATTGCAAATCCAAACATCCAACACAGATGAATTCACAAACACAATATCTAACTAAAGAAGTATAAACTCCATCCACCAAAACCAAAAATAAAAAATACTAACTAAATGAAGAAAAACATCCCAGTCTCTAACGAGGACTACTCCCTCACCAAACACAGAAAGATGAAGCATTGTGCACATGTGGTGTCCCTCCACAAAAGCAATCCCAAGGATGATCCAGGGAATTGCAGCTCAGTCAGTCTGACTTTAATCATGAGCAAGCTCATGGAGATCATACTTAAGGAAAGGTAGGTAGAATATCTAGAGTAGCATTGTCTCCAGGATTGAGGAGCATGGGTTCATGGTGGGGGGGGGGAGATAGCGTCAAATGAATCTGATTGACTTATTTGACTGGGTCACTAAGACAGTAGACAGGGGCCAAGCAGTAGACATCCTCTATCTGGATCTCAGCAAAGCCTTTGACTCTGTGCCCCAACAAAAGTTGATCAGGATGATGACAGATCTCAGGGTTGGGAATAAGATGTCCAGATAGGTGGAAAACTGGTTGAGAGACAGAATCCAGAGGATGGTTGTGGGGGAGAGTGTATCTGGCACCAGGGAGGTCACCAGTGGAGTCCTGCAGGGCTCAGTGTTGTGGGGGCCAGTGTTGTTCAATGTCTTCACCAACGACATTGGGGATGGCACTAAGGGCAAAATGAGCCTATTCACAGACAACACCAAGTTCTGCAGGACAGCGGACACAGCTGAAGGGATACAGAACCTACAGGATGATCTGGAAAAGCTGGGGAGGTGCTCCAGAACCTGGCAGCTTGGCTTCAGTGCCAAGAAACGCAAAGTTATGCGAATTGGTGCCAAGAATCCCAGGACGGAGTACTACCTGGGTGGAGTCCAAGTATCTGCAGGAGGAGAAGAAGGACATGGGAGTGATGGTCACTAGTGACCTGAAGCACTCCATGTACTACAAGACAGCAGCAGTAAGGGCAAATAAGATGCTGGGATGCATAGCTAGGCGGATCAGTAGTAGGAGAGAGGAGGTTATACTACTAGGAGAGGTTGAGGGCACTGAACATGTACTCACTGGAGGAAGGGAAAGAGAGGGGACGTGACTGGGACCTTCAGGTACTTGAAAGGGATAATAAGGTGGATGAGGAGGGTATCTTTAAGCTGAGTGGCAACCATAACATGAGTGGGCACAGTCTTTAAGCTGGAGGGGGAGCGGTTTAGGAGGAAGGTCTTGAAGCATTTCTTCACAGAGAAAGTGGTGGACACTTGGAATGCATTGTGAGAAGAGATGGTCTTGTTGAAGACAGTGGACAGTGGGCAGCTTCATGAGAGGCTGGGATAGGCATAGGGGGAAGGTAAGGATCATGGGTAGGAAGGATGGGAGGAGTGGCGAGGGGGGCAGGGACAGTAGCTCATGCTGTGGACCCTACAATACAAGCAGACTAGACAGACCAAATGGCCTTCTTCTGTTGGCTTCTTTGTATGTTTATATGGTAAAACAGACACCAAATTAAAGAAAACCTCCAGAAAGAACAGTTATGTAAGAACTTACCATAACAATACATCTTCGAGGGAATTTCTTTCATTAGGTCACACCTATGGAGCATTAGCCATCAGGCTCTAGGATCACACAGAAACTTTTCCAAGCAGTACCACTAGGGGTCGTACATGGTGATGTCCTACACCACCTCCCCTACATAAGCATGGGTGGCCCCAACTCTCCTCAGTTCCCCACAAGAGATTGTGCTCAAAGGACCTCCTCATAGGGAACCGAGAGACGAGCTATGAATTTGCTTAAAAAGCAGAAAGTAGCAGAGAAAACCAAAGAAGGAGGACAAGAGAAAGAGACGGCCACTATCCCGAAGGGGATAATGAGTGGAGGACCGCCTAGCAGGTGGCTAGGAGAGACAGGCAGAGAAGAGCTGCTGACCAGTAGAGGCAGAAACCAAGGGGGGCCCTAAAAGGGAGGGAGGGCCATGCTAGAATGCCCTGGGAACCCCCAAGGGGAGTCATCTCAAAAGACCACTCTCCCGGGACTAGGAAAAGAACACAAAGAGCCAACTGGTCAGGAAAGAAGAGAGGAGCCCATCCGCCAGGAGGGGTGGCAAACCAAATGGCCTGCCTGGAAGAGGAAGGCCGGGACTGCAGAGCAGGATGCCCAAGGGGGACAGAGGGTGGGTCTGCATGACCTGATGAAAGAGATTCCCTCGAAGATCCACTGCTATGGTAAGTACTTACGTAACTGCTCTATTTCTTTGGGGATATCTCTTTCATCAGGTCACACCTATGGAATGAGACCCAAGCACTTCTCTCACAGAACCAGTCTGGGTGACTGGAGGCTATAGGCCTATGATGGGAAACCTCGAAGCACAGCCCAGTTGAAGCATGCCCATCTTCTAGAGGCAATGTCCAGACTCTAGTGATTAGTAAAAGTGTGGACTATACTCCAAAATGCAGTCACAGATTTCAGTAGCTGAAACATTTCTGAAACAAGCATTTTAATAGGCCAAGCCCCTGCCTGACTGGCCACACACAACACCACAAACCGGTACACCCTCTTTCCCAGGTTGAAGGGAACAAACAGCTGTGAGGATGTCCTGCAGTCCTACATACAGTGTGCATAGTAAAGCAGAATTCTATGCACATCTAAGGGATGGAGCAATGTATCCCCTGGATATGCATGCTCTGGACAATAAACAGGCAAGTGGAAAGCTTGATGTTAGGTAAACACAGACACCAACTTAGAAAGAAACTTAGGATTCGTATGCAAAGACACCCCGTCTTTGTGGAAAATCAAACAAGGAAGCTCACACATTAGAGCCTGAATCTCAGAAATCCTTTGAGCAGAAGAAATAGTAACTGAAAACAATGCTTTCCATGACAGAAAGCGCCACTCAGTACTTGCAGATGGCTCCAAACGAACCAAAGTAAATGTCCAACACAAAATGCAAGTCCCAAGGTGGGACTGGATTGCTATAGGAGGCTTCAGATGAAGAAGGCCTCTCAGAAAATTACCGGACTCAAGTTGTGCCATCGTACAGACTTTAACAGACACATGGTAGCAGAAATTTATTTATTTATTTATTTACTGAAGTCTTGGATGACACCTGTGAGCAAATGCTCGTTGAGAGGTTTCATGTCAGGTACATTAACACAAAATGATACAATATAGTTACAGCAAATTATATATACAGAGTACAAAAAATTCAACAGTACATGGGTTGCAATGACAAGCAGTTCACAAATTGTGCTAAGGCATTGTACATGGCATGCCAGCATCCTGTGGAAGAGAGAGAGCCAGACTGTTAGGGTGAGGTAGAGAGGGGCAGTGGGAGCTGGGATAGGGAGGGCAGAGGGAAAGAAAAGAGCAAATGGGAAAGGGGTGGGAGGTAAGTGCTAGGGCAAAGGGGGTGGGAGGCAAGTGCTTGGGCAAAGACTTAATCTGGTGGGCCAGGAGTTAGAAGTGCTGAGGCAGACTAAAGTTGTGGGAGCATCTACAGGTACTACTGCCGGTGAGGTGCTGACGGAGTTTGCACTTAAAGGAACCAAGGGTTGTGGCTCTGGCAATGTCAGATAGTAAACCATTTGTCCACAGAGGGGCCCGGTGAACAAAGGATCGCTGGGCCATGGTTGTACAGGACCTGGGCACATGGAATACTTGCGTAGTTGAGCTCCTGGTGAGCCTGGCATGTATAGGTGGTGATAGAAGGCTCAGAACTCCTTGAGGAAGTAAGCTTAGTGAGATCTTTTTTGCGAGTAGGCAGGTTTGATAAAGTATTTTGTCCTTCAATTGAAGCCAGCCCAACTGTGCATAAAGCTCACAGGTGTGGGTGAGTTTACGGGCATTAGTGAGCAGGCAGCAGGCTTTGTTTAAGGCTGTTGAAAGGCATTGGAGCGCTGTGTCAGTAGCGGAGCCGTAAACAGCTAGGCCACAGTCAATCAAGGTGATGAGTGAACTGTTAATTGCCAAGTTCAGAGCTTCATAGGTCAGGCAATGTCTGTGCCTGTAGAGGATACCGAGCCTGGTGTTAAAGGCTTTGGCCGTGATGTCAATGTGCTGTGCGTAAGATAGGGCAGTGTCCAGTGTGATTCCCAGGTACTTGAAATGGGGGACTAGTTCCAGGGTGTTACCGGAGTCATTCTGAAATGCCAGTGGATAGCCTTTTAGCTAGAAATAGCAGACCGGTGCACCTTAAGGGAAGAGAATTTCAGATCAGAATCTGAAAGGGACAGGAAATACTCCAAAATCTGATTCACTGGACAGGAGCATGGATCCAGCTGACTGACAGCCACCAACAGAGTAAAGTGCTTCCACTCCAAGGAGTAAGAAGCCCTAGTGGAGGGTTTGCTGGCAGCCACCAATACATCTGTTACCTTGGGGGACACCCCAGACCTGGCCATGGCTATGTCTTCAGGAACCAGGCATGAAGATACAGTGAGCAAAGGTCTGAATAGACTACAGTGCCCTGTTCCTGGGAAAGCAAGCTTGTGCACAGGGGCAGAGGCACTGGAGGGTCCACTATCAACTGCTGCAGTACAGGGAACCAGACCAGACAAAGCCAGAGGGGAGCAAAGAAGGTCATAGTGGCCTTCTCCTTCATTTGGAGCTTGATGAGCATCATCTGCATTTTGGAGGACAGAGAAAAGGTGTAAAATAACCTCCCTTTCCAATACAAGGACCACGTGTCTCACCAGAGAACTCCAGGCCATGGAGCGAGCATGCAGAAGCGTGGCAGTTTTGCGTAGAGTAGGGATGCAGAAAGGTCCAACTCTGGACTACCCCGTCTGTTAAACAGATCTTCTGCGGGGGGCAGCAGCTTCCACTCATGCATCCTAGACTGCAACCAGCTGAGCACGTCTGCTAGGACAATAGAGATGCCTGGAACATGGACAACTCACAGTTCTAGACCATGAGCAAGAGCCCAGTACCAGAGCCTCATCCGCTGCCCCAGCAGAGAGGATACAAATGGGTTCCACCCTGCTGGTTGATGTAGTGGACTACACTGATATTGTCTGTCTGCACCAGCAGAGAGCCCTGGGACAGCCAGGTCTGGAAGTCTGGTAAAGCATATAGAACTGTTTTCATCTCCAGTACGATGACATGGAGGGCAGCCTCCACTCTGGACCATGTTCCTTGAGTCTAATGGGGCCTCAGATGAGTCCTTCCCAGCCCAGCCCCGAAGTATTTGAGGTAAGAAGTGGCTGAGGGGAAGGAAATGAGTAAGGAGACCCCTCTTAACAGAGTGTTGGGTTCCAGCCATCAAAGCAACACCTTTTGACCAGAAATAAGACTAGAACCTATCCGTTTAGGTCTTTGATGCACTGGCCCCACAGGACCTTTAGTATCCACTGGGGAATCTACATGAGTGGCTGGGCTAGAGGACCCAGAACAACGGCTGTAATCATCAGGCCCAAGAGCCTCAGGAAGGCTCTGGCCGTAACATGCCTGCTGTTGGAGACCAGCTGAGCCTGGGCAAGCAAACAGTCCTTCCAGTCTTGTGGCAGGAAAGCAAGGCCCTGAGCTGTGTCCTGAACTGCCCTAATATATGGCAGGCACAAGCAGGGGAGTTAGGACTGACTTAATCCCCAAGGCGTGAAACAGCAGCATAGTACATTTTAGAGTCTGGAGCAGCTGCTCTCTGGACTGTGCTATGAGCAACACGGAATCCAAGTAAGGGAAAAATATACAGCCCCTCCTTGTTGAGGGCCACTGCTATCACCGCCTAGCATTTGGTAAACACCCTTGGCACAAAGATCAAGCTGAAGGGTAATGCTTAGAACTGGTGGAGCTCCCCCTGGAGCTACAGTCTGAGGAACTGGCTGTGGAGAGCACACTCCTTGACATACCGGTATGCATCCTGCCTGTGAAAGAAGAAGAAGTAGACCCCCCTGTTCCTTAGATCCAGGGGAACCAGTTCAATGGTCCTCTGCCACTACGAGGTAAAGATAGACAACCCAAGCACTGAAGAATGGCCAGAAGGGTGGGGGGGGGGTTGGACAGGAGCCCGGCTCGGGGATGGTACCAGAAGCACAAGGACTGGGCCCTGAAGTATGATAGGTAGGGTTCCAATGGCCACCGCTGCATCCCACCACGGCTATTGGTAGAGGGAAGCAATAACCCCCAACCACACCCAGACAGAACGGGAAGGTGGGGCAGGCCAGACCGGAGGGAATAAAACTGCCACTTCACATCTTTTGCTCCTCATAACTGGCACCCACAGGGAAGGGAGGGAACGAGAAAGCAACCTGTTTGCCTCACATGCTGAGGGGGCCAGCCCTGGACCCAGAGGTATGGGGACCCCAGGAGCCCCTGGGATTTAAAAGTTTCCTTGTCCAGCAGCCCCCAATAAGCCAACAGTGATGAACAGGGGTAAAGAGGATGGTCTGCCTGATAGCCATTGTCAACCGCGACCCACCCCACTTAGGAGGGTTACCAGACACTGTTGCTCTGGCAGAAGCATATTAGAGGTCAGAGGCAGACCCCATCAAGGGGGGACCCACCACGAAAGAAAGGAGGAACCTGGCCTGTTGAGGTGTCCAGGGGCATGGCCACAGGATGGCCTAGTACCCCCAGTCTAATGCAGGGTTGTTGGCTGGGCAGAAGTACTCTAGGTGCCTAGGCCGCATATTCACCAGTGGACAAGGCAAGAAAAACTAAGTACAATAAAGGGAAGTCTTATTATTCATAATTGAGTGGAGTATCAATTTATAGAGGGGACCTACTGTACATGATAAATGATTTATCTATATGTGCTGTTTGACCTCAGGTAACCTCATGAGTGGTGTCAGCCATGAGTGCAGTGTCCAAGGTTAAAGAGCACGAGTATAGATAAGTCATTTATCACACAAGGTCCCCTCTGCATATTCAATTTATGCAATGGGCTAGGACCTAGAGTTGTTTTTTTTTGCATGGGCATAGTGACACTGGCTGATGCTGCAGTGTTGCAGCTTACTGGTGGAGCAAGTGGAAAGAAGACATTTTTCAAAACAAGGTAGCATCGTCATTTGTTGATGGTGCCTGGTGAGGTATTGAGTGCTTTCAGGGGGACTGTAAAGAGAAGCACTGCTTTTTATAATTTTTTGTTTCCTTTCTGTGGTTCAGTCTGGGTACGAGCAATGGTGGAGGGTCCCAAAGTGAGTAAAGTGAGCTGCAGCATGAGCCTGCTGGCAGGGTGTCCCCACGGAAAAAGAAAAACAATTGCATTTTTTACCGTACTGTGCCATTTGTCACAGTTTGGACTTAGGAAAGAAATTCAGATGAGACATGGGTAAGAACTGGACCGGCAGAGTCAGGAGGAAGACACTGGTATGAGCTGTAAAATGCAGGCATGCTGTGTGAGGGCAAAGAGAGGAAACAGCTGAGGCACAGACTTTGTGCGACTTCAGAGGTATGTGGATATAATTCAGTAAAGGAAAAAGTGTATAAGAAGAACAGGAGTCTGCATTTGAATGCCAGCACTTAGGAGGAGGAAAAGGTGTTTGTGTGGGGATAGGGTGAGGCACTGTGATTAAACTGAAAGTGATTGTGTGCATGCAGTACCGGTGGGTAGGAGGTGGTGGTGGTGGGGGATTCAATGGCAAGTTTACTATATCCATAAATGGCCCATGACATGTCTACTATGTGTACAAATGGAAGAATGTACACAGTCATACATACATACCTACTTAATGTCGGCTGATGAGGACCTACATGGCCCACCCAGTCTGCCCAGTATCACCCTTGCTACTGAGCTCCCCCCCCCCCAAGCATCTACCCTTCTTTCCTTCTCCCCTCAGGATTCCCACATACCTATCCCATGCGTGTTTGAAACTCATAGGTGTTTCTGTCTCTACCACCTCCTCCAGCAGTTCTGAAACTCATAGGTGTTTCTGTCTTTACCACCTCCTCCGGCAGTTTGTTCCAAGCATCCATCACCCTCTCCGTGAAAAAGTACTTCCTCATGTTACCCTTAAAAAGTCCACCTTCCAGCTTCATACTGTGGCCCCAAGTTGCTAAACAACCTTTCATTTGACATAGGCTCCCCATCTGCATCTTGTTAATACCTTTCAGATATTTGAATGTCTCAGTCATATTCCCCGTCTCTCCTATTCTCCAGTGAGTACATGTCCGCTTCCCTCAACCTTTCCACATATACCTTCCCCTGCATCCCCTGAACCATCCAAGTAGCCCTCCTCTGGACTGCCTTCACTCTCTCTCAATATCTGACTTCAGCAGTAGTCGTCAGAATTGAACAGAGAACTCTAGATGAGGTCTGATCAGGGCCATATACAAGGGCATGATGACTTCTCTTCTTCTACTAGCAATGCTTCAACTAATACATCCCAGCATCCTGTTTGCCCTCCCCACTGCAGCATTGCACTGATTTGCCACCTTCAGGTCAGTACACATAATATCTCAGATAAATGGATTTATCACAGTCCATTTATGTCCCCATATTGCATGCATACCTATCTGTCTATCTATATTCTTTTAAGAAACATCATTAATACAAAAGTTAGGGTTCAAGTTAACACCACAAATGTAGGGAAATGTGGTGTTAGGGTTTCCAATGTTAACTCCCAACCCCTACCCCCTGCGAGCAGCAAAAGGAAAAAACATTAGGGTTTGGGTCTCCAGAGTCTTGGCGAATCAGTGGTGGGGACTTCCTTAGGGGTTGTCATCCCTAACGTCCACCACACTGCCTAAGCAAACAATGTCACACATGATCTCCTTCATGCACAGCCCACATCAGCTGTTCTGTGTGAAAGCAACCATGAAGTACCAATATTCGGCGGCAGGTGACAGCTGCTTAAAATAACAGAAGCCGAACATTTCTACGGACATTCGCTTCACCAGATGTGTTTCTGCCAGTGAGTTTGTGCTTGACTGTATTATTTTGCACTGTTGCCCGTAATTCTGGAGGGGGTCCGGCAGCAGACCATCATTAGAGGGCTAATTACATCGGGGAGGAGCTTTACCTCACTTGAAAAGCCCGCGCCACCCACGGGCGCAAGCGCCGTGGCACAAGCAGCGTGAGTGGCGCAAGTGCCACTCAGTGAGAGAACTTTAGTTTGGATTTAACGTCTGCTACAATAAAGTTAAAGATAAGGTAATATGCATTGTTCTATTGTTTTGGGAGGGTGGGTATTGATGGGTTTGTGGTTAGTTAACTTGCAGATTTCAGAGGCCAATTGTAACTGTGTTTGCAAAGGTATGACCTTTATGACTATGAGGGGTTATACTCAAGATCATCAGCTTGTGCCTGTTAACAGACTTAATTCTTTCACAAATTTAAGGAAACTATTCTTCAGGCCCCCTGATAACTAAGAATAATGCACTTGGATTAGTGAATTGTAGGGTGAAAGGTTTGTTCTGTCTTGCTTTACTAGCCCAGTGTGGTGATGTGGAAAATAATCCAGGGCCTAAGGAAGTTGAGGGGATTACTATTGCCCATGAGAACGTCAGAAGCCTAACACACAAGATAGATCAATATAGGCTATGGGCTGCTGAACTGGCTCGGGATATCTTGGCAATTTCTGAGACCTGGCTCCACTCAGGTATTTTTAATAACGAGATAGAACTTGCAGGGTATAGTTTATTAAGGCAGGATAGGAAAAACAGTTGGGGAGGGGGTATTGTTATATGTGAAAGACACTTTAGGACCCTACCAGCTGCTATTAGCTAAAAATGTGGAAGGCGTTGATTGTTTAGTTATAGAGCTGTTAAAAATAAAATGAATAGTTGGTATTTTTTACGCTCCTCCCAAAACTAAAACAAGTACGTTTGATGTCCTGGCTGACATACTATTAGAAAAAATAGGAGATCAGTGTGTGTTAGAGGAGATTTTAATGCAAATTGGGAGCAATGTAGGGGAAAAAGTTAAAAATCAGTTTGGAAGTTTTGGGTTTACGACAACTAATCCATCAACCAATGAGGAGCTTAAATAACAGAACCTCTGGATCTATTTTGGACCTGTTTTTTGTTTCACATGACATAAGAGCAGAGGGTTGTAAAATCCGTCCATTAAATTTGGGGGATCATAACCCAATTCATTGTACTTTAATTATGCAGGGAGTCCAGGGAGGTAGAAAACAGGACCACTGGGTACGAGATCTGAGGAGGTTTAGTGCAATATCTTTTAGGAATAGCCTTAGTAATTTTAATTGGACTAGAGTGTACTTAATCCCCGATTTAAACCTAGCCATTCAGGAATTCACCAATTCCTTTTTGGATATTGTTCAACAGTATGCCCCCAAGATAAAAAAAAGAGTAACAACAAAAAAGATGTCCCCTGGCTCAACGAGCACCTAAAAACTCAGTTACATATAAGGAACAGAGTATGGAAGAATGCTAAAAAAACTAAATCAGTGGAGGACTGGAATACGTTTAAACATTGGTGGAACAAATGTAAACGAGCGACAGTCTTAGCCAAAAAAAAGGTATTATCAAAATACTTTTAATAAGGTGCAGGACCCAAATACATTTTGGAAGAATATTTCTGATTAAAAAAATCCCTGATAAAATCTAAAAATCCTATTAATCTACTACAGGGGGATAGGTTGGTTGATGACCCATTAGAGGCTGCTAATCTATTAAATTATTATTTTAAGGAATTACCTGATCTAAAAATTCCTAAATTGAAGGCTACCTGTTTTGAACAACTAAATTTGGCTACTTCCAGGACCAACAATAGAGGATTTAAACTTAGCACAGTTGAGGTGAAAGATGTAATTAAAGAATTAAAAAGCCTGAAAGTGTCAAAAAGTGGTGGAATAGATGGCATTGACACTAGGTTCTTAAAGTCAGGTGCTGACATAATTGCCCTGATAGTTACATATTTCTATAATTGGAGTATAAACTCTTCCTGGTGCCTGAATTCTATAAAAATGGAGGAAATTGTTCCCATATATAAAGGTGGGGACACTACACTTCCCTCTAATTATAGACCTATCACTTTACTCCCTATTCTTTCGAAGATACTGGAGAAGCTGGTAAATTACCAGCTTGGCCAGTACCTTGAACAAGAGGGGATTATACCAAAGTATCAATATGGGTTTAGGAAGGGTAGGTCCACGAACACCACCCTAATTGACTTCAAAAAGCTGGTGGCAATATCACTAAACAAGGGTAAATGCACTGGGGCAGTGTTCGTGGACCTCAGTAAGGCTTTCGACTTGGTGCAGCATGAGACCTTGCTGCAGAGGATGTTCAGTATGGGGTACAGCAAGAAACCCTGTTGTGGTTTGAGTCCTATTTATCAGAAGGTAAGCAACGTGTACTGTGTGGGACCGCTGTCTCAGGTCTGGTGGATTTAGAAAGAGGTGTACCACAGGACTCTATTTTGGGCCCTGTACTATTTAATATTTATGTAAATAGTCTTGTAACCCAGACGACAAGCACTGAGATCAGGCTTTATGCAGACGATATAGTCCTAGTTGCATCTGCAAATAATCCAGAGGACCTGAGACAGTGGCTCCAGACAGATTTCTCCTTTATGGAGACATGGGTGAGGGACACTAGCTTTATAATAAGCATAAAAAGATCAGTGCATGACATTCTCTGTGGGTACTCAAGTAAAAAAGAACATCTCAGACTTGCAGATAAATTTTTCTGATGGGACAAAGGTCCAGAATGTGACTACTTATAAATATTTAGGAGTCCTTATTGACTTTTGGCTCTCCTTTTCAGAACACATTTTGCCACAAACTACAAAAGTTAGTCAAAGGTTGGGAGCTCTCCAAAGAATGTCTGGATGTTTGTCTAGGGATATTAGACCTAGATTGGTAAAGCAATTATTATTACCTATATTAGAATATGGATCTTCACTTTACATGTATTCCAACCAGACGTTTCTGGTCAGAATAGACCAATTGTATTACAGGATGGGGAACTACATATTAAGAAAAGGATATGGGGTACATCATCACTGTTTAGTTTTTCAGGAACTTGACTGGTTGCATCCAACAGCACGGAGGGAGTATTTGTGGTCAGTGGTTTGCCATGGATTAATTCATCCTAATAAAAATAAATTGCACCCATTAACATATTTAGTTCAACTGAGAACAGATCCAACATATTCACCCAGATTAAGGAAATCATCTAGGAAGGTATCTACAATTAGAAGTATGAACAGGATTGGGGATATGACACTCCAGAATGGTTTGGCAAAAAATTGGAACAAATTACTGTTTGAATTAACTGAGATCGTAGATTTGCACAAATTTAAATTTAAATTGCATAATTATTTGAAGGCTCAATATCATTGTTTTAGATAATTTGTTCATTGTTTTATGTTCCATGTATGTAATCATTATTTATTATGTATGACTTTTGTATTGATTTGTCATTAGTAACTTTTAGATAGAAACCACAGGAATTTGTTGTTAATGGGTTTTTTTCTCCAACAAATCCGCCTGTATAAAAATAACATTTTTATCAATCAATCAATCAATTAAGATGCAGGGCCCTTTGGGCCCTGTGCCAGTGGAAGACTCCATCCACCTACGGAAGTGCAGTAATGGATGTCAAGAATTCATGGAACTGTCTGGTGGGCTGCTGTATCACAGGGTCCTCTGGTCCCTGTGCTTCTATGTGGCCGCAGATATGGACACACAGGGCAGAGTCCATTTGCAAGTCAATGCACAGGGCCCTCTGCCACCCAGGGTACAGAGATGCAGGACTTTATGCCAAGAGAAGAGTTGTCGTCACTATACAGTACTCAGACACATGTGGGCAATCCTGCAGTTTTCATTCCCTGGCTGAGGGGGGTGTTGCATAACAGCACCCCACCCTCACTCCATGTAGTTGGGTCACTGAGCTCACTCCTGAACTCAGTTCACCACCAAATGATCACAAAGCATACCTGCTGGGGTGAAGACTGGTACTATAGAGAAAGTTTCTTAATAATTATATAACTTTTTTTTATTTGGACCTCAAATTTTCAAGATAGTCGTTTTACGACTCCACTTATAAATGCAATATGTGCCATCTATAGTATATTGTCCGAAACGTCATTTTGCACCACACATGTGAAAACACGTCCCATCCATCCTTTAAAAAAATTACATCAGTCACGTTTATGAGGTGGTATGGAAAAATGGCTACATAGAAAGTTTAGAATTAGAATACTGAAAATGACTGAAGTTATGGCCGAACGTTGAAATACTGCAACACTCACTCATAACCTAGGCATTTTACCATATCTGTATACCAAATTTTCAGCATAGCATTCTTATTAGCCCACTTCATGGACCCCGTAGGTAAACTTTTTCAAATCCAGGCCAAAATGTTGTTCTGCTCCACAGGTGCAAAACCACATTTTTGTCAGGATTTGAAACATGACAGCTGTCACGTTCATGAGGGGTGTGAAAAAAATGCCTACGTTGAAAATATGTGGTCAAAATATTGAAAATGACCAAAGTTACGAGTAAGCGTAGAAAAGTTTCTACAAATGCTTATGAACTTTGTTATTTTTATATATTTTGACCCCAAATTTTCAACATAGCCTTCTTATGACCCCACCTCATGAACGATAGTGGTGAACAGTTTCAAATCCTACCCATAAGGTAATTTTGCAAAGCAACCGTGAAATCGGTTTTGGGCCAGATTTACATAATTCCACCACAACTGGTCATACGGTGAGGTCCCAAAAAGGCCATGTTGAAAATTTAATGTACAAATATGTAAAAATAACACAGTTATGAATGAAAGTTCAAACCCCACTGAAATACATTAAACCGGACTTACCTTAGTTTCTCATATGGCAGCTGCCGGTTCCAGCAGCAAGATGTGTCTTTAACTAAAGAGTGGCTATACATCACGGGATATGTTCAAGTGAGCAAAGATGTAGGGGAGGTGTGGGGTGGCCGGTGCTGAGTGGGAAGTCGGGGTGGTATGTGTGTGTGTATGGGGGGATCAGCTTGGCGAGGGACCATTTTCTTTTTTACACATTTAAAAACAAGCTCTGGCAGAGCCACTACAACTGTAAATGCATTAACTAGATAAGGGTGTTTCATGGGCTTAAATATAAACATGAATTGCTGCTGCATACACTAGCTGAATCAAAGTACGGTACACTGAGAAAGGGCAGATATAAAAATAATGCCACCGTCTGTATTACAGTTACCTATATGTTTCACATTTTATTCTATGCACTCTTACAGCAATCAACTCAACAGAACCAGGCCATCATATACATGAAGGTACTGTACCTTAATTGCAAACACTGCTGAGACAGTATGTTGTGACAAGGTGGAAGATAAACACAATGTTGAGACATGTTTTTGAAGACATTTGATGTGTTTAACTGATTTTTTATGTTGGCTCGTGCTTGCGCTCCAGCCAACATATTACAGTAGTAGCAGATTTGGAGGTGCAGTCATTGTGGGCGAATGCAGGGTACGCATCAGTAGGTGCATCCCTCATTCTCCAATAAGCCAGCATGCAGGCGCTGACACCAGCTGTACGTAAAGTGGCCACCAGATCTAAGAAAAGTTCTGCTGCAATGAGAGGCAAGCTCGTCATGAGGCTGCACACTAACACACCTCCCGACGTGCCTTTCCTGGTGAAGCATTTCAATAAACATGGCAGCACTGATTGCTGCCATGCACAGTGCCGATTTCAGGGGTTCCCAATCCCCCTGTCGGCATGCCCCAACACACTTCATTTGCCGACAGGGGAGCCCACTCCCCATTGGCATAATGCCCCCTCCCTCCCATTTCACATGTGTGCCAAGGAGGTGCCCAATCCCCCTCGGCATCAAGTGCCGTCTCCAAACAGTCTTTCTTTGCCAACAGGGAAGCCCACTCCCCATTGGCATAATGCCCCCTCCCTCCCATTTCACGTGTGTGCCAAGGAGGTGCCCAATCCCCCTCGGCATCAAGTGCCATCTCCAAACAGTCTTTCTTTGCCGATGGGGGGCCCAATCCCCATCGGCTTTAGTCTCCCCTTCCCGGTTTAATTTTCTGACAGGGAGCCCACTCCCCATTGGCATGTCCCCCCCCCCATCTGTTGTGTGCAGAGTGGGGTGCCCAATCCTCCTCGACTCTTGTCCACCCCTTCACCTTTGGCATGTGCCAATGGGGGTGCCCGATCTGCCGTCAGCTTCAGCATCCCCCTCAAAACACTCAGGTGGCATGTTGGGAGCCCACCCCAGTGTGCCAAATGCCCCTGTAAAAAAAAAATTGTCCCGCGATGTATTTTTTTTTAAACCTGTAAATCAGAAAACAGTCCCTCACAGACTGTCCTGCTCCTTCCCTCAACCCGCACCTACCCTCTGCGTACCCCACCTCCTCACAACCCCCCTCACCCCATACTTGCCTCCAGAGCCCGGCGCAATGATCTTCGGTGGACCAGGAACATGTCTGCACTCCTCAAAGCCGACCGTGAACTGAAGAAATGCCGGTAAGCTGCATAATGGCATAAACATGGTTTTTTCAACTTTGGTGCATACGTATCTCACCCATTTTAGGGAATTTTGGCACCAAATTTTCAACATGGGGTTACTGGGACTCCACCTCCTCATGAATTCAGTTACTGTCATGGAAGAGTCTGGTCCCAAAGGTGATTTCGCGGTCACTGCGTGAAATCACCCTTCAGGACCAATTAACAAAATGACAGTGCCACTGTTCATGAGGGGGGCTTTCAAAAAGCCTATGTTGCAAATTTGGTGGCAAAAATCCAAAAAATGCCTGTTTTACAAGCGTGTGTTGTGCAGTTTCCATGCACACTCATAACTTCGTGAATTTGTAACATTTTCACTCCAGATTTTCAACATTGCCATTTTCCCACACCTCCTTATGAACAGTACAGCTGTCATTTGACGTATCCTGGCTGAAATGTGTTTTTGCACGTCTGGCGCAGAATAGCCCTGTCGCTGTGTGAAACAAGTTTTCAGGACAGTTTGACAAAATGACAGTGACACTGTTCATGAGCAGAAGTCCTAAAATGCCTATGTTGAAAATTTGGTGACTAAAGTCCATAAAATGACTGTGCTACAAGCAAGCATTCTGCAGTTTCCACACACCCTTGTAACTTCACAAATTTGCAATATTTTCTTGCCAGATTTTCAACACTGGCATTTTTTCACACCTCCTTATGAACAGTACCGCTGTCATTTTTCACATCCTGCCCGAAATGTGTTTTCACACCTGTGGCGCACACTGGCATGGTCGCTGTGGGAAATCAACTTTTAGGACAGATTAACAAAATCACAGTGCCACTGTTCATGAGGGAAGGTCCCAAAATGCCTATGTTGAAAATGTGGTTAAAAAAATCCCAAAAATAATTGACTTGCGGACGTGCATAGCGCAGTTTCTATGCATGCTCATGACTTCACCAATTTTTCATATTTTAACTCCAGATTTTCAACGTTGCCATTTTTTTTTTACACCTCCTCATGAACAATACAGTTGTCATTTTTCACATCCTGCCCAAAATGTGTTTATGTACCTGTGGTGCCAACTGGCCCACTCGCTGTGCAAAATCACATTTCGGCTAACAAACTGACAGTGCCGCTGTTCATGAGGTGGGGTCACAAAAAGCCCATGTTGATAATCTGGAGTGAAAATACCAACACACGCCTACAGCGTTAGGGTTTCCAACTGTAACATCCCACCCTGCAGAGACTGACAGGTGTCAGGGGTGTGACTTGGGATCATCAGCTGTAATGCTCCCACCATTCCATCCCCACCCACACCCTGCAGCCAGTGACAGGCATCGAGGTGTGCCTTGGACTGTTCAGCCCCAAAGTTCACCCCATTTCTTCTATACTGCACCCACCTCAGTGTATTTCCTTATGGAATGGGGTAAGTATAAGGCCCAAAGACCCCAAAGCACACCACGACACTTGTCAGTGTCTACAGGGTAGGGTGAGGTAAAACAGCATGAGCGTTATAGCTGATAACCCAAAGGCACACCCCAAAGCCTATCACTCTCTGCAGGGTGGGTGTGGGGTTGGCGTCAGTTCAATACTTCACTGCCACTCCTATTATGTGTCTCTAACTCCTGCACTACCAATGCCAATGCCAGCGAGACAACATTCTCATTCGGCACTGACAAATGCTTGTTTAGAGATTGCTATACAGTTCACATACATATTCAGTATAATATAAAAGTGCACATATCCAAATGTGAATGTAAACCATACACATTTTATTACAAGTTGTTCTCTTGAAAGAAGATCTTACTGTACAAGCTCTAAAAATCGACGTTCGTTAAAAGTAAACTGGAGTAGGTGTGTTACTGAAGGTATTGCATAGATAATCTTTTATTGCTGCTCCACCCCAGGCACACACAATATGAAAATCAACAACCCCTTGATATGAAGCAAAGGGAATTAATTAGTACAAGGACAGAAACAAGTAGGAAACTGAGTAAGTGGATAGACAAGCACGAGTATGTTAAGTCAAGTAACATTTCAGAAAGTCTCACTATTATAATTCATGTTTTACAAATGCATCTGCACAGTTGACAATTTTTGTAAAAAAATAATAACGAGAGTTATTCCACATATTTCCACAGGTGCCACACATGCAGGTGGAGAGATCTGAGGCCCAGATGCACCAGTCTGCCCTGCTCCTGAGTCAGAAAATCATGGCGGAGAGGCAGAGGTACTGGGGGTTATATCAATAGCTGCTGAAGCAGAGGGAACCAAATCTGATGAGGCCAAAATGGGCTATTAAAATCATGTAAGCCCCTTCTGCCTGTGGCTTCAGGAGAACCCTCTGAAGCACTGGGATGGGAGGAAAAACATACAAGAACTTCCCTGTCCGGCAAACAGACAGCACATCTCACCAGACCAGTAAGCAAAAATTGGGTAGTTTTACGCTGGATGGGAAGACAAAGAGGTCTATCTCCAGCCAACCCCACAGATTGAATAAGCTTTCAACCACCTCTTAATTTAGCACCCACTCATGAGCCCTGACAGTGGTGTGGCTGAGACTGTCTGCCAGGATGTTGCTGACACCTGGCACATGGACAGCAGTCAGGCGGAGGTCGTGCTGGACTGCCCAGTACCACACTTGCATCACCTCCCTGCATAGAGGGTACGAGCGAGTGCCTCCCTGTTTGTTCAGGTACCTGACCACAGACATATTGTCAGTCTGAATCAGAAGTGTCCCCGGACATAGTAGAGGCTGGAAGGCCTGGAGGGCATACAGTACTGCCCTCATTTCTAACACACTGATGTGTAGAGAGGCTTCCAGCTGAGACCATGTTCCCTGGGTCTGATGGTCTCCCCAGCCTTGACAGGAAGCATCCATTGTAAGGTTCATGGTAGGAGCAGGGGGTTGAAAGGAGAACCCCTGTGGAGTGATTGGACAACTCCTGCCACCAAAGAAGACCCCTCTTCATGTACCCTGTGGTCCAGGTTGTCCAGCCACTGATCCCATTGGACATGAAGAGTCCATTGGGTCACCCTCATATGCAGACTGGGTAGAGGAACTGTAGGGATCACAACTGCCATCAGCCTGAGAAGACGGAGGATTGACAGGGCTGTGGTCCAGCTTGAGTTGGCCACTAATCTGGCCTGTTCCTGCAGGGTCTCCACTCTGTCCAATGGGAGACCCTGCCCTGGACCGTATCCAGCACCGCCCCAAATGAACTGTAGGCACTGGGAGGGGAGAGGTGGTACTTGGGATAGTTGACTGTTATTCCAAGTCTAGAAAAGAGGTCCAGGGTGAAGGAGAGTGTTTCCCTCAGACTGCTCTGCGATGGGGCTGATAGAAGCCAATCATCCAGATACAGGCACAATTAGATCCCTCTGTGGCATAGGGGGCGCAGCCACCACTGCTAGACACTTGGTAAAAACCCAAGGTGCTGAGCCTAGGCCATAAGGGAGAGCCTTGAACTGGTAAAGTTCCTCCTGGAAGGCAAACCGAAGAAAGTGGCGGTGGGCCTGGAAGACAGAGATGTGCAGGTAAGCATCCTGCGTGTCCAGCACACAAAGCCAATGGCTCTTGTGGAGCAGGGGTAGAAGTCCCTGGATGGTGAGCATGCAGAACCTCTTGTACTCGATGTACAGGTTGAGCATGCTGAGGTCCAAGATGGGTCTTAGGTCGCTCGTCTTTTTGAGCACCAGCAAGAAATGGAAGTAGTACCCTCTTCCTATCTGTGCCAGAGCCACGGGCTCTATGGCTGACTTCTGTAGAAGAGCCTGAATCTCATCCCCTTTCAGGGACAGGTGCCTTGGAGGATAATGGGAGAGGTCTGGGGGGGGTTGTCCAGAGACCTGTCTATGAACTCTATGGTGTGACCTCTTGATATTAACTGAAGGACCCAAGAGTCTGTGGTTATGTCCTGTGACCCCGGAAGATGGAGGGCAAACCCCACTGGTTCCCCTAGAGGATCTGGATAAGGCAGGATGGTCCACCACAAGTCAGGAGGCCAAAGGGAGGGAGGGAGTCGGCAGCTCCTCCAGGGGGCTTCTGGGACTTGACAGGGGAGCAGGGGTTCCTGTTGCTGGATACCAGCATTTGGCCTGGCGTTTGGCAGGGGCCTCTTTAGTCTGGTGTCACTGTTGCCGAAGAAAAGGCTGTTAGCCTTTTTAACTCCCTCGGTACATAAAGCGGACATCACGGATGGATTTACCACAGTCCTGCAAGTCAGAGATAATATCTTTCCTTAGCGTCATCTCCAAATAAAAGGGATCCCATAAAAGGGGCATCCAGGATGGAGGTCTGGACGTCTTGTGCCAGGTCAGCAATCCTGAGCCATGAATGTCGCCTAATGCAGACAGCAGTGGCTGTGGTGCGAGCAACTAAGTCTACTGTGTCATAAGTGGCCCAAAGGGCATGACGACAGAAGATTTTAGCCATTCTTACTGTCTTGGCAATCTCGGCCTTAAGCTCCTGCTCCTGGATGGCTTCCAGCTTGGACTCGAGTGAGGCCAGGGAAGATTTCTGATAGGAAACCATATGAGCCACATAATTAAGGGACCTGAGCGCGCAAGTGGAGAAGGAATGGATCTTGCGACTGAAATTGTCCTGCTGCTTAGCCTCCTTATCAGGAGGAGACATGCTTAAATGTTAGGTTTAGAGGACTGGTCGTGGGCAGCCATGATAACAACCGAGTCTGCATTAGGATGGCCAATAAGATGTGTGACTCCATCTGGGGGTGGTACACCCTGTCTGCCTTTTTTGAAACAGCCGGAATGGAGGAAGACTGTTGCCAGATAGTGGATGTCAGGTCTTCATGGGGGCCCAGTCCAAGACAGTATGGGCATAGGTGCTGTGTCAGTCATGTCTAGCTGCTCTGCAAGCCTTTTCCATTTTGGATCCTATTCCTGGATAGCCCAGCCACAGGCATTTTGTATCATTATGAGGAGTTCTGCAAAGGAAGGGTCCTCTGGTGGGGACTTCGGGGACTCCTTAGGCTGAGGCTGTATAGGTGTATGTGTACCAGAGCTGGAGAATAAGTCAGAGTCAGAGTCCGAAGAGTGCCTGCTGGGGGTCTAAATCCTTTTTAAAGGAGTGTCCTGGGTTTTATCCCAGACCTGGTGTCTAGAGGAGCCTTCTCCGGAAAGGTGGGAATCCACAGGAGAGGCTTATCTAGGGGTCGGAAAGGAGGCAGGAGTAGAGGCCACCACTGGTTTCTGACGGTCAAGCTCTGAGGCTAGTTGAGTCCTGTCCTCCTGAATCAGGGTCTGAAACACTGCCTGGATATCAGCCTGATGCTGCTGTGAAGGCAGAGGCTGATGCTGAGGAGGAGGTAGTATAGGAGGAGGCTGGTATAATAACCCAGCATCTGATATTGAGGATATCCATGAGTCTGAAAGCCAGAAGGAGCATACCCTTGATTAGACATAGCCCGGCATCTGGTACCACGGTACATAATGGGGTTGGTGACCAGGAATTGGATATCCCGGCAAAGGGTACACTGGGTACTGTGGGGGAGGATAGCCTGGAACGTTGCCCATAGGTCCAGCTGGAGGCAGAACTGAAGGCTGGACCTTTGAATGGGCTGGCACAGATCAGGCCCAGGAATGTCTGGCACTGGAAGATTCTGTGCCTGGGGGTCTGATTGAAGGCCATCCAGCATCTGATGAATGTCCGGAGTGCCAGGGACCTGACCCTGCGAAGGGCCACATGGTGAAGGGTCACTTGGCATCGGGGTGTGGGCAGAACCTGATGGAAGACCCACCGTTGTCTGGGAAGTCAGTGCCCAAGATGGTGGAACCTGGTTGTCCATGGGGGCTTGGGTTGAGGCAGTCCCAACGGCAGGTCCCCAGAGGGATAAACAATAGACCCAGTGGGTGAATCATGAAGAGACTAACTGGGCGAAGGAGGTGGAACCTCCGGATTAGTGCACACCTCCGGCTCTTGATCTTCAGGCAAGCCCAGAGGGTCTGGTTGTGTCAGTGACAGCGAGGAACCCCCAAAAGACTGTTGCATGTCTAGCAGCTGGCTCAGCTTGACGTTGAGGGTATACTATGACCCCCAATGGGGCAGCCCCAGCTGTGTGGTCCCCAGAGGAACCGGGGAGCAACTTATCAGCCACGGCAGTGTAGACGTCAGAAGAGCTAACGTCTGACATATCGGCCTGGGCCATGCTGACAACAGCGGAGCTCGAGTCCAGTTTACTGGTGATGACCGTACGCTCCTCAGTGGGGCTGGAGGGCGACTGATTGACCTGGCTGCTGGTGATAGACCCCGAAGAAGATATGGGCCTAAGGAGCACAATAGGGGTTCCATCGTCCAAGAAGAGCCCCGACTGCACCGTAAGTAAAGCAGGCAGGGAGGCCATGGTCTAATCCACCGGAGCAGTAGGAGACCTGGCAGTAGGGGTACCTACCAAACTGGAGGCCCCTCTGGTGTCAGTGGTGCCCGATTGTTGCCATAAAGTGGATGGAGACCTATCCCAGTCTCGGTGCTTCCCTTTGTACTTTTTCTTCTTTTTGGGTTCTGGCGTTGGAGAAGATTTTTCCCACAGATTCTGCAGCTTCTTTTCCATCAAAGCTATGCAATTCTCCAGCAAAAGGGGTTCTAGCTTTTCCTGGTGCCTAATCCATATGGCCTGGTTGAAGGATTGGCAGGGCGCACAATCCTTGACCCAGTGTTTGGGGCCGTGGCAGATCATGCAGCGGGAATGCTCACTAGGATGCAGAATCTGGGTGCCGCAGGACTTGCACTTCTTCTTTTCGACGCATCACCCAACTGTTTATGTTCCTGAATTGTACCTCCAACTATATCCCATGCTGTAAATTTGTCACTGTTATTTATTTGCTTCCCTTTTCTTCTGTATATCCCTCAAGATCTCTGTATTAGACCTGTTTATGTCAGACATGTGTATACTGTGTTTTACTATGTAATTGTTTGACCTAGTGTTCTGTTTCCTTTTTATGCTAAACTGGACATTTGTGTAAATGGGCATTTTTGCTCACACACCTTTCAGTATAAAATAAAGGTTGACTGATTAAAAACTGGACTGACAGACCTGAACCATAGCAGTTCTGTAAAAAACAAACTGGCCATACCGGGTGCAACTTGCACAAATACTGCTGGTCTGGTCACTCTGGTTACTCCAACTTTTACGTATCTGGTCTGTTCCTGGAAGTCTGTTTTCAACCCTTCCTTGACATGACTGAAAACGGAACCATCAGGATTAGATCAGATAGGTAAAAGCCAGACCAGATCATCTGGAGTGAGTAGATCAGCAATATTTGCACAATCTGTGCCCAGTCCAGATTTTACAGCTCTGGTCTGGGTCTGGTCTGGTGATCTAATTTTTACCTATATCCCACTGCATGTGGCTTAGTGACATACTGTACAGATGGATGCAGAGTCTAACCTATTGAAGGTTGAAGTTTCAGAAAACCATTATGTTAAAAATACCAAGACTCACTCCCCCACCCCCAAGTCACATTTAGTCCTCTACCAAAGTCATGCTTAAATATTGGTGGTTCTACATCCACACTATTAAGCATTTGATGCCATCATGTCTCTTCTGCTGCCATGAGTGCCCCATCCATGAAGTCCCATTCTGCTTGTGGCAGCACCCCCCCCCCAACCACGTAATTTTCCAGGGTGCAGCTCTTTACACCACATCAACTAAATTATTGCTAAACATCTTATTTTTAACATTTTTTTGATACATTTTTGTTTTAGTATATCCATGGTCAGCAAAAATTAATTTGTAAAAGAAAGCAACCCCCCCCACACACACACACATTTATCAGTTCATTTAATCACAATACAGCATGGTATGAACTGATCAGATTCTATGTGTAACCTAAGTCAAACAAAAATTAGACACACACACACCTACCTATTTGCAAGTGAAGCAAATGTGGTTACTATCATTCAGTTGTAAACATCTATAGTCACAAATTGCTGGATAAGAACATTCAGTAGACTATAAACAGTAGCCCAGAACTGCCTGCCTGAGAAAATGAAGTTGGTGTATTATTTGGAAACAGGCAACACTGGGACTCTTGCTATAGAATGTCCTACAAAGTAGCAGAACGACTGCTCTTAGGATGGTGGTTTCAAATGGCTTAATGAGGTGTTCATATGGGCTTAGGGGAACAGCAGAGCTTATGTGTTATGCAGAAAGCTACAAAAAGTGTTTAACCCATTCTACTTCCAATCGCGTTCTATGATGTATGTACTATCCATTGATTATCTGACACAGAATGACTGTCAGAAGATGATGAGTTAACTTTCTGTGGGCTCAATTAACTCCTCAAGCCAGAGGAAAAATAATGCTGTACAGCTTCCTATACACACACAGGCAGTGTAGCAATGAGGCTTCAGCAGAGGAATCAATTTTTAACACTCTCATTATGTTGTTTGCTAGCAAAAATGACATCAGCCCTATTCTGAATGCAAAACGCCTGTTGGGCTATGCCCACAGTTGTAAAAATCAATGAAGGGTGTTTTTCTTTATTTCAGGGGTTGTTTGTGACACTGGGGACTGGGCACCCCAATGTCAGGCTACTGTTCAGCAGCATCAGATGTGGGCACCTCGGTACTGCCATGTACATTATGGGAATGGGGGTGGGAGACCTAGAGAGGAGAGTGGTCAAGAGAAGCAGTATCGGGGTGGGCAGCCCAGTCCATTTATATTAAAAATTTAAAAATACATACAGCAGTACTGGGAGAGGGCAACCTGGTCTGCATAACAAATATTTAAATGAGCTAGCGATAGATAGATAGACAGACAGACAGACCAACCGATAGAACAAACAGGGGATTGTTGGGTCACTGCTTCAACTGAAGCCAGCAGCATGACTCCAGCTGCAGCTTCAGCAGTCAAGAAATTGCCACTGTTCTCATACAGAGAATGCAAGTGAATGGCTCCTCTTGCTAAGCTGAGCACATTGGATTTTGGGGTGCCCCGAAACGGTATTTCTAGACATTATTTAAAAAAAAATCTATCTAAACGGGTTCTGTTTAGCTAGGTTCAGGTGTTTGTTTGTTTTTTAATTACACCACTTTTCCATGTTTTTCAGTTTGGGGAAAACAAGATGGCAGATGTCACAACACAATTTTTTTTTTGTGCTGCGAGAAGCAACTGGTGGGAAAACAAAAAGGGCCTTGTGACATGGAACGTTTCAGGTTGTATCAGAACGTTATCCAAAAAACCCTACTGAGCATGCTGAGAACAGCAAAAAAGCACAGCTCTAAATCCTTAAAACTTAGGAATCATTTAATATTTATGAAACCTTCCAAAGGCAATACCTTGGCACAGCATACTTCTACCCTAAACATTTTGGAAAGGAATTCCATTCTGTGTAGGCTGTATGTGACAGTAAAACCAAAAACCCATGTTAAGTGTAGGAAAAATATTAAACATCTACAGGAAAATGACACAGGCAGATCTCAGAAACCACACTAGCTGCCATCATGAAACTTTCCACATACTTTTACCCTCCCTAGTAGACAATGCATCAAAATGTCAGCTAATTTCATCAAACTCTGCCAAAGCTATTATGGTGCAAAGTTAAGGGTTTAATGTAGAACCTGTTGGTCAACCCTAACTATACTGGTGCTACCACACCCGTTTATTTATTTTTTTTACTGAAACTTGATTACCAGGAAAGGCACACTGGGTCAAGGCTTGTTTCCAGGTGCGAAGGGAAATAGAGAAAGAATATACAGAATAGGCAAAATATACAAAGTATACATGGTAGAAAAATGGCATAGTAGAAAAATGCAAGCTGCAGCAAAAATACAAAAATTAAACAATAAATGCAATACAGTAAACAGTGTACAGGCTAGTACATCAAAACTAAAGCACTGGTACACAAACACTAAGGCTAAGTACAGGAGAGTAGAATGAGAAAACGTAACCATCACCAAGGCGGGAGCAGCAAGGTTAGCAAGAGGTTTAAGCTGGCGTTAAGGGGGAAAAAGGGAAGGGGAGACGCAGAGGATAGGAAGGATATTGTTTCAGATGGAAGGAAAACATGAAGAGAAAGTAGATTTCCCATCAGCAGATCTGGAACTTGGAATGAAGAAAGTGCAAGAGTCATATGAATAGAGGAGAGGAGAGATAGGAGGTCAGAGAGTCAAACCCTATTATATATAGCCTAAATACATATAGTCTCATAGTTTTTGCTGCATGATACTCCACTGAGAACTAAATTTGTAGTGCTTTACACTAAAGGAAGTAGGCATCCAGGGACATCCCCAATATTGTAACTACAACTATGAATTACAACATAAAAAGTGTATGGAATGTCTGTGAATTACAAGGACCATATATTACAACAGAGATAAACACAAGTAAAGACGGCGGTAACAACAAATCCTTGCTAGGTGTCTAATGGTGTGTGTGTGTGTGTGTGTGTGTATACAAGTACTGTACAGTACCAATTAATAAACAATTATGAAGTGGGAGAACTCTGCCTCTATTATACAAACTGCTCCCAAAAGTTGTGGCTGTGAACCAATGGTACAGGGTCAGTGCCAGGAAAGGGCTCAGCCAGCCCCAAACATATGCAGAGTTTCAAGGTTCCCGCACTCGTACGCAACACGCACAAGACCACTCAAACTTCAAACGTAAAGTGCTAATGCAGAGTTTATCGGTAAAGTGCAAACACTCGAGCTGTAGCCAAAACCCCAGCACTTTGGCTTTACAGATTCCATCGGGGGAGGGGGGTGTAGCAAAGACTGTAATTACATTATTTAAATAACTTCATCAATTAGTCACATCATAAAAAATATGTGAAGTGATTACAAACAAAATTCTCTGAGATTAATAAACAACATACATACAAATTCCATTCAGCGCAAGATCAAAAGCACAATATATTATCTAACACTTAAATTAATCATATTCCAAATATGTAAACCAATCCTGCAGCAATAAATACAAGTTCTCCATATATGAAAAAGAAGTAAATAAAAAAAAAAAAAGGAAGAGAAGCTCCTTAGCCCTTTTTCATGTGATCACCCGTTCACAAGTTCCCAATTATCCCATCTAGCGGATTTGATAATTTTGAACATAAAAAGAATGGCAGAAGGCAGCCTCAGCATGCCCCACGAGGTCTGTTGAGATTATAATCAAAGAGGATGTAAGTAAACATGCAGCCTTAACACCATTAATGAAAGAGGCAAAGGGAGAAGTATTAAAACTGAAAACAGAGCCCAGATTCAAAGAACTAGATTCTCAACTGCAGACACGACTTAATAAATATGAGAAGGAACTGATCAGTGAAAAAGCAGAAAAAAACTTAATATGGACCAAGATTACTACAACAACGGATGAGTGCTAGAGTGGGGAAAAAGATGTGGGAGGAGTAGAAGCAGATTGAGGATAAGATTTCCAAACAGGAATAATCATGCAAATGAAAATAAAAGTAATAGCAAAGACGGTGATGTTTTTTTACAAGAGCAAGACCGAGAACCCCTGACGACACATGTAACAGGAAAAGAAAAACAAGGAGGGACAAAAGAGGGGGCAAGAACTGAAACAAAACAAAAAAGGGTTTTGAAGAAGAAGGTACAGCAAAAGAGCTGCAAGTGATTAATCTCTCTACTAAAGAACTAACAGAAAACAAGTACAGCGAACTTAAAAAGGGTCTCTCATTCATACCCACTCCTCCACTGAACCCCCTTCCAGGTAAATGTCGACCTACACAAGTTTTTTTTTTAAATTAAATTGAAGTGTCACTTTAACAAGAATAATACAACAACAAACATTATGGTATATTCAGATGTGTCTGCAGTTCCACAGGAAGACACTGACATTCTTCTTAATGAAATTACTGAGACTGACATGGCTCAGCCAGAGAGGGAGTTGAACAATGAGACCTCTGTGGATATAACAATTCAGGGCACAGGTGTTTTAGATGCCATAAAGTCTTGGTACGTAATCTGGATCTTGAAGCTGCTGATGGAGGAACTGATATTAATGTAGCACTGAAGTACGGGATCAAAAATTAGAGGATTCTGCTCTTTAAACCGAGCTCTACCTTTTTTCCTAACACCTACAGCCCAGCCATTCCTATGTTTGAGAAGGTAGTAATGAAACAAGTTAATGGACTTAAGTTTCTCAACCTAAAGGTAATAACCTAACGAGGGCAGAACGTGAGATACTTTCTGAATTATGCACATGCAAAAACATTATTATAAAACCCACTGACAAAGGTGGTAATATAGTGGTCCTAGATAAGGACCACTATAAGAGAATAGTAATGTCATTGCTGAAGGATTTAAATAATTACAGAAAGTTACCAGAAAACCCTCTTAATGTTTATAAAAAATAACTGTACCATTTATTACATGAGGCTTTATTAGATAGTGTGATTTCTGAAAGTGAGTATGATTACATCTGGAAAGAATGTCCAGTTACTCCTGGGTTTTACATCCTTTGGAAAATTCATAAGAACCTGACAGATCTTCCTGGGAGACTTATGGGGCCCGATTCTCAAAAGGTTATGTCTGGCGTAACTTGACTTGGGCCCAAAAACATGGTGCAAGTAGCAAGTTACGCCAGCAGTTGCAACATATGGTATTCTGCAAAGCAGCCTGCGACATGCCACAGGCTGCTTGCGCCAAAGTGGACTTATGCTAGTTACACCCTAAACCCCCACAACATGGCGCTAGGGGGTTTACAGCAGCTGTTGAGCCCTATTCTGGAAGGGCAGCAACAAAGTCCTCAATGTTGCATTTCTGCAAGACCCACCCCGGTGGACAGCCACCAATGCAAAGTTACACCAGCAAATAACTGGTGCAACCTGCCCCACTGGGGATGTGTGCAGACGGCCCGATCCCTCAGTCTCTGCCCCACCAGACAGTCCTGCAGGCAGGGGTTCAGTTAATTTATTTTCATTGGAAGTCTAATACTTCCATGAGTCAAAATCTGGAAGTCATTCCAATTTTTTGGAAGTCACAATACTTCCCCGATCCCACAATTCAGAAACCAATATTCTAGGAAGGATCAGCTTATGGATGTTAATATAAACATTAGTGGTAAAATACAATTTATTTTGGAAAAATCCGTAATTTCTTGGCTTCTATGCTTTCAATTTTGGAAGTCAGCAAATTTTGCTTTTTATATTTTGAAGTCATTGAATTCATTCCCCTTTGTTTTGAAAGTGTTTGCCTTATTTTTGGAAGTCAAATACTCCCCAAATGAAGTTAGCTGAAGCTCTGCCTGCAGGGCTAGAGGCACCAACCCCCCGACACACGCACCTACTACAGGTGCTCCCATGGCTATAGGACCCCCTCCCCAAGTCCTGCAATAATGTGCTATGGAAAGCCCCTCTTGGCTATCAGACCCCCTGTCCCGATCCCCATAATGTGTCACCACTAGCCCCACATGGCTTCGCGCCCCACCACCCCCAGCCCCGGTGCCAGCTGCTCGCTCATGGCACTTTACTGTAAATACTGTAAATATACAGTATATATATATATACCCACAGCCATAATCCCTGGTAGTCTAGTGGCCCCCCCACCTGGCATTGCATTCATTGAGTGCGTATATACAGTACATGCTCAGATGGGGCTCAGTCGGCATCTGGCCGTGGTGAGAGGTGGGCTGTGCCAGTCGTCGGCTGGGGATGGGTTGGGGGGTGCAAGGTGGTCTGGCAATGCTGAATGGGGGGGGGGACCACTAGACTACCAGGGATTATGGCTGTGGGAGTATATATGCTTACAGTATTTACAGTAAAGTGCCATGAGCAAGCAACTGGCACTGGGGCTTGGGGATGCTAATCAGCCCTCTGGGTAGTGGTGACACATTATGGGGATTGGGACAGGGTCTGATAGCCATGAGGGGCATCTCAGGTATGGGGTCTAGGCAGGGAGGCACTTGATACCACAGCACACTGGGTGCAACTAAGCATGCCCTCAATAACGTAGTGCACATGACTTCATGACATGTCGCAAGTTACAGGACTTAGTCAGAGGGACCCTGCCCCTCACAGAACTGGGCACAGGTTCCATGGCACAACTGCACCCCTTGCATGTCACAACTTGCAACATACGTAGGGGTGCTTATAGAATCTGGTCCAAAGTACCTGGGGTAAATTCCCTTACTGAAAATGTTGGCAAATTTGTAGATTTGTTCTTACAAAAATGTGTTGGAAGTCTACAATTCTATAATAGGGACACTATTGACATCCTCAGGAGGTTCTCAGAATTTGAAGGGGGAAGAAAACATGGTTTGGTTGAACACTGACATAGAATCTTTGTACACCTTGATTAGGCATGAACTGGGAATTAAAGCATGCAGGTACTATCTGGAGAAACATCCTGAAAAGGATGATAACCCGGTTAAGTTCATTTTGGCTGCACGAGAGTTTATCTTAACACACAACAGCTTTGAGTTCACTGGGACTCATTATTTACAGGTTTGTGGCACTATGCGGCCCCCTCATATGCAACTTTATCTTGGGAAAGTGGGAAGAGCTGTATATTTTTAATACAGATAATAATGTTTTCTCACCTGAGATAAAGCAATGGTACTGCTTTATAGATGATGTAGTTTACGTGTGGCAAGGTGACATCGGGCAGAGTGAGATGTTTATTGACTGGCTGCAGCAGAATGATTTCAATGTATGGTTTACTTGCACAGCCAGTAAAGAAAGTATAAATTTCCTTGATGTCACCTTTAGCAAGCCCATTAGACCAGGGAAGCATATAAAGACAAGATGCTTTAGAAAAACCATTGCCACAAACTCTGTACTGAAGACAGACAGTGTACACCCTATGGCATTAAAAAACTCAGTGCCCTATACTCAGTTCTTATGTTTATGTAAAAATTGCTCTGATGACGTAGATTTTTTTGAACAGGCAAAAGAATTGGGAGTCCAGATTCCTGGAACGTGGCTACACTAAAGAACTTCTACAAGAATCTATCAGCAAAGCCTTTTCAAAATGTAGGGATGAACTACTGAGGAAAACACCATTAGAAAAATTAAAAAGATGGAGTTGGGGCCAGTCACTTTTGTTACTGAATTTAATAATTGGTCTAGTCAAATCGGTAATATTTTTCATAGCTGGACTATCCTATTGGGTTATTCTTAGCTGGCTAAAGCAGTAGGCACCAAGCCTTGAGTAACGTTCAGCCGGGCTTCTAACTTAAAAGACAAGTTGTTACACAGTGGATTTTCTTCTGAGCCTTGTATTGCACAATGGAATTGGTTATCAAAAGTGCCCTCTGGCTTTTACTTATACCATAGGTGCAATATCTGTGGATATTGCCAAACAGGCCATGTGTTCACACACCCTACTAATCAGGATCAGAAGTTTCAGGTCAGGGAATGTATCACTTGTGATACCCCTTTTGTGGTGTATGCCCTTTGGCGCCTGTGCAATATACAAATATACGAATGTGCCAGCAGAAACAGACCACCCAGTCTATCTAAGTCTGCTCGAGTGTGCAGCTAGCACCCCTAGTTTTCAGCTTCCCCACCCTCTCCTTTGTCATCCCACTGCCGCTACCACCTCCCCCATCCTCACTCTCCCCTGTTCCCTGTCCCATGCCCTTTTGAAGCTGTTCACAGATTTATATACCACCACCCATTCTGGTAGGGCATTCCATTTTGCTACCACCCTCTCTTTGAAATAGTGTCTCCTCATTTCCTTCCTAAATCTTTCCCCTCTATTCTTAGCCCATGCCCCCTGGTGACCCTCCCCCTCCTTAACTTAAAGACCCCACCTGCCTCATCCTTACCGATTCCCCTCAGATATCTGAATGTCTCTATCATGTCCCCCCTGTCCCTTCTATGCTCCAGGGTGTACATATTCAACGTCTCCCAGCCTGCTGTCATAATCTCTCCCCTCCATTCCACATATCATCTTTGTTGCCCTCCTCTGCACCCCCTCCAGTTGCGCTGAATGGAATCTGAATGTATGTTATTTATTAATCATGGAGAATATGTTATACATAGGGCACACTGTTTGGAGTTTTAAGACCAGGATTCAAGAAAACGTTAGGTCTATTTCCAGTGTGAAGGCTAATGCTCCTGTGGGGCTTGCTTCCTATAGAACCATATGTCTAATCCTGAAGGTCTGACATTTATGGGACCAGAAGCAGTATCAGCACCAAAGTATGGAGGGGATAGGGTGAACCTCCTTTTAAGAAAGGAAAGGAAAGTGAATGGATCTTCAGGTTAAAAAGTATAAAACCTATTGGTTTAAATGAACAGTGGGATTTGAAGCTTTTTCTTACAAAAAGATGAAAGAATTTTTTTTTTTAATTGTGAATTTCAAATATCTCACATAGTTTGTTTGTGTCTTTTATAGGAAGAAGCTTTGTCCTGTCATTCCCTTACTTAGCACTGCTCTGCCTGTAGATCCCCTTGTGAACCTAGGATGATCCAGCCGGGGATTTGTGAATGAGTGATCACATGGCAGTGCTATGGAGCTTCTCTTCCCTTTTTTTGTTTCTTCTTTCTTATATACAGAGGACTTGTATTTATTGCTGCAGGATTGGTTTGCATATTTGGAATATAACTTAAGTGTTAGATAATATATTGTGCTTTTGATCTTGCGCTGAACGGAATTGTATGTGTTATTTATCAATCATAGAGAATTTTGTATGAAATAACTGCATATTTTTTATGATGTAATTAATTGATGCGGCTATTTAAATAATGTAATTACAGTCTTTGCCATGCCCCCCTTAGGAAAGCTGTAAAGCCAAAGTGCTGGGGTTTTGGCTGCAGCTCGGGTGTTTGCACTTTAACAATAAACTCTGCATTAGCACTTTACTGTTGAAGTTTGAGTGGTTTTGTGCATGTTGCCTCTGTCTGTATTATACCATTGAGCTATGAATCATCAGATACCCCCCAGCTCAAATCCCACCACCGCCAGTGGTTCACGGGGTAACCCTCTACTGGGTGGACCTCTCTGTTTTCCTCCATGGTCTCCCCAACCCCCCCCCACCTCCCTATACCTAGCCACCTTGCCACCCTGTTTAGGCGCTACCCCCCTTGACCCCCCCACTGTGTTATCTATTACTGTTTCCTGTTAGACCCCTCCTAACCCTTGACCTTCCATGTTCCAAACCACCTCACCGTCAATGGTGCTCCTTCCTCTCCCTCTTCTCCGTGTCCCCTACTCGCTCGTCCGGAGGCTCATGCTATACTTCTATCACGCGCTGCTTTCTCCTGCTTCTCACCCCCACCTTCTTCTCTAATGACAAGGCCTTAGGTAAGAGGCTGCTCCCTAATACTAATCCTTATCCCACCCCATGCCAAGATTGCTCTCTAGGAACTCAGCAGTTGTTATAATGTTTCATCTGCAACTGTCCGCTGTAATTAAATCTGATGTATATTGTGTTATTATACGTTTGCACCTTTGTACTGTGTTTCATGATGTGGAACCTTTGTAAAAGAACTCTTTCTCAAAGGCCGTTTCCGAATAATTAAATAAATTAAAAATAAATAAAACCCTTAGCATGTCACTTGAATACCCTGTCATTTAGTCCTTCCAGCCGTAAAACTGGGGTAGAAACATGCCCCACTGAGAATGTGATATTACACCTCAGCTAGGTTCTCTAGCACAAACATCTGTATAAGAATTTGCTTTGTTATAGGTTTAAGGGGGTCAATGAAGTATATCAAACCAACCTCCTTTAATGTCAGTGTATAACTATGACACCTATTAACTGAAACCAAATTTGTAGTGGCCCATGTCTTACAACTGGGCACAGTGGTGTTTGGTTTCCTACCTTTTTCTGAATGATACGACACTGGATATTTCTTACCTGAAAGGGAACATCAGCCATTGTTTTCGCCAGATAATACGCCTTTAAACTGTACCAGTAGTTGAGATGTTCTCTGAGAAACACTGCCATTTCCATAGGAACTGCATTAATAAAACATTCAGTTATACAGAATCCAAAGAGTGGGCCGCACCTTTGACTATTCACTGTCATATCCTTGCTGGCCTGACTGTCCACTGTCAACCCTGCAGATTCCTGCTCAGCTTGGTGCAGGAAGATTTTATATGGTCTGACATGCACGTACAGCACATACAAACTGTGACACACCCTGTTTAAAGGGACACTGTCAGCCCCTCACACTTTTAAACTAATATGGAGTCGATAATGCCTAAAATACAGTATTTAATTCTATGTTTACCACCTTTCAATTACAACAGATTCAGTTTTTTAAAATATAAATAACCTATATTGGTAATGGTAAGGTAACATCAAAACAGTGGACATGCCATTAATTACTACGGAGCTTGTTCCTGAACTGTACACAATGCTGGCAACCACTGCAGCGTTACTGTACTAAAAATCAACTTTTAAAATATTAGACCTCTCATACATGAGAGACCTTAACCATTCTGTGTTTAAGGGACTGTCAACCACCACATAAGTTTAAAAGAGCCCAAACTGGCTCCCGGCTCTGTCAGTGCTGTGTGTCATGCTCCCATGTGGGAGACCCAGGTCTGAGGCATGAGACAGCTCTGTGCATCAGCAAGTGGCATCTAGGAAATACTGTGGAGGCAGGACCCCTGGCACTGGGGTAGGGGGTGTTGCAGCATCCTTGATGCATTAGAACATCCTGCCATGGGACAAGGATGGCTTTGGATGCTTTGTGTAATCACATGATACGAACATACGAAAATGCCAGCAGACACAGGCCATAGCAGTCTATCAAGTCTGCTCGAATATGCAGCTCCCAGTCTACTCTACTGCAGCTGTCTCCTCCAAACACCTGTGTTATCCCCCAAGACCACCTCCTTCCACTCCCGTTTCCCCTCAGTGATGATCTTACCTCTGACCCTGTCCCCCCCCCTCATAAAACTGCCCATAGCTGCCAGCGAAATCACCTCCTCTGGCAGTTGGTTCCACTTTGTCACCACCCTTTTTGTGAAATAGTGCCTCCTCATTTCCCACTTGAATCTACCCACCTCCAATTTCAGACTATGCCCTCCCATATCCCCCCCTTAGTCTGAACATATCCTCAGAAATTACCCTATTTGTGGCCTTTTAATATTTATAGTTCTCAATCATATCACCTCTCTCCCACCTATCCTTCAGGGAATACATGTTGAGCTCCCTCAGTCTTTCCTCATATGGCATGTTCCCCAGGTCTAGGATCATTTTTGTCACCCTACGCTGTACCCCTTTCAGTAGATTGATGTCTTTCTTTAAGTATGGGTGTCAGAACTGCACACTGTACTCTAAGTGTGGTCTCACCACCAACCTGTACAATGGCAGGATGACTTCCTTCCTTTGAGAGGTGATCCGCCTCCGGCAATGCACCCCAGCATTTTATTAGCTTTAGCTGCTGCCTTCCTGCACTGCACAGAATGATTCGTGTCCCCTGTAATTAATACCCCTAGATCTTTCTCCTCCACTGAGCTGGATAACTGCACTCCCCCAGCTAGTAGCCATACCTAGGGTTTCTGACTCCCAAGTGCATGACCTTGCACTTCTTAGCGTTAAATCTCATCTGCCAACTGTCAGACCAGTGCTCAAGCTTTGCCAGATCATCTTGCAGATCCTGCCTCCCCTCCTCACTGTCCACCACCCCACAAATCTTAGTGTCATCAGTGAACAGGCTAATTTTACTTTTGATCCCATCTGCTGTCTCCAATGAAGATACTGAATAACACTGGCCCGAGTACTGAGCCTTGTGGGACATCACAGGTGACAGCTCAGGGAGATGAAAGCTACCCCCTAACACTTACCCTCTGTTGCCTATCCTGCAGCCAGCTCCTAATCCATCTTACACACTTCTCCCTGGCTCCCAGGGCCCTCAGTTTACTGACTGACCTCCAATGAGGCACTGAGTCAAAGGCCTTGCTAAAGTCCAAACACAAGACATTCACCACACGGCCGTTATCAAGTGCCCTTGTCACCCAATCATAAAAGTTGATCAGGTTGATCTGGCAGGATCTACCTGCGATAAATCCATGTTGCCCATCGTCCTGGATCCCATTCTCCTCCATAGAGATCACCAATCTCTCTTTGAGAATAGACTCCATTAGCTTCCCTACAGTGGAGGTAAGGTTGACCGGCCTGTAGTTACCTGGCTCATGCCTGGGCCTACTCTTTTGGAGAGGCACCACATGTGCCATCCTCCAGTCCTGAGGCACACATCCTGTCTCTAAAGAGGTGATGAACAGGTCTGCCAGGACCCCTGCCAACTCCCTCAGGACTCTTGGATGCACACTGTCTGGTCCTGGAACCTTGTCAACCCCCAGGAACTTAAGACCTGCCAGTACCCTATCCACCAGGATTACCTCATCCATAACCCATTCCCTCCCATGCCCACCCTCTCTACTTCTTCTTTACAGTATAGGCCCATCTTTCTCCTGGTAAACACTGAACAGAAGTACTCATTGAGTGCCTCTGCCTGATTCCCCCTTCTGCCCACCCTCTATCTCTTTTGATCCTGACTATTTCGTCCTTGCAGCACCTTTTCTCCCTTATGTACCTGAAGAAATCCTTTTCCCCATCTTTGATCCCCTGTCCAGACTAAGCTCCCTTGAAGCCTTGGCCACCCTGACTACTCTACTCACCTCCCTGGATTTTCTGGAGCACTCCTCCCTGTCCACCTCCCCACCAGATTTTTTATATATGATGAATGCGATATCCTGCCCTTCCCCCGTGATAATGATACAATACATACCTGCAATGCATGGAACATGTGTTGGGCCAAACAAAGGGTCAACTCATGTCTGTGTGCATGACAGCAGCATGCCCCTCCATGTCACCTGTGTTTGACTCCCACGCCAGTCCTGAAGGGCATTTGGAGGAGACAACTTCTTTGAAGCCCAGTGAGAAGCTGTCATGGTGAGGCTGTCTCTCCTGCCACAGGCAGCCTATACTAGGGGACTAGAGTGGAGCGGAGCATTGTAGGAAAAACATCTTTTTGAAGAAGAACTAAACAGCAACATTAATGCTCAGCATTATTTTTTATTTCAAATCTTTACTCATCAGTGACAAAAATAACTTTTCAGGAGATCAAGGAAATTCTTCAGGCAAAATCAGGAATGTACCTAAAAATCAGGGACTGTTAAGAGGCATGCCAAATGGAAACAAGATGTTACGTCTTACAGGACTATCTCAGCTAATGAAATCTCAAATAAATCAATTACTCAGTGTGGGCCTGGAACTTACACTGGACAAACTGTTGGTGGCACTTTATTGTGGATAATCCCACATGCAAAACAGTTTGCTAAGTAAACCTAAGAGTTTAGACGCTGGTTAAATAAGAGTAGTGGACTTCATTTCATTTGATAATGTTGCCTTAAAGGGAAACAGTCAGCACCAAGAGGCTGGTCCCAATTTGCACTTTGTATTCAAAACCTTTTGTTTTTTATACTTACAAATTACTGCAGTGTAGCAGACTGTATCAGACTAATTCTGTTGACTTACAAACTGACAGCTTTTGTAACTATGAATCCAAAAATTCCCTGCAACTGAAATCAGAGGAGGGCAGCGGCAGTGGGAGATTCAATTGCCTGCAGTGCAAATTAAGTTTTTATGAGCTCTGATCTTTTGTGTGTTGGTCCTGCTGCCCTCTGTGGCTAAGTACAGCCACAGAGGACTGTACTTAGCCCCGGAAGAACAGCAGGCTGACAAAGATTTGATCAGAGCTTAGAAAACCTCTACCATGCACTACAGGCTATTGAATCTTCCATTGCTGCGGCCCTCCTCTTAGGTCAGCTACAGTGGATTCTGGGATTTGTAGTTATGGAAAAGGTTAGTTTGCAAGTCACAGAATTAGTCTGATACATTTACTGCAGTATAGTAGACTGTAAGTAAAATAAAAATGTTTTTTGTTCAAAAAGTGAAAATTAGGACCATCCTCATACTTGGGTGGGGGCTCTTAGTGCTACTTGTTCTGCTTTAAGTGAAACCTTCATCTATCTCACAAGGCTTTACAAAGTCAACAAATGTCACAACTTTTGTTTTAAACATTTATTAGCACATTGTGAACTCGTTATGCACACCATTTACATAGTTCTTTTCATATACAGTGTCTCCACAGAGGAAAACTTAATTCTTACTCACAAGTCAGGACTGTAGGCATGAGAGCAGCAAACATGAGGAACAACATGGAGAAAAAGAGGAACCCTGAGTTGCTCAGCACTTTCTTGGCCTCGTTGCCAATCCCAAGATACAGCAGGCCGATCAGAATACCAATTCCAATGTGGGATGTGATTCGCAGGTGTGTCAGGACCTAGGGAGACACAAGTAATGTTCCTTGTCAGGGGTTTGCCAAACAAAGCAAGAAGACATCGTGATGCATGGCTGGTAAATTCATATTATCATATTAGCTAGGAAGCTTCCCTCGCAACAGTATATTCTTAGAAGCTGGGTTCAAGATTTAGTTAAAACTGACCTAACGCACACTGTGATAAATTGTCCTGTATGCAATCATGAATAAATGCACAGGTCTGAAATAACAGAAACATATAAACATAGACAATGATGGCAGAAAAAGACCTATGGTCCATCCAGTCCACCCGAGTTCCCTATGTAACCTTGGGATCCACTGTCCACCCAGGGTGCTATCCCTCCCCCTCCTCCTGCCATTCTTCCTGATTCTGTCACCCCGAGTGACCTCCATGCCCTTCACTCTGTCCCAACTGTGCTTGAAACCATCCACTGCTTTAGCACCCACCATTTCGGCTGCTAGACTGTTCCATGGCTTCATTACCCCTTCTTTAAAATAATACTTCCTCATGTCCCTCCTGAACCCCCTCCTGTCAGTTTCCACTCATGCCCTCATGATCTCAGACTAACATTCATGCTAAACAGTTCCTTGCAGTTCACCTCATTTAATCCTTTTAGGAACTTGAAGGTCTCTATCACATCTCCCCTTTCTCTTCTGGTTTCCAGCGAGTACATGTTCAGTGTCTTGAGGTGCTCCTCATCTGCCCTGTCCTGTTGGCCCTGAATCATTTTTGTTACCCTGCACTGCACTCTCTCCAGCTTGTCCCTATCCTTCCTAAGGTGAGGACCCCAGAACTGGGCACAGTATTCCAGGTGTGACCTCACTAAAGCTCTATAAAGGGGTGGTATTGCCTCCCTCCTCCTGCAATCAATGCCCCTCCCTATACAACCCAGCATTCTACTTGCCTTACCATAGGCCTTGTTGCATTTGCTCAATTGCTTGAGGGTGTCACTGATAATAACTCCTGGGTCGCATTCCTCAGCCACAGTGCTAAGTCTCACACCACTCATCTGACACTGTGTCCTGCAGTTCTTCCCTAGGTACATCACTTTGCACTTTTTGGCACTAAATTTTAACTGCCAAACTTTAGACCACCCCTCTAGCTTTTGTAAGTCACTCTGCACTTCTCTAAATTCCATCATCACTATCCACCCTCCCACAGAGCTTAGTGTCATCTGCAAATAGACAAAGCCTGCTCCGGATACCTTCTCCACTGTCACTGATGAACATATTGAAGAGGACCAAGCCCAGAAGAGATCCCTGTGGCACCTTGTTCATGACCTCCCTCTCTTCTGATATGACCCCATTCAACACTACCCTCTGCTGCCTACCCTTTGGCCAGATTCCTACCCAGTTAACTATGTCCTTAGCCATAGCTGGATCCTCCATCTTATTCAGCAAGCGCCTGTGGGGCATCGAGTTGAAAGCCTTGCTGAAGTTACGAACATACGAACATACGAAATTTGCCAGCAGATAAAGGCCTAGAGGTCTATCAAGTCTGCTCGAATGTGCAGCTAGCACCCCTTATTCTGCAGCTGCCCCTCCCTTCCACCCTTCCCCTTCATTAACCCTCCCCCTTGTCCTGTCCCATCCTCGTTTGAAGCAGTCCACTGTTCTACTGCATACCACTTCTGCAGGTAACGATTCCACCCAGCCACCACCCTCTCTGTAAAAAGTGTCTCTCATCTCCCTCCTGAACCTTCCTCGCTCCAGTCTCATATCACTTGGCCCCTGGGTATCCTCCCTCCCTTACTTTGAACCAGCCCCTCTGTACCTGTCTTGTTTATTCCTTTCATGTATTTAAGGTTTCAATCATGTCCCCCTGTCTCTCCTCTCCTCCAGTGAGTACATGTTCAACTCCTTCAACCTCCCCTCATATGATAAGTCCCCAGACCCTTGATCATCTTTGTCGCCCTCGCCTGCACTCCTCCAGTAACTTAATGTCCCTTTTCAGATACGGACGCCAGAACTGCACGCAGTACTCCAGGTGTGGTCTAACTAATGACCTATACAGTGGCAGATCACCTCCCTCCTCCTTGAGGATATACCCTTGCACATACAACCCAGCATTTTGTTGGCCTTTGCAGCTGCCTTCCTACACTGTGCCGAGTTGTTCATTGACCCTGTGATGAGCACACCCAGATCCTTCTCCTCCTCTGTCTGGGCTAGCTGCACTCCCCTAGCTGGTAAGTCCTCCTTGGGTTCTTCATCCCAAATGCATCACCTTGCACTTTTTGGCATTAAAGCCCAGTTGCCAGGTGTCTGACCAGGTTTCAAGCTTTGCCAGATCATCCTGCAACCCTGCCATCCCCTAGGTCATCCACCACCGCGCCAACCTTGGTATCATCAGCAAACAGACTGATCTTGCTCTTGATGTCCCATGATATGTCTGCAATGAATATCCCAAACAACACTGGTCCCAACACCGAGGCCTGTGGGACACCACTTGTCACTGCCCTTGGATGTGAGAGCTCCCCACCCACCACCACCCTCTGTTGCCTTCCCTGCAGCCAGTTTCCTACCCATCTCACCAGCATTGCACCTGCCCCTGTGCCTACTAACTTCCTTCCCAGCCTTCCATGTGGCACTGAGTCGAATGCCTTACTGAAGTCCAGATACAGGACATCCACTGCATGTCCCCCGTCCAGTTGCCTAGTTACCCAGTCATAGAACCCGACCAGGTTGGTTTGGCAGGATCGGCCATGTATGAAGCCATGCTGTCTGCTGTCCTGTAGTCCTTTGGCCTCTAAGAGGGCCACCAGCCTCTCCTTCAGGATAGTCTCCATTAGCTTACCCACGATGGATGTGAGGCTCACTGGTCTGTAGTTTCCTGGTTCATCCTTGGGGCCACTCTTGTGGAGGGGCACCACATGAGCCATCCTCCAGTCCTGAGGTACACCCCGAATGTAGTGAGGCATTAAATAGGTCTGCCAAAGGTCCTGCAAGGACCTCTGCCAGCTCCTTCAGTACCCTGGGGTGGATGCCATCTGGGCCTGGTGCCTTGTCCACCCTCAGTGCCTTCAAACCCTCTCGAACTCTGTCCTCCATGATTTCCCATCTGTCACCACTTCCCCCTCGTCTGCCATTTCACCCATCTTGGGTGTCACCCCCCTCTCTCTTTAGTAAATACTGAGCAGAAGTACTCATTTAGTGCTTCCGCCTTATCATACCCTGCTTCCACCCAACCCCCCTCCTTCCTAATCCTTACTATGTGGTCCTTACAGCTCCTTTTCTCCCTGATGTACTTAAAGAAGTCCTTCTCCCCCTTCTTAATGCCTTGTGCCAGCCTGAGTTCCGTAGATGCTTTGGCTCCCCTTACTGCCCTTGTCACCTCCTTCGATTCTGTCAAGTACTCCTCTCTGTCCTCCCCCTCCCTGTTTTCTTGTATTTCCTAAAGGCAGCTCTTTTCTTCCTTACCTTTCCATGACCTCCTTGCTCAACCAGCTCGGTTTCTTAGCTCTAGCCTTCTTGCTCTGGGCTTTGCAGCAGGTTTTGTTGCCTCCACTATCCCCAACTTTATGAGCTCCCATCTCTGGTTAGTATCCATACTAGATTGAATTCTGGCCAGGTACCCTTTACCACTTCCCCATCCTCCCAAAGTCAGCCTCCTGAAGTCCAGCACTCTTGTGCCAGATTCCACTCCTTCCTTGCCCATATCCAATGTGAGCCATACTGAGTGGTGGTCACTCCTGACAGCGGTTCCTCCACTGTAAGTTCTCTCTCACAAAGTCCCCATTTGCCAGCACAAGGTCAAGGGTATTCCCTAACCTGGTTGGTTCACTGACCATTTGCAGCAGGAAGCTGTCCTGGAAGGCATCCAGCAGTACCTGCTCCCTTCTGTTCCTGGTTGTTGGGGTGCCAGTCCACTTCTGGCATGTTGAAGTCCCCACAATCACCACACTACCCTTCTCTTGGGTCCTCCTGATCTGTCCCGCTAGTTCCCTGTCTAACTCCTCCATCTGAGATGGTGGCCTGTACACCACTCCCATTCTAAGACTCTATTCTTGGAATCCTGGATTTGCACCCAAAGTGACTCTGTGCTGCCCTCCTCCCTTCCTCCCTTACACACTTCAGTCCTTCCTTCACATATAGTGCCACCCCTCCTTTCCCAGTCACCCTGTCCCTCAGAAATAACCTGTACCCTGGTACAGACAGGTCCCAGTCATTATTGGGTGGCCCATGTTTCCGTGATGGCTGCCAATGTCCACCTCTCCCTCTGCCATGAGAACCTGCAACTCTGCAGTTTTCCTCCCAAGGCTCCTAGCATTAAGGGTAACCACCTTCCACCCTTTTCCCTCCTCCCATCCTGCCCTCCTTTCTAGCATCACCAATAGTACTTGCCATTTGTCCTTTGATACTGTTATGGGGGTAAGCTCATATGATTTCCCAACCTGTGGTCCCTGCATATCTCTTCCCCAACTGCCACCCCCACTCCTAGTTTAAACTCCAAACTTCCTCTATATTCTTCCATCCTCTGCTTCAACACTTTCTTTCCTTCCTCACTCAAGTGTAGTCTGTCCTTGGCATAGAGACTACTGTCCTCCCAGGTCCCTCCCACCCCCCAACAGCCCATACCCTTTAGCACAACACCAGGTTCTTAGCCATCTGTTAAATTCCTCTATTCTCAGCTTTCTTGTTGTGCTTGCCTTTGGCACGGAGTATCTCGGGAAAAGTTACTGATCTTCCTGCCCCTCACATAATTGTGCTAGTTCCTCAAACCTCCTCTGGACTATATCCACTGTCTTGTCAGCCAGGTCGTTTGTCCCAAGATGTATAATTAAATGGGGCTTGTCCCTACCCCTTCTAGCATATTTCAGAACAGACTGTCCCACCCTTTCCACTGTCATTTCCTGGCAGGCCTCCACCCAAGTCGACTATGCCTCTCCGCCTTGCTCCCCACCTAACTCCTCTTAGTATTGAGTCCCCCAGCACTAAGATTCCACCCCTCTTACTCCCTGCTTGCTTCCTTTCATCTCCCTCCCTCATTTCCAGCTCCTCTTCTTCCTCCTGCACCTTATTATGCCCTTTTACCCCTGTTGCAGTTCTCCCAGCAGAACTTCCCCCCGCTCCAGTTTGGTCCAGGCATTTATCAATTACTCCTCTAATTTCATCACTTCCCTCCTCCACCTTCTTCCTCTCTAGCAGTGCAAAACTATTTTCTGAAGATCCTTCTGATGCCGCTCCTCTCTCTCTGCATAGTAACCTGTTCTCTCTCTTTCCACTCCATGACTTTTGCCACATTCTTGCCTCCCTCACAAGTCCCTATTGCCTCCTTCCATTTGACTTTTGTCTCTGACCTGGTTTCCCGGCAATCGTTCTTCCTGTCCTGGGCCCTTTGTCTCTGCTTCCCTTCTTCTGAGCCTCTCCTCACCACTGTTGGCTTAAATTGCCCTCCCTCATCTCCCTTCCTCCTCCCTCCAGTATTGGGCTAAACCCACCCCAATCTGCCTTGCCTGTCTTAGTTCCTCCTGCAGACCCTCAATCTCCTTTCTAAGTTTTTCTATGTGGTTGCACACTAAACATCCTCCTACTCTCCAGGCAATGTTTAGAAAGATTGGTGCACCGCAGTTGTTGCAGCCTACCACCCTACCCATTGCTGTCGTTGCCCACCAGCGACCCCCTACCCTTCCAGATGCAGGATACCAAACACTCCCCCAAGTCCCCACTCTCCCCCCTCTATCAGTGCAAAACATTCTTTATGTCCCTTACCTCCTTTGTTGCACACGTTTAGATATGTTGAGCAACTGCTTTGTTGAAAGTTGAAATAGAGCAAATCCATGGTGTAGCCCCTGTCCAATTCCCTCATCACCCAATCAAGAAAACTATCAGGTTTATCTGACAGGACCTCCCTGCCATGCACCTTTCTGTTTACTATTCTGGAGGACACTGCTCTCCGGGTAGTCCCCTAGGTCTTCTTTGATCAGTGACTCTATCAGCTTCCTTACAATGGAGGTCTGTCTGACAGGTCTGTAGTTCTCTCCTTGTTTCTTGTCATCCCCCCCCCAATGGAGTGGAACAACAATGAACAAAATAAACTTAATTAGACAGCTGATGTAGTCAAGGAATATCTGCGTCCCTGTATACAGTTACAGTTGATGGAGGGGGAAAACTGGAGTGCAACAGGTTCCTGGCTGCACTATTACTACTAGCTGCCATACACAAAAGGATGCCTTAGGTACTGGGGGGGGGTGTAGGAGTCATTCTGGGGATGAAGTCACAATGCAAATTTTGATGTCAGACGTTCTGTAGCAGCACGTACAAGCTTGCACTACTCACAGAGGTCTGAGCATAACGTAGCACAGGTTGCAAAGTGCTATGACGTACCCAGAGCCCCCAGCTACTGGCACTAATGCCATGGCCCACCCACCATAACCTACCAAATCCTCACCTTACAGCACACTTCCTGCTTCTAGGCCACTGAGATTCTGCAGTCTTCTTGTCCATCTGGTGTTTGTCTTGTTATTCAGTGCCCACCCCCCGCTCTCCATTCAGTTTCTTGTTTCTGGTGCCCAGTGGAACTGTCCCAAAATTATTAAGATCAGCATAGATGTCCACCGCCTAATCCCTCCCACCATCACAACTTCTGATCCAGTTTGCAAGCCTACATCCCATACAGAACTGCTTGAAGTAGTTTTAATGTGTGGCTTGCAACTGGGGGTGCTGATGTTGCTAAGCTGTAGCTTAGCGGTTCATTAGCATGCCGGGTTGACCAGTTTTCCATTGTTTTTCCCAGCTACTCATTTCTCCAGAAAACTGCTGTGCACTGAACATACGAAGAAGCCAGCAGAAGAAGGCCATTTGGTCTATCAAGTCTGCTCGTATTGCAGGGTCCACTGTAGGGACAAGCTTGTGACACCCTTGTGCATAGCACAGTATACTTTAGCGCTAGAAAGAATACTAGTAAAAATTGATTGCTGGCAGCTAGGTTTCAACGCAAAAAAAAGTAAAGTAATGCACTTGGGGTACAGAAATCCAGGGGAATAGTACAAAAAGGGAGGTGTGATTCACACAATCACCAAGCGGGAAAGAGACCTGGAGTAATCATATCTGATGACCTAAAGGTGTCCAGGCAGTGCAACAGAGCAGTTGGGAGGGCAAGTGGAATGCTGGGGTGCATATGAAGGGGTATCACCAGCAGAAAGAGGGAGGTGGTGTTGCCTCTGTATAGATCGCTAGTAAGACCCCACCTTGAGTATTATGTCCAGTTCTGGAGACCACTTCTCCAGAAGGACATAGATAGAGTGGAGGCAGCCCAGAGGAGGACAACTAAAATAGTGCAGGGTCTATATCAGAAGCCCTACAAGGAGAGACTTAAGGACCTAAATATGTACACCCTGGAAGAGATAAGGGAGAGTGGGAATTTGACAGAGACTTTTAAATACCTCATGGGTGCGAATAAGGTACAGGAGGGAAGTATTTTTCAGAACAAAATGTGCTCAAGGACAAGAGTCATGATAAGAAACTTGAGGGAGGGTAGATTCAGGAGAGATGTGAGGAGGAACTACTTCACAGAAAGAGTGCTAGATTCTGGGAATAGTCTTCCAGCAGAGATGGTGGGGGCTGAAACAGTGGGGGGATTAAAGAATGCATGGGATAGCCATAAGGGATTCTTAGGGAAAGGGAAGCGGGAGTGGGTGAGTAGGGAAAGGGAAGCGGGAGCAGGTGAATAGGCCAGAGATCAGGTAGTACCTGTGGTGATACCACAGGCAGAGAACAGAGGACTGACTGGGTGGACCAAGTGGTGCTTACCAGCTGGCAAATTCTACGTTTTTATGTGTCTATGTTGTTCCAACTTTGCCCCAGTAAACTGTAATGGTGTATGGGGCCCCTCTTGTTTTTAAAAATTAAAAACAACTCAATTTTTTGCCATAAAATGAAGCCTGAATATATTTTGTTATAAAATAAAGTACTGTAATTTTACGTAGTATCTTTCATACATTATGTATCCCAAAATCTTCTACAAGCCATGAACATGTGTGGCAGCTGTTAGGCACACACGAGGAAGTGAGAGTGAGAGTAGGGGAGGTTAAAGTAAATTTCAAAGTTTTCGTAGTTTTTAGATACTGGGCTTTACATAGCCCATCACCTTAGGGCAGCAGGAGCTGATTTCTATAAAAAGTTACATTTTTAACTAAGTTGTTTTTGTGAAGGAAGGGATCGTAAATAGAAATCGCAGCCATGGCCAGCCGATCCCTTCCAACTTCCCGGTCTGCCAGCTCTGCCCTCGCACTCAAGACATTTTGAGATGTCTAAGTAGGGAGAGCACAGGGGTGTGCCCCATACAAGTCTATGAGGTCATTTGTCAGTGCTGATTTATATATGTTTATGCAACCCTGGCAAAAAATGAATGCCACTGCTCAACTAACAGGGGCCCTATTGGTTGAGCGGTGGCTTTCATTTTTCGCCAAGGTTGCATAAACATGTATATATAGATCAGCACTGAAAACTGATCCCATAGACTTGTATGGGGCACGCCCCTGAGCTCTCCCTGCTTAGACATCTCAAAATATCTGAGCACAGGGATGGAGCCAGAGGACCGGGAAGTTGGAAGGGATCAGTTGGCCGTGGCTGCAGATCTATTTACGATCCCTTCCTTCCCAAAAACAATTTGGTTAAAAATTGAACTTTTTGCAGAAATCACCTACCGCTGCCCTAAGGTAATGGGCTACGATGCCCACATAATAATCTTTGAAATTTACTTAAAGGAAGTTCAAAGAGGTAAAGTACACAGAACCTATTGGGGGAGGGATTCCATCTTGGGTTTCCAGGTTCACTGCTCTGTACTGTAACCACCAGGTTACATTTCCTCCCTTTATAAAATGTTTTTGTTTAAAAAAGGGCTTCAAGTAAACTCTGACAGGACACCCAGGTAACAAAGATATTTGTGTTCCTGTTCCTGTGTCAAACCATACTAATGACCTGCTCTTGCAGACATGTTCAAATTGTTCTCCAGACCTTAAAGATCAACTGACACCCTCCTTCCTGAGGACCTAAAGTAAATTAGACAGCATTCAAATTTTTCACCAAAGGATTATTTAAAAAGCATTTAACATACAAAGCCTTCGATAACACCTTCTAGTTTCCTTGTACCACAGACTGCCCTCTGCAGCCTCACCTCTAAAATATTGTGATAACCGGTTTAACCTGTCTGACAGTTGTTCCTAGTAACCACGCCCTTCTCCTCACCCCTCCTCATTAGTTCAGATGTCCCCCGAGCTCTGTCCTAGACCATATCTTGTATTTTTACTTCCTGAATGATCTTCCCAAAACCATCTCCTCCAAGCACGTGTATATACAGATGATACAATGATACAATGCTTTTCCACTGTAGTCCCTAAGCCCTGAAGCTGAAAGTTATTCTTTAGCAAGACTTTTAACAACAATGAATGCCAGTTCTGCACAAACTACTGCTCCTTAATGCTAAGAAAATGGTCACCAACATCTTTGCTAGCAGGAAAAGGTTGGCCAGGATCACCACCACCCCCCCCCCCCAGTAAAAAGCTATTTGTTGGAGGTTGTGCCCTACTTAAAATACCTTGGCATCTGGTTATTGATTTCTCCAGACACACAGATGTGATTCACTTGGGCCCCCCCCAAAAGCTAGGTGCACAATACAGAGAAAAATCTTGCATCTCTCACCCTGCCCACTGAAAGATCATTATCAAAATGATCCTCCTGAGACTGATTATGGGGACGAGGTCTACAATGCAGCAACTAAGTCCACTCTGGCATGACTGGACCACTTTTACCAGTCCTGTGGCTTTGCCCTAAATGTCCCAACCCACATCCACAACTGCTCCCTCTTCACTAAACTAGCCTTTCCTTCCCTTGAAGGCAGATGCCTTGTTAACTCCACCACACTTATATCTAAATCCTGGTTCTCTGGTCTCCCCTGCTTCCTCACCTCCCTACTCTCCCATTCCTCTACTTAGTCTTTTTGGAGCTCTGACGCCTGCTTTTTCAGTTCTCCACGTTTCAAATCATTTGCTGTGCAGGCTTCCTTTCTACACACTTCCTCCATTTTTGGAACAAGTTCCCTGCATCCTATTATTTGTTCATCTTCCTTTCCTTTCTCCCAGAAAGCCTTGCTGTGGCGTGAGTTCATAGATCCCTCTTGCTCTCGTATCCAGCTCATTTTTCTTGATTTTAATGCTTGATGGCTCCTCATGCAAATTCCCCAGGCATCAACCACTGAACCCTCCCCTGCTTGCTACTGTCTCTCTCGTACCCTATACTGGTCTCTGTGGACAGTTCCAGGAGTAACGTATCCTTACTGTATGTACACCAGCGCTATAACATCTGTTGCAATACAGTACCTTTCTGCACCTGGGACACTTAATGTCTCAATGTTCTGTGCAGATTCTATTCTTGGAATATTATCTTATTTGTTTTTTGATTATTGCCTAGTTTGTATTTTCATTTGCCTGTCCTTTTTTTTTTTGGACATGTTCACATTTCTGTAACTTGTATCCCATGCCCCTTTCTCCTCAGGTTGCACCTGAATATGAGCTATGATTCAGTGTGTTTTTTCTAACAAAAATTTCCAAATAGATGACTAAAATAAACAGGATGGATACATATATACACAGAGTAGATAGTGTACTGAGCATGAAAAAGTTGCTTCTTACTTCAGTATGCCTTAAAGTACTTTGAGCTAATTTGATTAAACTATTGAAAATAATGGAGTAGCTACAGCATGCACCCATCACCAGACCATTAACTTACTGGAATTCCAGGAGACATTTTGTCTCTCCAGTATTTCCATCTTCAAATGTTTGTGTTCAAACATCTGACAGCAAGCTGGCCCAGTGGTGTGGAGGCCTTGAGGTGCTGCAAAGCACATCACCTCTCCCACACTGGTGACCCGGGTTTGGGAATGAGCTTGGACCCACACTGGTGACCCGAGTTTGGGAATGAGCTTGGACCCACACCAGTGACCCGAGTTTGGGAATGAGCTTAGACCAACACCAGTGACCTGAGTTTGGAAATGAACTTGGACCCACACCGGTGACCCGAATCGGGGAATGAGCTTGGACCAACACCAGTGACCCGAGTTTGGGAATGAGCTTGGACCCACACCAGTGACCCGAATTTGGGAATGAGCTTGACCAACACCGGTGACCCAAGTTTGGGAATGAGCTTGGGCCCACATCGGTGACCCAAGTCTGGGAATGAGCTTGGGTCACAAGGGTGTGGGGGGAGAGGATTGGAGAAGGCTGAGTGGCTGTCTGGCAGCTCTTCACTCCCAGATTGGGGACGCAAGCTGTCCCAGCTCTTGACTTCTACTGGGTGGAGGTCTAGTGGTAACACTGATGTGATGCCTGGGAGGCTGGCATTACGCTGGGGGGGACTGAGGCTGGTGATTTTGGTGCACATGTGCACCTCCACGTGCATGTGTGACCACATTTGCTGTAGCCTTGGGTGGACAAGAACCAAGGTGGAAAATGGACGATGGGACAGAGTTTCAGTGAAGCCCTGCCTGTGACACTGAGATCCACTCTACCAGAACATCAGCAGAAAGAAGGAGGACAGTGATAGGTGACCAGTCAGCAACTCATGGGGACAAGGCTGACAACCCACCTGGTCCCAGCCAAGGAGTATACAAATCTTTATAAAAAAACATCTGACAGCAAGCAGGTAAAGTTTTTAAACAACTGCTAACATTCAAATGCCACAGAAAGTGCTTTTCTATTAATAAAAATACTGTATGAGGCCTCTGTGAAGATCTGCCTTTCAAAAGTAACTGGTGGTTGCATGAAGCACAAAAGCCCAGAAGTGCATGTGTGCCTTGCACACTCACCACAGAAAGGCCTGTGGGGACAAGCAATGGGAATCAGTGATGAATGCTTTGAAAATGTTGTGGTTTAGTTATGATTAAGTTACGATGTTAAAGCAAAGTTACCGAGTCTCTCATGATGCTGAGGAAAGTCCTTTTAAATAAAATGCAGAACTGCGTCAGGCAGCTGGCCGAGAAGCTGTGGCAGCCTTCAGTGAATGACGAATCCTAAAAATACAAATGTGGGAACAAAACTTTTGTGAAAAGCAGTCAACAGGAGTAAAGTGGGCAAGTCAAGTAAAAAGGCAGGAGTCCTGTTCGATTAATGTTCTGTCTATTCCCTGACTGCCTGTGGTGATGTCTCTTAAAAGTACACACTCTCATCTTTGACAACACTGAGCAGTTCTAAATCACATATTTCTTGACACTCACTGTACTGGATCTCAGGAGGGAATGTATACTTTATTTAAATGGGTAGTACTTTTGTAAAAGGGGTAACACTTTCCCTGAACAACATAATATGTTCCTTTTGATAACTTAGTTTAGGGAAGAACAGCTACTGTTTGTTGGCCTACAGAGGTAGCTAATTCCCTACTCTGCAAGATATGCTAGTGCTGACTCTCAATCCAGAATTTGCTCAATCTGCATGGAGTTTCATGACTGGCTTGGTGGCAGCTCTAGTCTCTCCTTTGCCCTACCATGCGGAAGACCTGGGGTGGTGCTGTGAGCCTGGGACTTCTGCCTGATGCTAAGCTGCATCACAATGTCACATGGCTTGGTCTCCAGGACAGGTTAGGCCACCTGGTGAGCAACTGCCCTCTGGTGGCCAAGTGGATAAAGCAGTTGTTTGGCACCACTAAGGGTGGGCTGGAAGCATGGCTTGGCTCACATCTGCCCTAGTCTGATGGCCGTGGGACGTTACAGGCTAGGGCACCTGAACTTGGAGAACTGTCACCCTTGTTGAGCTAGCTGGAAGGAGGCACCCCTGGAGGCACCTGCCAATATGCTGCGGATCTTGTATAACTACAGGAAAATTAAGAGATGTTAAAATTAAAACAACATTTTTGATTGGCTTATGGTCTAAACAGTTTGGAGGCTGATACTGTAAGGAGATGGTACCAGCCCTAGCCACTGAACATAACAATTTCAGTCTGAAAAGGAAAAGCTTAAACAGCAACTCTGCATTTCAGCATGTACTTTCATTAATATAATGTTTCGACTATCATAATTTACTACAAAATACTTTTTGTTTCATTTCCAATGTTCCTTTCCAAGATTTACAACATCATCTTGGTAGTATATCCAAAAAGTCTCTGTAGAAAACATGTGCCTCTGCTCAGCTAACCTTACAGTGCGTTTGTTTATGCTATCATAGTGCTCACCACGGCAACAGACTCTGATATCACACACGGCAATTGTGAAATCAGCAGGGGACAGTCAGATACATTTTGAAAGACTTAGTGAAATAAGTACTGCATTATCTGCAACATTTAGACTGACAACAGAAAAGTAGAAAAAAATAAAACTAGAAAGCACTAATGTTAAAATGTAACTGGTGTACATCTAGTGGATTTATGCTTTTAGTTATTGTAGAGAGCTGCTCTTTAAGTAATTTAAAGTTGTATGGTTTAGACTTAATTGCATTATTTGTGGTCTTCCAGAAAAAACAGTGGCATAATAAGAGATAGCCACTGTTCGTAATGCAGCACATAGCGACTGACCTGACGTGTGTCTGCAAAGACTGTACACAAAACAGAGTAAACTGTAGGTGATTGATCAGGTGGTCCATTTAACGCCCAAATCTAGCCCTAACGTTGTTAATTTTGTATCTGATCAGACGACCACAAGTAATGCGGACACTCCAGAAATGTACAGTACATTGAAAGCCCAGTTCTTTTGACAGTGACTGTCTACTGTGCAACAGGCAGCCTCATGCTGTGGAAAATGTACCTTCAGCCATCTAGTTAGCAAGGGTGCAGGTTCTTCCACTCCAAACAAGTCCCCGCAAAAGGATTTATATAACCATGATGCCTTGCACTGGGTTTAAGGCTTTGGACTGTACATATGTAGTTTGGTGAGAGGCACAGTAAACAAACCATTTCTTCCCTCCTTGCATCATTTTATAGTATATGGTTACGCATCATTGTGTATAGACTACCATACATTCAAAATATTTGTTGTGCACGGGAAAAAGGACAAATAAAGTTGTTGTGCACAGTTCAAAGGTCATGACCAGTTGTGCACAGTTCAAAGGTCACAGACAGTTGCTATGTTAGGTCCCCTGTTGACATAATTTATCTTTAATATAGTTACTGACTATGGGTGATAAAAAGTAGATGGGAGGCGAGCGCATATGTCCCACTTGCTACTGTCAATAAACAGAAATTTCCACTTGCAGTAAAACCATATACTGTAGTAAAAGAAAAAACATAGACAACCATGTCCAACTCGGCTTGTGTTTCCATTTCGGGCTCTTGAGGTCCACATGATGTCATCTCAACCCCTAGATGGATACACAGCCTCATTGAGTATGGTTACTCATGCACTATTCTCTATATAGATCCTACATACTGCTCTTCCTGCAAGCTGCCTCTTTGTTATGCTACCTCCGAGTGTATCAAAGGGGAACAGTCAACACTAAAAGCCCCCCGCTGGTCTCAATTTGCACTTTGTGTGCAAAAGCATATTTTTTTGACTTACTGTTTACTACAGTATAGCAGCTTGTATCTGGCTGATTCTGCTCACATCCAGCCTGCATTTGCTGTTACCGGAATTCCCAGAATCCCCTACAGCTGACATTAGAGCAGGGCTTCAGCAGTAGGAGATTTAATAGCCTGCAGTGCATATCACAGGTTTTACAAGCTCTTATCCTTTGCTTGCTGGTCTTCCTGTCCTCCAGGGCTAAGCACATTCACAGAAGGCTGTACTTGGCCCTGGGAGAACAGCGGGACCTACAAGCATCTGATCTGACCTCATAAAAGCTTTAACATGCACTGCAGGCTACGGAATCTTCCAGTGCTGCAGCGCTTCTCCGATGTGAGCTGCAGGGGGTTCTGAGATTTCTGATTACAGCAAATGTCAGCTTAAAAGTTTGCAGAATCAGCCAGATATAACCTGCTATATGAACATACGAAATTTGCCAGCAGATAAAGGCCTAGAGGTCTATCAAGTCTGCTCGAATGTAAAGCTAGCACCCCTTATTCTGCAGCTGCCCTTCCCTTCCACCCTTCCCTTCATTAACCCTCCCTTGTCCTGTCCCATCCTCATTTGAAGCAGTCCACTGTTCTACTGCATACCACTTCAGCAGGTAACGCATTCCACCCAGCCACCACCCTCTCTGTAAAAAAGTGTCTCCTCATCTCCCTCCTGAACCTTCCTCGCTCCAGTCTCATATCATGGCCCCCGGTGGCCCTCCGCTACCTTACTTTGAACAGCCCCTCTGTACCCGTCTTGTTTATTCCTTTCATGTATTTAAAGGTTTCAATCATGTCACCCCGTCTCTCCTTACCTCCAGTGAGTACATGTTCAACTCCTTCAACCTCCTCTCGTATGATAAGTCCCCCAGCCCCTTGATCATCTTTGTCGCGCTGCGCTGCACCCCTCCAGTAACTTAATGTCCTCTTCAGAATCGGACACCAGTACTGCACGCAGTACTCCAGGTGTGGTCTAACTAATGACCTGTACAGTGGCAGAATCACCTCCTCCCTCCTCGAGGATATACCCCTTGCAATACAACCCAGCATTTTGTTGGCCTTTGCAGCTGCCTTCCTACATTGTGCCGAGTTGTTCATTGACCCTGTAATGAGCACACCCAGATCCTTCTCCTCCTCCTCCTCTGTCTGGGCTAGCTGCACTCCCCCTAGCTGGTAACTCCTCCTTGGGTTTTTCATCCCAAAATGCAGCACCTTGCACTTTTTGGCATTAAAGCCCAGTTCCCAGGTGTCTGACCAGGTTTCATGCTTTGCCAGATCATCCTGCAACCCCTGCCATCCCCCTAGGTCATCCACCACTGTGCCTACCTTGGTATCATCAGCAAACAGACTTATTTTGCTCTTGATGTCCCATGATATGTCTGCAATGAATATCCCAAACAACACTGGTCCCAACACTGAGCCCTGTGGAACACCGCTCGTCACTGCCCTTGGGTGTGAGAGCTCCCCACCCACCACCACCCTCTGTTGCTTTCCTTGCAGCCAGTTTCCTACCCATCTCACCAGCTTTGCACCCGCCCCTGTGCCTACTAACTTCCTTCCCAGCCTTCCATGTGGCACTGAGTCGAATGCCTTACTGAAGTCCAGATACAGGACATCCACTGCATGGCCCCTGTCCAGTTGCCTAGTTTCCCAGTCATAGAACTCGACCAGGTTGGTTTGGCAGGATCTGCCACGTATGAAGCCATGCTGTCTGCTGTCCTGTAGTCCTTTGGCCTCTAGGAGGGCCACCAGCCTCTCCTTCAGGATAGTCTCCATTAGCTTACCCACGATGGATGTGAGGCTCACTGGTCTGTAGTTTCCCGGTTCATCCTTGGGGCCACTCTTGTGGAGGGGCACCACATGAGCCATCCTCCAGTCCTGAGGTACACACCCCAAATGTAGTGAGGCATTAAATAGGTCTGCCAAAGGTCCTGCAAGGACCTCTGCCAGCTCCTTCAGTACCATGGGGTGGATGCCATCTGGGTCTGGTGCCTTGTCCACCCTCAGTGCCTTCAAACCCTCTCGAACTCTGCTCTCCATGGTTCCCCATCTATCACCACTTCCCCTGCTTCTGCCATTTCTCCCACCTTGGTGTCACCCCCTCTTCTCTTTAGTAAATACTGAGCAGAAGTACTCATTTAGTGCTTCCGCCTATGGCACCCTGCTTCCACCCCACCCCTCCTTCCTAATCCTTACTATGTGGTCCTTACAGCTCCTTTTCTCCTGATGTACTTAAAAGTCATTCTCCCCTTCTTAATGCCTTGTGCCAGCCTGAGTTCCGTAGATCCTTTGGCTCCCCTTACTGCCCTTGTCACCTCCTTCGATTCTGTCAAGTACTCCTCCCTGTCCTCCCCCATCCCTGTTTTCTTGTACTTCCTAAAGGCAGCTCTTTTCCTCCTTACCTTTTCCATGACCTCCTTGCTCAATCAGATCGGTTTCTTAGCCCAGCCTTCTTGCTCTGGGCATGGCAGCAGGTTTGGTTGCCTCCACTATCCCCAGCTTTATGAGCTCCCACCTCTGGTTAGTGTCCATACTAGATTGAATTCTGGCCAGGTACCCTTTTACCACTTCCCCATCCTCCCAAGTCCAGCCCTCCTGAAGTCCAGCACTATTGTGCCAGATTCCCTCCTTCCTTGCCCATATCCAATGTGAGCCATACTGAGGCGGTGGTCACCCTGACAGTGGTTCCTCCACTGTAAGTTCTCTCACAAAGTCCCCATTTGCCAGCACAAGGTCAAGGGCATTTCCTAACCTGGTTGGTTCACTGACCATTGCAGCAGGAGCTGTCCTGGAAGGCATCCAGCAGTACCTGCTCCCTTCTGTTCCTGGTTGTTGGGTGCTCCAGTCCACTCCTGGCATGTTGAAGTCCCCACAATCACCACACTACCCTTCTCGCAGGTCCTCCTGATCTGTCCCGCTAGTTCCCTGTCTAACTCCTCCATCTGAGATGGTGGCCTACACCACTCCCATTCTAAGAATCCTATTCTTGGAATCCTGGATTTGCATCCAAAGTGACTCTGTACTACCCTCCTCCCTTCCTCCCTTACACACTTCAGTCCTTCCTTCACATATGGTGCCACCCCCTCCTTTCCCAATCACCCTGTCCCTACAAAATAACCTGTACCCTGGTACAGACAGGTCCCAGTCATTGTATTGGGTGGCCTATGTTTCCGTGATGACTGCAATGTCCACCTCTCCCTCTGCCATGAGAACCTGTAACTCTGCAGTTTTCCTCCCAAGGCTCCTAGCATTAAGGGTAACCACCTTCCCACCCCCCCATCCTGCCCTCCTTTCCTAGCATCACCAACAGTACTTGCCATTTGTCCTTTGTCACTGTTATGGGGGGTAAGCTCATATGGTTTCCCAACCTGTGGTCTCTGCATATCTCTTCCCCAACTGCCACCCCCCACCCTAGTTTAAATTCCCAACTTCCTCTATGTACTCCTCCATCCTCTGTTTCAACACTTTCTTTCCCTCCTCCCTCAAGTGTAGTCTGTCCTTGGCAGAGACTACTGTCCTTCCAGGTCCTCCCCACCCCAACAGCCCATACCCTTTAGCACAACACCAGGTTCTTAGCCATCCGTTAAATTCCTCTATTCTCAGCTTTCTTGTTGTGCTTGCCTTTTGGCACGGAAGTATCTCTGAAAAAGTTACTGATCTTCCTGCCCCTCACATAATTGTGCTAGTTCCTCAAACCTCCTCTGGACTGTATCTACTGTCTTGTCAGCCAGGTCGTTTGTCCCAAGATGTGTAATTAAATGAGGCCTGTCCCTACCCCTTCTAACATATTTCAGAACAGACTGTCCCACCTTTTCGCTGTCATTCCTGGCATGGCCTCCACCCAAATGCGACTATGCCTCTCCCCTTGCTACCACTACCTCCTCTTAGTATTGCAGTCCCCAGCACTAAGATTCCACCCTCTTACTCCTGCTTGCTTCCATTCATCTCCCTCTCTCATTTCCAGCTCTTCTTCCTCCTGCACATTATTTCCCCCTTTTACCCCTGTTACAATTCTCCCAGCAGAACTTCCCCCCGCTCCAGTTTGGTCCAGGCATTTATCAATTACTCCTCTAATTTCATCATTTCCCTCCTCCACCTTCTTCCTCTCTAGCAGAGCACAACTATTTTCTGAAGGCCCTTCACAAATGCCCGCTCCCTCTCTCTTCATAGTAACCTGTTCTCTCCTTTCCACTCCATGACTTTTGCCATACTACAGTAAACAGTAATTAAAAAAACTGGGTGTGGGGCCCTTAGTGCTGGCTGCACCCTTTTCAATTCCTGATGAATTTGAACATTTGTTACATCAAGTGCAGAGTGAGGCAGACTGCAATTGTACACTGTCTCCCACATTTATCTGTATGTCTGCACTATCCTGACACATGGGGGAGGTGTATTGTGTCATAATGCTATCTGGATGCTTGTGCTTGAACAGACTATACAGCATCATGAAAAGCTTGCATATCAAATGTTAAGATCCATTACAACAGCAGGCCGCAGTACATCTTTGTGCCTGTAGTGTACCAGAGTCCAAACTGTGAAAAAGAACGAAGCAGGAACATGAAGACATTTTGGCCTTGCATGTAAGCAATAAGACAGGACAAGGTGTTGGATACGGAGCCTGAAATCCTCTCAGCTATTCAGGCCCTCTCCTTAGACAAGTCACCTTGTCCAGATGGGTTTTCCCCCACTTTTTATAAAACTCTCACCAAGGAACTGGTGCCTTGTCTATATCGTCTCTATATGCACATGTTGACATCCAGTCTGTCAGATGTCTCCCTGCTCGAGGCAGTAATTGTGCTACTTCCCAAACCTGATAAAGACTTCAAAAAGGTCACCAGTTATAGGCCTATTTCCCTTCTTAATTACGATTTAAAAATCCTTGCCAAAGCTCTGGTGACTCGGATTGGGCAGGTCTGGTCTGACCTCATTAGTCTGGAGCAGGTTGGGTTTATGCCCACTCGTTTGTCTTCTGATCACCTGCGTAAATTGGCTCACATCTTTTCCGCATCCCAGGATTTCCCAACTCCGATGGCATTGGTATCCCTGGATGCGGAGAAGGCATCTGATAGAGTCAACTATCGGCTTCTGTTTGCGACCCTTGTCAGATTTTGTTTTCCCTCTCTAATTATCTCCTGGATTCGAATGTTTTACTCCTCTCCTAGTGCCCGGATTTGTTGCAATAGTGTTTTTTCACCTTTTCCCCTTTTTTTCAGGCACGAGACAGGGTTGCCCATTATCCCCACTTTTGTTCAATTTATATTTGGAGCCACTTTTCGTTTTGCTGAAGCTGCATCCAGATCTCCCAGGGGTTCGTACTGGATCTAAAGATCTTAAGTTATCTGTTTATGCAGAAGATATTCTATTACATCTATCCCATCCAAAATTAACCATTCCCAAGGCCCTGATTATTATTCAAGAGTATGGTTTCTTGTCTAAATATAACCTTTACCTGGAGAAAACTGCTGTCTTGCCCTTAAACTTTCAGGTGTTTAAAGTGGACATTACCTCACTAGGGATGACTTGGTCCCCCATTTCCTTAAATTTTTAGGTATCTTTCTCTCCCGAACTGAGTCCAGGATGATTCAGCTTAATTTTACCGACCTACTGACTATTATTCAACAAGACCTTCAACGCTGGAGGACCTTGTCTTTATTGTTGTGGGTCGAATAAATATAATTAAAATGAATGTCTTGCCCAGTCTTTTTTATCCACTCAATATGTTAAATTTCTGGAGACCCATCTCTTGGTTTAAAAAAAATCATTCCATGGTGTCGGACTCTGTGTGGCTGGGTAAACCTCCTAGGCACTCCTATTATAAACTGGCTGCCCCTAAATCTTGTGGTGGGCTTAGGCTTCCACATATTGGGTTGTATTATTGGGCATGCCATGCTAGTAAATATTTGCAGTGGCAGTCAACAATTCCTGTTGCAGAAGTAGGATCTTATTTCCCTTTATGGTTATCCCTAGAGCAGGAGCTCATCCACAGAAGAGGTCTATCCCCTCAGTCCTTGTTATATTTGGCCCCTAACGATTTGCCCATTTCTTTACATCACACAGTCATTGGGGTATCAGTCAGAGTCCATGCACAGCTGTGTTCAGTCTTGAAATACACTCATAAAAGGATTTTTCAAAGCCTATCCTCAGGAACCCCAATTTTAAGATTGGGGGTAAGGTAATCTCAGATGCATGGTTCCCTCCCTTGGTGGGCCTGGAGGCATGTGCTTTTTTCAGGGATGGGATTTGCATCTCCTCTACTGAAATCCTGCATCAGCTAGAACTGTTTCCTGCAGAAATCTTTAAAGTTTATCAGATTCGCCACTCTATAATCTCCTGGTTTGGTACTGGGGTCCCTCTGGTGCATGAGGGTGAGATCCTGCAGTCCTTAGTCTTTTTGGCTTCCCGTCAGCATTCTGTGTCTGGAATCTACGCAGCTTTATTTGCCAAGGTCTTTTCCAAATTAGACAGATCTTCCACATATTGGAACTCACAGTTCCCGCAGCTTACCTTTGTCGAGTAAGATATGGCATTACACATATATGTATGTAACACAAGACCATTTGCGTCTTATCCAGTTTAACATTCTCAACAAAATTTATATTATACCCCAGTCGAACGGGTTAAGATGCACAGGATTGAGTCCTCTCTGTGTTCCTGATGTGGAACCTCAGAGGGTGCTCCCTAGCACATTTTTTGGGATTGTCCTAAGGTGGCTGGATAGTGGTCAACCATATGTCAGAAAACAGATCCCTTATTGAGTCTTGATGAGTGTTTCTCTGCTGAGATTTGTCTGGTTGGTGACTATTCTGGTGTCAGCGTTAAAGAGCGTAGACACTATGTCGCTCTGGTTGCTCTGACGGTCAAGAAACTAGTCCTCCGTCATTGGAGAGATGATGAATCTTTATCTTATGCTGAGTGGCTGCAGGAACTCTTTTTCAACCTTAGAGCTGAGAAGATGATTGCCAGTTTGCATGACACTCTACGGTGCCATGAGAGGAGATGGGTAAACTGCATACACTATTCACTGTGTAATTTGGGGTCCGGCGCCCTTTGTATTTTCTAAAAATGAGCTGTTCTTCCTTTATTTCTCCCCTTGACACCAAGTGAGATTGTTTAGGTATTGTATGTCATTGCTCTGCTGGTGGTTTGGGGGTTGGGGGGTACTGGGGATTATTCTTGTCTTTGTCTTTATTTTGTTTCAGTTCTTGTTGTACTGTTGTGTTGATATCACTTAAAACTTAATAAAGCTTATTAAATTTCAAAAGGAAAGGATAAGGTGTTGGACATGCTGCCACAACTGCATGGCCAGGGGCACAGTAAGGTATGAGGCTGCAGGCCAAATGTCTTCAGCCCCAGAAATGCAGTTGTGGCAGCACATCCAACACCCTGGAGTGTCTTTTTACACTTATAAAATGTGCATGTAGTTAGATGGCTGTAATTTTTTAATTTTGTTTAGGTTATTAATAGGTAAATTAAAAAAATCTGGTAGAAAATGGTTAAAGGAGAACTACTGGCAAGGGTTCTCAAGCCACTGGTGCATAAATTGTGGCTCGAGCACCCTGATCCCTCCCGGAGTCCCAGTATATAATTTGTCATTAAATTACCTGATCCCTCATAAAATTACAATTCGGAGGTGGTGCAACTGGCATATTGCTAAATGGAGTGAAGCCCCTGGGAGATCACGCTGGGCAAAACCTGCAATCTGTTGACATGGTTTTGCCTCTTCCTATGTATTGCCCTTATGTACAGAGATATTAAAATTTCCATATTTTGTATGCCTGGTGTTTTTTTTTTTGTTTGTTTTTTATAAAAGGTGCCTATATGCCATGCGTGAGCCACGAACACACACACACACAGCATATAGACTCCTTTTCAAAAAAACAAAAAAACATAAAAATAAATACATACATTAATATCTTTGTACTATAAGAGCAATACGTGAAAGAAGGCAAAACAGCGTCATATGCGGGGTGTTGCCAGACGATCTCCCAGGGGCTGGCTACACCACCTCTAAATTGTAATCTTATGAGGGATCAGGTAATTTAATGATAAATTATATACTGAACCTGGGGTTGGGGTACTTGAGCTTACACCCATTTAATTCAGTGGCTCGAGAACCCTTGCCAGTAGTTCTCCTTAAATAGTATCCCAGCAGTGCTGGAAATACTGACATGGGAGCAAGGAGCCACTAGGACCCAGTAGAAGTTTAGCCTTTTGTTGTGTCTATCAAGTCTGCATTGAAGTAAAGTAAGTAATGGCATAGTAATATGGGCGGTAAAGAGGCAGTGTGGAACCAGGATATTTTTTTACCCATTGGTTGTGCTGTCCCAATCCAATGGGTATGAACAAATCTTACAGTAGCTAATCAAGATGCAGGATTCTCAGTGCCCATTTTATAACGTACTTTTCATGCACATTGTATCCCAAGCTGCTTTACAAATTACGAACAGCTGCCTTAGCCATTAAACAAGCACAAGGAGGTTAAGGAAAGCACACAACGTCATTTATAGCATGGGAAGGTACAGTGTTTTTTTCAAGGTGACACAGTGAATAAATGGATAAAGTGGGATTCAAACCTGGGTCTCCGAGTTTAGCTCCGTACTGTAATCGTTAGTCTACACTGCAGATCATGAGTGTCTTTAGATGCCAAATGGGAGTTCCTGAGTTCCTTACATAGGACTGTGCATTTTCATTATGAAGGGGGGAGCAATGCATGGTACCCAAATCTCATGCACAGAATAAGAGATGGCAACGGAGTGATTTCAGGTTGAATCATCAGTGCTGGTACAGTTTGGGGCAGACCCTGTGTCCTTTGCAATGTACACTGCTATGTAAGGCATGCCCCAAACATCATCAGCACTGTCATGCCATTTCCAAACTACCCAGCTGCTGATTTCTATCCTGTGATTGAGACTTGTACACTGCATCACAGAGCAGTTAAGCTTGGAATTCAATGGGCAGGCAGCAATGAATGGGAAGAGGTACATACTGCTGAGCACCCAAAGGTTGGGCCCCAATTGTTTAAGCAAAGTACCAATATCCCCCAAACTGGAACATACTGCAGCTTCTGCCGTTTCCTGCCTGGATGCTGGCCAAGCTGTTCAAAACCAGGACTTTCCTGGTAAAACTGGGATGTAAGACAACCCGGTTCATTCCACACTCCAGCTGTGCAGTTTTGATTCAGACTATTTACTCACGGGTACTGCTGCTTTAGAGTCAGGTCCTTAGACAGTATTGCATACACTACCTGTAAACAAATACACATGATGCAGTTCTTTCTTATACAAGGCAAAAACAAATCACTTACAACAATAAAGATGGACAGATTTCTTATTTAAAAATATACTTCCAAGTTTTTGTCTTACCTCATCAGATGGTCGGAGCCATAGGAAAGGGTTCAGCTCACTGTGTCTGTCATTGTCCATCTTATACTCACTGTCACATTTTCCATCTTGCACTGCTTTAACCAGACGTGAGTTCTGGTCTCCATATTCACCTGATGCAACCTCCATCACTAAATTAAGCAAGGAAAAAAAACACCAGAAAGCCAACAGGCTACCATTATTCCATGCCATTCACAACAAAAACTGCATACGCATCCTTTAAAACACTGGGATTATTTCCTAAAGCAAAATGCATTTTAGCTATGACGTTATTTGAAAGATGTCACTCCAGTTAAAGTCTGGCATTTCAGCTGATTCGAGCTCAGTGCTGGCTGCATTTCACCGAGCACTTGGCATCAAGGTACAGGATGGACATTGTGGTGTTGGAAAAAGTTCAGAGGAGAGTGACAAAGGGATCAGGTGCACTGAAGAGCTGCAGTGTGAACTGACTACTGCAGCTGGCTCTCCCTCTGGGGACGAGGCTGGATCAGGGTGGGGGTGGGGGAGAGATTCAGGTGTTCACAACAGACACATCAGAGTGGCACATGGGGTAAGTGTCCATGCCCACTGGTTGGCAAAAAAGTATGTTAAACTGGTACCACAGTTGACAGCATGGCACCAGTTCGTTTTTTTGTCATCCGGTTTGATGTTAGCCTGCATGAGCGTAAAAGCGCCTACTGTATAATGAATGGCTTTGAGAAGGTAGACTCAAGAAGGCTGTTGTCAGCAAGGAGATGAGAACAAAGAGGAAGGGGCTGAAGCTTTGGGGAGATTTAAGACAGAATCAGAGGAGCATTACTTCACTCTAGGGGTGGTAGGACTGTGGGATGGAGTGTCACAGGGAACTCTCAAATCAAATTAAACTGGGCACTTTTAGTGTAACCTGAGCGAGTTCCTACAGAAGAATGCTATCACAGAATATAACTGCAAGGACATCAGTTGTATGATCCTGATGGACCACTGCCCTTCTTCAGTTCCATAATGGCCCATGTATCCCTGGATATCCTAGTTTTATTTGAAAAGTTCCCTTTCATCACAGTAGTTTCCCAATTACAATATACATCTGATATTTCTAACTAGTACATTATGAGTTGGGCATTTTATTTTCTTACCAAAATCTGCTGGATTGTGGTAGGTCGGACAGTTCAGACCAAGCTCTCTCAAGTAAGGAACTAGATGTGAAACCTTCCCACGATACACACACTGTCCCTGGCTTAGAACATACAACTAAAAAATTCAAAGAATGACAACATTTTAGAATCAGTGAAGCTCTTCCTCCTGTACAGTAATATAATTTTGGATTCTTTTTTCAGTGTCAAGCAGGGCCAGCAGGATGCTATGATGCATTACAAGGGGAATGCCTAGTTTGGCACGGGAAGTAATCCTTCCACTTTACAAGTCCCTGTTAAACCTTATCTGAAGTCCGAAGTACGATTCTCAATTCAAAAAAGACATTGAGGTTGTTGAGCAGGTGCAGTGCAAGGCCACCAAAATGGGAGACAATAGTTAGGAGGAGAGGCTGTGACTCTTAACATGAACTCCTTAGAGAAAAGGAGGCTGAGAGGAAGCAAGATCTCAGCCTTCTGCACAATGAAGAGCATCAGTGAGATCCGGCAGACAGAGCTGTTTGATCTAGTGTACTCTAGCAGGACATAGGGAAACACTCTGACGTTCAGAGGCAGTAAATTCAGGGTTAATGTTAGCAGGCACTTCTACCAGAGGGTGCTGAACCTTTGGAGCAAGCTACCAATGGAGACAGTGGACAAAAAGACAGTACAGCCACACTGGCCCAGTGGCAGCACTACCACCTCCCATGCCGGCCACCCGGTTTTGGGAGCAGACTTGGATTGTTGGGGGTTGGCTAGAGGGGGGACAGATTACTGTCCTCTCCTGGGGAGGTGGGGACTTATCACACCATACCAGTACTGCCACCACAGGAAGGTGTGGTGGCAAGGCAGATGGTGTATCAGGCACCAGCGATGGATGGTGGCAGGACGTGTCATGCACACGTGCCTCTACATACATGGGCAACTGCATCACTACGTGCCACTGGCCAGGGCAGCGAAAATGGGAGAAGGGAGCCAACGGATGATGCCTGGCTTGCTCCTTGACCCACACTTTGCCAGGATTCCAACGCATCTGGATTTGGATACGGGGGATGGCCCTCTCTCCAAGCCCACCATGGAGTGAAATTTGTGGGGGGAAGTTGGCTGTTGGTCAGGGGCAGGCTGGGGCAGAGGGTGCTGACCAATTCCATGAGAAAAACTTGATTGGAAGGAAAAAAAAAAAGAGACCGTGCAGCCTTCAATGTAAGTAAGGACAAACTTCTGCTAACCAAGGAAATTTCAGGGTACCTACCATGTGTAGTAAGTAAGCAAGAAAATCCATATAAATCACAACATTTCTGCAAAGCAGGTTTATTCATCCTTGCATGTGAAGTAGGGGATGGGGCAGATATGATGGACTTAGAGTCCCATCTGTCCTTAAATGACTATGTTATTAGGTTACTATGGCACTTAGAGTAACAGGTACTTGGGACCACCAGGCAGACTAATGGCCAGTGCCATGCAGTAGACTCAGGTTTGATTCTGAGCCTGAGGTTCTTGTCAGTTGGCAGGAGGTGAACACAGTACCCAGGGACCAGTGATGGCTCCAGGGCAGGGAGGTTAGTATTTACCACTGAACAGTCCCCCCCCCCACACCCAATTGGCCTAGGCTAATGATGCAGTAGCAGTTGAATACTCCATCTATATACTGTATTTGCTCCTCAATATTTAGGCACAGAGTATGGCTCATGGAGGGTTTTTAAGGATGAGAGATCCATCACTGTGGGCGCACCACTGGACAAGGGCAAAGGAGCTCCACCATGGGTCTGTGAATCCAGACACTGTAGTAGTGGCTATAGAATATGGAAAAGGATAGAGAAGGGCAGGACTAACTTGGCAGAGGCTCTCAGATGGGACCATGGAAATTCCCTAATGGGGTTCATCAATGGGGGGCATAAAGGAAAAAAGTGAGATAATGATTTATATCAAACATGAATTTCCTGGACCATCCCAGTCATGTAATGACCAACTGGGAGACTAGGGTTTGTGTGCAACCTATAGAATTCCATGCAGGAGCCAGCAGGTGGCTGGGTGCATTGTGGAGGTGCTTCGTTCCCAGGGTGGGAGGGTGTGGGATGCCTGGCTTTTGTGTACAGTCAGCTGGCTGACCATGGAGCAGCAATGATGTCAGCGGTGATCCCAGCATCTCGCCGGTCCCCTCAGCAGGAGTAAGAGTGCAAGGATGGCCCCCAGCATCATAGTGTTGGGGACAGTGGGAACCAGCAAAAAATGAAGAAAAAAAGCAAATGCACTTCCACTGACCTCCTAATAACATATTTTCATTGACAATTCAGTTACCTGAGCTAACACCTTATTTTCAGACAGGCCCTAATTCTACCCCTGTTTTAAAACTGTGAGGAATGTATGCACAGGGAGGTGAAGTGGCTTGCTCAGTGTCACATTGTGAGCCAGTGGCTGTGGTAGGAAATTAATCTGTGATCTCCTGTTTCAGTTTTATGCTCAAAACACAAGACCACAGTGCCTCCCTTAAATATCCAAAAGGAATAAAAGCTATTAAAAGCAGTGTCAGTGGCTCAGCAGGCTGCACACTCGCCTTCTGAGGCTGGAAAATCTAAAGGTTATGGGTTCTAGCCCTACATTAGGCACTTGGGTTAAATCCCAATATCGACACTGTAGTGTAGCATGAGGGGATGCTGCACTCCTGAGATGCTGTCTTTTGGATGAGACATTAAACTGAGGTCCCGTCCGCATGTTCTAGTGGTTGTTCAGGTGGATGTTAAAAGATCTCATGGCACTTCTCAAAAGAACAGAGGAATTTCCCCGGTGTCCTGGCCAAATTTCCCCCATTCACTAAGAATACCACCAGCAGCTTAATCTGGTTCAATTTCAGTTGGTTACCATTTGGATCCTCCCCCGGTCACCCAAGAAAAAGAGACGTCTAGTCTCAATCGGCTTACCCGGTCAACAAAATTCAATAAATAAAAAAATAAAACTAAAAAAAATATGAAGTACAGTATTATGAAAAAATTAGTTTTCTCCTGTTCAGTGCTTTTTGGCATACTCTCTATGTCTCAAGACACATGCTGGAGAACAGAACACCTACCTGGTCGAACAGCTCAAAGAGTTTAGCACTGGGCTGGTGGATGGTACAGATGATGCTTCGGCCACCCTGAGCCAGAGCCTTCATAAGGGACACAACTTGGAAACAGGAGGAACTGTCTAGACCACTGAAAATTGACAAATTAGTTTGTAAGTATTTTCCTTTTTCTTCAAATCCTCTCCTCACCACATCTTTTTTTCCCAGTGGTTGGCCCTGTCCCCTTACCACAACAGTAGGCTAACCACGACTTCTTCCTTCCTTCCTCCATCTGAGAAGACAGGCAAGTGGCTGCCCCACACTTTGACAATGCTACCACACCCTTCCTCCCCAAGAGCAGAGCACTTCACCTCGGTGATAATGTTGACCCCAGCCCGCCTCAGTGTGTAGGATTCGCAGGTTCACATAAGTACGCCAGTTTCCCAGGTGGTGCCACTGGGTTAGTCAGTTTCTGGGAATTTATTTATTTAAAGGGATGGACGATTTCCTTTTACCCAAATGATCTGCATGCCCCCCATTCTCTGGTGGTCATGGTTGCTATGACACTACACATGCTCCTCAGGCTGGACAGATGGGTGAGTAGTTACCTTCATAACTAATGCCAGTGCTTCTCTGTGGTCAGCAGGCTGGGTGTACATGAATACCAGGGCAGCCAGCACCCTCCCCTGGGAGCCAAGATCCTCACGTCTGATGAGTGCACAGTAGTACCCACTAGTCCTAGGGCTGCTTCATGTTCAATTGGCAGGATGTGCACAAACACTAGGGTAGCCGGCATCTTCCCCCGGGAGCTGGGTTCCAGTTCCTCATCTCTGGATTGTGTGAAAGACCCACTGATCCCAGGGCAATACCTTATATGTGAACACCAGCACAGCCAGCACCCCCCCCCCCCCGGGGAGCGGAGCCCTTCACTTCTGAGGTGTGCACAGTACTCACTGATCCCAGGGCTGCATTTTGCCCAGCTGGCAAGGTGTATGTGAACACCAGGGCAGTCAGCACTTTCCCTCATGAGCTAAGCCCTTACTTCTAAGGTGTGAACAGTACCCACTAGTTCTAGAGCTGTTTTATGTTCAGCAAGAAGAGTGTATGAGAACAGCAGGGTGGAAAGCACCCTTCCCCAGGATTTGAGCCCCCAACGTCTGAGGTGTGCACAGAACCCACTCATCCCAGGGCTGCTCCTTGGCCAGCTTGCAGGGTGTGCGTGCATGCGTATGTGTGTGTGTGTATGTATGTACAGCAGGGTAGGGAGAACCCTCCCTTGGGAGCTGAGCTCCTCATTTTTGGGGTGTGCATAGTACCCATTTGTACAAGACCTGCTCAGTGGTCAGCTGGCAAGGTGTGCGTGAACACCAGAGAGTTCTGTTCGCTTCCCAGGAAGCTGAGCCCCTCATCTCTGAGATCAGATGTGTACAATACACACTGGTCCCAGGGCTACTCTGTGGTCAGCTGGCAGGGAATGCATGAAAACTGTGGAATCAAGCATCCTTCACTGGGAGCTAAGACCCTCATCTCTGAGGTGTGCACAGTACCCACTGGTCCCAAGGCTGATTCTTGACAAGTTGGCAAGATGTGTGTGAACATCAGAGTGGCCAGCACCCTCTGCCTAGGGCTGCGGTCCTCACCTTTAAGGTGTGAACAGTACCCACTAGTGTCAGGGTTGCTCTGTGGTCAGCCAACATGGTGCGTGTGAACACCGGGGCAGCCAGCACCCTCAGTGGGAGCTGAGCCACTCCTTTCTGAGGTTTGCGCAGTACCCATTGGTCTCTGGGCTGCTCTTTGGTCAGCTGGCAGGGCATGTGGGAACAGCAGGGTGGTAGCAGTAGTAGCAGTTTATTTAACATGGTGCCCTTCCCTGGAGGCTCAGGTGGCTTAAAAATCCTTAGAACTGCATATATTAAATAGCAAAAATACAGAAAAAACAAAAATAACACAAAGAATAAAATAAATAACAGTTCAATATATAACCAACAATGATTTCAAAGGTGGACAAGTTCCACTGGACAACACAGGTATTAGTGAATGCTTCTTTGAACCGATAAAATCTAAGGCCCCCTTCTTAAAGGCCTCCACCAATGGGTCCTCTCTCAGGGCTCTTGGGAGTATATTCTAAACTACCGGGGCAGCCACTGCAAATGCCCAGTCCCCCAACAATTTCAACCGGAAGCTCAGCCCCTCATCTCTGACATGTGCACAGTATCAAAACGATTGAAAGCAGCTCAGTTCTGATTCTGTGCAAGTTAGAAATTAATATCAAATAGAAGAAGCAGCAGTAGCATCCGTTTAGTCCAAATAATTTATTTGATCAAACATCACTGCCTATGCCAACCAGGAAGTGAATAACAATACTCAAAGGCCCCGACCAGTTTCGCTCATGCGCGCTTCCACAGGGAGGGAGTGTGCTGCTGTCCGATACCGGTCGGGGCCTTTGAGTACTGATGTGCACAGTATCCACTGGTCCCAGAGTAGACACCCTAAATCTACGCATGAACGTGGGTCTCCCAGATGGTGCTCTTCCTGGTAATTCACAAGAGGGACGAGCCCCTCCCCTAAAGTATTGTCGCCTTACATTTTGTACAGTTCGACGTTTTTCTTCAAACGCTAATTAATGAACTGCTGACATCTTCAAGGAACTTTGAGAAAATATCATTTTTATAGGTAGATCAAAGGAGTTTGTCCAACCAACCTGAGAGCACCAAATCCCTGCTTGTGAGACACTCCTGTTCTGAAGAAAGTGTCTCACATGCAGTTGCCCTGGAAGTGACCATGTTCAGTGTGCTTTTTTTTTTTTAGATAATTTTTATTTTAAATGTTAAAAGCATTTTGATTTTTCTTGACCTAGAATGTAATGGTATTAGGTACCCAATGGCACTCTGACGGTTGTAGGAGTGGTTTCACTTTCATTCTGAGAATGGCTGTGAGACTTCTCTCACAACCATAAGAGTGTGGTCAGAAGTTTTTATTGAGATGCTGTATGCTCAATTAACCTTAGACTTTGTATATTTTCTGGATGTAGTGCCTGCCTTTGATAATAACTATTCACACTGACTTGAAACCTGGATACCCTCTCTCTAGACTTCATCTGCTCAATCTGCTTGTCTACACCTAACAAGGATTTTTTTTTGTGTGTGACATCACACTCTGTTTCTGTGGAATGTTTATGATGTCACTCTGTAGTTAGGTGAATTATGACGTCCAGTATAAGCAAGCAGACCGAGCAGCTCACATTTCGGGGACTGTGATCCTGTTTTGCTTTAAAGTGCACAGTTTTAATAAGAAAAGGAAAAGCTAAACAGAAAAAACATAAAGTACAAGTGTGTCTGAAAGTATTGGGCTGGAGTTTCAAAACTCATGCGTGCAGGCACAAGTCCCTATTTCAGATGCATCGTGGCCAACGTGCGGAAACACCTGCATCAGATTCTCAACCGTTTTTATGCATTTCTGACATTTTCTCACTTTACAGCACTGAAATGACGCATATGTCATTTTGATGCACGTATCACTTCTGCAGTGCAACTCACAACACCTACTTCATGAAAAAAGGCCATGTTTTCTGTGGTGAAATAGGCATGTCGCAAGTACTGTAGTGAAAGTGTGTGAAAATCGAGCCACAGCTCTTTGAGAATCCAGCCCTATGTCTTTTCAAAGTTCCCCATAGGCATCAGGGGTTCTTTAAAAGTGAGTTTGCAGTATCATGGAAAACAGTTTTCTTTCCAATTGTAATTATGCTACTGTCTCTCGACTGACTGGCCCCTTTCTACCTCTAACCCATCCAGCTCCATCACCCACCATCCCAGGGACATACACACGCCAATGTATCCTACAGATTGCCTCCCACTGTGAGGCCAATAGACAGAGGGCCATCCTGCCCCCGAGTGTCCTCACACAGATGAAGAGCTGTTCCCAGTTGGTGGTGTGCAGCCTGCAGCAAGCTAGGATGTCAGCCTGCCACCACAAATATTTTCCTCTCATTTTCACTCCTGGGCTACTCAATGCAATGACGTATGCATGTGTGCATGACGCCACACGTGCACACACCCAAGGATTTTGAGTGCCCTTGCAGCCAGGGCCCCTGCTGCACTGCCACCTATCCTCCACCAGGTGGCAACTGTCGAGCAGGAGCTGCCCATCAGATGCTTGATCTCCTCCCCCCAGCTGACCCCCGATGACCAGAGTCAGCACCCGAACCCTGCCGCCTTCCTGGAAAATGTCTGAAGCTGTAATATTAGGGCACTATTCAGCTTATCTCATTCATTTTCTCTTGTTATCCCCCACTCCGGGGACATTTGAACAAAAGCTGATCTTTGCGTCTCAGACTGCATCTGTTCCTGCTGCTTTCCCCTTCACTGTATTCATGATGCTCTGTGAAGCTGTAATAATTTCCAGTGCAACAGACTGTGCTGTCACAGAGACATATGACTTCACGACAGGGTGAAGCAGGTGATCAGGAGAGGATAAAGCAAGTGGAGCAGGTGAAGCCTGGATGACAAATCTCCTGTTTTCTTGCAAATACCAATCCTGCTAAAGAACGGCAGGTGAGAACTATCAGCTGATGTGTGTCTATTATATTTTAGCAGTGTTAGGGGTCAGTAGGTTGCACACTTGGGTGCAGGACTGGAAGACTGAAAGGTCATGGGCAAGGCCACTGATTTCAGTTTTTACCAGGAAACTTGGTAAAGGAAGCTGGACTGCTTGCACTCCAGTAAAAACAAAGAATTTCACTGAATTTGGCATTTTAAACCAGATCAGTAAATCTGCAGAACTTGTACTTTTCTTATATTTACTCCCTGTAACCTTGGCCTAGACCAGCACTCCCTAACCTGGTTCAATAACTACCTGACCAATCACTACCAACAGGTCAAGTGAAGAGGTGCGGTATCTGAGCCACTCCCCCTCAGGGAAGGAGAACCCCAGAGATCAATACTGGGCCCCCTCCTCTTCACACCATTTGTCAATGATCTGAATAAACACTGCGGAGGCAGCTCGTTGGTCCAGTATGCAGATGACTCAGTGATTTACTGGTCCTCAGGTAATACAGCAGACCTTGGGGCTCACCTACAATCTGATTTTGTAACACTGGAATCCTGGCTAACAAAAAACAGGCTAATCCTAAACGCCACTAAAACAAAGGCTATGGTATTCGGCCCAAGAACTCTTGGGCAAGACAGAAACTCCCTATAGTCTCCTCCTTCAAATACCTGGGCCTTACTGTGGGCCAAGGTCTTACTCTAAAGCCTCACGTTGATCAGATTACCAAAATGCTGCACCAAAAACTTGGTCTCCTATACTGCCTGAGCGCCCAGCTGATCTCTGAAGCCAGAGTTACCATTGCAAGCAGCATCCTCCTCCCAACCTTGACCTATCCCGCCCCAGTACTGCAGAGCATGGCAAAACAGGAGTCCAAAAGGATGCAAGTGTTATACAACAAGGTTTGCCCACTCCGTCGGCTTTGTCTCACAAGAGGAGGCATCACTGCGAAGCACTGGTCTCCCTTAACTGGCCGTCACTCACTAACCACCTACAGTAGTCATTGCTATGCAATGCATATAAGCTTATCAGCTGCCCGCCCAACAACCTGGCTGGGATGCTGGTCCCAAAGAGAGCAGGCAGGCTGCTCCATATCACAGGGAGAAATCTACTTGAGGAAATTAGGGTACGCACTACAGCGGGCACAAAGTCCTTTGCCCACGCAGCACCGGTGATATGGAATAAGCTACCTCCACAGCTCCAAGATGCGAGCTCCCTGAGAATTTTCCAAAATGGGCTCTGGCACATCTCCTAACAAAAAGTGCATGTACCTGTGCAAGAGCTCTTAATCATAATGATTAACCCCAGTCTATACTGGCCCGGCAAGGTCCTGAAACGGCCTCAGCCTGGGGAAGCCAACTACATTGTCTATTTGTGCACTAATTCCAGCCCCTGTACAAGTTCTGTTGATTCCTAATGTATGTATGTTGAAATTCTAACGAGCAGTAAGACTGGTACTCAACTGCGTACTAACCAGATTGTAACCATTAATGGTCAGCACACCTAATTCTGTATGTGAAATGTGTGTACTATGTAACTAAATCCAGGTCACCCCTGAAAAAGGGACCTTTGGGGCTCAGCGGGCCTACCCGGTTATCAAAATTGAATAAATAAATAATAAATAAACTGTTTTCAGTTTTCTTCATTTAATGCTCCGTATATTAAGCCTTCTTTTATGCTGATTATTTATACGCACACTGAAAGAATGACAGTAGAATCCCGGTAAAATCTGGAAATTCGACTAGCAGTCACTGGTGCAATTCCTGGAATTTCGAGTCTTGAAAATGGGATTTATTTACCTTAATCACTGTAAATCAGTGGTCTTGGCCACGTGTTCTAGTCTCACACCTGTAGTGCAGTACTAGTGGGGTGCGGCACTGTTCAGGAGTCATCCTTTGGATGAGCTGTCCAACAGAGGTCCCTTCTACTAAGCTCTGGTGGCAGTTAAATATCCCATGGCAATTACAAAAACATAGAAAACTGCAGGCAGAAGGCCTTGCGGTCTATGCAGGCTGCCCTTCTAATGTCTCACAATGCCCCCATAGGGGATCATGACTGACATCTCCTCCCCTTATCATTGAGAGAAGGGAATTGTTTGAAGTGTCCTGTTCAACTTTCCGTCAGCAAAACAAGACCATGACCCCTCCCTCCCACCCTCGATACACCTATAAATGAGCTGTCACAGCTCAGTGTACTTCTAGTTAAAAACTACAAATAAATAAATTTTAAGAAGTTTACCTTGATACTGGAAAATCACCTTGAATACTGCATTAAACTCAAGAATTCCATATTATAGAAAGTGCAGAAATTCATTTAGCACACAATTTTTGTTACAACAGCAGATATATAGTAAGTTCACGTTTATGAGGTACATACAAGGCATGCTGAGGAAACTGACCTAGTAGGCTCATCAAAGAACATAACAGGTGGATTGTTCACTAGTTCC